>CM046061.1:12908230-13575730 GCA_025215515.1 Schistosoma japonicum | reverse complement strand
AAATTAGTTAATGTTTATATGATAATGAATGATTGTCGTGCTATATATCTCACAGATTGATGGAAGTGGGAATTCCGCCATTAGATACCAACCCAGTGGTGTAGAGGGTTAGGCGCTCGCAGTCAACCTAAAGCCCCTGATGCGGAATCTGGGATGCTTACTGCTGAGTAGTTCCACACTAGAACGAAACAGCTGTCTAGTGCTCCCTGGTTTTCAATGGTACCCTGCCAAGATCATTTTATGATATATTCAATCAACTAAATTACCAATCTTCACAAAAATAACCATCTCCATTGAATTATAATATTTATGTATTGACAATAAAATATTACTAATCCTAGTGAATTCCATTCTTATGTTGATGCCAAAAACTCAATAATAGTGATTATTAATATTATTACTGAATTTTATATCATGAGTCGACATCGATTAAACAACTATTGAAAACCAAAATTTAGTGGACAGTTGTTTTGTTCCAGTATATGGTATTTCGGAGAGATAATGGGAATCTAGGAACCTGGACAACAGTTGAACTCAAAACTATTATGACGCGTAGACAGAGCCTAATATTAATTATTATCATCGATCTTATTATTTTTGGATGGTAGTTACTATTAGAATCTAAGGCATGTCAGGTAACCAATTTTATGGCTCGTCAAATCTCTTATACTTTGACGAGTATAGTATTTCTTACTGTTGTTAATAACACATATTTTCATGTTCTTAGCTCAAGAGGATTATTTTGGTTTGAATATGACTTTAGGTATCAATTCATTTAATATGTCAGATCCACTCCACTGACGAGTGTCACTTAACATAAAACCTAGATCTATAGATTTCTCCCAGTTACACTTAATCACAACATGTTCTACACTACTTACAAGCAATAATAATAGAGATTTTCATAATACGGCATTAGAAATTGGCCTACAGTATTACCAGTGTTATTGTTTAGCTTGGATTATTAAGATTATAGTTTGTATAGTTTTGAATTTATGCCAAATAACTTATTAAAGACTTTAAAATGAATCACTTTTCATTTCCTATGTTGTTCCTCATACTGACACTTGAACACAATGACCATTACTTTAAACACGATAGATTATTCAGTAATCTACTGAGTCTATACAATCAATCATTTACTAGTCAGAATAAGATTGTTTCAATGTACTAGCATTTTCCAACTTCTGATATTTAAGGTGTGAAGGGGGGGGGTTGCAACTGATTAATCTCTTTACCATGGGTGAACCCTAAACGGATTACCTGTATATTAATCCTTTTGTCACCACTTTTTTCAGATCACATTTATTAAATGGGTTAACGATTATCCGAATTCAGTGGTTTACTGAGTAGCTCGTTAGTGTTTAAGGTAATGAGTATTTGACTAGAATCTCAGTGTTTACATCAGAAACACTCAGATATAGATATATTCATTTTACAAGTATTGAACAAGACGTGTCATGAATTCCACTGCTAGCCACATTCATTTGGTACTAATCCCATTAGATTCTATTGCTTGTAATACACAGAAAATATCTGCTAATAACGATCTTGAATCTTCGTCAATGTTATCTAACCTAGTCAATCAAAGAGATTCATTATAATCAACTTTTATTGTTATTTCGTAGAATATTTTTCTATCCATACAAATAATTCGGCACCCTCGTAGATTTCTGTTACTTGGTATTTAGTCAGTATTTTTTGAAAGGGAGATTCTTTGACGGTTTTTCATTTAAGCACTGATAATAAAGCTCATTCCTTCTGTTAGCTTGAATAATTACATTTTTATAAAGAGCTCTTAGAAGGTGGTTTGAGAGTAGTTAGTAAGAAATCCTGTACACAGGTTTCATAATAATTGGCACTCGTCAGTAAGACTTGCCTGGAATCTTGAATGAACCAGTGATCTTTGTTTGCAAGTTAATCGATTAAAGATATTTGGTAAACTAAGTTAATAATCTGCTATTACGACAGACGTCAAAGTTTTATTTTCCTATGATCTAAATAATTGTTACATGTTCATATTTGAATAAACAGTTGCCAAGGCGAATTATCTAAGATACTCGAGATCCTATGAACAAAAGTCTATTTACACATATTTCATGTTTGCTAATCTGCTTCATGGATATATCTCTATGAAACGAATTCGAATTTCAGGAAATGTACAAGTTTACTTTGAGGTTTTAGATAATTTACCTTCAAATTACTCTCATATTTGAACCTGGTTTGGTAGAATGTTATAGTTATGCCAACGATCACTACATGGTTAATGAATTTGTTATAGAAAGGGAGTTTGAAGGACGACATTTTAAAATATTAAAACAAATGAAAAGAATAAATGGACCAAATGATATGACGTGCCAAAGTGATGGCTACTAATGTGATAGGGTTATTAACTTAAACCCCTTGAATGAACTAATAGAAAAGATATAACCACTAGCTAAAGGATTAAGTTCTCTATTCAATAAAATAGCGTGATCGTATATAAACTATCGATAAAATGATAAACAAGATTAGATGGTTGAAGTAGTCAGTGGATTACCTCGCTTGAAATAGTTTCGTGTGACTTGGTACTCATCAACATAGCTTACTGTCAATCTTCAAGGAACTTATACTCCATCTCGGGTTTTCATCCACATCACCCATTCTAAAACTTTATCAATAAGCGGCTTATCAATCATAGGATTAAGATACTTGCATCTATCACCGACTAGTCGTTTATATTACGACATGCATAAACATAACGTTGGCTGCTATTCAGTGATTAGTAATTATGCATAAGTATGATTATAAATGTCATGAGAAGAAAGTAAGAAGGAGATCAGTTCCTTTAAAGTTAATCACACTAGTGAATAGAGATAAGAATAACTGATCTAACGCTTTTCCGAATTATCATTACAACAACAACATGTTACCTATCAAAGTTCACCAAATGTTTGGAGCCAATATATACTTAAACCATTATTAGTAATAATGTAGTAACTAATAAACCACTTCGAGATGGATCTCTAAAAATTTCATTGAAAGTCTTGTTTTCTCTTAGATGTGACAAACGCGTGGGTTCTTATTGGAATAGTACGATCCGTGATTCAATACAGCTAAATTATCTAGGGTAACAGAATTCTATGTCCGATTCCCTCGATAGTCAGTACGGTTAGTGCGAATCGTTATCTCTGATACTTGTACTTCAATCGGATGCCACAATTTGTTGTTTCCCAACCCACAGCTACTTCAAAATACTAGACTTGTAGGAAGATTATATTGTGAAACAAAATATATCTATGTCAGACGAGACTAGCGAACAAAGTTTATATATATCACATCTGAAATTGAATTAATTGATAAAAGTCTACAAATCAATCTTTTAAAAAGTCAATGAAGCCCCTTTTGCTTGATTAAATGAACGATTGTATCTTTAAGGGTTTCTAATCCCCAATACACATAAAGTTATTAATGTTGCCAATGAGACAGATAGTGTCGGTCACATAATACCACAAAGAAGTTGAAGCCGAAAACAGTAAATGTCAGTCTAATCATCTTTTGACCAATTTCTGGACTGAAAACATGAATATCGTAGACTCAGTCCCTTGAAGTCCCGTATTGGAGAAGAACTAACAGAAATATGCTAGGATGAAAAAGAGGTCGAGTGTTTTCTAGTTTTCAGTAATATCTCAACCGAAATCAATCTGTGATAAATAAATATTTACCCACTGAAAGGGACTGATAGGACTCACTAGTACAGTATACAATGAGTTGGACTATCAAATCAATAGGAACGGAGTTTGAGCCCATGTTCATATCAACACTGGTATGTAAGTACATTCAACTGGAGAGCCATAGATGAAACGTGTGTCAAGGGGTCTACTGTTAGTTATACATCAAACATAGTATATAGGCGGTTGCAGTTTATAAACCGTTTCTACTACTGATTTATCAGTGAGAAAGATATGTCATAGAGACACTAAAATCCAATTAAGCAGCTCAAGGAATACAATGCTACTAAAAGTATCCATATATATTACAAATTTTCCCTATCACCCTATGATATATCTAAACTGAAAAATAATAATGGATTATCATATCATATTAGGTGTTTGGAGGTAGTTGGAATGAATCTATGCTTATCCTTGATTTCGCACCAGTTGTCATTCATCATCAAAGTGAATTTTCAATGCGCCATGTGTGATTTCAATCAATGTTACGGTTTCATAATTTGAGATGTTATCACTTAACTAGTCTGGCCAAAACGAAACTCCTATATAATTAAATTATGTAGGTTAGGATCACTCATGAAACATTAGTTCTTTCATGACTACAAGCCCATCTTACCGATATATACCTAGCTTCAAAATTCACAACTGACGACCTTCGACCACATTTTATTTACAAATGAATGCACAATAACGGTATGATATGTTACATTAGGTGGTTCAGGAAAAGTAGCTAACTATCGGAACTGTTTTCCAGAAGACTATTTCATTCATTTTCAGTTTATGTTAATCGATTATTTCATCTCTATTATTATCATATTCCCATCACCCTAACCTCCCATTACACTAATGAACTGTTGTTATATCACTTGTTATTCACGAGCTATAATCAATTAATCATTTACCTGTACCCTCAGTCCTTAGTCGTTATTGTTCCCGTTTTGTATAGATGTCATTCTCCCTATTGGTGTGTTGTGTGATCAGGTTTTGTGTATATACAAATAATATAAATCCAACTAACTGACTGACTGTTGATTGGCTTATTTGTCATGTGTTCATCATTTCTGCTTGGGGACTGGTAGTCGACGGGTAAATGTATTTACGTACTATAGAGGTTACACTATACTTGTCATACGTTGTGATAGCTCGATATAGAACGGAATAGGCTTGTTAAATAAACATATCATGTTCAATTTTTGTCAATTGCACATGAAATTATTTACACTGAATAAAATTTAACAAGTAATACTTTGATAAAGATGTATCCAGGTCAGTTTACCGATCTGATAAATGATAATACTCTACAACACGAGTACATCACTGTCCATTATCAATAAATTTACCCTTTTTTAGTTGTTAGGACTTTGCTTCTAAATAATTTAATGAAGTTAATCAAATAGACAGGATTTTTTTCTTCGTATACACTAGTTACCAAGTGATAGTATCTACTATATTTATAACAATTCTAAGCTATGGTTAGTAATATCATTATTTCAAGTAAATCAACAGTTCATGCGCTATTCTATGATATTAAATGGTTACTGATAGTCAACAATAAATCTTGAATTCTGGCTTATTACTAGATGATATTCATAATGTATACAGTGATGAGTTATTTAGTCTAGTGAATATATTATGATTCAATAACTAGAATTCGGTCAGGACTAACGACTTTGACACATATTGCAATGAATGCTACTCAGTAGTCAATTAAGGCAAGTAAATATTCCAGTTTTATTGTAGGTCAGTCACTGTTAAAATACCTCAATGATAGTATGTTAAAGTGTGAGACAAGGTTACGAGGGTTCGAATCCCACAGAGATAATCAGTTCTACTAAGATTGAAGGTGTTCCTTTCTGATTTTTGAATACACATTATACATATACATAAGGAATGATATTTTCCAGGATGATATGCTATGGGATGAATTTACCTTAAATTCAACACAAAATGTTTAGTTAACTAAACTGTTTTCTATGATTGCTAGAAAATACAGAGAAGTTATAAGGAAACACATTGAGTTATGAGGATTTTACAACTGCGAAATTCACGAAAATACCACAACCTCACCCATCTTTCCTATGCTGACAGGTGATTAATTTCAAAAGGTAATCCCTGATTATAATGTGAAACTGGAACCAGTAGATTACAGTAAGTTCGTGTGCGTGACAGATTTCAATAATTGTAATCAATGATGTTCATGTAGTGTCATTGATTGATTGAAATTTAAAATGTAAATAAACTCAGTAATCTGATTTGCCAGCTCGCATCGCCAAAAATATGAAGATCCTTGGTTTGATCCTTTAAGGAGTAATGGATGTACAACAATGTGGAAAATCCCTGCATTAAGATCAAACGGCTAGATTGTGATATCTGGTTTTCAATAACCTAATGAGAGTTTACTATTTTAAACTACACAGTACTAGAATTGATTTTGACTGAAGAAAAGTTACATTTTTTTCTTAGTACACCATAAAATGTCTAATATTTAGTTGGTTCACTGACTGTTTTTTCTCCAGTTTCTAATCAGTATCGGCATCGGTACTTGTAAACAAACAATATCTATAAACGTCTACAGTTTCATGTTTGATTACAATTTTCTTACAATAATCATATGTTAAACATATCCAGTTATTTATAAATTTGAAGTTGTACACTATAAACTGACCTTGGTTAAACAAACATTGAAAATTAGGAAGCTCTTAGTAGGTGTTGCCTCATAGTATGCAACTTCTAATCGACTATTTACATCCACAACTTTACAAAGCATTAAATCTACGATCTTCATACTTTACAGCTAATATTTAATATCTATACCACAGAGTTGGAATCCAATGCTTTACATTCCCAACAGCAGTTAATCCACAAATTGATTGATACTAGGAAATGCGATTGTGACAGTAATGTGATGGTATCACTTATGATCTGTCGGCTTTAATATACTTGTATCCTAACGCTTGACCTAATCTCCTATACATAAGTAATAAGACTAAATATGCATAGAAAGCTTTATGTCAAAGGACAAATAAATCTTACTAAAATGATCCAGACGAAAATATATGGAGGTTAAACTTGACCAAATGAATAATTCACTTACTTATAATAAAACGTCTTAGCTTGTATATGTCACTTTTATATTAACCTTCAGAAAACGTTATCTGCCTGAAATCTTTCAACTTGTCAGTATCATTCACACATTGACGAACTTGAATGTTGATCTGTATTTCACCCCCCTCCACAGGCACAATCACTTGTAGAATTAGTGAGTAATGTTAAAATGAGTTCCAACTTTAAAATGAAACAGTTGTTTAGTATTCCAATGTTTTTGATTTTTCTCTAAAATTATATTGAACCATTTTGTTAAGCCAACATAAGGTTAGTCAAGATTTACATTAAATTAAATGAGTATATTTATGAAAGATCAGAATTGTCTAATATTTTCTTCTAGATCAAGTAAAATATCTTGACTGTAAAGAACGACAACATATAAGTTTTGTTTTTAGTTGTATTTGTTTACCAATAGTACTAAGATAAAACATAAATATGATGAATAGATAATCAGTTAAAAATAAAAATCTCCTACAACTACTTACAAGTAGTAAATACCAATACAGAAATGAATATCATTTTAGTATTAGAAATTAAATAAAGGCTGTTTTTGAATAATGATTTTATTGAAACCAAAACATGGTAACAGTTAAACAGAGAAAGAAAACTAAGAAGAACTTCAATACTTAGTATCAGGTAATTACAGTAGGCAGGATAACTAATACAACATGACGAATAGTTAGGGATAGCAATCTAAGGAATCCACTTTGTTTTACAATTAGATAAGACTTGTATTGTTAAACTGTTTGCTGAACATTTGGTTTGTAACATACTTGTACTTAAAAAACTAAAAGCTTTCCATTGACTTATTAACTGTTATTATACTCTCTTCAGTTGTAATTTTATCCTAAAACTTTTTCTCCCACCCCTCCCCTCCTCAATTCTGTATACAAATCCCTTACTTTTTGACTCACTATATTTTATCTTGCTCCTTACTAATTGATCTGTCATGTGATATGTAAAAATAGTTGTTCTAAATTATAAAATGTCTCTCCATTAAGAAGATATGTTCTGTTCAACGAAGAGTTGTACCATCTTGACTTACACAGTCATCCTCCCATCTCTCACACATACAAGCTTAGTTGAAAACCCTATTCAACTCAGTTTATATACCAGTTGGCAGTCGTTGCAAAGACATAATTGCATTTTTTTGAAGAAACTGGTGCTATCCATAGGATTCAAACCTTGGTCACCCAGTTTTATAGTCTGTAACTTTGGTACATTCCCGCAACGAATAACTTCTTATGGAACTACCTACACTCACCGATTACTGTCATATTCGTCTAGTCATTTAGTGCTGATGAATTTCTATCGACGAAAAAATTCTGTTTATCTACTCGTAAATGGCATTCCCAAACATTTGTAAGTTTTGATAAAGTTATTTTATATAGAATACTTCACTTTGTAGGTGAAATTCATTACAGATAGATCTGAGTTAAGGTAGCAATTTGAAAACGAAAGAATATTGAGTAGTTATCTTGTCCTAGAATTGAACTGTGAACTACGATATAAAGTGACAATTGTTTACTTACATGAATGATATTCAATTCATTTCAGAGGGTCCTGGCCACTTCTAGTGGTGTTCGTCAAAATTGTCCGCTATCTCCATTTTTATTTAATTTTATCATGGACATACTTTTAGAGTTAACATTGTCATCGTCTGATTTCTCTGGGGTTGACCTCCTCCCAGGAGATAAACTTACTGACTTAGAATATCCCGATGATATAGTTCTACTGAGCGAAGATGCTGATAAAATGCAGAATTTTTTGACTACCTTAAACTTGAATGTAAGCATGTTTGGGATGCGATTCTCCCCATCCAAATGTAAAATGTTACTTCAGGACTGGCTTAATTCGACACCAAAGTTAGTGATAGGAAGTGAAACTATTGAATACGTTAACCGTTTTACTTATCTCAGGAGCCTCATCAGTCCTAACGGTCTGGTGTCCGATGAAATCTCGGCCCGTATACATAAGGCCCGATCGGCTTTTGCCACTTGTGGCGTAGGCGAGACATTCGTTTAATGACGAAAGGACGCGCTTACTGTGCAGCAGTCAGATCCGTTTTACTTTATGGATGTGAAACATGGCCATTAAGAATAAAGGATATTCGTAGGATCCTAGTATTTGATCATAGATGTCTCCGAAACATTTCTCGTGTTTGCTGGGACCACCGAGTAAGCAACTAATGGGTTAGGAATAGAGTAATAGGTAAAGAC
Source organism: Schistosoma japonicum (assembly GCA_025215515.1). NCBI lineage: Eukaryota > Metazoa > Platyhelminthes > Trematoda > Strigeidida > Schistosomatidae > Schistosoma > Schistosoma japonicum. Next base: position 13,566,696 of record CM046061.1, on the reverse strand, counting down.
GGTAAGTCTATTGATGAAGTAGTGAATCTTCAACGGCTAAGGTGGTTAGGACATGTGTTGCGTATGCCTGACCACCGTCTACCTTGACGAGCAATGTTGTCTGTTGTGGGAGTAGGCTGGAAGAAAGCTAGAGTCGGCCAAACGAAAACATGGCACCAATTCATGAAGTCATTGACAATTGGGCTGAGCCATGTTAATAGATGCAGACTACCTGGTTGGGGCCCACACGATGATCGTAACAAATGGTTAGAGACTTTAGGTGATATGGCTCGAAATCGTTTGCAATGGCGCAGGTGCATCCACTCCTTGTCTTCCTCCAAATTCTAATTTCTGAGCTTATTATAATTTTCTGTTTACTGAATCACTTTTTATCTCAAATCTCATCTCTGATCTCTATGTCTTTCCACTAGTACTTACTCTGTTACTACCTTACCCTACTCTGGGATTTGGTCCGACAATTTAATCTTTATCTGCTAATTGAGGCATTGCAACTTGAACTGATGTACGCATGTACAAAGTTCTACGTTGTAACTGACTGACTGACTGAGAGGGTCCTGGGTTCGATCCCCAACAGGGTCGTGGATGCGCGCTGCTGAGGAGTCCCATACTAGCACGAAACAGCTGTCCAGTGCTTCCAGGTGATCAACGGTTGTCTGGTTCAGATCACTTCGTGATATCAACATTAACATTTCAGATATATTGGAAGTTTATGTATACGTTTTTTAATTGTAGTCATTCATTGGTTACTAGGATAGTGTTATGAAATGCATTTTCCTATAAATTAATATACAATTTTATAAAATAGAAATACACATAACATAGAATTGAATTGAATTGAATCATAATTAAGGTATTAATTCAGGTTAAAAGTTCAATTATTATCAACTAAGTTAATTAGGTCATAAATAATAATTACACAATATTCAATCATGTAGTTGTTTTAATTTTGCAAAGTTTAAATTAACACCAACCACGAAAATCAACTTCAATGATTCATGAATAGAATAGACTTTTAATTTTTTTTAACGTTGAAAACTTTTATGTTATATTTCATTGTATAATTTTTGTAAGTAATCACTTGTAAAGTGAATAATACTAGAATTATATAACTATTAAGTGAATTTGTATTTTTAATAATATTTACACTTTTGTCAGTTTACAAATATGCCTATTCAAACCACAATTCAGACCAGTATTTCCTTTAAAATGAACATTTACTGTCATTGACTTTCTTATTTTAGGTTTTAGTAGAATGAATTTGTATATTCCCACGAACCGGACTGAGTTCGGATCCCACTGTGAAAATCAACATTGGGATGCAGGTACATCCAGCTGATGAGTCCCAAATAGGACGAAACGCGCGTCCTGGATTCCACTCACCAGTCACAATACAAATTAAATGTTATTTTAGGTTTGTTTTAATTACTATGATAATGGTACAAAGAAATGAAGATCATGCTGTTATATCGCTGGAAATGGATTGATATTACCGATATGTATGATCAAGTGGTTTGTACGTACGAAATCACAATAACGAGCGCCAATGACAGTTTCTAGATGGTCAGTCTACGTTTACCCGATGCCTACTTAGTCCCAACCTAGAAATAGAGAACACAGATTAATGAACCAACCAGACAGAATCGGATTATATTTCAAACATTCCTTTATATATACACAAAATTAGACTACACTACACACCAATAGGGAGAATAACATCTATACAAAACGGGAACAATAATGACTAAGGATTGAGGGTACAGGTAAATGAATAATTGATTATAGTTCGTGAATAACAAGTGATATGAAAACAATTCATGAGTGTAATGGGAGGTTAGGGTGATGGGAATATGATAATAATAGAGATGAAATAATCGATTAACAAAAAATGAATGAAATAGTCTTCTGGAAAACAGTTCCGATAGTTAGTTACTCTTCTTGAATTTCCCGATATTACAACAACCTATGAAGTTTATTCCCCATATTTTCGGAACGCTTGTCTCTAAGCCGTATTAGTCAATTACTTAGTAACTATGATATTTGTATTACTTAAGTTTTAGGCCTTTCATAGACTCATTATCGACTACCATATCTGTTCCCTTTCCGAGTTATTGTAATTTTACTATGGATGTATCATCCCGTTTTCAGTACCAAACTACTCCAGTTTTTGTCTATAGTGCATTTCGTACTTCATATTACTTGTTAGTCTAGAATTTTAATACTCAATAAACGACTTGGTATTGTATCCTAATTATCAGTATTTAATTCTCTCTCTCCACCTCTAGGCAAGCTTGGTCTTGTTGGCTCCGGTCCAGTCAGATAGTATGGAGTGTCGAATCACACCCTGTTGGTCCGTTTAAGACACAAGTTCAGAGTTATCCCTATCTTGGCCGTCTCGTATCTTGTCTTCTCACTAGCAGTCTCGAAGGTCATTTCAATTACTTGGTTATGTATAATATCCGGGTGCATTATGGAGAATTTAATTACTGAGAAATGCATGAAGTACCATCAAGGTGGTGCGTATGCATTCCTTCTCCTTCTCTGTCATTTGAAGAGACAAGAGCAGGTTATCATATGACTCATGTATCCAAAATATTCGACGACGAAATAGCTAACATTTACGGAAGAAAATGAATGATATTTAATGCTCATAAAGAGAGAATATCTTGTTGCAATATTCACTGAGAATTCCTTGCTGTAATCTAACATATGATATCAAACAAAGGGAGTATTATTATCATATTAATAAAAAATAGCATTATAGTTATATAATGAATTAACTGGTAACACAGTTGTTTTATTCTACCTTCCACATTACGTGATAGTCAGTGTACATTTCTGATAAACTATGAAATTAAACCACTAATCTGTTCACCATTACATCCTTATTTCAAAGAGTCTGTAGAGGTTCAGATTGTTCTTTGAGCATATCAAGTTTACACTGTACATTCATTTGTGTGTTCATGCTCAATGCATAGTTGAACCCCCTCTCCTTCAGTCTGTGCTATTTGAACCTTTATTCCTTGTTGGATTATTTCAGGTCCAAAAACATTCTTGTCTAATTCTTCATATCGATTTCTCTATACGTGTGTATCCGATCAACCGCGTATTTGCGTGGAGTCGATCAATATGCGAGAACTATGTGCACATAGGATTTTCGTTTATCTGACCCTAGCGCGATTCCAACTGCAACATGTTCTGCAGTTGATGTCAGTAAAATGATAGTAATTATCTTCAAAATTATAATTAATATATATTCGTTTTGTTTGTAAGTTCGTCATTTTATAATTATCTTGAATCGTGGTGATGTTGTGTTCTTTAGCCTGGCTGTTTTGGTTGTGAAGCTTTAATTGAATTTAAGCCACGAACTTCAGAATGAAGTTAACTTTAAGTGCTTCTCTGCAACTAAGTAACCTATTATTCTGTTGGCATGGTGTCGCACGGGTTTTTGTTGACATTTGTTGTGTGTATATGTATTTTGGCCTTCATCTCATTTGACCTCATCTCTAACCTTGTATTAGTTAATCCCTTTTCTTAATAGTGGATAAATCGGATCAGTATCTATATGTCTGTTGTTTGATGAATGATATGAGTACAGAGTTTCTAGAAATTTTTGGTTTTCTTTATTTTTCCTCTGCTCAATATTTTGACGTTTTGCAAGTCAAATTCATGTCTACAAACATTTATACCAACGATGTTTCACACCGTTTAACTGCTGATTGGTATTCATAGAGAGAATGGCCAACATGTCAATTGTAGTGTTTGCAATAGATGCTTCAGTTGACAATTTAGATAATATTTCTTTGGTGTTCATTTGCCGTTTTACCTTTTGGTATACATGACACTGATTACAAAGATTTTGTAAGTTTGTAAACTACACCAATTCCTAACCAACTTGATAATCTAGTTTCGATTTCAGAAATGCTCTTTATTATAAGGTAGAGTGATTTGTTTGTTAATCTAGATTGTTAATTTTATGATTCATGTTAGATATGATTAGTATTTCTTGATTAAGTTTTGTAGGTAGTCATTTTCGTGAATACAATCATCAGATAATTGTTTACTTTCCTTCCTTCATGAAAAACTGTGCATAAATATGTTATTGCTTTTTTTTGAACAGCGCTTGTACACAGCATAATCTGTTTCTTCTTTAGTAGGCAGCTTGAAAATATTGATTAAGTGTATTTCTTCCATGGACATCATTTAGTAGTGTGCATCAGTAAACATTAATAATGTTATTCATCTTTCACTTTACTAAACTATTTTTCTCTTAATTTAAATAAACATGTTGACGTTTAGAGTAATTCAAATTGAGTTCGAACCAACTGCAAGTAAGTTACGAAAGCTAATAGGTAACGAATTTACAGTTAAACATAATTTAACTAGTGCATAGTTTATGATTCTACATAAATGAGACGACTTAATCATTCGTACAAATTGATGATATCCTCTCTATTTATTCATACTGAATTGAATTTGATACGGCGAATGATTGATTAATCTATTGTAAAACTATCTATGACAATCTTCAATGTTACACTTATTTAGCTAAAATGGTTTAGATAACACTTAGTCTAATCATAGTTTACTTAGTTTAGTAATTAACCAAGAATTCAACAGTTTTATGATGATACCATTTCATTAATGTTGGTATGTAATTAGAAGTTAAGTCTAGGACGTAGGTTTCATCTTGTTTACATTTCATTGTATTCGAATCAGAGTATTAATATTCATATAGAAAGACTCAAACTTAATACCTTTCACTAGCTTATTGGCATTATCTAAAACGATCCTCTCAAGATGTACACATGAAATCTGAACTCTTTAAAATAATAACACTTCATGTTCCATAAATAACCAAGTGATCTTTTTCTTTCTTTCTTTTCTTTCTTTAATTCATTGAAATGATTCTTTGAAAAACTGAAAAAAAATTTTCACAACAAATAACCTTAATTTAAGTTGGATTGTGACTGGCAAGTGGAATCCAGGACGCGCGTTTCGTCCTATTTGGGACTCGTCGGCTGGATGTACCTGCATCCCAATGTTGATGGTCACACTGGGATTCGAACTCAGTCCACTTCGTGTCAAACGCCACCGCGTTCACCACTAGGCTACTGTGTCCAGACAGTCACGGTTGTGCAACGGGTACATATCTAATTCAGAATAGGCTTGTATCTTCCCGTTGATTTGTAATGGACTGAAACTGGTCAGCCTCTGTTACCTTAGTTTTCAAAAAAATCATTAAATTGAAAATTTAGAAAAACCTATTAACTGGCCTCAATGTACACTTTCTATGTATTGATTCTAATCAACAACAACAACAAACAAACAAACACTTAGTTACATTATTTGAAATTGATATTAATTTAAGGCCATTTTAATGAATATAAATTATAAATATTGATGATAAACAAACAGTTGATTATTCATCTACCTGATATTTTACAGGTTAAACTGTTTAGCTTTACCTACCGATAAGTTCATTTAATTAAATGTCTACATTCTATTTCTTATCAATTTATATCAGTTAAATAATTATTATTAAATAAAGATATAACTTCATAATATTGACTTATTTTAGTAGATGGAGTTCATTACTTTATGAATAGATTCAGTAGAGTCTATATATTATCACTAACAAAACATGTTGATTAAAATCAAAATTGGTAGTTAATTAACAGTTGACTATTTTATTTTACTTGTAATAACTAAATGACTGTGTTTGAATCCTGCTTTGATTTACCTTTCTTTGGTGAACTATTCAATATACGAACTAAAACTAACTTTATCGGAAATAGATCATGTGTTAGTTCAAAGAGTGATTCAATATTTGACAATGAATAGACAAACACTTGATAGTGCTTTACATGAGGCTATTAGTAAATTAAGTTTATACGAGAGTTATCTTTCAAAGAAAACTGTAGAGGCTGTGGCTATGCCCTAACATAATGATCCTTGTACTACATGTTTCTTTGTTTGTAAGTGTACTAAGTGCTAGACTATACTGTACTATTGAACTTTTGCATGTTGTGTAATTTATAACGTTGGATTCTTTTCGGTTCAAATATATAACTGTTGCATCTTCCTTCTGGACTTATTGATCTTACACGTTCCTTGTAGTTGTGTGTGCATGAGTTATTGTGATTGACGAAGATAGAATTACTGATAGTATATACATAATTGTTGAAACTAACGCGATTACGAATTCAGTAGCACAACCAGAACTCAACAAGACAACGATTAAATGAGTAACACCACATATTTTCATAAAACCCATCCCAAAATCTTCCTTTTTTTACGAAGTATAAATTCATGTCACTTTACAGAATTAGGAAGTAATAATATCAAAAGTCTCAAATCTAATCATACCTGAATTACTTAACAATATACCGAATATCAAAAGCCTATCATCTTTACTGATATCTAAATTAATTATTTTCGTTTACCCAAAAAATCATACCTAGCTGATAGGTCTACTAAGCTTTACCAACATTACAACAGATCAAAGAAACGTCTATTTAGATTCAATATCACGAATTGAACTTGACAAGATGTCTATTAGAAACTAAAGATCATTGAACGACCGTTTCGTCTTATTAAGAGACTCTTCAATAGTAAGCATTAATGTCCCTAACTCAGGATTAACGACATTCAAGCATCATAGTGAAACGCTTAACTCGGAATTCGATGGATGAGATTTATTCCAATTAATTCACTAGATATTGCTCGATTCCTTCAATTACATAACACTTTACATAACAAAGAATTAGTATTTGATAGGGAGAACATTGTCGCTTTGACCCAATGATAGCAAGAAAGAAATCTTTCCCAGTGATTTTAACAATTCTGAGTATATACACAAAGGTATTTCTAATAAGCTGTTTATTGCGTCCTACTTATCTTACATGTCCTGAGATAACGGTAACTACCCTATAATTACTCTTCGTCACTTGAATACTATAACAACTTTTCCGGCCCTGATTTTTTGAAAGGATTGATTCAGACAAACACCGAACGCGTGCTACATTTGTGATGAAGTCGGCAGTAGGATAAGAATATAGTACTTTCTATATCGTACTAGCTGTACTGCTTACGGTACTGTTGCATATTTAACCCGTACAAATGCTTGTATTTGTACCAACCTTACCTTACATCAGGTACCGTATCATCACTTAAATAGTAATCTCATGATTTCCGTCGTCACATTTTTCACTATCCATCCCACTGCTGGAGATCACGCCTTCTACCAGTACTTTATTTATGACATTTATAAAAGTGACTGAAAATTAGGTGCGGACCCGCGCGAAATCTACTACGTTAAGTTGATCAAACAAGTAACCTCCCCTCCCATAACTCCGATTATTATTGATGCGTGTCTTAAGATGTTATGAGGTTGAATGTGGCCTATAGGAAACATGCCTCACCTTCTTACCAGCAGATAGTCATCAGAGGTGTGATGTAACCTTAGGACAACTATCGATCCCGATTAGATTCAAGTTAGAGAGCTTTAGAGTATGATATAATATATGTAAATAGCTCAGTCCTATATGACGTCAGTTACAGCTTGAGAAGTCCAGTGAAAACATTTGGACTATGAACCTGGATGGCGTTTACTTGAACTTTTTAGGACGTAACAGAAGTCTGGTATCTGCTGAAATCTCGGCTCGTATACACTTGTGGCGTAGGTGAGACATTCGTTTAATGACGAAAGGACGCGCTTACTGTGCAGCAGTCAGATCCGTTTTACTTTATGGATGTGAAACATGGCCATTAAGGATAGAGGGTATTCGCAGGATCCTAGTATTTGATCATATATGTTTCCGAAATATTTCTTGTGTTTGCTGGGACCACCGAGTAAGAAACACATGGGTTAGGAATAGAGTACTAGGTAAAAACGGTAAGTCTATTGATGAAGTAGTGAATCTTTACCAGCTGAGGTGGTTAAAACATGTGTTACGTATGCCTGACCACCGTCTACCTTGACGAGCAATGTTGTCTGTTGTGGGAGTAGGCTGGAAGAAAGCTAGAGTCGGCCAAACGAAAACATGGCACCAATTCATGAAGTCATTGACAATTGGGCTGAGCCATGTTAATAGATGCAGACTAACAGGTTGGGGCCCACGCGACGATCCTAACAAATGGTTAGACTCTAGGTGATATGGCTCAAAATCGTTGGCATTGGCGCAGGTGCATCCACTCCGTCTTCCTCCGAATTCTGGTTTTTGAGCTTATTATAATTTCCTCTCTACAAAATCATATTTTCTCAAATCTCATCTCCGATCTCTATACCTTCCCATTAGTACTTACTCTGTTACTACCTCCCCTACCGAGATTCGGTCCGACAATTTAATCTCTATCTGCTAATTGGGGCATGGTAACTTGGATTGATGTACGTATGTACCAAGTTCTACGTTGTAACTGACTGACCCTGAGATTACTCGTCTTGATCAGAAACGTCAGCTACCATGAAACCACCGAGAGTTGATGCCTTCAATGTAGAAAACGCAACACCAGATAGCCCTAATCCAATGTTTAGGTTTCAATAGCTCACAAGTAGCGAATATCACCTATGCGTCCAATAATGATAACCTACACTGCATACAGGAGTAGGCAATCAGGATGTACCAGAGTAGAACGAATGCGTTGTTCAGGCTGCTATATCGTCCCGGTTAAGATCGACACGATTTAATAAGCAATATTCCCACTGAGAACCCATCACATGGAATTTTAACTTATCGGGAGTGAGTTGTCAAGTGGTGGCAAATAGCCGAGATGATAATGCCGACACTGGGATGCACCCCTAGTTGAAAAGTGATGATACCATGACTAAAGACGCAGATCCGAACGGCGCATAACTGACGTAATTGGCTGAAGGTCATTTCAAAGATCGCCGGGCAAACATACGTCGATGAAGATTCTTATGACTGTTCACCACAAGCTCTAATCCGACCAATGGTTTTGGGTAGAAAGTCTCTATAAAGCCCACACACTGCCACAATGTCTCTCAGTCTAGGGAGACAGATGCCAAACTTGAGTCGAAAAATACAACTAGTGTCAGATGCTAGCAGCTACGCTTATGCACTAGGATCTGAAGAGTAAACTAACTTGTCAGGTGCGCACTTGTAGAGAAAATAACAAACTCCCACGTGGACATTCCACAAAGTGATGAGTCCAGAGGCTAGACGAATAGTACACCATTCTTATTCTCTTAAACGGAACCCAAACGATATTTTACAAACTGGTGCGACTGCTAACAAAATAGGTCAAGTCGGCTGCCATGAGAAAAAACGTATGCTCAGGGAAAACTTTATTTTTGAAAAAGTTTATTTTTGAAGAATCTGAGTATCAGATGGGAATAAGAAAGTTTGAAGATAGTAAGAAATACGAAAGATTTGTTTCGATAAATCACTAGGTTGTCACACATACCAAAACCACTAGGATAAAACATAACAAAAGATAATTAAGATATGAAGATAAGCGAGGGTTATTTACAGTGGACAGAATTCATGGAATGGGCAAGAATAATTAATGATACAATACAATTAAATATACTAACCGTCGTAAGATGAAAAATGAGGAAACTGAACTCGGGACTTTGCATCCCACTACTACACTGGAAGACAGAACAAGTGCACTTAGGGAGTGAACACATGGAAACTAAAAGCATCTAAACATTTTTTTGTAGATTATATCTTAAAAAACATAATAACCAATGATCATGGGAGTAAATTTTGAAAAACGACAATTTTTGGATGTGAATAATATACCTACAAATGAATGAATGACAGGCACAGCCTGAACGAAGTCATAAAACCTAAGAATTTATATCACAGGCAGCAAACCATAAAAACGTGATTAATATTTTAGATACAAGTGCCTTCGGAAGAGCAAATAAGCTTAAATATTTTTTAATTACAAAAATAATCCGTAATTTTAAAACAAACTTAAGGCACAAAATATGAATACAGACAACGCACAAGTAAGTACTACTGACTAGACAACTGCTACAGCTGCATAATAAGGTCTAGTAGAGATGAATGTCTAACATTTCAGAAATGTTGCAAGCTATTAGGACGTTAGCTGTTATAATAGAATCTGTGGGCAAGGGAACCTGTACACTGTACATGATAAGCAATATGATAAGATCTGAAGAACTGAAATTTATGTTTGAGTGTTTGTAGGCATTCGTTTGCCTAAAATTACATTGCTATTTGACTGTTGTGAACCTGGAACGGAACTGTGGTTTACATTGATTTGAGATGCATGTCCAGTTTGTGTGCTTATTGTTGCTGCATTTGCACTTGAAGTAACAGGTGATTGGTGATTTGTGAAAGCATGAGGACTGCTCAGCGAGTGACCATGACTGAACACTTTCTGGGCACCAAAACCAGATACATCAGGACCAATGGCGAAAGTAGGAAGCGTTCCAAAGGCAGTTGGGAATGAATGAGAAGACGTGACTGAATACAATCCTCCGTTACCACTTGGATTATTGGAAAGTGATAGGCTTGGGTGAGCTTGTGTGAGCGCTACGTACGGTTGGTAAGGGTGGGTGGAAACGATACCACCATTCGCCCCAGAACCATGGTTGAGTGGTATCCACATTCCACCTGCATGCGCGGGAACGGAACGGGCTAAGAGTGAGTTCGTACCTGGCGGACAACTAATTGGTGGTGCGAAATAAGCGTTAGTCTGACCGGGATGAGGGCCTGGGATAAACTGAAGAAACACAGCTGAATTAGGAGCACCTGTAGGGATGTTGTTAGGATTACCAATAGAAGGTACGTATGTTCCAACAATAGGGGCCGCGGTACCTGGAGCGGTAAGGCGATATAGTGCAGATATGAAGGATGCAGTATTAGGGTCTGAGGGAGGTAGTACTGAGGTATTAGGACCTGATGCCAACAAACCACATTGATTGGCAGCTGCAGCTACAAGCGCGGCAGCTTGGTGCTGAGTGTAAATCTGAGGACAATGAAAAGCTTGTGCTGGTCTGATTGCAGATTGCGGGCCGAGGTCAGGTTGGTAGAAGGGAGTAGTCACTGTTGCCTGTTGTTGTGAAGATGAGGAACTTGAATATATATTTCCTGGTGAAGCATTTGTCAAAATCCCAAAGTTGTTGGGAGCCAAAACGTGAGCTGAAGACTGGATATAGTTTGGAAGTGAGTTATGCTGAATAGAGCTCAATGATTGACCCGAAACACCTAAAATCTGTGTTGTTACAGGAAAAGGTGAGTTGTTACTGTTTGTCGAAACCTGACCACTTCCAAATGAATGAGCTGGAGCTGGACTCAAAACCGACATATTTTGATTCAAAGGATCAACACTAGGATGTGTAAAAGATTGATTAGAAGCTGTTGATACTTGCACAATAATTGGGTTTTGATCAGAAGCCGAAGTTGTCAAGCTAACACCTTGATTTGCAGGACGAGCATAACCAATTTCGATGGGCGGAGAGCAACCTTCATTTCTATGTCTTGTCAAAGTCGGACAAGCTCGAGTGATTCCAGCTGGTGAGCCATCAGGAGAATACACAACCAACAAAACACTACTACTGGAAATGGCATCTAGCAATTCGGATTCAGTTGTGGATACCCAGCGAAGTCTATGGAACTGCAACAGTTCAGACAGAGGACAAACATCTTGATTGGCAGCTAATATTGTAAACAAGTGGGAATCACGTTGTAGATTGCTCTCACTGAAGTAATACTCACTGAAACATGTTAAAAACAAAAAAAAACTATCAATTTAAAATTTAAGATTAGTTGTACAAATACTCTGATAAGTTACTCAGTCAGTGTTAATCGAACAATCATTACCTAATAAACACTGACAGCAACATGAGTTTTTCTGCTTTCACTTGATGACACAGTAAATCGTCTTATCTAGACAAACTAGCGAATGTTGTCACAGTATCAAAAGGACTTTCGATGGTCAGATACCGGCTGGAGCACGAGTGACTGATTGAAACGCTCAGACTCTACTAAGCTACAACTGCACGAGCAATAAGCAACAGTGTATTACTAATGTGACACTTGCAGTGTAAACAACTAAAGTGGAAATTATTCAAACTTCTTGAAGCTAATAATCAAAACTGAAGGGTATCTTATTGAATTATTTGATATTTGTTTTGGTCACGGAACATAAATCCACTATTTACGTCGTAGGATATGACATACGATACAATCACCTAACATAAATACCAAATATGATTTAGGTAACATGTTAAAAGTGGTCGGATTAAAAATACAGTATTGTATTGATGACAGACTGACTAGAGACCAAAAGTAGTATATCATATTTCTATAGCCCTAATAGTTACATATAAATGAAAAATATGCATCACACTACTAAATTGGGTAGAAATTAGTGGGCATAAGCTGCAAAACAATACCCAACTTACACGTGATGTTTAATGTAATCCAGTTTTGATAAGAATTTGAGAAATTTGGTTCGATTTACGTTTCGCGGGACAAAAAATACACGATCCTCAACTATGATGACGTCATCAGCTTTGACTGGCCTTGCAGTTGCGTCATCACTGCGAGACTGGGTGGGGGATAAATTCGACAAGTCATTCTTATTGACTGCCGACTCAGTTAGGTCTGCCAAATCATGGTTTGATGACCCTAGAGTATCTTTTATAGCGGCAGCAACAGAGCGGTGTTCTCGAAGGCTTGTAGGGAAAATTACTTTCTTCCACCCCACTTCGTTGATATACGTAATCACCTGAGTTACATCAACCACTTCAATTGTATCCGCTGGTTGTTCCATACCAGAAGTCATGGATGACTGTGGGTTGAAGCTGTGGTGTACAGGCTGAACAGCTGAAGCATCAGGAAGAAGGGGTAAAGGGAGATTCTCGACCGGCAAATGAGACAGAGCTGCAATAGGATGTTGTATTGTTGGTTGGGTGGACAAAATCTGAGTGTTCGGTAGCGACACGTTGGTGGGGATTAATGTATGCGAAGCAGGAGCTTGTGTGAGCTGTAAGGCCGGGCCAAGCATTGCTGCAGGTGCCCCTGGGATAATATATGCAACTGGATAGCAAGAAAAAAATAGTTTACAAAATGCGATACAAACAATTTGACTAATAGATTTTGTTCAGTAAATATATTACATTCATGTTACGTAAGTAGAGATGGATGCTTGATGGACAGACAGACAGACAGATACAACGTAGAACTACGTACGTACGTACATCAGTCCAGGTTGCCATACCACATCAGCTTGATGGAATGTAAGGCTGTATAAAAACAGTGTCATTTGGTTTTACATTATTATGCAATCCATAATCTCTACAGTCACTTGTACCAATTCTTTTATTAATAGTTTTGAACAGTGTCCACTCTATCTGCTATCTGTAGTTACTTCGTTCAACAATTGTAATCATTTCCACAAACACGTTGAGCTTGTGATACTACACAACACGTGGGTTACACCTTTTGTTCTATATATATATAGGACCCTGATGAAAAACCAACTGGAAATATTTCTTCACCTTGTTACTAATTAGTTTTTGGTCATGTTATACGAATGCAATGTATTTTCAACTCGTTAATAAGTATCTCATTGGATGATGGATGTCTACACAAGCAGATATCTATAGCACTAAGAACAACCTGTGACGAGAATTCGAGCTGGATTTATAATTAGATTTCTCAAAAGAGTTGTTTAGCCATTCATTTATACACTGTGGCAGTACAACACAGACGATTCCGAATGTTTGTAAATGGATGACGGTACTGAAATGACACAAGGTAAAAACTAAGGTCGATTTTCATGTTATAGGCTATATGGTATCATGGTAACAGGCTGGTAGGACGAGTCAAAACAGGATGACTCATTCGCTATAATAGGATGTATAAAGTTACACTACATAGGTTAATAATCGTGTATACCTTAGAATTCCGCCTTTTGCAAGTGAAGCCTACAGGTAACCCGATTCTTGCATGAGGCAGCATAAGAGTGAAATTAGAGCCAATAACCCATTGCGACTAAGGGAAACTACAGCTGGAGAGGCCACAGTCAATGTTAATGTTGCCATAATTACTATGGCACATTAATCCTGTATTATAGCTGTACTTGTTTTTTGATAGGACTGAGAGCGACTAAATCCAACAAAACACAAATCCATTAAGGTTAGCCGTGAATGCATGAACATCAAAATTATTTCAGTATAACTAAATATCAGCTTTCATTTAGACAATCCGATGTTGGTCAAACTACTAAAATCCGCTACTCAACGTTAGGGAGGCTATTCATTAATTTTCTGCGCTATCGAGCAGCACTTAAAATGCTGTCTGAATTACTCAGTCACTAGTTAAGTACAATAAGTGACTCCCATATAACAAGAGCACTTCAACCCGTTATTGATAAAGCCTCTCAGAAGCCACAGAATATTGAAGGAAAACAGACAAGTAGCATGATAGCAAACTCGCTATGAGATGGGACTAAATTATGACTGACCAATGATCGACTATGCACAAAACATCTCGACTGGACTCTGGACAGTAATCAGTATCAGTGAAGACGAAAGTTGTCGTGAGATACGTTGCAGTGATATCTTTGGATAAGCGGGTAAGCTTGGGATTACTCTTTATGGGTTGGATGTAAGTATGCTACTTAGATTATAAACCCAACTGACCATAATAATAAGTTACCGTATTCTCTTATTGCTCATTGGTAACGAGGTGATCTGTGCTACGATAAAACCAAGCAAAATGTACAACCGAAATTTGTAAACATACAAAAACTGCCTGGATTCACAGCATTTAACCAAAGGAATACTAAGACAAACTGACCGGATATATGTGCAATGCAAAACATCGTATGAGCAATGACAGCGTTCAAAACATAACAATGATGAGTAAAACCAACTGCATGAAGTAACATTTTTAGGTTAGCTCCAAGGACTTATAGGATGTATATCGGTATGCTATAAAACGAATATTAAACAGGGCTTAGCAAGAGACCCTACTGACTTGATTTTAAGATCAAAGTTTTAAAGCCAGCAAGAGTTTGTGATATGGCCATTTACACGGCGCTGAAAATCATCGCAAAGGCATTGATGCAGATCATATGCAATTCGCACCACGAAGCAGAATTCGGGTTTTGGACTAGCTGGTGTCAGTATCATATACATTAATTCACGAAACTGATTGGCATTTTAGTAAAATGATGCAACGAGGTTATTAGAAAACATAAGTCCACAATTCGTCGATTTACTTGATTGTCATACATGGAAAAGTACCACGAACACTATGATTTCACGACACAAAACTTACTTACTTTGAGGTAGCGTTTGAAAGGGAATAAGGGGTTGAATCGGAGAGTTTCCAACCAAAGTAGAGTGTGAATTCAGATTATGATTATCAGTTTCGGCGGAGTACATTGGAGGATGCTGTCGTTGATACGACCGTCTTGCGCGGCCAACGGGACCTGCATCATAATTAGGTGGGATGTTAGCCGGTTGACCGCCTGATTGTGAAGATACATTAGATCTCTCGCGGTAATTCTTGCGAGGTGTCGGGCCAGATACAGTAGGAACTGTATTCAGCTTGTTTTGTAGGTCAGTTTCCGCTTTTCCTGAAACCTCGACTAGTTCTGACGGGGATGAACTGGGCTCTTGAACTTTCTCGTCATGAGATGATACATCTGTACCCAATTGAATATCAACTGGGGCGCTGGATGCATCAACCGCTACTTGGACAGGACTTTTATTTCGATTGGATTCGCTCATGTTCTCTTTTGGTTCATTAACTGGTCGTGTATTTGCCGAACGACCAGACTGACGATAGAATCCGTTGCTACCTCGACCTCTGTTTGCATCAGTTAAGATGCGACTACGATAACCTCCATAACCTAAGACATTATAAAGTACGGACTTCTTACCTCTGCGGAACGACCTGACATTTCCACTGGTGTAGTTGGCCCCAGCAAACGCCCCAACAGAGAGGCGGCCACGCCCTCGAGGAAAGCCACATGTAGCGTCATCTACTTCATAATTGTGCCACTTTAGCTTCCCTGTGAAGGCATGTCTAGAAGTGTCTGTCTTACTTTTAGGCTTTTCTTCGGCAACGCGGGTAATTCTTCTTTGTTCAGCAGGTGCTGACGGCTCGGGCCAAGCGTCTGCTTCCAAAGAGTTGTTTTCGGAACTAGGGACTACTGTAGCACGGCACATGAACGTCGTAACCAACTTACTTGGCTTCCACGGATTTCCCTTAGAACCCTTATCTTCATCCCCACTGGCACGTTGATTGTTAGACGAATCATTGTGACTACCTTTCTCCGGACGTACGCTCAGTTGGGAAAATTTTGAAGAAAAGCTCTCACTCATTACAGAGGATTAAGTATAATGTCTGTAAGAAAAACATTGCTGAATTAGCATAGTAAATGTTCGACAACTCAACGAAATTAAAGATTAGAAATAATAAGCGACAAGTAAGAGAAAAATATGATGCAGTAGTAATGAGCACATAGTCTCAGTAACAACGACAACACCAACCACGACTTACCAAACCAAGAGAGTCAAAATAATGTGACTCGTGAAGGAAGAACATACAGAAAAACAAAAGCACATTTCGTAGGCAGTGACTAAAATAAGTATTTGTCTGGAGAAATAGAGCCCTTAAATAAATTAGACGAAATATTTAGAAATATAAATAGTTAAACTACGTCCCGAACCTTCAAAATCTGCCTGACGGAAATTGTGCATTGATAGTACCATAGGATTATGGTCTGAGTAATAGAATAGATCTCTTTGTCGAGAAAAGGCTAAATTTTTGTTTTAACCTATCATAAGCTTGATTATTGATTGATAGTAAATGAAAGGGTTGACAAACAACGCTTAAAGAAGTTTCCATCAGTCGGGATGACCCCTTTTTTAAATCAATAGTATATCCTATTATTATCTTTAACGGTTATAAACTCTATAATTAACAGATTCTAAACAAAACCGCCTGTGAACGCTCTTTTGCATTCTACCCGAGTGTGATACATTGATTGATAACTAAATACTAGACCTTTATAGTTCTAATAAACTTCTGTGGACACACCCCAAGTGACTCGGCATAGAAGACATTATTTTTAAGTAGAGGGTGGTTTAGGATAGTTCATAGAAGGCTCAAAACTTCAGTTCTGGGCGATTTCTTACTCACCAAGGTCTACCTGTTATCTCAAGAGTACAGATACTGTCGGGTAGACAATCCTGAACCACCCAGTTTCGAAGTCTGTGACGGTTTCCGGTAGGCTGTAAAGATTTGTTGCACAAGCGTTTCATGATCACTGTTACCATATATTGAGAGCTCAGTACTATCTAGATCAACTTTGTTTGAGGGAAAAGATAAGATTTGAAGGTACGTAGAGTCGTATTATTCGTTGTGCACTAAGATAATCCTATCAAAAGTTTGAGCAGCTAGCATATATCTTCAACAGGCTTTTTGACTGTCACCCATTTTCCTCATTCGGTAATTCTATGACCTATTGTGAGATGCCGCTGTATATTCTATTTGGATGTCCTCGAGATTACTGTTCGTTAGTCTTACAAACACTCGTTTTTCCCTTCTGATTTCAATATTTTTTTGTTCTATAGACTGTTAAGTATTAAGTTTCGTATCACGAACCGATCCTAACCAAACGTCATAAACTGGTAGACAACAAACACCTGGTCTACCCTGACAAAATACTTCTTAGGAGTGATCAGCTGTGACCACAATAAAGGTCAAATGTCGGTTCAGTGGTAAGCGTTCGCTATTTTGACCCTGCATTGGTGGGGACTCAGAAGTTACTTGATTGCAGTCAAAGCGTAATATAAAACTTCTAACAATTCGGAACATCTTTCTAGGTAAATAAAGATTTTAAAAGTATCAGGGTTGATAATTTATAATGAATCTTCTAGTGGCTTCAGCCACCTATCCGAAGAAAAGTGGCTTTAGCCAGATACTAGATTGTACATAAGCTGAATGTAGTAACTATTAATTTATACACCGTACACAGTGTACTAATAACTTCCTAAGCTTTATAAAGTAAGTCGATGTCATTTCCACATGAATCAATATAAGAAACTTGTTCAATAAGTGGGGCTGAAGTGTGATATTAAGACAGCTTTCAACTATCGGTATAACCATTCTACCAGACCTGTGTCTGTGGATGCTACGCTGTGCATCAAATCCTCTTAACTCTGAGTAATTTTGGTAAAATTTCGAATAACTGCAACTCGAAGTGTTCCCCTATGTCTCCAGTTATTTCAACGAGTGCACCAAATGGGATATTAGCTTTTGGAACTGCCACTGGGATTCATGTATATTTCTCTATACGTATAGATAATTATTTAAAACCATTTGAATGTGGTAAGGTTCCTACCAGATCCCCATGTGCATGTGCAAAACGTGCGAGAAAAAAACTGTGTCACTTGTTGGCATGTTAAGCATCCTCTAACCCATTTTATGTACGCTAATCTGTAAATCAGGCTGTATACATCTAGCACCTACTAGTCCAGCCAAGGCGTTGGGCTCGATGGGACAAATAATGAAAATTGTGAAATATAGTTTTATTATATTCATAGGAACAAGGGGAAGGGACATCTCTTTATTTGTACCACAAAAGAACAAATTAACATCCATTGGTGATGGTAGCTATCTTAAATTCAGACTGAACTTTTTAGATGAAAGTAAGTTTCGCAACTCTCATTCACCCTCCTGATTTTCGCCTTAGGTTTTGAAATTTATTGTAGACCGTTGAACTAAGTCAAGTTTTACTCAAGACACTGAATCAACTGCCTAATTTTCTGCACATTTAATGCGTCATATACCTCTAATGAACGGGGATATAAAATTTACGTGACGACTGTCTTGTGGATTGAATTTAGCATTCAAGGCATTCGTTTGCAGTTTGTGATGCATATTAACTACAAAATTCTTAACCTCTGACATATTTCAGCAATGTTTAATGACTAGGTAGAAAACTTAGTTATTGCTGGAGCTAGACATTTTGAGAAAAATGAAATTGGTCGCTACGTCTTCTTCACTTGTTCGTTAAGGATTCCACCTACTGTTCTAAATGAAGTGTTTAATATCAAGGAAGCTGGTGCATTGATAATATTGAATATTGTATTTTCGAATCCCCATCTATTGTTGTACGTCCATAATTCCCGGGTAAAATCGGTCATGATACTTGTTAAGCTAAGTGATAGCCAAAATAAGTTCGGATGTGCAGAATATTGTTTGTTAACTTGTTATTTTGGGCTTGTTTATGTCTTATCATAACCAGTAAACTCCTGTTGCTATTGTGAATGTTGGATTATCAAGGCTTTGGGCTGGTTGGATAGTATGCGCTTAGTCAAGTGGTGTTGCTGATATTTGCAACATCTGATAAACAGAAACGTTTAAACTAGCATCGTAATTAAACCATAAAATAGCATAGTTCATAAATAAACACACAAACATTCCAAATACTACGCAGTTCGTGAGCGTTTAGCATCATAAAACGTTAGTGTAGCGTAAACAAGGGCTGAACGCAACTGATCACATGAATCATGACGATAACCGACAGACTCTAAGTAGATTTCATGAATGGTATAAATCATGCTGTCGGGACAGATGAAATGCGAATTGAACTTCATATCAGGACAATTCCAGCCGCCTCTAACTAAATGCATCTGTAAGCAATTACATGTGATGTGCACGGCCCGGTATAAATCGACTATAAAATTAATGGGACCCAGGAAGTTCCTAATTTGTGTTATGGAATTTTCACATATAAAGCTTGATGATATTTGCCTTATTTAATATTAGTATGATCCCATTCGCAGTTATTGTAACTTAAAAATTCTGAGTTTTCGGTCGTCGTCTCCCTCCCCCCCCCAAATATTTATTTTGGTGGACACTCATTTCACCTTCATTTAATCATCCTTAGGCCTTTCTCACATGCTGTTCATGTGATTCTGAATCAAGGCTAACAATCAATGTTATTGGTATACGCCCTTGTAAAAGATATGTCCCAAAGAAAGTAACCCACGAAACTATGGGATGTCTGTGCTGCTTTACGTAGGCGGAACGGCAGCCGTCCAAATTCGGGCGACCCAAAAAGTGTAGTAAATGTTGCCTTGGGAATATCTTTATCACCTGCGAGGATATTATGATATGCTCTAATCAAATCAACTTTAGTAAATATTTTTGTGACGTTTATGTCATTTGGGAAATCCTGTATATTCTGTACTAGGTAAATATCCAGGATCGTATCCCTGTTGATAGATCTGCAGTTTCCGTTTTGACGCAAGTCACCTCCATTTTACCTCAGGACCATATGTAACGATGAAATCCATTGATTATCACACGGAGGAATGATACATAACTGTAGTATATAGCCAAATCCGGTTAAACGATTTTGAGCTTATCAGGAACTAATCTTCTCGGTCTTCCAACTACCTGAACCCCTTCAGTATCTACAGCGTAGAATACATTATCCCTACTTTTAAAAAGATGAGGGTTAGCCTTGGTTAATTTTAGAAAGTTCATCCGTATATTCTGAAATTTTCATATTAATATTGGTCGAGACGGAGAAATCGCTCAAATTAAGCAAAATAACTTCATTATTCCTACCTTCATTTCAACTCAATGATTACATTAGCGCTGACCGTCTCCTATTTATATTGACCAGAAACCATAACCTTTCTAGGAAGTCCGCTACAATTATAGAGGCAACCAAATTGAAGACTGAGCGATGCAATGAATTTTTTTTCTGAAGTTATTTATATCAACCGATTTCTAGTAACTTATAATCTATAGTAAGAATAGTGATCTTTCCGAATTTTTGCCAACCGTTAAGGAATTGGTCGTTTGAGTGCTACCTTGTCAAGTGGACGCTTTCATTTATTAGTTGGTTGTACCGATACTATCGTGCGTCTGCTTGTGTGGCTGTGTAGATAAAGCCCTCATGTGTTCACTTTCTGTAACTGGGAGATACGTTTGCAATAATATGTTCCGTAAACCCCGATTCCCGAGAGGCGTCGAAAACTCTCCACCAATTCAAACTCCTCTTCTTATCATGAGGCACAAACAAAGACATTAGTCACTTTCATGTATATTTTTGCCATGCTACAGTATTAGTTAGTTGATTATATCCATCAAAGTGAAAAGTTCGGATTAAAGCTTTTAATAACTATGTTGACCTTGTGATATTACACTCAGAACGACTGTTTGCGATGGTCTATAGGAGTAGGATTACTGGTTCTCGTCCGTAAATAAGTCAGTTTACTGGTACTTATTCTTTATAAGCACATTTCTGTGTGCATAGTACTAAATTTTCAATCGAAGCAAGCACTGATTCTATTTGAATTCCAAGTAAATCTCCCTATGATGACAGAAAGTTATTAAAGCAAGTATTATTGGTGATTGCAAAACTCGATTATACTAAGAAGTCCCTTCAGTGTACTGTATTGAACGGTTTCTCGTCCCTTTTGTATTTGGTGTCGACTTGTGGTTTGTAATTTGGTAATAACTATTTGTGTTTGTTATCGCTTTTTCTGAAACCATTATTTAAATCTTACAGTTTGATTTTTTATATCTATAGGAATTGGCTTTATGGTTTCCACCGTCAACTGAGCTAGCTTATTTTGAGTGATTGTTTACATAGCCTAATTTCTATTATACAATAAGTGGAGTGATGCAACTGATCAGCTTAAGTAAAGTTACCCTAGCTGACGATTCAATTAGCCTGGCCCACTCCAACCTTGGTGATCAGGCTTCTTGATACATACAAAACAAGTTAGTAGTTAATGTACATTTAAGATTATAGCAATAGGAAGAGCTACGAACACATCAACACACTCTGTTTTACGATGAGTCCTACGATACAGACTATTTAGTTCGCCATTATCAGTACTATTCTTTACTTGCCATCTTCAAACGACATGACGTCCATTGGACACTGAAGATAAATGCCGATATATGTAATACGGTTGAATATTCCACTGACACTATGCTTCACCCCCTCCCACCGGAATCAAAGTATGTTGGCTGTGATACCATGGTCCACGGAGTATTTGCGCGCCAGAGAATCCCAGTAAATGAATAGAGAAAAATTTCTCGTACTGAAGATCTGTAAAATTAATAAATGGAGACAGTAGGAACTGACCAGGAAACAGTAATCTTGGTGCTTTATAAATTTATCATCAAAATGTGTGAAATGATGAAAAGGCTAGTAGGGTGAAATGGTCATAACAATAAGAGGTAATTCAAAATAAAAACACCATACTAATATACAGTGCCGAAACCAACGAAATTGTTTGCAGTTGACGGCCCATTGATGATGTAGTCTAAAACGTGTGTTAAGGAAGCTGGTGCATAAACAATATTGAATACTGTTTGGTCGAATTGTCATCCATTGCTGTATATCCGTAATTTTTGAGTAAAATCGGTCGTCACACTTGTCAAAGCAAGCAATAGCTAAAATTAGTTCGGAAGTACGGATTATTGTTCGTCAAGATAAGCTCTAGACCCAGTGTTCTATGTACATAATAAAGTGAAATTTGTACGAGTTGCAGTTAAGAAGTAATCGATTCAGAGTCATCAGTGTTGATATGATATTTTATATTATATTTGATCATCAAATGATTATCAAGGAACCAATAAGTTGAAACCCAGAGGAGTAAAAACACTCGAACTTATGGTCATGATATTGATGTCATCTATTGTCAGTAGTGGGAAATATGTAACAACTTTACATTCAGATTGTAGGAGGTTTGCTTGACTGCTTTAACTGATAAGTCGTGCGAGTTATTTGTTGTTAAACCTCTAGTTAGACTGATAAAGTTTTAAATTGTTTAGTATAACATGATATAAACACCGAGAAAAGTCATACCGATTAACAACATCCATGTAATGTCAGCACTAGTGACTGAACGAATTTATAGATTGGGGCCTTTTTAATAGTTTTAATAGTACCGATCATATGTCGTGATTGTTCGCGAGTAACACTGCTACATGATGGTATTGAAAGATCTTGTAGGTTAGCGTAGAGAATGTTGTTGAATACTGGTCTCAATGTTTCTTCCTGCCCAACCGTCACTAATGGTAAGGAAGAACTGCCGAAGTGAGGTACCAACATTTTATATTTTTCAACCCACGAACCGTAGCCCTCGGAACGTCATTTTTCCTAAGTCAAACAAACAGGACAGTTTTCATCACCGAATTTCAATGAATAGAATGTGTAATATTTTTACAAAAGTAGGTAATGCCGAAACTCCGAATTTCTCTATTAAGCATTCTCTTCCTAGTTGTAGGCTATAAAACTTGATGCTGCAAGGTTTATGATTCACTAATCGGTTAGTGTGACGGTACTGTTTTAGACGGTTAAACTGATAGATGATTTGCTAATATTTAGTAACCGTGGAATGCTAAATGTTTAGAACGGGTATCAATATTATGACGTACACTTTTATGATCATGTTAATGATAATGCGGAATTATCATCCATCGTTGGGTTTTATACCAGACTGCACAGCCTGTTTTGAGAAAGTAGGACAATATTTTTTTGATTAATAATGATAGCTTTATTCAATAGTGTGTTTAGTACAATACGAATTTTCAGTATACAGTGTCTCAACAAGTTACTCTTTTACCATGTGCACATCTGAAAAATGATACATATATATGTTATGTCAACGAAAATAATATAATAAAGGCAATATGTGTTTATATGTAAAAATTTAGATAACAGTAACATAAGAAACGTGGGTCACTGCATCACATGATAGTCTGTATTTTAAGAGCACAGATTTCTAACTAAATTGGCTCTTACAAATTTTTCATCATATAGGACATGTGTTAAATACAGAATAGTGAAGCATTTATGCTTGTTTTACGTGCTTGAATTCTAACATAGCAACGTCGCGTTCTACTAGAAGATATACAAGGTGAAAGATGTGTGAAGAGGGTGGTTTATATCAGATAGAATAGCATTAGATAGCTGTCTACAGGATTTTGAATGTCTATCTGCAACCGTGTTTATAGTGACGTTGTAGTTCTCACCACACACTTTACTAACAACTTTCAGTACTCTATGCAACAGAACATAGTCATTCCTCAAAAGTCCTGGAAAAAATTATGGGGAACAATATAAAATAGTCGGTAAGATACAAAACCGAAAAATTCTAATAATAAGTGCTTCGTAATACCAAAACTACGCAATCGCTTCACATAGTATATTAAACGAAAAACCCTATTTGATATAAGCAAAACATGTGAAGACCAACGTAGATCAGAAGTAAAAGTTATACCAAGATAAGTAACACTCGACATAGTTTTAACTGTAAAGTCTCCAATTCTACGAACATCGTACGAACTCACAGGAGCATTTAGGTCTTCTTCATGTCTTAGACTAAAACTGACTGTTTGGGATTTGGAGGAATTAAGTTGATGATCATCCAAACTAGACCATCGTTCAACATTCGCTAAGAAACAATTCATTTCACAACAATTTAAGGAAGAGGAAATAGGCATACAAATAGTAAGATCATCTATGTACCTAACAAAAGTATTTTTCATAGGAGAGGGCAGGTCATTCAAGAAAAATCAGAAAGAAAGGGAAATAACAACACTTTGAGGCACGCAAACTTCTGTTAATAGGTAAGTGGATCACTTTCACTTGTACACAGTATACTGTTCTTTTCCGGAGAAATAGGAAAACAGCCAGTTGGTTATCCAGCTTTCTATGTTTATATTCTCAAGTTTATTCAGTAATATAGGTCTAAGAACGGAGTCAAAAGCGGAAGTGTAATTGAGAGACATACTTCGGACACACTTTTCACCCTTTTCTAAGCTAGACACTATATTGTGATGTAAGACAACTGCCGCGTCCAGTGTACTTCTATTGCAGTTATATGCAAAGTGATATCAGTCGATATGCCCTTTCATTGTTGGCTGAAGCATAAGTAGTAAAAGCTTTTCCTCAGTTTTGAGAAAGGGTGAAGTTATAGCTATGGGTCTAAACTTAACATTACCACCAGAAGACGCCTTTTTTCAGTATAGGTGTTGTTTTTATCTTCCTCCAAGCTCTTGGTATCACGTTTGTAGAGAAAGACTCGTTAAGGATACTAGTCAGTGGCTGATACAAAACATTAGCACATTTCTTAAGGAGAAGGTTCGGAATCTCATCAGGTCCTGGACATCGTGATGGTTTGAGCGCCTTCAAATATTCTTAAACGTCTATTTTGGTGAATATGGGACCGCAATATTCATTCGATTTACAGTGATCAAAGAGCATCTGATCAGATCCATATCGTAGAAAAGACTTGTTTAACGAGCAGGCATTAAAATGTGTATTTTTAGTAGTCTGTTTAGCGTATGTAAGCTCTTCGAATAGTTTTCAAACATTAAAAGTTTTTACAGGATAGTGGCTTTTCAGCATACAATGACTTCAAACGTCTTGTTCCTTGACATGTAGGGCCATTTAACCTTCAAACTTTAGTATATTCTTTGTCCATGTAGTGACCTTCTTTTTCTCACCTCAGTCGTTCAAGATGTGGAGAGACCAGTCAGTCAAATCTAATAAAAATTGTTTTACTAGGATAGCAGGTACTAAGGCAAAACTTGAGATAAGAACTAGTAACATGTACTGGGGTTTCTAACTATTCATCTGTTAAGAAGTCCCAGTTAGTTAATTCCGGCATGTTATTCAACTTTTAGATGTTTTCATTTCAGTAATTTCGATATTTTATTTTTTTGTCAGATAAGAATTTGTATTTTTCACTGATTTCGCATAGAGTTTTGGCGAAACTCAAATGACGCAATAGTCAGAATTTAAAAGAGAAGCCCGTGAATAAGCCTTGTATATTCCGACCTCGTTTACAAAATCTAAACCAAACACAGCATTACAGCGAGTTAAAAGTGTACTAGGTTTTGGTGACCTAAGGATGAAAGGAAAGTGTATTCCGACGAGTTAAAGCCGCCACATACAACTGAAAGAGACCCACTGAGGGTAGTTGCAGCAAACTCAGTAAACTCATCGGCAAAGTGGGATTAGATAGATGATGTGCAGTCCGGAGTCACATAAACATTGGTAATATATATGTATTTATATTTATTCAGATGTTTAGGACGACATCTTAGTGTCAGACAATCTATATAATCATTTGAAGACTCAAAACATGCACGATTGGATTTACATCAGTTCGTGTTCACGAAGTAGCAACACCACCACCACCACACTTTTTCTTGATGACAAAACGATCCTAACGTAAAATATGAAAACATTTCAGTGATACCAAATTATCATCGTACAGGTCATGTAGCCAAGGTTCTTGAACTGTAATTAAACCACAGTTACGGTATATGTTTAGACTAAAGAGAAATTATAGGTAGTTCACTTTTCCAGTAAGGGATCTACAGTTAAGACTAAGAATTTCATGAACATACATTTGATGAATACTGATACTTTTTAACGCATATAACCAGCCACTATGATGTTTGCGTTTAGATTTAACTGAATTACTCATGATAGGTTGTAAACTTCTTATAAAGACGCGTGAGTGCACGATGCGATTTTGGGACATGGTTGGGCAATCAGAACAAAGCGAAAAGCAAAGAAGTAACTTGTTGAGATATTTGGCAAAAGTGGTAGCCTAGAATTTCAAGCAGGCCACCACCAGAGTTAACTAATCATATCAGTGAAGTTACGTGACACTAATATGGCTACAGCATGTTGTATACGCTTATGATTATTTGGCTCAGTTATGTGGCAAGAACCGTAAAAGTAAGTATATACGAAAGGTGGTGTTGGTCGTAGAAAATTTAGACTTTTTAGATATTACCAAGTCAACCGGTGGCATATTAAAAAGTGCAAATAATCAAGCAGTCAAGTTAGGTCAAATATAAGCTTTGTTTAAATGAACAGTTTGGCGTACTACTAATGCAACCATATTTTAATAGTTTAGTGAATAGTTAGGAAACTGTTTAAACACTTATCAAGATATGAAACTGAATAGAACAACTAACATACATGACAAGAGCATCAAGTCGCAGGTGAATGTGAAATGAATAACATAATAAGATTTTGGAGTCGTTCGCATAATCTATGCAATTTATTTAGAACACAAGGCATGCAATGTAGCCTTTTATAAAACACTACTGTAATCGGTTTAGATTATTACCCATAGATAGGCTGCAATGAATAGGCATAGGTTTAATTGTTTGCCTAATTACTACTGCATAGTTAATGGCGTGGTGGACTGCTTACCTTGTGTGGTAACATCGCCTGATGACTCCATCAGCCAGGTCCACCTCAACCACGGCAGCTAGGCTTCTTGATTACTGCAAAGTTGATTGATGCTTGTGCTATATTTTAAATGATAACAATGGTAAAGGTTACAAATATATTAACATATGCCGCCTTGTGACGAGTCTCGTGACACAGGTTAACTAGTACGCCATCATCAGCGCCATTCTATTCTCATCGTCTTCTAAGAATATAACGTTCACTAAGCATTTGACACAGATGGCGATGCGTGTAGTAGGATTAAGTATTTTACCGATCCTGAAAATTTTTAGTTCGGAAACAGCACACTTTTCCTGGTAGTATGTTGACTTATGTAGCATTGTATTGCCTCTACGTCCAACTACAAATTGACAGCCCGTCTCTGCAGTACACGGAAGATGAGGGCATAGTTGCTAAAAATGGTCGGCAAATCATAAAAGATGGCACAAGAATTAACTGTAAACAGAATTAAACTTTCCTGGGAGAGGGGGTCTGTCCTTATGTACTTGGCGTTACTCATTTGAAGTTATATAACCAGCTAGCTAACGCCATATATATATACAGAATCGTTCAAATAAAATGCGTTCATTAGGCATTCAAGATGAACAACGTTATGTGCAGTCGGGTTGGGCGTTTCAATGATTCTACATATCCACTGTTGTCATATTCTACTCATCATGGTTATCTTCAGTTTGTTTTACTGGGCTTGGAGGTCTTGATGTGAGCCATATTGGTTCGCTACTTTTGGCCGTCTACAATCGAATAACTACCTCGATTCGGTCTGTTCTAGATGGAATGTGATTCATACATTGGTAAGAATTTAAATTCTCGGGACAAGTAACTAATTTAATTGTTTTTCTACGCAACGTTGTATTATAGATTAACTGTGATAATTTACCGGGTCATTCCGGCTGTATAACGAAAGGAAATTTTTTAATGTATGTACCTCATGCTCATTAATTGAATATATCGCCACTTTTTGTGCCACTGAGTTCATGTTACTGCTAATCAAGTTAGGAAAATCAGTGTGTCTCTCCATATTCTTTGTCGTTCTACAGAAAGCAGATTGTTTGTGATAGTAGTATGTTCTTGTTTTCACAGCGATTATTCACGCCAGTGGGGAGGCTGAATGATATTGCACGTGGACAATGAGTGTAAGAGCTATATAGTCGTATTACTTGATAGTCTCAGAACCACAGGTAACAGTATGGTCCTACTTACCAAAAACTACCACATCATATAGGCATATTACAAGGATTTAGAGAGAGAAATAAAAACGTTGTGGAGTATTGTGTCTGACATATATCAAGCATCATCTATACTACTTAACTAAGGCATAGCCCTCCTACTACAAATATTGGGCAATATGCCGTAAATAGATCTGAGGGTTATTACTGGCATGTAATCTGGTGTCTTAACTTATTGTCATTAACTTACCTCAATCCAAACAAAGCAGTTCAGCACAAGCTTTTCGAGTTCTAAAAAATGATATTGACATTGTTGCACTTTATATGAAACTGTCGTACAAAGGTGGTCATATTAAACAGCATTCTAAAGAAACTCAGACTGACGGTAACTGAAGTTACTTTCCTGGCAATCGGTAGTGAATTACTAGGAACAACTAGCCGTTGTTTCCTGGTTTTCGACGCTACCCAACCAACATCAATCTGTAACATATAGTAACAAATGAATTTAATATCTACCTCCATCAAACTACCTGCGTTCATCCACTAAAATTCTCCGACAGGACATATGGCACTAAAATTCGTCGATTCATTAGATGTGAGAATAATTTTTTGCACCATTACAGAGTATTAGACCATTAGTTACTACTACGAATTGACTAATCACACTACTACTCCTGCAATTCGCCTCTGTATAAAAGTTACCTATTGTAGCCATCATCTCGGAACCTGACTAATACCAAGCATCCATACAGTCACCACAGCTGCCTTTATGGGTAAATATAACGACCCCAAAACATTCATCACAAATTCACTTTCCGAGGTAGGCTCATACACTGTCAATAATTGTAAGACAAATAACAGTCTTAAAGCTATTGCTGAATTATCCACCGTAAATTCTCTACCAACTACTTGCCTCGCCATAATCACAGCGATTATGACACGCAACTCACCAATACTCAACAACATTTTAGCTGATCTACAAGTATTATTAGCACCGATGAATTTAATTGCAACGGCATTAGAAGAGTCAGTAACACACTAAAATACTCCCGAAGTTCTGGTGTAGACGGTAAAAATTCTTACATGCTAAAACACAGAGGACATGATATCGTAACTACTCTACTTAAAATTTTCACTACCTCACTAGAATCCCCCACTTACCAGGACGTCTGGAAAACTTCTTTTATTATTTCCAGGTATAAGTCCGGCTCTATGTCGAACGTTAACAACTATCGACCAATTAACATTAATTTTGTTGTTTTCAGAGATATGGAAAAAGTAATCAGTTGAAATAAACTAGGGCACTCACTATCCCAGAACCAAATTACGCCTAGCTAACATGATTAAGTCTGACTCTACTCCCTCATATCCAAAACCCACAATCTTGGGAGTTATTCAAAGTAGCGTTCATGGTTCCTGCCCCTCACTCATTATATTAATGGTGCATGTGATTGTTTTCTCCAATGGTAAGTAGTTTACGTTTGTTGATGATCTCAATGTCTCACATTCCTTGCAGCCTAATGAACATGGCCAATTCATAGGATTAATGCAAAATAACTTGTTGCTTTTAACTGAATGGTGCACTACTTTGAAGCTGTAGTTTAACCCCGACAAATATGGCTGGATATGCTTTTGAACACCACATACTAGCATAAAATTAATCCTCTACTCCATAACTTTACCTTGATTACTTAGTGTTATTGATCTTGGCCTAGCATATTCCGACGATCTCTTTTTCTCCGAACATGTCACAACACTGACTCGCAGATTATGGATACTTTTAGGTTGCATTCTTCGCAACTTCCGTAACCAAGAAGACAGAATGATGTTGCATAAAATTTGTGTACGCCTCATTTTAGAACATTCACCATTTGTTCTGAGCTGCTTACGCGTAGGGGATTAACATATGTTAGAATCTGTTCAAAGGTACCTCACCCCTATATATTAGGAAACATTAAAGAACAGGAATACCTGATATGATGTAAGATACTAAAGCTTTCTCCTTTCACCTTCGGAGTCCTGAAATTACTTACATTTTTCTTTAGAAATTGTTCCGCAAGTTAGCGTTCTCCATCTGTGTCAAAATTCAATTTAAGTAAAACTTTCTTAATAATCTACGTGACCGTATATTTAGCGATACGGTTGGCACTTTTAAAACCACTCTTACAACTAACTTCTTATTGATTAAATTTTCTCAAATGTGGAACAGGCTACCGGTGGACATTAAAACCTCCAAATCCTTTCTACATTTTGTTAAATTTACGCATTTTCCTCTTCTGGTAACCTACTTAGCATATACCCCACAACAACGAACCGTAGTCATGCGCTCAAGACCGTAGGTCCCCTAACGTATAGATTATTCATATCTCCTGTTCAAGCTGCACTCCTTTTAATTTTTTTTGTATCTTTCAGTTATATATTCGGTTTAATCTGGTTTCTGTCGCTACATGTGCATTATGAGAGAATCGTCTTGATACAGCCAAAGATTGCGAACATTATTCAATTTGAATTGTAGCCGACAAATGATAGTCGTTAAGCAAGCATTTCGTCTCAGATTCCATCACCAGTTGTAATCTAAATCGACTCATAATATACTCACTATTCAATTGAATTGTTAGATAAGAAATTTTCCAGGCGATATTTGTGGTAAGAGATAGATGCCTTAGTTCAATAGTATAGATGATGCTTGATATATGTCAGACACAATACTCCACAACGTTTTTATTTCTCTCTCTAAATCCTTGTAATATGCCTATATGATGTGGTAGTTTTTGGTAAGTAGGACCATACTGTTACCTGTGGTTCTGAGACTATCAAGTAATACGACTATATAGCTCTTACACTCATTGTCCACGTGCAATATCATTCAGCCTCCCCACTGGCGTGAATAATCGCTGTGAAAACAAGAACATACTACTATCACAAACAATCTGCTTTCTGTAGAACGACAAAGAATATGGAGAGACACACTGATTTTCCTAACTTGATTAGCAGTAACATGAACTCAGTGGCACAAAAAGTGGCGATATATTCAATTAATGAGCATGAGGTACATACATTAAAAAATTTCCTTTCGTTATACAGCCGGAATGACCCGGTAAATTATCACAGTTAATCTATAATACAACGTTGCGTAGAAAAACAATTAAATTAGTTACTTGTCCCGAGAATTTAAATTCTTACCAATGTATGAATCACATTCCATCTAGAACAGACCGAATCGAGGTAGTTATTCGATTGTAGACGGCCAAAAGTAGCGAACCAATATGGCTCACATCAAGACCTCCAAGCCCAGTAAAACAAACTGAAGATAACCATGATGAGTAGAATATGACAACAGTGGATATGTAGAATCATTGAAACGCCCAACCCGACTGCACATAACGTTGTTCATCTTGAATGCCTAATGAACGCATTTTATTTGAACGATTCTGTATATATATATGGCGTTAGCTAGCTGGTTATATAACTTCAAATGAGTAACGCCAAGTACATAAGGACAGACCCCCTCTCCCAGGAAAGTTTAATTCTGTTTACAGTTAATTCTTGTGCCATCTTTTATGATTTGCCGACCATTTTTAGCAACTATGCCCTCATCTTCCGTGTACTGCAGAGACGGGCTGTCAATTTGTAGTTGGACGTAGAGGCAATACAATGCTACATAAGTCAACATACTACCAGGAAAAGTGTGCTGTTTCCGAACTAAAAATTTTCAGGATCGGTAAAATACTTAATCCTACTACACGCATCGCCATCTGTGTCAAATGCTTAGTGAACGTTATATTCTTAGAAGACGATGAGAATAGAATGGCGCTGATGATGGCGTACTAGTTAACCTGTGTCACGAGACTCGTCACAAGGCGGCATATGTTAATATATTTGTAACCTTTACCATTGTTATCATTTAAAATATAGCACAAGCATCAATCAACTTTGCAGTAATCAAGAAGCCTAGCTGCCGTGGTTGAGGTGGACCTGGCTGATGGAGTCATCAGGCGATGTTACCACACAAGGTAAGCAGTCCACCACGCCATTAACTATGCAGTAGTAATTAGGCAAACAATTAAACCTATGCCTATTCATTGCAGCCTATCTATGGGTAATAATCTAAACCGATTACAGTAGTGTTTTATAAAAGGCTACATTGCATGCCTTGTGTTCTAAATAAATTGCATAGATTATGCGAACGACTCCAAAATCTTATTATGTTATTCATTTCACATTCACCTGCGACTTGATGCTCTTGTCATGTATGTTAGTTGTTCTATTCAGTTTCATATCTTGATAAGTGTTTAAACAGTTTCCTAACTATTCACTAAACTATTAAAATATGGTTGCATTAGTAGTACGCCAAACTGTTCATTTAAACAAAGCTTATATTTGACCTAACTTGACTGCTTGATTATTTGCACTTTTTAATATGCCACCGGTTGACTTGGTAATATCTAAAAAGTCTAAATTTTCTACGACCAACACCACCTTTCGTATATACTTACTTTTACGGTTCTTGCCACATAACTGAGCCAAATAATCATAAGCGTATACAACATGCTGTAGCCATATTAGTGTCACGTAACTTCACTGATATGATTAGTTAACTCTGGTGGTGGCCTGCTTGAAATTCTAGGCTACCACTTTTGCCAAATATCTCAACAAGTTACTTCTTTGCTTTTCGCTTTGTTCTGATTGCCCAACCATGTCCCAAAATCGCATCGTGCACTCACGCGTCTTTATAAGAAGTTTACAACCTATCATGAGTAATTCAGTTAAATCTAAACGCAAACATCATAGTGGCTGGTTATATGCGTTAAAAAGTATCAGTATTCATCAAATGTATGTTCATGAAATTCTTAGTCTTAACTGCAGATCCCTTACTGGAAAAGTGAACTACCTATAATTTCTCTTTAGTCTAAACATATACCGTAACTGTGGTTTAATTACAGTTCAAGAACCTTGGCTACATGACCTGTACGATGATAATTTGGTATCACTGAAATGTTTTCATATTTTACGTTAGGATCGTTTTGTCATCAAGAAAAAGTGTGGTGGTGGTGGTGTTGCTACTTCGTGAACACGAACTGATGTAAATCCAATCGTGCATGTTTTGAGTCTTCAAATGATTATATAGATTGTCTGACACTAAGATGTCGTCCTAAACATCTGAATAAATATAAATACATATATATTACCAATGTTTATGTGACTCCGGACTGCACATCATCTATCTAATCCCACTTTGCCGATGAGTTTACTGAGTTTGCTGCAACTACCCTCAGTGGGTCTCTTTCAGTTGTATGTGGCGGCTTTAACTCGTCGGAATACACTTTCCTTTCATCCTTAGGTCACCAAAACCTAGTACACTTTTAACTCGCTGTAATGCTGTGTTTGGTTTAGATTTTGTAAACGAGGTCGGAATATACAAGGCTTATTCACGGGCTTCTCTTTTAAATTCTGACTATTGCGTCATTTGAGTTTCGCCAAAACTCTATGCGAAATCAGTGAAAAATACAAATTCTTATCTGACAAAAAAATAAAATATCGAAATTACTGAAATGAAAACATCTAAAAGTTGAATAACATGCCGGAATTAACTAACTGGGACTTCTTAACAGATGAATAGTTAGAAACCCCAGTACATGTTACTAGTTCTTATCTCAAGTTTTGCCTTAGTACCTGCTATCCTAGTAAAACAATTTTTATTAGATTTGACTGACTGGTCTCTCCACATCTTGAACGACTGAGGTGAGAAAAAGAAGGTCACTACATGGACAAAGAATATACTAAAGTTTGAAGGTTAAATGGCCCTACATGTCAAGGAACAAGACGTTTGAAGTCATTGTATGCTGAAAAGCCACTATCCTGTAAAAACTTTTAATGTTTGAAAACTATTCGAAGAGCTTACATACGCTAAACAGACTACTAAAAATACACATTTTAATGCCTGCTCGTTAAACAAGTCTTTTCTACGATATGGATCTGATCAGATGCTCTTTGATCACTGTAAATCGAATGAATATTGCGGTCCCATATTCACCAAAATAGACGTTTAAGAATATTTGAAGGCGCTCAAACCATCACGATGTCCAGGACCTGATGAGATTCCGAACCTTCTCCTTAAGAAATGTGCTAATGTTTTGTATCAGCCACTGACTAGTATCCTTAACG
Organism: Schistosoma japonicum; assembly: GCA_025215515.1. NCBI lineage: Eukaryota > Metazoa > Platyhelminthes > Trematoda > Strigeidida > Schistosomatidae > Schistosoma > Schistosoma japonicum. The sequence continues at coordinate 13,532,095 of CM046061.1, read as the reverse complement.
AGTCTTTCTCTACAAACGTGATACCAAGAGCTTGGAGGAAGATAAAAACAACACCTATACTGAAAAAAGGCGTCTTCTGGTGGTAATGTTAAGTTTAGACCCATAGCTATAACTTCACCCTTTCTAAAACTGAGGAAAAGCTTTTACTACTTATGCTTCAGCCAACAATGAAAGGGCATATCGACTGATATCACTTTGCATATAACTGCAATAGAAGTACACTGGACGCGGCAGTTGTCTTACATCACAATATAGTGTCTAGCTTAGAAAAGGGTGAAAAGTGTGTCCGAAGTATGTCTCTCAATTACACTTCCGCTTTTGACTCCGTTCTTAGACCTATATTACTGAATAAACTTGAGAATATAAACATAGAAAGCTGGATAACCAACTGGCTGTTTTCCTATTTCTCCGGAAAAGAACAGTATACTGTGTACAAGTGAAAGTGATCCACTTACCTATTAACAGAAGTTTGCGTGCCTCAAAGTGTTGTTATTTCCCTTTCTTTCTGATTTTTCTTGAATGACCTGCCCTCTCCTATGAAAAATACTTTTGTTAGGTACATAGATGATCTTACTATTTGTATGCCTATTTCCTCTTCCTTAAATTGTTGTGAAATGAATTGTTTCTTAGCGAATGTTGAACGATGGTCTAGTTTGGATGATCATCAACTTAATTCCTCCAAATCCCAAACAGTCAGTTTTAGTCTAAGACATGAAGAAGACCTAAATGCTCCTGTGAGTTCGTACGATGTTCGTAGAATTGGAGACTTTACAGTTAAAACTATGTCGAGTGTTACTTATCTTGGTATAACTTTTACTTCTGATCTACGTTGGTCTTCACATGTTTTGCTTATATCAAATAGGGTTTTTCGTTTAATATACTATGTGAAGCGATTGCGTAGTTTTGGTATTACGAAGCACTTATTATTAGAATTTTTCGGTTTTGTATCTTACCGACTATTTTATATTGTTCCCCATAATTTTTTCCAGGACTTTTGAGGAATGACTATGTTCTGTTGCATAGAGTACTGAAAGTTGTTAGTAAAGTGTGTGGTGAGAACTACAACGTCACTATAAACACGGTTGCAGATAGACATTCAAAATCCTGTAGACAGCTATCTAATGCTATTCTATCTGATATAAACCACCCTCTTCACACATCTTTCACCTTGTATATCTTCTAGTAGAACGCGACGTTGCTATGTTAGAATTCAAGCACGTAAAACAAGCATAAATGCTTCACTATTCTGTATTTAACACATGTCCTATATGATGAAAAATTTGTAAGAGCCAATTTAGTTAGAAATCTGTGCTCTTAAAATACAGACTATCATGTGATGCAGTGACCCACGTTTCTTATGTTACTGTTATCTAAATTTTTACATATAAACACATATTGCCTTTATTATATTATTTTCGTTGACATAACATATATATGTATCATTTTTCAGATGTGCACATGGTAAAAGAGTAACTTGTTGAGACACTGTATACTGAAAATTCGTATTGTACTAAACACACTATTGAATAAAGCTATCATTATTAATCAAAAAAATATTGTCCTACTTTCTCAAAACAGGCTGTGCAGTCTGGTATAAAACCCAACGATGGATGATAATTCCGCATTATCATTAACATGATCATAAAAGTGTACGTCATAATATTGATACCCGTTCTAAACATTTAGCATTCCACGGTTACTAAATATTAGCAAATCATCTATCAGTTTAACCGTCTAAAACAGTACCGTCACACTAACCGATTAGTGAATCATAAACCTTGCAGCATCAAGTTTTATAGCCTACAACTAGGAAGAGAATGCTTAATAGAGAAATTCGGAGTTTCGGCATTACCTACTTTTGTAAAAATATTACACATTCTATTCATTGAAATTCGGTGATGAAAACTGTCCTGTTTGTTTGACTTAGGAAAAATGACGTTCCGAGGGCTACGGTTCGTGGGTTGAAAAATATAAAATGTTGGTACCTCACTTCGGCAGTTCTTCCTTACCATTAGTGACGGTTGGGCAGGAAGAAACATTGAGACCAGTATTCAACAACATTCTCTACGCTAACCTACAAGATCTTTCAATACCATCATGTAGCAGTGTTACTCGCGAACAATCACGACATATGATCGGTACTATTAAAACTATTAAAAAGGCCCCAATCTATAAATTCGTTCAGTCACTAGTGCTGACATTACATGGATGTTGTTAATCGGTATGACTTTTCTCGGTGTTTATATCATGTTATACTAAACAATTTAAAACTTTATCAGTCTAACTAGAGGTTTAACAACAAATAACTCGCACGACTTATCAGTTAAAGCAGTCAAGCAAACCTCCTACAATCTGAATGTAAAGTTGTTACATATTTCCCACTACTGACAATAGATGACATCAATATCATGACCATAAGTTCGAGTGTTTTTACTCCTCTGGGTTTCAACTTATTGGTTCCTTGATAATCATTTGATGATCAAATATAATATAAAATATCATATCAACACTGATGACTCTGAATCGATTACTTCTTAACTGCAACTCGTACAAATTTCACTTTATTATGTACATAGAACACTGGGTCTAGAGCTTATCTTGACGAACAATAATCCGTACTTCCGAACTAATTTTAGCTATTGCTTGCTTTGACAAGTGTGACGACCGATTTTACTCAAAAATTACGGATATACAGCAATGGATGACAATTCGACCAAACAGTATTCAATATTGTTTATGCACCAGCTTCCTTAACACACGTTTTAGACTACATCATCAATGGGCCGTCAACTGCAAACAATTTCGTTGGTTTCGGCACTGTATATTAGTATGGTGTTTTTATTTTGAATTACCTCTTATTGTTATGACCATTTCACCCTACTAGCCTTTTCATCATTTCACACATTTTGATGATAAATTTATAAAGCACCAAGATTACTGTTTCCTGGTCAGTTCCTACTGTCTCCATTTATTAATTTTACAGATCTTCAGTACGAGAAATTTTTCTCTATTCATTTACTGGGATTCTCTGGCGCGCAAATACTCCGTGGACCATGGTATCACAGCCAACATACTTTGATTCCGGTGGGAGGGGGTGAAGCATAGTGTCAGTGGAATATTCAACCGTATTACATATATCGGCATTTATCTTCAGTGTCCAATGGACGTCATGTCGTTTGAAGATGGCAAGTAAAGAATAGTACTGATAATGGCGAACTAAATAGTCTGTATCGTAGGACTCATCGTAAAACAGAGTGTGTTGATGTGTTCGTAGCTCTTCCTATTGCTATAATCTTAAATGTACATTAACTACTAACTTGTTTTGTATGTATCAAGAAGCCTGATCACCAAGGTTGGAGTGGGCCAGGCTAATTGAATCGTCAGCTAGGGTAACTTTACTTAAGCTGATCAGTTGCATCACTCCACTTATTGTATAATAGAAATTAGGCTATGTAAACAATCACTCAAAATAAGCTAGCTCAGTTGACGGTGGAAACCATAAAGCCAATTCCTATAGATATAAAAAATCAAACTGTAAGATTTAAATAATGGTTTCAGAAAAAGCGATAACAAACACAAATAGTTATTACCAAATTACAAACCACAAGTCGACACCAAATACAAAAGGGACGAGAAACCGTTCAATACAGTACACTGAAGGGACTTCTTAGTATAATCGAGTTTTGCAATCACTAATAATACTTGCTTTAATAACTTTCTGTCATCATAGGGAGATTTACTTGGAATTCAAATAGAATCAGTGCTTGCTTCGATTGAAAATTTAGTACTATGCACACAGAAATGTGCTTATAAAGAATAAGTACCAGTAAACTGACTTATTTACGGACGAGAACCAGTAATCCTACTCCTATAGACCATCGCAAACAGTCGTTCTGAGTGTAATATCACAAGGTCAACATAGTTATTAAAAGCTTTAATCCGAACTTTTCACTTTGATGGATATAATCAACTAACTAATACTGTAGCATGGCAAAAATATACATGAAAGTGACTAATGTCTTTGTTTGTGCCTCATGATAAGAAGAGGAGTTTGAATTGGTGGAGAGTTTTCGACGCCTCTCGGGAATCGGGGTTTACGGAACATATTATTGCAAACGTATCTCCCAGTTACAGAAAGTGAACACATGAGGGCTTTATCTACACAGCCACACAAGCAGACGCACGATAGTATCGGTACAACCAACTAATAAATGAAAGCGTCCACTTGACAAGGTAGCACTCAAACGACCGATTCCTTAACGGTTGGCGAAAATTCGGAAAGATCACTATTCTTACTATAGATTATAAGTTACTAGAAATCGGTTGATATAAATAACTTCAGAAAAAAAATTCATTGCATCGCTCAGTCTTCAATTTGGTTGCCTCTATAATTGTAGCGGACTTCCTAGAAAGGTTATGGTTTCTGGTCAATATAAATAGGAGACGGTCAGCGCTAATGTAATCATTGAGTTGAAATGAAGGTAGGAATAATGAAGTTATTTTGCTTAATTTGAGCGATTTCTCCGTCTCGACCAATATTAATATGAAAATTTCAGAATATACGGATGAACTTTCTAAAATTAACCAAGGCTAACCCTCATCTTTTTAAAAGTAGGGATAATGTATTCTACGCTGTAGATACTGAAGGGGTTCAGGTAGTTGGAAGACCGAGAAGATTAGTTCCTGATAAGCTCAAAATCGTTTAACCGGATTTGGCTATATACTACAGTTATGTATCATTCCTCCGTGTGATAATCAATGGATTTCATCGTTACATATGGTCCTGAGGTAAAATGGAGGTGACTTGCGTCAAAACGGAAACTGCAGATCTATCAACAGGGATACGATCCTGGATATTTACCTAGTACAGAATATACAGGATTTCCCAAATGACATAAACGTCACAAAAATATTTACTAAAGTTGATTTGATTAGAGCATATCATAATATCCTCGCAGGTGATAAAGATATTCCCAAGGCAACATTTACTACACTTTTTGGGTCGCCCGAATTTGGACGGCTGCCGTTCCGCCTACGTAAAGCAGCACAGACATCCCATAGTTTCGTGGGTTACTTTCTTTGGGACATATCTTTTACAAGGGCGTATACCAATAACATTGATTGTTAGCCTTGATTCAGAATCACATGAACAGCATGTGAGAAAGGCCTAAGGATGATTAAATGAAGGTGAAATGAGTGTCCACCAAAATAAATATTTGGGGGGGGGAGGGAGACGACGACCGAAAACTCAGAATTTTTAAGTTACAATAACTGCGAATGGGATCATACTAATATTAAATAAGGCAAATATCATCAAGCTTTATATGTGAAAATTCCATAACACAAATTAGGAACTTCCTGGGTCCCATTAATTTTATAGTCGATTTATACCGGGCCGTGCACATCACATGTAATTGCTTACAGATGCATTTAGTTAGAGGCGGCTGGAATTGTCCTGATATGAAGTTCAATTCGCATTTCATCTGTCCCGACAGCATGATTTATACCATTCATGAAATCTACTTAGAGTCTGTCGGTTATCGTCATGATTCATGTGATCAGTTGCGTTCAGCCCTTGTTTACGCTACACTAACGTTTTATGATGCTAAACGCTCACGAACTGCGTAGTATTTGGAATGTTTGTGTGTTTATTTATGAACTATGCTATTTTATGGTTTAATTACGATGCTAGTTTAAACGTTTCTGTTTATCAGATGTTGCAAATATCAGCAACACCACTTGACTAAGCGCATACTATCCAACCAGCCCAAAGCCTTGATAATCCAACATTCACAATAGCAACAGGAGTTTACTGGTTATGATAAGACATAAACAAGCCCAAAATAACAAGTTAACAAACAATATTCTGCACATCCGAACTTATTTTGGCTATCACTTAGCTTAACAAGTATCATGACCGATTTTACCCGGGAATTATGGACGTACAACAATAGATGGGGATTCGAAAATACAATATTCAATATTATCAATGCACCAGCTTCCTTGATATTAAACACTTCATTTAGAACAGTAGGTGGAATCCTTAACGAACAAGTGAAGAAGACGTAGCGACCAATTTCATTTTTCTCAAAATGTCTAGCTCCAGCAATAACTAAGTTTTCTACCTAGTCATTAAACATTGCTGAAATATGTCAGAGGTTAAGAATTTTGTAGTTAATATGCATCACAAACTGCAAACGAATGCCTTGAATGCTAAATTCAATCCACAAGACAGTCGTCACGTAAATTTTATATCCCCGTTCATTAGAGGTATATGACGCATTAAATGTGCAGAAAATTAGGCAGTTGATTCAGTGTCTTGAGTAAAACTTGACTTAGTTCAACGGTCTACAATAAATTTCAAAACCTAAGGCGAAAATCAGGAGGGTGAATGAGAGTTGCGAAACTTACTTTCATCTAAAAAGTTCAGTCTGAATTTAAGATAGCTACCATCACCAATGGATGTTAATTTGTTCTTTTGTGGTACAAATAAAGAGATGTCCCTTCCCCTTGTTCCTATGAATATAATAAAACTATATTTCACAATTTTCATTATTTGTCCCATCGAGCCCAACGCCTTGGCTGGACTAGTAGGTGCTAGATGTATACAGCCTGATTTACAGATTAGCGTACATAAAATGGGTTAGAGGATGCTTAACATGCCAACAAGTGACACAGTTTTTTTCTCGCACGTTTTGCACATGCACATGGGGATCTGGTAGGAACCTTACCACATTCAAATGGTTTTAAATAATTATCTATACGTATAGAGAAATATACATGAATCCCAGTGGCAGTTCCAAAAGCTAATATCCCATTTGGTGCACTCGTTGAAATAACTGGAGACATAGGGGAACACTTCGAGTTGCAGTTATTCGAAATTTTACCAAAATTACTCAGAGTTAAGAGGATTTGATGCACAGCGTAGCATCCACAGACACAGGTCTGGTAGAATGGTTATACCGATAGTTGAAAGCTGTCTTAATATCACACTTCAGCCCCACTTATTGAACAAGTTTCTTATATTGATGATGTCAGGCGTGAGAATAGTGGTCCTGAATGACTCTCAGTGATCAGTATCAAGACTATTCTTTAAAACTACCTTAGGACTTTCCGGTGAGTTTATTTATCTTAAAAGACAGTAAGACTGGATCAAGCCATTTATGTTAACTTGCTGTGAAACCAAATTAGTCAATTCAAGCCATTTTCAAGTAGTGAATAATCAGGAGCTGTATATACCCAAATTTATGAATGCTTGCAATCATATTTGTGTTAAATGTGACAGAGTATAACCTCCTTTTAATCTTCCACTTCAAGGGCATTCAAGGTAATTCTACAAAAAGCGAGATACTTTGTGGTACAAAAAATATCAACATAGACACAATTAGTATAAATAAGTTTGGATTAGCCGACCAAGGCAGCGAGCCACCTTAAGTTTTACTAGACCGCTTATCAGGTGAAGTAACGACACCCACAAGAGAAAGGTGAGAAGATTCCACTTCCTCCTAGGCATATCACGTGGCCACAGCCAATGGTTCAGTGACACGTTCAAGTCCGTAACTTAGGTTTATAAACCCATCCCATAGACGTTTCCACAATAACTCCCTGTACCACGAAAAGCAAAAAAGTATGTCAGCACACAGATTTTTTGTCTTAATTTCAAAATAAAGCGAAAAGAAGTGAATAAGCATTTCGGTTCTAATAAAAAGAACTGTTGTCATGGCAGATGGGATGTTGGTATTATTGAAGGTTGTTTAGTTAGACTGAATTCCATTTCTGCCTAACACTGGTTCTGGGATTGACTGAGTGAAACGTTTGTGTTGCTGCTGGGAGCCAGTTTTGTCTAGAGCTGTAACCCTATTTATTGTGTATTTAACTTACTGTACTGCTTTAAACTTTGTACGATCCTGTTGTCAGTCGTAAAAGTATAAACTATCTGGGAAGCATGAGGTGTTGCAAAGACACAATGAAATTGCCAAAATATATTTTACTTCTAATGAAATAGGTGCGAAACAATGGGTCAGAGTTAAGCCTAAAGAAATTCTACATTATGTACTCTCGTACGCTCACTAAACATCCCAGTCTATAAGCCTTGCGGTCAAGGCATCCTAAGTAGATCAGTGGGCTTAACCGTGCCAGTAACTGAGATTTCCTGTCCATATTCAAAACAGGTCAAACCACATCTAGATACTCTCAGAAGAGCTGAATTTTCCTCAATTCGAAAAAAAGACACAGGTCCTTTAAAAGCACAGAGACAGACAACCAAGTGAATAAGATTACTGAACAAACCATAAAGAAATATAGATCAAGAAAGATGGATTACTCCTCACTAGAATCCAAGAAACTCCGAGGTGACCTGATAACCGCCTACTGTATACTCATTGACACGAGACACTCTCATAAGTCCATTCTACCTTCAGCTAGACTCCTTAATTCAGCAGGAACTTCACAGAAATATCTCATCAAAAGTTGACTACACAAATAAGATCCCCTTTTTATCAATATGGATGTAATGGGCATGTACAGCGAGCGCCAATTACTTATGCAAGGTGCGTGAATTTAAACTTTCAAAGCCAAAAATGAAATAAGTTCATATTATCAGCTACCGCTAATTCACCCAACAGAAAAAAAGTATATATTGATTCAGTTTGGTTGGTAAGAACTGCAGCTTGCAATCAGAAGGCAATATTCCACAGGGCTCGCCACACTCAAGAAATAGTGGGTATGATATCCCGAGCAAATTTAGCACTATGCAGGTTTAACCAGAGAAAAAGATATTCGAAACTAAAGACCAATTGAATTCAGGATATGTCATTATGAGCACCATGATAGAAAACAAATATTCATTCTTTATTACAACACCGAGCACTCGACTGAGAACCTGTATGGTGAATATCTATGCATGACAGTGAGCAGCGAAGAGCAAAATCAGGAGTACATAGCACCAAACAAAAGTCAAGATCACAGAGTTATAGATTTCGCATTTTAAAAAATATCGCTAAAAACATATATCAAAAGGGGTACTTATAAAAAAGAATAGTACATCCATAATGTTAATAGACTTCCACAAAAATTAGTGTTACTCTACACAAAAAATGTACTTGAAGCACACATGACTAATGTCTTATAACTGGCTTTCTTAAGAAAGGTTGGGTAGCTACATCCTTCCCCAGGCAGATAAATGCACAAAAAATAAAGATATTCATAAACGACTAGAGAAATATTAATAAAGATAGTAATAACAAACCATTCTCTGTCGACTTCACCAAGACGAATGCGATTGGGAAGCCACAGTATCTCCGCTAAAAAATGCCAAGAATCTGGAACAAAATCAGAAGAAATAAAAAAAACAAGCTCTAAGAAACCAACGTGTTTATTTCATAAAGTTATTGTATATTGAAAGCCTACCCACAAAATTTGTTCCTCTTGCTACTCTCAGAAGATATGTTTCGAAGTCTTGTTTTCGAGTCTAATAAGCTACTCCAAAATGTAGATTAGTTTTAAAAACGTTGTTACAGCTAAAATAGGTCAAGTGCGCCCGCACCCTGAAGGTTCACGAGTATTTGGCGTTGGGACTTTTGAAAAAATACGAAATACCAGTTCCAAAATTTGTTGTTGTTCGAAGTATTGATGAAGTCAAAGCGGCTTGTAAAGAATTCGGTAAGCATTATTGTACAGGACTTGTTTTTTTGTTTTATTGCTCAATGGATTGGCCCCAGGGAAAAAAGCATTCAAGAGTTGCATATTTATTTCGGTGTTTATGTGACTTGAGTACACGTAAATAGTAACCTTTTTATTATAGCTCCCATGGTCACCTCTTGGTTTCGTAAATTCATGTGTCTAAATACTTTGATCACTTAGTAGTTTGAGACCAATATGCACTAATGATCAAGCTAGTAATGTTACATAAATCAAGCTACAGGTTTTGCACTATAAATCCAACACTCCTGTTTCCAGTAAAGAAAAAAAATGTTCAAAGCAAAAGTGGGGATGTTGATTTAAAGCCCACATCACTACTTCATCAAACTAATCAAATTAAACTATGAGGACTTGGCATTCTACTACTTGCAGATTCAGGGTAACTGTTAGCTGGTCGAAGGCATTGACTTTTAGCTCAGTCGAAATATTGACAGTAGTATTTATAATTACTATTAAGTGCAGTTACATTGCATTGTGTCTTGCACGCTGTCAGTTATCCTATGATTTGATGTAGGTGTTATGTTTTCTCTCAGATGAGACAAACGCGTGGGTTCTTATTGGCTTAGTACGATCCGTGATTCAATACAGCTAAATTATCTAGAGTAGCCGGATTTTATGTCTGATTCCCTCGATAGTCGGTATGGTTAATACGAATTGTTATCTCTGATACTTGTACTTTAGTCGGATACCACAAATTGTTCCTTTCCAACCCACAGCTACTCCAAAAGGCTAGACTTGTATGAAAATTATATTGTGGAGCAAAATTATCTATATCAGACGAGGTCAGCAAACAACGTTTATATATATCACATTTGAAATTGAATTAATTAATGCAAGTTTACAAATCAAGCTTACAAGAAAATCAATACAGCGCCTTTCACTTGCTTTAATGAACGATTGTATTTTGGGGATTTTGAATCCCCAACAGTAGGATACTAAGTAAAAGTAGTTTTGTCGTTCGTCCAATACTCACCATTATTCCACAAATTTGCTTGCTATAAATGTGGAACGGAAATCATTAGTTTAATCCATAAAATAGTGTTCAGGTAGTTGGGAATATCTATAGTTAATGTCGAGGGTGTTAGTTGCTTAATGCTATATGATCTTTGGTAAGTGGTTGCGAATGTGGTTTCACGAAGCTCAGTTTCTTTTTAACAATAACTCCTTAATATTTCTTAAAATTAACTGCACCGGTAAATGGATAATTTCATCCTGTTTCTGGAACTTTTCCAATTTTACTTGTCTCATTTAGTAATCATATTTTTCTTAAGAGTTTCATATTTATCTAGTCTGATGGATTCGGTTTTTAAGTTTCACTGTTTTATAATGAAAATAAAGATTTTCTGTGTATTCTATTATTTATTTAAACAGCACCTTTTATTTTGATGTTATTGTCTTATATACCCTACTATGAAGACTAGTGTAGTACTTCACTCAAAATAAGTTTGTAGGTGTAACAACTATTCAGATAAGACTTTACTTCCGTTGTAATATTAGTTGCAGATGTTATGCTGCCTCGTTGTGAGTTTTCTAGTTGGTGTGAAACGACTATAATTTAGTGTATCTCAGTAGTCAGTTGCGTTTTCATGTACTGGATTTTGAGTCAAATATTTATGAGCTTAGCTACCTGAACCAAAGCAAGTGAACTCGAGTTCCAAACCTTATGTGATGTCTGAAAATTAAATCCTCTAAATACCATGTTATTGATACCAGAAATCACATCACGGTATATAATGACATCTTCGTTACCTAAGCAACTCGTTTTATTTGTTTTTCTACATCCAGTAGGTTAATTATTGTTAATCCTGTATCTCAATTAATGCAGTGTAGAATAATTGTCACTCAATCCTAGTATTTTTAAGTAGTGTGTTTGATTGACTTCGAATCATATTGAATTGTGTTTTTGAACTATAACCTGTATCCTAATTAGGGAAATTATAGTTTTAAAATCCAGCAGCTTATTCACTCGAAGGTTCTCGGTTTAATTGCCGGTTCCTGTGGACTAGATGTTAATGGCTATAACTTTTACAGCCGAATATTGTCTTAGCTAACATGCATTGATATGACTCAACCAATTGTCTATATTTATGCTAATTATAAAATCTTAGAACTCTATTTGTATACGGAGTCTAGTGATACCAATCGGATGTTCAGACCGAAATAAGGTGAGGTTTGCACATGCAACTCAGTGGTTTAGATTCGAGCACCTCATCTACTAAATCCTACAATAATCGTTTTCATCCTGGATCAAAGTTCCCAAATGATTGAGGGAATAAAAGAAAACGTTTGATACTTGGACTAAATTGATTGACACGATGAGCCCTTTAGAGAAGTTCTAAAATTCACTTCAAATAAACTATATGAACCCCAACATTTTATGAGAAATAACTGACATATAAACCTTTCCTAGTTTCCTATCGCGGTTATAATATTTCACTTGTGTGTTGTCCTCTTTTGTTTCGGCTTTCATCTCCATATAGTGATATCATCCATCATACAGTTTGTGGCATCAAATGAACAGGTGGTTGGTCAATGATATAGGGTTACGTGACAAAGAACAATTTTGTTACGTTTATTATCTTGTTTCATTACAACTTGTTTGATAGTGCCCCATAGACTGTGAGACTCATTTTCTTGAAAATTATCAAAAATAACTCAAAATGCAACCATGCAGTATGTTGTTTTTTCCCTTATTAGTTTTCATAAATAATAAGGCAAGACTGAAACAAATAACTCTGTTTTGGTTATACGTTTGTTTGGATGATGTGTCTGATTGCATCTTATTCTCACTGTTATAGTATACCTTTATTTCTTTACAATATTACCTTAGTCTTTATGTTTTACTTTATGGATGTGAAACATGGCCATTAAGGATAGAGGATATTTGTAGGCTTCTAGTATTTGATCATAGATGTTTCCGAAACATTTCTCTTGTTTGCTGGGACCACCGAGTAAGAAACACATGGGTTAGGAATAGAGTACTAGGTAAAAACGGTAAGTCTATTGATGAAGTAGTGAATCTTTACCAGCTGAGGTGGTTAAAACATGTGTTACGTATGCCTGACCACCGTCTACCTTGACGAGCAATGTTGTCTGTTGTGGGAGTAGGCTGGAAGAAAGCTAGAGTCGGCCAAACGAAAACATGGCACCAATTCATGAAGTCATTGACAATTGGGCTGAGCCATGTTAATAGATGCAGACTAACAGGTTGGGGCCCACGCGATGATCCTAACAAATGGTTAGACTCTAGGTGATATGGCTCAAAATCGTTGGCATTGGCGCAGGTGCATCCACTCCGTCTTCCTCCGAATTCTGGTTTTTGAGCTTATCGTAATTTCCTCTTTACTAAATCATATTTTCTCAAATCTCATCTCCGATCTCTATACCTTCCCATTAGTACTTACTCTGTTACTACCTCCCCTACCGAGATTTGGTCCGACAATTTAATCTCTATCTGCTAATTGGAGAATGAAAACTTGAACTGATGTACGCATGTACCAAGTTCTACTTTGTAACTGACTGATTGATGTAGCCCACATAGTAGTGTCCCATTGTGCCGAACTATTTTTTAAAGTGTTTTTAGCAAACTTTTAGTTTCTATGACGGTCAATGGTAGATATATTTTTGCATGTAGTTTCAACGTGGCTTGCAATGCTCATTATAAATTATGACAGTCGTTCTTATTCACAAAAGTCAATTTTCTAAAAGTTGTGTATGTTTGCATTACAGTCTAATACAACAATTGTTTTCATTGGATTTCTTTCTATTTCACACGCATCATTTGTTTTATTTAGGTGTTTTACCTAAAAATGAAATAGAAAATTCAGGTAAGGTTATATCATCCGCTGTTGTATTTATGTATTCTATTGCTGTTGTAATAGTTGATCACTTTCTTGTGCCAAGTCCTATATTTAGTTTATTCATCTCTTATTCTTTCTTTTATACAACCCATGGAAAGTCTTTTTTTAGAAATAATAATTGTTATCAATAACTTGAGTGTGGGTGAGTATTCAGTACTTGAGCATTGTTTGCTTAACACTACCAATAGTTATTTATGATTCCACATCATAAGCCATTCTTCGCCTCTTGAACGCGGTTAGTTCACGTGTTAATTATACTTGTGGGTAAGTTTGTTCGTACAACTTTAACTCTTCATTCTAGGAGAACTTCTAAGTTAACATGTCACTGTATAAAAGCAGATAGGTAGTAGCTTAAGCAATGAATCAATATAAAAATTATAACAGATCAGTACATCACACCCGATTCTGGCTTTTTATATCTAAAGAAGATATCTTCTTGTGATAATGGTTCCTGTTAAAATATTCAAAAGATGTATTGTCAACCTTTAATTCTTTTCTGAATTGATTTAACGAATATAACAGTTATATGAGTTCCTTTTAACCTTCCAAATGCTACACTAAAAGATTAATTCAGCACCGTGGCAAAGTTTTTAGACGATTACTCTTCTTTATCTGTATCTATCTTAATATAGTTGTAGTTGGCCGGCTTAGAAAACACTCATCATAAAACATAGAGTGGTAACGAACTGACTTTTCTTGAACCTTAATGTCTAACTAACCGCCGTCTGTCTCCAGAAATTACATGCTTATTCTACTTGCAAGTTAACTTGGGATCTAAAAGAAAGTAAAGAGTAAGTTCGCTTGCATTGTTACGGCCGATTCTAAACCGTGTCATGGCGAGTTCCCAAGCCCTGATCTACACCTCCTAACACTACTCAGACTGACATTCGATGACTTCATGGAATCATGCCATGTTTTGGCCTAACTCTTTCGTAATCTTATTCCGACGCAAATCAGAATCTCATGTTGAAGTAGGTGGTGCTTTTGCGTACATATCATATGTCTTAACCACCTCAGTTGATGGAGATCCGCAACATTTTCAACCAATTTGAATGCTGTGCAGTAGTGACTACTCACCTAATTTTAAGTTTCAAGGCTAACTAATTATAAACTTACGTGGTTGATTCGGGTGTTTCCATATACCTAGTTTCAATGATTTTGTGATCATATATATGCCTTTTTACAATACTTTTAAATAAATTTGCGATTAAAATAAGAGCACACTCACATATATTGTGCTAATCTGTATATATGTACTAAATATTGGATAAAACAATAGTCATGAGTTAACTGACAGGTTAAAACGTTTTGTATCTGCTACCAAAACACTTCACTGACACTTTATTTAACTAAAAATGTGTGGTATTAGACGATACATGAAGATTTTTTTCATTTACAGTGTTTTCTAATACATACTGCTCATCCAAGTATGCGTATACTAGAGAAGGAAGCTAGCTTACAAACGCATGACTGCCCTGTTGGTATATCTGGATGAAGATATGTGGTTGATTGTTATTGAGACCTATACACAGGTCTGAGATAATATTACTATATCTTGTATATATATTTTATATTATATATGTTAACATTATTATATGCAACGTATGTGACTCATATGGTTCCTGATCGTCCAGTCGGATTACTGTATCGGAGTTGAACTATTAAGGTAAGATTAGGATCGGCTGTTAGCTAACCGAGTTGAGTGCACGAGTAGCTTAACACTCCAATAAACCACTCCACATTTTAACACCTGTCTTTTAATCCACTCTAATAAGTATAAATTTCTTAATGATAGACTTCTTCTGTCTTTTAGTTTTGTATTGCATTTGTATATATTCAATTTTAGGTGAAACTACAGAAAGTACAGATGTAGTACTGAAAGCACAAGTATTAGCTGGTGGCCGTGGTAAGGGTATTTGGGATAGTGGATTAAAAGGTGGAGTTAAAATTGTGTACAGGTAAGTTGCTTTTTTGAACAGTAATCTTTTTTTAATGAGCTTTTATTTTATTGCGGGAATTACTTACGCTTGTTACTCCTCTCGGAGGAGCATAGGCCGCTTACCAGTATTCTCCATTCAACTCCGTCCTGAGCAACCCTTTCCAGCTTTATCCAGTTGCTGTTCATCCTTTTAATGTCTGCTTCCAATTCTCGACGCAGGGTGTTCTTTGGCCTTCCTCTTTTCCGTCTTCCAACAGGATTCCAAGTTAGTGTTTATCTCGTGGTGCAGTCAAATGATTTCCGCAATGTGTGTCCTATTCATTTCAAACGTCGTTCCCTGATTTACTCTTCAGCTGGAAGTTGGTTTGTTCTCTCCCATAGTAGGCTGTTGCTGATGGTTTCCGGCCAACGGACATTCAATATCTTGCGTATCGTCCTGATGATGTTTGCAGTAGTTCTGCACATTTCAGCTCCATACAGGAGAACTGTCTTGACATTCGAATTGAGTAGTCTGACATTGAGGTTGGTTGACAGTTGTTTTGAGTCAAATATGTTGTTCAACTGTAAGAATGTTGCCCTTGCTTTGCCTATTCTTGCCTTTACATCTGTATCTGGTTCCCCTTGTTCATCAATGAGGCTTCCCAGGTATGTGAAAGTATCCACTTCTTTCAGAGTTTCTCCATCAGGTTTAATTGGGTTGGTGCTCTCTGTGTTGAATTTGGGGATCTCGCTCTTCCCCTTATGTATGTTCAGGCCTATTGATGCTGAGATTGCTGCTACGTTGGTTGTCTTTACTTGCATTTGTTGGTGTGTATGGGCTAGAAGAGCTAGATCATCCGCGAAGTCCAAATTATCGAGTTGCATCCTACTTGTCCATTGAATTCCGTGCATCTCCTCATATGTGGAGGTCTTCCTGATCCAATCAACTACTAGAAGGAAGAGAAGAGACGAGAGTAGACAGCCTTGTCTGACACCAGTCCTTATTGGGAATACATTTGTCAACTGTCCTCCGTACGCGGTTTTGCACTGTAATCCGTCGTAAGAATTGTAGATGATGTTGACGAGTTTCTCTGGTACGCCGTAGTGTCGAAGAAGTTTCCGTAACGATCTCCTTTCTACGCTGTCAAACGCCTTCTTATAGTCAATGACGTTCATGTACAGTTACGAGTTCCATTCAGTTGATTGTTCAACGATGATCCGTAGTGTTGTAATTTGGTCTGTGCACGACCAATCCTTACGGAAACCAGCCTTTGATCTCGAAGTTGAGCATCCACTGAGTCTTTCATTTTGTTCAACAACACTCTGTTGAAGACTTTCCTTGATGCTGACAACAGTGTGATCCCTCTGCAGTTCTCACATTTGCTCAAATCTCCTTTCTTTGGTATCTTGATAAGATGCTCTTCTTTCCAGTCTGCCGGAATTCGTTCTTCCTCTCAGATCCTCCTGAATAAAACGTGGAGCATCCTTGCCGTTATATCTATGTCTGACTTGAGTGCTTCGGCTGGTATATTGTCAGGTCCTGCTGCTTCCCCACTTTTGATCTGTCTGATGGCTATCTTGATTTCTTCCATCGTTGGTGGATTGACATCTATTGGGAGGTCCGTAGATGCTGCTTTGATGTCTGTTGGGTTCAGTGGAGCTGGTCTATTCAAGAATTTCTCAAAGTGTTCTACCCATCTGCTTCTTTGTTCTTGAATCTTGGCGATTAGCTTGCCTTCTTTGTTCCTGACCGGTCGCTTTGGTTTACTATATTTCCCTGCCAGTTTATTCGTTGTGTCGTATAGCTATTTCATATCTCCTTCTCTTGCAACTTTTTCCGCTGTCGTTGCATGGCGTTCGATGTACTTCTGTTTGTCGGCTCTAATGCTCTTCTTTACCTACTTATTAGCTTCTGTAAATTCACTTTGTACCTTGATTTCTCTGCTCTAGTTCGGCTGTTGTTTATTTCTGCCTTCTTGTTCCTCCTTTGTTGAATTTCGCTCAGGGTCTCTGTGGAAATCTATTCCTTATAATGGTGTTTCTTGCAGCCCAGAGCCTCTTGACAAGTTGAAGTTAGTGCCTCTTTGATTCCTTTCCAGTTGTCCTCCATAGTGGTTTCTTCCTCATTCAGCAGATCTTGTAAAGCTTGAAACCTGTTGTTGAGAGTTATTTTGAATTCCTTGAGTTTGTCAGTATCTTGAAGAAAGGCTGTATTGAACCGTTGTAATGCTGTTACTCCGGTTATCCATTGCTTCTTTAGCTTCATCTTCATTTTGGCAAGCACCAAGTGATGATCTGAAGCTATGTCAGCTTCTCTCCTGTTTCTCACATCTTCCATTGATCTGAAATTTTATTGATGCATATATAATCGATTAGATTCTCTGTAGTATGATCCGGTGAGATCCATGTAGCCTTGTGAATGCGTTTGTGGGGGAATATTGTACTACCTATGACCATTTTGTTGAAAGCGCATACATTTGTAAATATTTCAGCATTCTCATTTCTTTCTCCCAGTCCTTGTTGCCCCATGATGTCTTCGTATCCGGTGTTGTTTATTCCAACTTTGGCGTTTAGATCCCCCATCAGGATTATCAGATCCTTCCCTGGACACTTCACTATAATTGACTGCAGCCTATCATAAAACTGATCTTTGTTCTCGTCGTTGCCGTCGTTGGTGGGTGCATAGCATTGGATAATGTTCATTGTAATCCCCTTATTCATTGTCTTGAAAGATGCTTTGATGATCCTGGGTCCATGTGGTTCTCATCCTACAAGTGCATTGCGCGCTTTCTTGGACAGCATCAGAGCAACTCCTTGGGTGTGTGGGGCATTTTCCTCTTCGTGGCCGGAGTATAGTAGCACCTCTCCCGTGGCTAATGTTTTCTGTCCAGTTTGAGTCCAATGGGTTTTGCTTAATCCGAGCACTGTCAGGTTGTATCTCTTCATTTCTGCTGCTATCTGATTGATCTTCCCGGTCTTCCACATTGTCCGAACATTCCATGTACCTATACAAATTTTTGCTCTGGTCGTTAGAAGGGGGGGCATCGGCCTCATGACTTCCGAAGAATCACCATGAAACGTCATAAACATTCTTCCCACTCCCAGGGCAGAGTTTAAATAGTTTAGTTTGTTTAATCTGGTTAACGTTTTTTTAGCAAGCTTGTGTTTTACAGGATAGGGATGCTAGCCCTATGCCCAAACCTCCTTTACCTGGGCTTGGGACCGGCAGCAACCCTAGAAGAGCTGCAGGCGGAGTTATCGCGGCAATCAGCATACTTTAAAACTCACTTCCCAGATGCAGACCCATGTACTTAGCTTCGAGCTACACTGTAAGTATGAGAGTTAGTGATACTTCTCGGTGGTTCAAACTGAAGCAGATAGGACGGGAAATCAAACCTTAGAAGTTGAATATTCTAATCCTTGAGTCTCTCTCCCACAATAAATATGATTACCTCTCATACCATGGCGTCATGGCATGGATTAGCCATCTATACTTTGTCTACCCAGTATCAACATGTCAGATCATGGACTGTTTGAAAGCCACTTGGACTCATATTGTCATAACTCTGTCTTTATACACATTTCCAGACTTAAAAATTATTTACACGATGCTACTACAGCATCTTAGCGGTTCTTCGGATTCAACCGTGATCAAACATAATAATACCAAACATCCTCAGCTCAAAGGAACTATGTTCTACTAACAAAGTCAATTTGCTCTCACTGATACACTGAATATCCAGTCTTTTGTAGCCAGATTCGCGGCACTAAAAATGACCTTTTACACTCGTGATTTACAATTTGATCTCATCTACTATGCTATTACTGGTACTTACATCTAAACATATACACAGAACTTCTCAGCTATTCCTAACAATTCATTTCAGGCTCCTTTTAGACTTAAAGAACTTCGTACTTCTAGGGCGTAGATTATATCCTGTGTTGACTGGTAAAATTA
This sequence comes from Schistosoma japonicum, assembly GCA_025215515.1. Classification (NCBI taxonomy): domain Eukaryota; kingdom Metazoa; phylum Platyhelminthes; class Trematoda; order Strigeidida; family Schistosomatidae; genus Schistosoma; species Schistosoma japonicum. The sequence goes on along the minus strand of CM046061.1, from coordinate 13,512,660 downwards.
GAAACCATTAAGAAGATTGCTAAAAGCTGTGGAATGGATATTTTACAATTTTTACTAAAAGCCAATGGTTCTCAAGCCGAATAAATAGAAATCACACTGGCTGTAAAATAGGTAACGAAACCTTTTGGTAAATCCATTATTTCGCAAGACATCTACCTTCCTCAGCCATAAAATGATATTTTTGATCATCATTATTTCTAATTCTTAAACTGTGTGTACCGTTGAGTCCGGTACTTTGAAATTCTCATACCCAATGGATGATTTTCAAGGATACACTAACTGTTGTATAAATACTACATTTTTTCATCTGTATCATCGTTAGTTGAGTTGAAAAAAAACTTTTCCTCATCTCAACAGTTGAAAGGTTTAATAAAAGTTCTGTTGAATACTGTTTTTTTTTACGTTCATTATTCCCTTCATATTTAAATTTGTGTAGTTAAAAACCTCCCGTTAAAGTACCACCGAATCACGCTACTGGAACATGAGCCCAGTGCAATAAATCACACTACAAACAAACATCTACCATTTTTACTTTTTAAGTTGGATTATGACTGGCAAGTTACTTTAATTTGTTTGCGGTTATTACTAATAAATGTTGTAGAAATTGTTGGATTTTAAGTTTCGTTGACCTCAGTTAAAAAACTATTGGAAACAAGGAAGTACTAGACTTCAGCTAATCCGATGTATATTCCAAGACCTTATCTATTGCTTTTAGTGGTATTTATCTAAGGGCCAAATATGGTTGAATACCACCTGTCACATATCACTGAAATTACTTTCTGGAATTAGTCATTGATGAGCACATATTTATAGTTATTATTGGCTGTTTTGGCAATTGCTAAAGTTTCATAATATATATTAACTTCAGTTAAAAAAACCATTAGAAATCGAGAAGCACTAGACGATTGTGTATCATCCGTCCTCGGTGAAACATGGATTTACACTCCTGAAGAGTTCCATACTGGGACGAAGCAATTTATTCCCCTTTTCTCTTTATGCTACACTGCATAGTTTGGTGCTTCTCGATTTAATGTTGTCTACAGTGTTTATAGATTAAATGAACAATATGTGCTACTAGTTTTTTCACACACAAACAAGTTATGGTCGCTTTCATACCTACCCGAAAAAGTATTGATACTTACGTTTTATTAAAAACAACTTTAACAAATGATTATTCATTGTTTCTTCAGTGTTCTTCCTACCTTCTAGATAACCAATTCTAAATTCTCAGATTTGAGCTCCGTTTCACTTTATTTGCAACTAAACAGTCGAGTAGTACCTCTAACCTTTATAACAGCAGTAGGTAAGTGGTTAAGGTGTTCAAATTTCAGTCACTAATTCTCAGGTTCTAACCTTATTCCATCTGTTTCACTATATGCAATCTGGTTGTGCTACTACTAGGCGTAACAATTGATATATGACTCATAGTCATATAAATGTGTCTGTTTCTGGTAAAATCCATGATGAAAATTGGTTAATTTAATACTGTTAATGTTTAGTGTCGAAATGAAATCAGTGTTATATAATAACAACTAATCAGATTCAGTCTCAGCTTATCTCTCATTTTTATCTTATTTTCTATCATAGTGTAGACGAAGCAATCAGTGTAGCTAATCGTATGCTCGGTCATCGTATATTTACTGCACAAACTGGTGATTCCGGTCAATTATGCAATACCTTATTAGCATGTGAACGTAAATATTCTCGACGTGAACATTATCTAGCCATTGTACTTGATCGTAGTAGTGGTGGACCAGTTATGGTTGGTTGTAAACAAGGTGGTGTAAATATTGAAGATATAGCACGTGATAATCCGGATGCTTTAATTAAAGTAAATAATAATATTGATATATTTTATTTATTATTATTATTATTCATTCATTCATCAGCCACACAGATTCGTATTGTAAAAGTCTAATTTTCGATAAAATTAAGCGATTCCTAGGCTACCCATGATCTAAGGAATCTGAATAAACCAGCAAACTAACTAGCTTCGTATGTTTTTAGTCGTAATTAACCAACTGAAAGATATAAATAATCAACGAATATTTTATCAGTGAAAAACCATACTCTTACACGTGGTATATAGATCCTACATGCTTAATGAATTTACTAACGTTTTCTAAAAGTTTTACTGTTTAAAAACAGAAAGAACAGCGATATATCAGCTTCTCTAATGATGAGTTTATAACACGCGCATTCTAGAACCCTTATTTATACACGAATAGTCTTTGAATAGCCCTTGAATTGTGTATAAGTGAAATTTAGTGTTAAGATTATAGGTCAAGAGTTAATGTTAAGATTAGCGTTCAGGATTAGCATTTAGAATCAGCGTTAGGTTTAATGTTAGAGCTTAGGATCAATGCTACAGATAGGATTGATTTGCTTGTTCCACACAGTCTACTTAGCGATAATCTAACATTTATTAAGCTTAACACCATAATTTATAGTTCATATTATCAAAAATTAATTTTCTTTCGTAAGTTTAACGTTTATAAGTAGTATGTAAATGTCTTAAAATATCTGATTTTCAATTTAATAGTTTCACATTTCCTAACTCGGCGCTGATTCGTTAATCACGTACTTCCTCGCAGACATTTTAAAAGTCCGTACATCTCATCAGTAAAATGTACTTTCACCCATAACGTGCTCAGTTTCGCGCTACGTATCGTGAGTACTATCGTTACTACCCAGCTAGACTGAAGTAGGCATTGTAGGGCCCTAACTTGCGACTTAATTTTTTAAAGAGGCGTGACCCGCCATTTCGATTGGGTTATGCAATTGTTACCAGTACTCATCTATGCTATCCAGTGAACTAGCATTTAACCTAGAACCTAACTCGGACTGACGTTTGGTTACAATAGAATCTGAAGCCAATTTACCAGTATCAATCTGTCTAGTCCAAGACGTTTGCTGGCCACCGAAAATGAAGACAAGCATGTTACAAACTAAACCATAATCAGAGTTCAGTTGGATGTTCCAAAAGGAACGACAGTATTAAACACAACTACACCAGCAGTAACTGGTCGCGATGTGGTCAATCTGTGTCCAGAGTTGGGTTTTAGAGGAAGGATGCCAGGTGGTGGTGGTGGCTCTTCCAGAAGTTGGTGCTAACTAGAAACAGGTTGTGGTCTGCGCAAAGCTGTAGAAGATGGTCACCGTTATCTAACCTGCAACTGTCGAGTTCCCACTGACCTACTTAGTAACTCTCCTTCACGCCTAGACTCCTGACTTGAGTATTCAAATCTCCAGTCGAACGCGCTTTCTCGAAACAATCATCCGATTAATGGTAGAACTCATCAACAACAGAATCCGGATTGCAACCAGTCGGCGCGTAGGTAAAATTGCGAAAAGACACCGTTTATCATACCCATTTCTTCTCACTTTAATGGCGCTTTCTAATCTAACAACACATAAGCGACTATCAATTTGAAACCAGTCGATTAGTACTACCTCTGGATAATAACAAACTATACAAGTACCCCAGAAAATATTTTAATAAATATCCGGATTATTATTATTGTTATTATTATTACTACTACTATTTTTACTGTTATTGTTTTATTATTATCATTATTATTAATATACACATTTAGATTCCTATCGATATCGACAAAGGCTTGGATAAGAAGGATGCAGTAATGATGGCGCATAAACTGGGTTTTTCTCATTCAGATGAAGCAGCTGTCTACATTGAACGTCTGTATAAACTCTTTGATTCAACCGATTGTACATTGTTAGAAATTAATCCAATTTCACAGGACATCAACGGACACGGTTTGTTGTTGTTAGTACTTTATTTAATCTGAATATTATCATATCACTTCCTGCATTCCTTTTTCTCTTTCTAATGGTATTTCTGAGATTAGTAGTAGTTCCGTTACTTGTATAGTTTATTCTCAACGTTTCCAGTGTTCATTATGTATGTTTTAGCCATCCACTTGTCATTTAGTAGATAAGTGCTGCATAATAACGTGTGAATTTTATTAAACATCTTTATTGTAGGCTCTAAATTTTATAAATTTGCCTTTCGAACCAAAAATATTGAATTTCATTCCACCGACATGTTCATAGAAGGCAAGTGCAGAAAATGTTCACACGGTTTAAATGAAATCTTTACTAGGAAAGCTATACACTAATACCTAGTACTTACCTACTAAATGAACAGAAAAACGACCTGGAATTCTTTATACAACACAATCGGTGAACATGAAAATGGTTGCAAGTAACTTAAAGCCAATTATCTGCTTATTTTACGTAATCAATAGAACCTGTTATAGCGTAAATTCCATATGGATTCAATGTGGAACCACTAATCGTAGTATTTAGCCTACAGCTACAGAGTTGCAAATTTCAATCTAGCTCCACCTACTCTGTTTTGAGAAGTCGGGTAGTGTATTACTAACCTTTACAAACATTCACATATAAAGTGTCGCTGAACTGTGAGTACATGAATGTACAATTAGTTGCTGAGTTACACATTAGTAAGAGTTTCCAATTTCCCATTATTTATACTCTACTCTCTAATTAACTAGTGACTACTGAGCGAGGATTTCTTTGACATTCCCAACGAGTCATAGGTTCTTTTAAATGTAAAGTTAGTTTGTGACTAAAAGTGAAGTTCGAAATTTGCATTTGATCCTATTCGACATTCAGCAACTGGATGATCCTGTATCCTTGAGTTGATGTTCACTTTGAGACTGAAAATAACCAATGCCATGATCTATATTCAAGAAGTCTACATTACTAACTGAGATTAACCAAAATTGACTCTGAATGGGAACAACAGAAATTTATAAACCCTTACAATTAATATGGTAAGTATGAATATGTAGTCTGCCTATTTAGTATTCCAGTGAAGGTCATCAAAACCTTATTTTACAAAATCCAGTGTATCAGTCTCATACTCTGTCTAGTCACAAATAGGACGAAACACTCATATCCGTTTCTTTATTAGCCATTACTCAAAATATAATTTGTACTTACAGTTTATAATGCTTCAAACGTTACAGAGATATGAGTAGTAATTAGTGTTATGCTCATATAGTCCTGTTTATTACCGATCGAATTTCAAAGTAATCAAATTACGATGCGTCAGTCACTAGTATAAGTGACTCAATCTTACACAATATTTTAAATTTAAGTTGGTTGCAGATAGTTAGTGGGAAACCCTCAAGATTGTAAATACATGTTATTAACGAGTACCAGCCTGTACAAAATCCAAGTTTATACAGATCATAGTTACACTAATAGTTCTTCTCTCGTATACTTATATTTTGCTTTCTCATTTATCTCCATTGTGAAAAATATAGTTATCTGTATGGATTGTAAAATGAATTTTGATGATAATGCTGCATTTAGACAAAAAGAGATTTTCGCGCAACGTGACTGGTCACAAGAAGATGAACGTGATGTGAAAGCCACAAATGCTGGATTGAATTACATCGGTTTAGATGGAAATATTGGTTGTTTAGGTGAGATGATGCGTTCTTTGTAGACATTTGTAAATAGATGGTATATATTCAATTAGAATGTGTTTGTATCGTCTTATCGATGTCTTTTAGGACTAAAATTAGTCCGTCTCCATTTCCATAGGTATATCTAATTGGTGAATCTCAAACAGGACGAAATATTGATTCGATATTCCACTTGCCAGCCATAGGCCAACTTTAGTCACAGTCGTTGTGTAGAACTTTTCTGTTAGTTGTGTTATGTTCTTAATTATACAAAGCCTTCATCGCTTCGAACAACGTCGTCATCAATGCTTACTTTATATAGAAGGACTCTATACAGTTATTTTGGAAGCGTAGAGCCTGCCTATTCTGATGACCTTAACTGGGAATGGTTGTCTTCAGATGTTTTCTCAACTTCATTTGTCTTTTCATTTCCATTCACTGTCTTGTTTGGTTAACATGTGATCAACACAACACAAAACGTATCCATCTTATGTTAACACTCTCATGCTATACAATCTATGCAAAACCATCGTTAAACTGAGTTAAATACTGGCTTTAACTATTTTAAAAGCTTAAATCTTTGTAATTTTGTACATGAATAGAAAATTTTTCAGTCATGAATAACATGAAACCTGATACATATCTTCCAAAGTTATCATACGACATTAGCACGACGAAATCAAGTTTACGAGATTAATACAAGAATATAGTTTAACGAGACGTAATTGGAATGTATGTATAAACGAATAATGTAACTTAAGATCTATGAGAAGGTAAATAGTGAGTTTGCCTACATCATTGTGACCGATTATCAGCCATGTTGTCATCCAGTGTCTCCAGCTACTGATGGGGATTATCACTTAGCGAACTTCAACTAGGTAGTCTGCACCTATACATACTGCTCATATTAACATTTAACTACTTTATGCACTGATGCGACATTTCGATCTAACCGTCCCTAGTTTACTTTCATCCTACTGCTACACTATTCATCATCGTGTGTCGAGGTAGGCAGTGGTTGGATATATGTAATACATTTCCAAAAATCTTGGTCGATGATGATCCACCGATTTGCCATGTTTACCTGGCACTCCTCTATGACCGATCTCAGCAGTACTTACTCAGCCATTCTAGGATACACGAAGGGTGCTTCGAAGATACCCATGATGAAAAACTTGTAGCTTATACTTGAACAAAATAGCTATCTACTGCTTAATCCATTAAGCGAAACTTCAAAATCAACAAGTTCTATTTTAATATAAAACATGTTCATTACGATAGTGTATTGTATTTTGTGTTTATTCTTCTTCTTGGTACTGTAAATAAATCTTTATAGTTAATGGAGCTGGTCTAGCTATGGCTACCATGGATCTAATTCAATTACATGGTGGAAATCCAGCAAATTTCCTTGATGTTGGTGGTGGCGCAACGGCAACTCAAGTAACTGAAGCTTTTCGTTTGATCACATCCGATCCTAAAGTTAATGCTATTCTCGTCAATATTTTCGGTGGTATTATGCGCTGTGATATTATTGCTCAGGGTATTGTCGCTGCTGCTACAGAATTAAATATCAAAGTACCAATTATTGTACGATTACAAGGTAATTTTCGCATAATTTTTTTTTATAATACTAATAATCTTATTGATTGATATCTTGGTTTGCAAATTATTGAAATACAGGGAGTCATTGAACAAGTGCTTCTTCCTAATTACCGACTCTCTGACAGTTCTTTATTCAGAGCATTTTGATCTTATAGTGATCATTTGAGTCTAACTTTAAAAAATCGATATATCCACATATACTTTATAACGGTTGATCCAAACTAATTATTCAAGAGTAAAAGGCTAAAAGTGTCTGGAAAGTTTTAATTAAATTAAGGTGTGCACAACTCACGGATATATGTTCTCGCTGACTCAGACAGAGACGTGTAGGCCATAACATTGATATGATAAATAGTTGATTTACAATAACAAACTCATATTTCTCACCTACTATGTGACCTTTAGAAAGTATGTAGTTTATATAAACTACTCACCTGACCTATTAACTCTTCATCAAATGTCATCGGCTAGTTACAGTCTTGTTCTCAACCCTATAGATGTCATGAATTCTTACTGTCTTCTAAGGAACTCGATCTCTGAGCGTGTAATAATCCAATTGATGCATGTTTTTTGAATTTGATACCACGAAATTGACGTAGGTCTGGCAACCATTGGAAATTAGAAAACGCTGGACAGGTGTTTCTTTCTGGTATGGTCGTTTTGACGAGGCTTTAATGTTATTTGGATTTAAGTTAATTCAGAGGGTCAAATATATTTGTTGATTCTCAGCTTACCAGGTGATCAAGGATCAGATGAACAAACCGCAACACGTATAATTGTATTGAGACTACAGTTACAAGAGGAAGATGCATATCTGCAAAAATAAAAAGGAATATACATAAGTACGGCTGTCTATTCACTCAATTGTGATACGTTTCCCATCTCACTAACCAATCACAACTTACATTCCCTACATGAGGTTATATCTGGGTCAATCTGGCTTACAATGTAATTTTCTTCAGACTTTCTGTCTTTTCCCTCTGCACAGAGTCTTACGTTAGTCAAACGTTAGCAGTATGCACAACAGTTGAATTAAACTGTAGCTAGTTATAAAATACGTTATTTAATAAAAACTCGTCTAAAGACATTATCCGAAAATAATGTATACGCAACCATGCTATAACAGAATACTGAAAGTTGATCTATCACCACTAAAAACTTCATCTTATAAATCCGTCAGTTTTTATGAGCATTAATCTCCTAATTGATTGTTTTTCTAGAGGATTCAACCCATCTAAATTTATTTGGCTATTTGATCAGTATTACCGCGACCGTAGCTGCTACCTTGACGTGATGGTCGGGCTTGCCTATCGTGATGACCCAACCGAGCTATGTTGGCCGGAATGCATGTTTCTCTGGGTCCAACCATGCCAAGCAGGTCTGTTGGAGAGCGATAAGACCAAAGGCAGCAACCTGAGATCTGATGCGAAGTCGTACTGCTAACTGCAGCGGGGTATGATAGCAGTAAGGTGTTTCCCTCGAATAACCAGCATCTGCAGCGATGCTACCTTCTTAACGGAAGGAAGGGGTTAGAAAAGGTCGACCCTAAAAATGTCACACCTCACCTTACTCCACGGATTTCCGTCTCCGGTAGTAAGGCCTTCTAAAGAACGGAGCTAACACTTCAAAAATTTCCCATAACAAGGTCGTGCGTGACCGGCCTCAAGCAGTTGTCCCCTGGGCTCTGTGATCGTGCTCCCAGGTCGCTATGACTAATACTAACCCTGTTTCCCTTTCAGGTATCTCAAGAAGTAATATCCTTCCATTGTGTGGGCAGCCAAGAAGTGACAATAGCCCTCATACCTCTAACAGCACACGAGATCATCTTGTTTGAGGTTAGATCCCATCATTAACTCTTAATAACTCTTTTGTCTTCACAGTTAATCCTCCTAGCATAACTTTATCACCTCACGCCTCTAATGCTACTGGTTTGAGTTCACTAAAAGTTATACCTGCTGTCCTGAAACCTCGCACTAAACTATGTATCGGAGCTTTTAACGTTCGGACCTTATGCCAAATAAGATAAAAAGCTTCCTTAGCTATGACTCTAGAATCCCGCTCCATCGATGTCTGCTGCGTCTCTGAAACACGTTTACAGGATTCAGATACAATCACTTGCTTGACCTCACCTTGTAAAAATAAAGAACTGGCTCGATTTGCCCTTCGTTTTTCCGGAGACCCTACCGCTACCACTCAAGGCCTTGCTGGTATAGGTATAGCACTAAGTTCAGAAGCTAAACAGACTCTCCTTGACTGAATTCCAATAGACTCGCTTGTGCGCTGTCCGTCTAAATGGAACGGTAAGAACCCGAAAAGATAGGGACACACGCCGTTACCTCTTTGTTGTTTTTGCCTACGCTCCCGCTGATTGTAGCTCAGATGAAGTAAAAGATGAATTTTACAGAAAGCTTTCGGGTCTATTTTGTAAAGCTAAGCGCACTGATGTAGTGACAGTGGCTGGTGATTATAATGCCCAAGTAGGTAGACTAAACGAAAACGAAAGGCACCTAGGTGGATCCTACGGTGTCGAGGCTCAACGAACAGATAATGGCAACCGTTTATTACAACGGTGTTCATATAACGGTTTATTTCTCGCAAGCACCAAGCATAAGGAAAGACATCAGTTGACATGGTTACCTCCACAATCAACTCAAGGCTAGACTCAAATAGACCACACTGCCATCAGCCACCGTTGGAGAGGCTTGGTAGAAGACTGCCGCTCATTTTGGAGTATGTCTAGACTCAGATCATGCTTTAGTACGAGCACATATTAGTCTGCGTCTCACTAGATGTAAAAGATCTATAGTAAGGATTTCCCTCATGGTTCAACTTAATGATGAAAAAGTCAAGAGTACATTTCAGGAACAACTAGAAAACCAATTAGTCAACTACGTAAGCTTTACCCATCCCGATTCAGTTTGGAATGATATCCAAAAAGCTGTTAATACAGCAGTAATATCTACTAGTAAACTAAACCAAAAGGTTAAGAAAACTCAATGGATTTCAACTGCATCTACCAAACTGATAGATGCTCGGCAGCACATCCTGTTTGGTTCTAAACGCGATAAGGAGCGAAGGCAACTTAAACACAAGCTGGTTAATAGCTTACGCAATGATCGTGAGTAGTGGTGAGTGGCGAAAGCTAAAGAGATGGGAAAGGCCGCTGCAATAGGTAACAGTAGGCAACTGTTCAGACTTATCAAGGAAACAGGTATCAAAAATCCAACTGTAAGTGAAACTATTTCAGAAAAAAATGGGACTATCATTCACTGTCAATTCAAAAGGCTGGACCGATGAACAGAACACTTTAGGGAACAGTTCAACTGGCTCTCGGCCTCATCCCAGTTGCTCACCATCCTCAAGCAATCTGAATGGCAAACTAATATCAGTCCTTCAAGTCTTAGTGTGGTTGAGAAGGCTATGGGGAATCGAAAGCAAGGGAGAGCAGCAGGACTAGGTGGATTAACCCCTGAGTTATTTAAGAACGGTAGTCCAGTTTTAGCAACGAGATTACCCGGGATCTTGGCTAGAATCTTGGCACTGCACGTAATCCCATCTGACTGGTCTCGAACACTAATCGTCCCAGTCTGTAATAAAGTACAGAAGTCCTCTTGTGACAATTACCGAGAAATTAGCGTAACGAATAGTGTCGAAAATATTGGCTTCAATAATACTTAGACGTTTAACTAAAGCTCGTGAAGAATAAACTCGAAAAAACCAAAGTGGTTTCAGACCTGGACGTGGTTGTATGGACCAAATATTCACACTCGACTCTATCGATTGTAAGGTTATGTGGCAATGTCTGTCACTGAAAGGCGTACCAGTGAAGTACATCAACCTTATACAAGCTCTCTACTCGAACGCCACATGTCGAGTTAAAGCATATGGCGAATTGTCGTCGGAATTGATCACCTCAAGGGGTGTTCGTCAAGGTTATCCGCTTTCCACACTTTTACTTGACTTTATCATCGACATACTTTTAGAGTCAGCATTGTCATCGTCTTTTTTTTCGACTTTGACCTCCTTCCAGGAGATAAACTTACTGACTTAGAAAATGCAGATGTTATATTTCTATTGGGTGAAAATGCTGACAAAATGCAGACTCTTTTGACTACCTTTAAACATGAATGTAAGCATGTTTGGGTTGAGATTTTCCCCATCCAAATGTAACATGTTGCTTCAGAGTTGGTTTGATTCGGCACCGAAGTTAATGATAGGGAGCGAAGCAATTGAATGTGTTAACCGCTTTACTCGTTTTGGGAGCCTTATCAGTCCTGATGGTCTGATGTTTGCTGAAATCTCGGCTCGTATACACTTGTGGCGTAGGTGAGACATCCATCTGTTGATCATAGGACGCGTTTACTGCGCAGCAGTTCGATCCGTTTTACTTTATGGATGTGAAATGGCCATTAAGGATAGTGGATATTCATGAGCTTCTAGTATTTGATCATAGATGTCTGCTAAGTATTGCTCGTGTTTGCTGGGGTCACCGAGTAAGCAACACATGGGTTAGGAATAGAGTACTAGGTAAATACGGTAATTCTATTGATAAAGTAGTGAATCTTCATCAGGTGAAGTGGTTAGGACATGTGTCGCGTATGCCTGACCACCGCCTACCTCAACGAGTAATGCTGCCTGGTGTGAAGGTAAGCTGGAAGAAAGCTAGGGGCAGCCAGATGAAAACATGGCACCAGTTCATGAAGTCATTAACAATTGGGCTGTGCCATGTTATTAGGTACAGGCTGCCTTGTTTGGGTCCGCGTGATGATCGTAAGCAATGGTTAGAGACTTTAGTTGATATGGCTCAAAATCGTTGGCAATGGCGCAGGTGCATCCACTCCTTGTCTTCCTCCAAATTCTAAGTTTCTGAAATTATAACAATTTTCTCTTTACTGAATCATATTTTCTTAAGTCTTTTCTCAAATCTCTATTCCTTTCCGTTAATACTAACTCTGTTACTACCTCCTCTACTCCGGGATTTATTCCGACAATTTAATCTCTATCTGCTAATTGGAACATGGCAATTCGGACTTATGTACGCATGTACCAAGTTCTACGTTGTAACTGACTGACTGTCAGTATGACCACTTTTCATAGAATTAAAATGACCCATTTATTGATTTGTGTGTAGGCTTGGCTACTATTGTAGAGTACGGATTTGTTTTTTGGGGTGAGGAGGATGTTTTTCTAGCACGCACGAAACTAGCGGTTTATGCGAACGAGGCAAACTAATACGCTGACACACATGACGTCAGATACAATATCCCGACTGTTGACTTAGAACCAAATAAAGTGTCCTGGCTTCAATTATACAACAATTTCTTATAACTGACACCATGAAATCAATTACACATAAAAACGAGTGTACTCTTTATATGCACCAACTCGGTTTAGGTATCGGGTACTTACTTTTGTCCTTTTACCTCTACAAATAATATCCTCCAGACCCTGTGTACAAAAATGTGTTTCAATTGGTTGATCATTATCATGTTTGTTCAGTCCTACTTAAGACTAATCAAATTCTATCTAGATCAAGTATTAGTAATTCGATATCACTTCCACCATAGTGCTGATGTTAGATAGGAGGGATGTAGTCAACAGAAAGCCTTTGTTCTCAGTCTGTGAAACTAAGGGGGTGCTGGTTTGAATTCCATAAGTGACGATGTAATCTCTCACAATCACCTTTTTTTCTTTTTCGCATTTTGGACGTTTTCTTCGTTGCAAAAAACAAACAATCAAAATGATCACAATCAATAACAATAATTGTGAAAAACAAGGCACTAGAGTTGAAGATGCTAAAGCAATTATTGCTACAAGTCATATGAAGATCTTGGGATGTAGTGATCTAGATGAAGCTGCTCATATGGTATGTTCAGTGAACTTTCTTATTCTATTCATATGTGTATATATACTGTGATATAAATTATAGTGTAAGGAAAAGTTTGGTTGCTTCTTAAGAAATCCACTTTATAGATATTGAGGTCACTTTTCAGCTTCTCAACAAAGAATGTGTTGCGTAAATCTAAAGGGGTAGTTTACAATGGAAGAAATAGGATCTCTTAGTGTAGCCCTTTTGAAGTTTACTAGTCCCCTTCAAGGCTTATTAATCAGTCTTACGGTCTTAAAAATATTAAGAAATAACTTAATATGTTCACACTAAACTATTTCTTTCTAAATCCTTCTTATACCCACAGGCAGTTTTACTATAAACTTATCGTTGCCTACAAAGATCTGCACTAATCAATTCCCTGAAGAGGTATCGAGATGAAGTTATATGAACAGTGTTGTTGAGTTCCATTGCTATATGAAGAGAAGGGGGGAAGTTATGCGATTCCCCTATCTATCCATTGAATTCCTAGTAAATTGATTTATTTGTTAGTTCACTACAAACAGTGTAAATTGAAACAAAAACTGGGCGTTTTACTTTGTTAATTACATTTTACACATGAAGAAATAAGTATTCATCAAGCTTAGCACTGTGATTCTTACACTGATTGGTCACTGTTTAGTGATTTTTGTACGATACTTTTCATTGAGTTGATCGAATTCTGTTTGTAAAAATATATTACATTTGTTGTTTGTTCTCAGTTGGGTAGCATTAAAAACCAGGATGCGCTAAATTACGGCTAATGTGGAGTTCCATAACAGTGTACACCCACAATTACACTGGGAGACGAATGCAGCATTTTCAGTGGTTTCTTCCAACTACCCCTCAAACTAATTTTCGTCATATTTATTTCTACCGATTGTTGATAAGAAAGAACCTTTTACAATAATCTCCAACTTTATATGATGCATGATAAAAGTCATACGTTTTCCCATTTCTCGTAAAATCCTTGCCTAATATAGTTCCGTCGATTCTAATTAACTCGTCCCTATTTTGTAGTTTATCCAGTGTTGTGACGAATCAAATGAAGCTTAAAACATCCACTCTATTGGCTCACTCTGACCTAGATACAGTCGTTCTTTACTTTACTATTAATTAACAACTAATGTAATCCTGTTTTTAATCTCATAACTATCATTCATTTCAATTGTGATTTGTTGCTAGAGGATTATTAGTGCTGTTTACACGTAATATCGTTGTCACGTTGTAGTTTCTTTGTATATTCACTCATATATACGAGTTTTGGATTGGACTATGAATGTTTTAAGTGTTAATTACACTTACTGACTACTTAACTCAATGAAATAGCTGAATCATAATTCAAACCTACAATCTTTTGGTCAAAAATCGACTACTCAAACAATCTTCAAATTACTATTTCATGATTTCCATCATAGGATATACCGACAATTTAACTTCAATTATCCATGTCATTTAGTATGAAGTTGTAGTGAGTTTTTTTTTTAATTTTGCAGTTTGTGTCATGGACTCACCTAAATTAGATAGTCAATAAAAGGTATGGGGCACTGGACAACTGCTTCATCCTAACATATAGAATGCTTTCAGCACTGGTCCACATCCATAAACCCTCTATGTGTAAACTATTGGATATCAAATTAAGTAGTCTAAATATTATATACTCACTATTAAATTTGGAGTTATTTTGTTATTTTCCTGATGAAGTCGTTGAAGTGCATCACCTCTACTAAGAATTCCGTGGTAATATGGAAAAGTTGTCCAGTTCTCCTCGATTTTCAGTAGCTTGTTAAATATAGTCAGTTTATGATATAAAACTTGAATAACTTATTGAAGTTATAATGCCTTCATTGTTTTAAAGAGTAGTTATCATCATTTTTAATCAATAATTGTTATTTATATTTCATTATTTACTTTTATTTCTTTTTTTTACTCCCCGGGGTTTTTTAGTCTGTTAAACTGGCCGATATTGTTCATTTAGCTCGTCAAGCTTCAATCGATGTCAAATTCGAACTACCTTATTAATATTGGTCAGACTAATAGATTCCGTCATCTAATTCACTGTTGTAGCTCTATCTATATTAGAATTATTATCATTATTATTACTTTGTTTGAAAGATAACATCCACTCTTATTATTTTGCTTCAATCACTTTCCTTCTTGTCATATCTATCGAAAGACATCGTATACATAGATTACTATACTACTCATACTACTACCAATTAGACAATAACAACTACTGCTTCTTTTTCTATTACCTACTACTCACACTACTTTTTCACATATGAAAACTGCAGATATCCACGAAAACGTTACATATAGATTCAGTGTATATGAATTCCATTTAGCTATTGAATTCATAATTATAATAACAATTCACGAGTCACTGCATACTTTCTTCTAAAACATATTCGATAATAGTATAGTATCTATGATGTATTTTGTTAGAGGGTGAATCGTGTTTTCAAAGCTTTATTTCATCTTATTTTTCTGATGGGGGGTATACTGTTTCCTATAAAGTTATTACTGTTATTATTACCCGTCAAAAGTAAATTACTAATTATCCCCCTGTGATACTACTGGCAAGTAGTATAAGATGTTAGATACTTGAATTTCGGTTTGTTTTTTTTTTGTAATTTTTAATTATATTTAGTATTAACTATTTATGTATATTCCTAGAGGGGGAGGGGGGTAACTCACTTAAATCTAATGATACTGTAAAACAATATGATGCTGAATCAGTTAAATATTTGGTTGCGGTTCATAACGAACCCGATACTTAGGTAATGCTAAGCATCTGTCAAGCTCCTTAAATGAAATGGACCCGTGTAACTCATTACTTATCTTCGACCAATGCTTTGGTACTCTACGAGGTTCCATGTTTTATACAAAAGGCAAAAGATTAGTTGATACGAGATAATTTATTTGAACGAGCCAAAACCAGGAAGCGCGAGCAAGGTAGGGTCTACTGTTCATTCATACTGCAATACGCATACCAAGATAAGAGTGCACAGTAAATTAAATGTTATGTTCAAGGTTATCAGTGGCTGCTGCAATACTTCTCGGTCTCCCAGACTAAAGCAGGCGGATCAAGGTTTGGATGCCTTGACCATTGAGTCACTACTTAACAAAATGAGTAAGTTCAGTTAATCTCTACTCACCCATTAATTCTAGCATCATCTAACTACATTTCACAGTGATTTTAGCTTCTACGTTTCAGCTGTTTAGATTTTGGAGGTTATGATTAACGTGAAATGTGAAACTATACCTTATTTGATAGCGCACTCATAGGCAGTTTTAAGAATATTGATGAGCTTAAAGTGTTTGTCAAGGTATGAGAATCCACGATATCATTCTAGTTTATGAGGATATTGTTCATCGTCTAGTAGTAAAACTTCCTACATAGTCGTGGTTGATCAAGTATTAGTAACACTATAATAATCGAATCAGGTCGTAGGACACAACAGAACACTGTTCAAAAATCGTGTAGTACCTAGTGGGTGAAGTTTCTGGAATAGATCAAACAATGAAATACAGATGCATAAAATATGGTCATCAATTTGACACATCCTAGTCACGTTACTTCTTACTTTTTCATAATAATAGTTGTTATAACGCGATAAGGAATCGGGAATCACAACCTATAAAGTTTATTCCCCCATGCTATTGGGACTCTTGTCTCTAAGCCGCATCTGTTAATCATTTGTAACTATGATATTTGTACGGTTAAAGCTGTAGGCTTTTCATAGACTCATTATTGATTGTTATATCTATTTTCCTTCCCGAGTTATTGTAATTTTACCATGAACCTATAATCCACTTTTATACGAACCTCTTCTTCAATCTTTAGTGTATTTTGTATTTCTTATTACTGGTTAGTCCAGAATGTGTTATATAAAAAAAAAACTTTTGTTCATACTCAATAAACGACCTGGTACTGTCTCCCATATGCTAGTGTTTTATTCTCTCATTCTCTACCTCTGAACAAGCTTAGTTACATTGGTTTTAATCCAACTAATAGGCGTATATGAACTTTTCGCAACTTAGCGAGACAAAGTAACAATGAAACGATCACGTATAGTATTTGTTTGTCCGTGTATTGTTAAATATAACCGGTTTAATAAACTACCTATTGAATTGTGACTATTATCAGTCAACATTTTTAGTAGTGAATAGAACTATACTAACATATCTCTGTGATTTACTAAAAAGTGCAGGTTTTATTGATTTTTATAGCCACATGATATGTATCTTTTCTAGGTCAACTAAACTAGTCTGTAACTGACACAAGTAAAGTATTGAATATCGTAAGAAAAGGTTATAAACCATGATACATGCCTTTTATTTATAGAGGATGTAACGTTGAGATCTTCCTGATATTCTTCTAGAAAATTCTGAAAGCTAAGGAGAATGGTAAAACCTACACAGCTCTACAAGAATCCATTAGAAACTTCTAAGAACAAATGTGGAACAGTCTTACTGAATAATACTCGCTTAGATCAACTATAAATACCGATGATCTTTTGTAAATTGACTGATTTTCTGTAGGTAGTCTTCTGTATACACCTACCACCCTTTGTCATATGTTTGGCGTTCGAATTAAAAGAATTCTAAAGAACGGAAAGTTTGTGCTGTGTTTTAGCGCAAGACATTGCATATATTTATAGTGAATAGTCGCTAACAATCGGGTTTAAGATACATGTATTTTTTTTTCTTTACGAAACGCGTCCGCTGAATTTCTATAAAGTACTAAGCCAATATTCTCATTTGAAATCGAACCCATTAGACATAAACGCTGAATATGTTTCTCAAGATTGAAATGAAGTATTTCGTGTTTTTCCTTTGAATTTTATTATTCACTCTTGAATCTTTATTGCTTCCAATATTTTCTCGTACACTGCACATATATATTGATTTTCTCTCTTTGTGTATTTTCGATACGGACTGATACGCGTTCGTGTTACCAATTAGGCTACTGAATTCACCGCATCTATCACTTGTTCGATGTCTTTGATGTATTATTTCAATAATAAGTTTTAACAACTTCCGATTATTGACATTTTGAACAAAATTGATCGATTTTTGTCGACAAAATCAAAGTGTTCATCAAGCAAGAAGATGTCATCATTATATAGGTTTATGTCAAGGCATTTTCATTCAAGCAACACTTTCTCTCTCGACACAGGCTAACCAGTTCAGTTTTGATCATCAATAACGAAAATATGAATAATTGAATCCAGGAGACCTTGACCATAGGTTTCGTGCTAGTCAGCATTTTAATCTTCATAGGTTGATACCTCTTGTGGAATTCAGAATTTGTGTGACCCAGCTTTATGCTATGAAACCTCGTCACTCTACTACTCATACTGCGACTGACCACCTGTAGGACAAATATCTAGGTTGATTGGATCACTGAGTAGTAACCAGTGTATTATGTTTGTCTAGCCTTTGATATTGAGCAAATATAGTCGATCATAATCTTATCATTAGTACTGATGTAAGTGGTTTTGTACCATTTCAAAATACTTTTTCTCACGCAGTGATACTGATTAGTGTTTTGGCAAAAACTCGGAACCACATGACAACTCTTTTGAATTAACGAAGATGGTGTTTTGGAAAAAAAAAGATTTATCGTTGTTACCTAAATAACTGTCGTAATAATCAGGGTAACTTGGACCTAGGCTCCAATAGGGCGTGTCTATAATCGTGAGAAAACTGATAGTTACATCTGAACTCAATCCACTTCTAACTAGTTAAGTGGTCACGTCTCAGATTGTGAAGCTGCATGATGCACGCTTAAATCCCACATAACATCATTTTCACTAAAATTTGAGATGCATCAAAATGACGAATGCTAACTGGGACTAAATCTTGTCTATTGGTTTTCTAACAGCTGCTTTCAATCATCAGATATTAAAACATAGTAAACACCTTGCCAATTAATTTCAATTGTTTTCTTGATACTTCTTTAAGATTGCTTCTCCTTAGTAGGATGAATTTGTATTCCAATCCCACTGTGAACATCAACATTGGGACGCAGGCACATCCAGCCGACGAGTCCCAAATAGGACGAAACGCGCGCCCTGGATTCTACTTGCCAGTCACAATCCAAATTAAATGATACTTGTTGCTCCTTGTTGAGAAACACATATCTTTACAAAAGTTTGACCTTTACTAGCCGAGAAAAAGATCTTTATTGCCACCATGTTTTATTTTCTTTATCTCGAGTGAATCGCCGTAATGTGCACTATAAAAAGCTGAGTCTCAAGGAGATCACTAACTGTAGTAATAACTGATCGATAAGTAACGTCACTGATGGTTCTATTGAAGGGTATTTAGTGTTGCGTTAATATCTAGATACAAAGCTGAACTATTTGTCAATGATGTTAAAATTCATGGGTTATTTTTACTACCCAGGAAACTGGTTTTGTTTTGTGAATTCTTTACCTTGAATAGAATAACTATATAATGTTAGTTGTAGGTGATCAGATGATTTATGGCCTTATTCATACGATAGAAATATCAACTATGTACTTAAGGTTAGTTCAAGTCTATCTAGTTATAACCTTTTAAACTATCAGATTCAGAATCTAGTAAACTATTTAAAATAGTTGTTGGAAGCTTCCAAATAATTATTAGATGACTAGTTATGTCTTAATCAAATTGATCGGATAGTTATTGACTTTGTTACAAATCTCAGCGTGTTTTCCAGAAGTTTTTAGAATATCAGGGTCATTTGTAGTACTTTAAATACCTCTGTCCTATCCGCAGGAACTAACTTTAAAAGTAAATCATCTAAATCTCCACGCCTTTTTGTTATTTGTTTGACTATCCAAGTGTAGAAGATATTTGGAGGACTAAGAGCAATTAACGAAATCGATGTTGAGGTGACCAAATACAAAATGTTCTATATATATGTATATCACTGATTTTTTTCTAATACAAAAATCGCGTTGAGTAACATGAAGCATTTAATCAGTTCGGTTCCAATCAGTAATGTCGTTGATATTCGTTAAGTGTAGTATCTATGTACAGCATTGAACTTGGCACTTATGTGTAAGTTGCCACACCCTGGCATCACAGAGAGCTAAAAATCAAATTAGATGAAGTTGGACTCACTGCATTGGCAGTAAAATGTAAGTAGAAACATAGAATATGAGACAGGAAGAGAGTGAGTTTATAGAAAGAAAGGAATAAAATAATTTCAAACTAACGATAGAAGGAAAGACAAAGAGTGAATGTACCTACACCACTGTGACCGACTCTGAGTCATGTCACCCACAGTCTCTAACCGTTGATTACAGAATTCGCGCGAAACTCTACCGTATATATCAAAACATCTAGCATCAACAACCACCGCCTTCATAGACTGGTGCTATTATTTGGTTTGGCCACTCCTAGCTTTCTTCCATCTTACTCCTACACCAGTTAACATCATGCATCGACGTAGGGGAGGGGTTAGGCATGCCCAACACATATCCAAACGGCCTCAGTTGGCGAAGATTTGCAACTCCATCAATTGATTTACCATCTTTCCTCAACAGGTGTCTAACCCCATTGTTACCTACTCGCTGATCTCAGTAAACGTGAGATATGTTTCGAAAACTGTGTGGATTAAATACCGACAATCTACAAATGTAAGCTACTCTTAGTGGCCACGTTCCAGATCCATACAGTGAAACAGAGCAGACTTCTGCTAGTATATTTGTTATCTCGTTTACAGACGGATATCTTGCCTACGCCATAGATGACGTAAGTTGGCAAAAGCCAGACGTTATTTTGAAGACCCATTCTTTTGTCACCCTTACTTATAACTTCCTATCCTTCATATAAACTACTTAATAAAGATTGTACCTGATGGTAATCACTTCCATTCGTTATGATGTCAATTGGCTGTAGTCAGATTAGCTAGTATTCACTGATATCCTGTTCATTAATTCCTCTAAGATCTATTTCAGAAGAGAATCATTTTAAATGCATTATACGGCTTTCCGTTTTTGTGATGGGTGCTTGTTCAAGCGAACTGAAACGAAATTATATGAGTCAGTGTAAAGCAGAAATAGTTACATAACCTTGACCTTAAATGAAGTAAAATCCAACAATGTCATCGATTTTTATTTTACTATTTCTCATACTACTTATAACTAATTAGTAGCCAAAGTAGTACGTCGAAAAACTAATGTAATCCACATGTTACTATTTGAGTTCATTTCGTGTTGTACATAGGGTTTTTCATAACTTTATGGATATGTTGAAATGCCGACAACATCGATAAAAGTGTGTACTCTCGTTAATGACAATCTGATTTTCTTAACTGTCTTTCACTTAACCAATCTATTGAATGGATGCCCAATTTAAAAATCTTTGAAAACAGTTTAATAATAAAAAGTACCGTTTGAAATCATTGATAATCCTTTGAAAATGTATTCAGACACCACTGACAGAGCCGGGTTGGAAGACGCTGAAAACCCTTAAATAGCTGTTTTGTATGGGACACATTAAAGTCCCTTTCTATTACTCCACCAGACAATCCAGTCAAACATTTTTAAGTTTCATAGAGAACATTTAGCCATCAGACTACTGAGCTAGTTGATATTTCAATATTTGATCAGTTCGCTATATGTTTGACCAGCCTCAATCTCTACCATCCAGTAAATTAACGGAAAAATAGCCGAGATTGCTGATTTTAACATTAGAAATATGTTTTACTTTTGTTCTACAATCATACCGTTCCTAAACTTTTAGTAAATAATGATTTGTAGAGTCCCTCTTGAAAACTTGAAACGAAACAGGCTTAAAATGTGCCTCAACAACTAGCGAATGTTGTTCTAAGAAATATGTTACTAAGTGTATTGAGCACAACTGATTCCTATCCTATTCCCCACATCATTTATCGTTTAGCATCATGTTCTTTTCTGACTGGGGTGTTTGCTACATTCAGCTAAAGCTTTCCTGTGTTTGACTCCTTGTTTTTCACACCTAGCAACAGATTTTCCGAATCTGTCATTGATAGTATCTGTAATAATGTCCTCCTGTAGCAACTATACATTTTAAGGCTAAGTGACATGTCTGGTTATTGTACAATATCACTTGATGATCATTTCTTTACACAAGTTTTCATAATTATAATTAGTTGTTTGGAGGCAAACATTTATTGTAATTAAGTGTGTGACAAACGTTGAACGTTAATTTGATATCAAAAAGTGGTCCGAGTTAGATAGCCAATGAAAACTAGAAGGTACTCGACAACTGTTTAGTCCCAGTATTGGACTCCTCAGCAGTACACATTCTAATCATTAGATGCTAGCTCACTGGTCTACTGGTTAAATGTTCGTTGCAAAGGCTGAAAGTCATAAGCCCGAGCCCATGATGTGGCAGTGGATGAACACTTTTAAAGAGTCCTATGCTTCAACGAAATAACCGTCTAGTGGTTCCTGATTTTCACTAATTTTCTAACTCAGACTAATTGATGATATCGGATTAGCATAAATAGTTGATTTCACAGCGAAGTTACGTATTACATTCTAACAATAAAAGAACGACGAAACGTTAAAAGATTTTTCATTATAGTATAAGGTTTCTCAACACTGTTACATCCATTGCTTAGTACTAGCAAAATAGGATATTCAGAAGGCCTGTTTAGTGCAATACCTTTACTTCACTTGATTATTACCCATCAGTTCATATAAGTATTCAACCTTACTTAATTTGTGATGTCATTACGTATATTCATCTTCAGTAACAACAACAGGATGCATTATCCCTTTGTGTGCATTACATGATTCAACAAACTTGGAAATTAAGTTCAACATCTAGTTTCTGTAAGAATAGAATGGATTTATAACCTTAGTCACTTTAGTAAAATTCAAAGTGTACATTATTCCTGAAGTGTTGTGAAGATTCCTGAACGATATACTCATAGTCAGTAAGTAATTTTAATGTTTAATCTAAAGTATTTATTGGAAACTTTCAATTAAGAAAATAATGTTTGCATATAGTAGATTACACTAATTACAGTAGACTAATGATTGGCTAGGTGATACCGGACTGATCTCGTGTTAAATCAAGGCTGCATAGAAGTGATTAGGTTAGCTATTATGAGTAAAATAGTTGTTCTCTTAGCCAACATTACTGCCCAAGTGCCTTTTTCCGGATAGCTCTAGTATTATATGTATGCACATATCCATGATCAATGTACATAATTATCCGGCCTTTGGTCATGATGCTTTCTGTATATTTACCATCTTCCAACTTTTCCATAGTTCCTTAGGTCAGCGGTTGGCAAACTTATGCTAGAAGTAGATCGAACATGCAAATCATCTCAATTAAATTCGAATAAAATATTTTTCTTAAGGAAGTTATCTAATAAAACAGAATTAGAACAAGACAGTTGCTCAACTTGAGTCTATTCATGATGGAATCTTTTTTTGACATCCTACTACAACTCCCAGAATACTATTATTTCTATATAATTATCATGTTCTCGTAAATAACTTGCTTATAGACAAATTTCTTGAAGTTCTAGCTTGTAAACTGTACCTTGTAAAGTAAACCAAGTTGACAACTGGTCAATAACTCATCGATGACATTAAGAGTTATGATGGTCATTAAATCAACTGAATACAGTTGGGAACATTAGATACATACATTTAACTGAATGGTTAAATGTTATCTTTATGACTTACATCCGTTGGTGTCATTAGTGCACACTATTCGAAATTTTCAGATATCTGAAGGGGGGTTCGGGAGAAACAATTTTGACTACTATTTCATAGTATTAAACGATCTGTCAGTTGATCGATATCATTATTGAGTATTGTGATAGTTACTGAATATAAAGTTTCATTTTACGAACTGGTTTTACTCAAACAACTACTGGAAAACAGGAGTAACTGAGTAGATGTTTCGTCCTAATATGAAACCCTTCAACAATGGTGTGGGTTTAAAAGTCGAACGGATAACTTAGCTTTTACTGGTGTAAATCTCTAACTCCAGGTAATAAGCATACGTCATCTTTTGGTATTGGCTACGTTTGCCCTACATTCGTTATTTTCACTACGTCTTACTGGTATTTCGAGAATTATGGGCAACGTTAGTCCTTGGTAAGAACTTGGTTTCTTAAAACCGGTATACTGAAGTGTTATGAAGATTGTTGAGTTTTTTTATTTCCCTGGACAATCATTGAAAGCTCCCAATTCCATTCCAAGAATTTAAGTTTGATCTCTGATGGGTATCATGGATACTTACTGATGCCGAGAAGTCTAACTCAACCGAATATTGTTTTGTTAATCTAAATGATGGCTACTGATGAATTGATCAATTCACTCGATTGAATAAACAATCAAATAAGTAGATGCATTCTATTTATGTGTTATCTAAGACATGTGATTAAAATTTTCCACTTAACCATCAATTATATTCGTATTATTTATCATCATGCTAATTAACTGCATCTGTTCATGTTCGTCATAGATTGATGTTAATTAGATATCACTCGAAACCATGGACACTGGGCTGTTGATCCGCCCTAGCATAGAATTCCTCAGCCATGTACACCGTCGAATCAGTCGTAGAATCGAACCCAGGGCCTTCAGGTCTCAAGACAAACGCCCAACCTTAAGTGCTACTGGGCTTGGCGGTGTCGAATGGTAGAATTACCACTCCCATCAGTTTATTATGTGGTGAGACGATCACCCATTCCCACTGGTAATAACTCTCTCACTCCCAACAAGTCTGAACTATATCACTAAACTCAAGCCAGCCTAATGGTGTAGATGGTTGAGCGTCGTCTCATGAGACTTGATGACCCTGGGTTCGATTTGCTGAGGGAATCCAGGGTACTCACTAATGACAGGTCGCAAACTAGGACTAAACAGCCGTCTAGTGCTTACTAGTTTTCAGTGGTACCCAACCAATATCAATCTGTGACTAGTGCAAACAACTAAATTTATTACTTCTCTCTACAAAACCAACTTAGTTTACTATTAGAAATTGTTTGTTATAGTAACTAAAATAAATCACTGAACATTTAAGTAAACATTTATTGTTCATGTTTGTGATACTGACACTTGTGTATTCTATTCAAAATTCCATTGTTATGCAGTAATTAACATTAGTTTAATTGAAGAAGATAAGTAGGTGGTGAAATTAATTCCCTCGTGTTGCATATTTGATTCATTTGTACATTCAGACATTAACTAATCACTTGACAACAAAAATTATTAATAACTATGTTTATATGTAGATATGTATTTATTCTGTTGTTATAATGATTGTGTTCATGTTGTTGTTGTTTTCTTCACACATTGGTTGTCATTATCATGTCTACAGTACAAATGTGTTAAGTAGAGAGTGTGATTGGAACACCCAATGAGATTTTCTTAACACTAATAAATTATATAAATAAATTAGTTCAAGAATGATTTGAACATTATAGAGCATTTTATCAGTGTTAGATCATCACCATGATAATGGGTTGTAGGTTAGTCTACGAAAATACCCTTTACTTGCGTTTAATACTAGTGACATTTACCAGATAAGTATACCATTAGTCATTAGGGGACTGACGTTATTCTCCTTCATCCTACCTTGCCTCACCTAGTTTCACATACTGGGACCATTACTACTGAGTTATTTGGGCTACGAATGCCCTTCCCCTGTAGGACTGACAGGTGTTTCTAGACTAGATCTCCTAAGTTAGGTTTCTATGTCAATAACAACCATCAGCCAATTAGATATGATTCAGTTATTCAAATTAGTATCAGCTTTATTATGCACATTACTCTTTTGACCGTGGGAATCATTCAATCGTTGTAATGCCTGTATATTTGTACGATAATTATAGGTATTGACAAGTAGGTGGACAATGAAGAAATCTCCCAATCAAATAGCATTCGATTACAGTCATAAAGTAGAACGGTGCTATATCGTAAAAATATGCGGTCAATCGCAATACAGAGAACAGTGACCCCGACAGGACCAATCAATGCACTCACACGTCTGCCTTCTGACTACTAGTCCTCAATGCCAGAATGAAGAACACGAGACAACTGAGCCAACCACCAGACAGTCGGATTACATTCTAATCATCCATTTATATGCATACAAACCTGACCACTCATCACACCAATAAAGAGAGTAAAATTTATGCAGAACGGAAATAATTATGACTAGGGACTGCGTAGGGAGACGGTGCAGATACACAATTAATTAATTATAGTTTCTGAATGATAAATGATATAGTAACATTTTGTGAGTCTAGTTGAAGGTTATGACGATGGAAACATGACAATAATAGGTATAAAATAATCGACTTACATATACTTAAAATAAATGGAACAGTTTTCTGAAGAATAGTTCTGAAAGTCAGTTACTCTACTCAAATCGCCCGATACAACAAATCAAGCTGATTGTTGCCTAGTATACGCGTCGGTTAGATAGTAGGTAGTCTTCTCATTTACTCACAAATTACGCAAGTTGACAAAAAACCAGAGAAGGTATCTGAATCCTTCGTGAGATACTAACTAACTGTGGTTAGTACACTTGATTACTTCACTCTATGCTGATAGGATAGGTGATTATTCAGACTAGTCTTAAACTAGCGTTTCACATTCAAATGGTAGAGAAATTCTTCTCAAACATACTGTCATTATAACGTCTTCACTAAGTAGGACTATGGTGTTTGCGTATACTCAGTTGTTAAGTTAATCTCTTGGTAGTTAATGCATCTCTGGGAAGTCAGCATTATTGTTATTACTTTTTAACTGAGACCTTATGCACCATAGAGAACTTTATGATAAAAAAAATCAAAACACTATGCTACTTAGTAATTTCTGACACTAGACGTTGTCATTAAATGCGTGTTTAATTAACAAGAAGAACAATATTCATTGTTACCTGACCTTTGTATAGTTAAGACTATGTCATTTCAGTGTTCGTGTGTGTATATTGCGTCGGGCGGCAGGGGCGTTGGTGGGGGGGGAGGGTGTTTAACTGAAATAATTATTCTACTAATTACAATTACCCATAGTACAATTATCCATATGGACATTTACTTACATATACGTTTAGACAAAATATAAACTGAACAGCTGCAATATTTTCTTTTCAAGATTCCACTTAATGTCAACAACAACAACAATAACAATAACAAAAATACCAATTTATCATTATTGAAGACAACACATATCCAATTCATTCCTTATAAACAAATACATCATCATAACTATTGTCTAATTGTACATAGACAGTATTATATATCCAATTGTTTACTTATATATATTTACTGTTATTTATTCTTTACACATTTATTATTCACTATTTAAAAATGTCAAAATGAAGGCGACATCAACGGCAACGATACCGACAATCTTAACAACAGTATTGAGATAATGTGAATTAGTCAATTTACATTCATTTAATTAGTACAATTGTGTTTGTTGAATCAAGTACATTCTATGCAAAGATAAGTGAAGTTTATTCTACTTATTGATTTGTTTTTTTTATGCAAAAACTCCTTCACAAATCATTGACTGTCATGATAAAAAGAAAAAAATTTATTTCATTCTTTGTTAAAACAAACAAACATTAAAATATAAACAATCTCCTCCCTTGTTTACATCTTTTCTACAAGTTTATATAGTTTGTCTCCTTGTTTGTTTGTTTGTTTGTGTTGTTCTTAATTTAATAAAAGAGAAAAACAACAATAATAAAAATAAACCAAAAGAAAAGAATCATAATCATGACATGATATGGATCATAGTAGAATACAGATTCAACAATTTATCTACCCTATTGATATACTACTTATTATACACTTACATTATATAAGTGTGAAGTGTACACATTCAATATCTTTTCAGCATTTAGTGGCATTCTCTCATTTACTATTTTAAAAATTAAAGGTGGAAATTTTCAATTGTTTTCCTACTGTTTTTCTTTTTAGGTTGGTAATATCACCTCCCCCCCTCCCCCCGCGCCATCTTCCCACCATGAAAAACAATATAATTGTGTCGACTTTTATTTGATTCTTCTAAAATCTAGTTTATATGATAAAATAACCAAGTTAAGTTTCATGTGCCTACTGCCCGTGTGGTATCTAAACGTACATAAAAAAAATTTAAAAAGATAAATAATTGGGAATCATAAACTTTAGTTGATGGAGGAAGGGGGGGACAGATTGTGATGAGGGGGGGGTGACGCAAGGAAAATTGTTTGACATTTCTTTTCATCTTGTTAAAAAAAAAAAGTAAAATAAAACTAACCGAAAATTTTCTTTCTTTTTTTACCAGAAACAAAAATGATGATGTTGAAGATGATAAGAAAATAAGATTGAAATTAAAAAAAAAAGAAAAAGAAAAGAAAAACATGAACTTTTGAACAGGTGGTCGGTATCTATCGATGACAGTTCCCCTCTTTTCTCTTTCGTTTTTTTTGTTACTTTGATACTGAAAAGATGAGAAAACTAACTAGTCTCATTTTATTTCATATTCATTTCGTATTGTTAAAAAAAAAATCAACCAACATTGTGAAGTTAATATACCTGTATAAATGTATTCTATACGTTTTATAATCTGTAGAAAAAAAAAAAAAGAAGAAACATACAGTAGTATACTTTATACATCGTTTCTATTCATGAATACGACGTTATCTACAACATCTTCAATGTAAAACATGTCTGTTATGTCTAGTAATATTCAGTAATTTTATTTCATTCACTTGATGTGTCATGAATAACACGGGTAAGTGGTATTTTCAATTGATATTTTACTTTAAACAATGAATGAATTGCCTACAACGGACTTGTAGATTTTTGTTCAATGTAATCTAACTGGATATTTTAAATGCTGAATATAAATATCTCTGAAAGTTAGTTCATAAAATGAAATCCTTAGTTGATAAGACTTGTAATTGCCGAATAAGGAATGTTAGAAAGTGATCAATCATAGGCGATTCATTGATTCTAAGATGATAACGCATAAGTTAATTAAGAATGATGTTAGTGGAAGATGTCTAACTTAATATAACCGCCATTTATCTTTTAAATGAACAATTTTAATGATGAAAAAATTGTGTGGTATTTACAACATTTTCAGTTACTGAATACAAAATATTCATGCATGAGTATGGTAACGATATGACTGTACATAAATGCTTCGGTTACTGGTTGATGTTTAATATTAAAGTTAAAGTTAAAAGTTGGGTTTCATAGTTAAAGTTTAGAGTTACGATTGACGTTATGGTTTAGAATTAGAATGTATTGTTGTGATTCAGAGTTTAGTTTTATGGTTAGATTGTCATATGAATGTATATAAAGATGGAGTTGCAAGTATAAACTAGTTGTACATATGAAGGCGTTTGTTAAAACCCACTACTGGAGTACATTTGAACAATGTCGAAAATATCTGAGCTTCTATATTACACCATTTATGTCATATGGGATCATGTTATTCAGTAGCATCAATTAATTTTTATATCTGTCACTTTGTAAAATCTTTTTGATAATATTAAGATTATTTTATATTTTGTGATCCAATCTATTTCGTAATAAGAAATAGTCATATTTCTTCTTCTTCTTTTCGTTATCAGTTAATTAATTCAAGATTGTTTTTCACGTTCATTCCTCTTTCTATCCCCCCTCACCTCCACCTCCTACCCAGGATTACAAGACATGGTGACCAAAATTTTCATGAAAAATTTCAATCTAATATACAATACTCACTAAATGAATTCAAAGGTAACTGACAGTAATGAAAATAACTTACTTGGTGAATAATGAAATTGTTACAGATAATCTCAACTGTTGAAGGATATTTTTTTCAGTTAAACTAATGAACTAATCAGTAGAACATTGTTGAATGTTGTAAGATAAAAACGATCGTAGAGCGTTACACCATTAACCTTTATGTCACGTCATTATCCTTTCGGAATCGTTGTTAACTAATGTAAAGGTTCATAATTTGATAAATTGTTGATTCGCATTCTACTAGGACTTTTAAAAGTTAGCGATAAACTTTGATAAATATAAAAACCATTTAAAACAAACAAAAATGTCTGAAATATCATGTACATTGGCCCCATTTGATTGACACAGGACACTAGTTTGATATCACGGTATCTTTTAAAGTGTTTAACAGACTGAATCAAATCTTTTAATACATGCTGAAACAATTGCTATTAAACGCCTGAAATCAAACTTGTATGTTCAAAAATAAACACTTATAAGCTTTACTTTACCTTGATAACTTAACTCTCATGTTATTACATCATTGTTATTATTTCTTCTGCAAATTCGATTTATTACGACATTATCTTTTCTGTCCACATCAGATCTGACCTTTTCGTTACATCATCGTCTTCAGATTGTTAAGTCTAACTCATTTATTTAGTTATGTCATCATATCACATTTTAAGTTCAATGACTGAACTTGATTCACATCATTCTCAAGTGTTTTATCAATCATCTCTTAACTTTCTTATTGCATAATCATCTAAACTCTAATCATTAATTCAATTTCTGGTGCTTACTTTTGCATTAGACATACATCTTTACAGTATTCTATGCAACATAATAGGTATGTCCACATATCTAACATGTTTCCGGAATTTTCATCTCAACCAAGTTGAAACATTCTTATGAGTATGTTTGTTTTAAATATTCATTTTATAAAATATTATTGCAGGTTGTATGCAGTAGTTGATGAGGAAGCGACGAAACAAAATGAATCCTTATCGTATTCTGCACAAATATTGGTTTTTGCTTTTTTTGAAAAAAATATGATATTTTCATTACATTCTTGGGGAAAAATCGATAGTTTCAGCTGCCTGTACCTTCATCATCTCAAAGTTCGCCTACAAACCAAACGTCAATTTTAGCTTTATAAAGTTTGATAGTAGTAGCTTTAGTTTAATCATTTCCTTCCTAAAATCCAACTGTTAATGATACTGACAAGATCAATTATGAAACAATATAAAATTCTAGTTTTAACTAGATAGTATTACGTTTATACCACTGAATAAAATCTATACTACCCCGTCCTTCCTGGTTCATAACATTACCAGCATTAAGTCATCAAATCATCCTTCATATCCTCCATGAGATCAATAAGCTAGAATTAACGTTACCTAAATAACTCCAACTTCAATCCCGTCACAAGTTGATGGAAGTGAGAATTTTACCATTTGACAAATGTTGCAGATGGTTAGGCGTTCACTAACCTGAAGGCCATTGGTTCAATTTTCCTGGTGAAATCGAGTGGTGTACATTACTGAAGAGTCTTATACCAGGACACAATAACTGTGCATTCCCCCCTCCCCCTGATTTTCATTGGTACCCTACCAACAGGTGACCCTACCAATATGTGACAATTCCAATCAACACATTTAATATATATCTTCTAACTACTTATAAGTAAGCAAATTATATCTTGAAATATTTTGAATTATAACTGTGATAATTTTACTTCGGTTATTTTAAACGGAATTGTTTATATTATGATGACAATTGTTCTTATTGTTATTTTTGTTATGGTTATTTAATATCATGTTATGAATACAGTATCATTTTATTTTATTATTATTATTATTATTATTATTATTATTATTATTATTATTATTATTATTATTATTATTATTATTATTATTATTATTATTACACTAATTTAAGGAATCACACTGTCAATCATTTCGGATGGCATAAACTTTGGACATTAAACATGTCAACTGGTTACAATATTTTGTCGAATTCATAGTGTACAAATTACATTTAAGTTTAATTACATGAACTTTAAAGTATATTTTACACAAATCCCATATCAACCTGTAGTCAGGGGGGTTTATTTCATGGATCTAAATGTTAATTATGGCGTTTAAATGAAAAACATGAGATTGGATGTTCTGAAAGTGTAAAGTTTTCTCTAAAGTAATGATGATATATTTGTGGAATACTATTAATTTCTTTAAAATGCTCCAGTTGTGTAATATATTCCACTAAATTTCAGTTTAGCATAAGCTGTAAAGAATATTGAATCTGATTTTGAACAGTTTACATAACACCTAATCATAATCAACATGAGTTCACTAGTGGCAGACGATAATTTCGAAGCTTTAGTGAGAAAATTTGACCAGTAGAGTGTAAATACGTCTGGAGGGAGGGTATGACAGTTACCAGTCTAAGACAATGGATAAGAGTGCGCAATCTATTGCTAAATGACTGAAAGTACAAATGCAAACTGTTTGATATTAGCTAAATGGTCAGATGACAGGAGGTTTGCCTCGAAGGCTTAAGTTCCTCGGTTCGATTATCAGTGAGGACAAACCAGGAAGAAATAGCTATTCACTTTCCAACGGTAGTCATTCATCTTCATTTACGGTGGTTCTTTACTGATTCTGCTGCTTCAACTACTTTTTCATCAATCTACATAAGATCCATTGATTTAGTCTAAACGAATCTAAACAGAAAGGTTTACTTATGTTGTTAAAAAATTGATAAAAAAAATTGCGCAATCAATGTAAAATATAATGAAGTTAGTTAATTGCCGATTTGAATTTCTCGCGAAAGGGATTACAGATAGTAGCTTTTTCTATTTTTTGTATTGTAGACTGTTCACTTTGACTTCAAGTTCAATAACTACAACTGCTTACCAATAACATCAAACTTGAAACATAAACTTGGTACACCACGAGCCTAACAACTTCTGTCCAGTGTGATGATATTACTGGTAATGTGCATTAATCGCTACAAAAACAGTAGCTAAAGTACAATCTAAAACACGTATATTTGAAAATCGTCAATGTTGATAATGACTAATGTCAGGTAAGTGAGATTAATAGTCGAATACTAACCAATAAACTCTCTTCTGTTTGTAATAAAAAGTAATAAATTCTAGTTCCAGCTAATAAATCAGATGTCTACATGTTTATTATGTTAACTCTACTCAAAACAATGAGTATTAAGAAAGTTCAATTTGTATAATTTTTAGTGCTATTTGACTTCTACCTATCCAATTCCACTGTGACAACATCTCTAAGTGACTAAACAATGCATGCTGATGTGTGCAGTTAGCACAGAACTTTGTCGATTACTTCCAACCATCTACATTTTTAACATGATACTCGCGATATTATTAGATATGCCTGGGCTTTAGGTTTTTGATCAAAACAGTTTTCAAAATATCGACAACATATCATGGGATGACCGAGTTATCAATATTGGTGTTAGACAGAATACTGAGGGAAAGTAGTAGAAGAGTTGTTAGATAGGACGATTCAGGAAGAACAATTAACTTTCGAAACCGTGTTTTAGAAGATTATTTCAATTACTTCATTTGTATGTAAAGTAAACATTTTATTTCTAACATTATTATGTCCCTATCCACCTGTTCTGCTGTTTAACCTGTTCCTATATTTGAAATACAGTTACTTAATTGTGCATACATTACCTAAATTCACTACCACTGTCTCTCTTATTTTGTATTGATGTTAATTCCCTAATTGGTTGACTGCATGATCAGGTTTTGTGGATATATCAAGAAATGCTTGAAATACAACATGACTTTATCTGGTTGGTGAGTCAGTTTGTGTTCTTCCTATCTTGGCCTGAGATTGAGTGGGCATCGGGCAGATGTACAGTGACCAGACGTTCGTTACCGTAATTTCGTAAAAATAGGGTCACTGCAATTAACTGATCGTGCGTCATCAATCATAGCAGATTTTGACGTTGTAACAACAGTTGACGAAGGTTTACAATCTCTCTGAATGAGGTGGTTGGGACATCTACTATGTATATCCAGACACTGCTTTCCTCGTCAGAAGGTGTTGGTTGGTGTAAGAGTAGAATATAAAATGCTAGGAGCTACTAAATCAAAACATGGAATCAGTTCATGAAGACTTTTACCGTGAATTTAAGTTATGTTAATATCTCCAAACTACCTGGTTAGGATCTTTATAATAATCGCTACCAGTAGCTGGAGATGCTGGGTGACATGGCTCAGGATCAGTAACGGTTTAGTAGGTGAATTCGCTCCTTATCATGTTATAGATATTTAGTACAAATCTTAGCTTCAGTCCCTCCTACTGAATCATATTATAATATCAATCTTGTACGGTTTGATTCTGTACTGTTAATATGGTATGAGAACATGAACCTGTGCACATATAATCAGTTTCTACATTCTTCATGAAGGAATCAACTAGGCTGATGTAATTTGATCATCACTAAGGGCTACGTGACATTACGTTTGCCACTACGTAGTGATCAATAGACGTAAAAACATTCTTCACACAAGTAATCTCTTTTTGTCCAACTAGCACAGCGGTGCCATCAGGTAATTTGAAAATGGGTGCTGAAACTTAGAATCTAACAAAAAGGATTCATCTGTTCATTTTGTAGGTATACCTTGCTGACAAATACCAACTATCAGGAAACCTTGGTTAGGAAGGATTTCCTCAGGATTATTTTGAACCACTTTAAATAAAATTAAGAGAACTTTTTTTAATAGTAAAACGATTTTAATTCAAATGAACCTCGTAAATTTAAAAGAGCAAATAATTTTATTGGATTGAGTTGTTTTTGTGGAGATTTGTATTAGGTTTAGTTGACTGAATTTGTCGCAAATTGATGTTCGTAAGGAACTATCGAAAATCAGAGAGTACTATACATCCGATTCTTCCCAGTATGATAGATATTACGCAGTAGTTCGCACCCTGAACTTCGTCAGCGTAGTTGAACTATGGCTTTCAGGTTAGCGAACGCCTAACCTTCCACAACACTGAGCTAGCAAATGTCCAATAGTAGAATTCCCACTTTCACTAATTTGTGAAATAGGGCGACGATCATCCAATGTCACATCGACGATAACTACCTCACTCCTGAGAAGCCTTAATTCCACTAGGATGTTCCTGAGGTTCTAGTGAGAATTCCAGTACTCCCTGGTTTTTAGTGGTACTCTACTACCATCAGTCGATGACGAAAGCAATCAATTAAACTAAGTGCTTTTATTTCCGAAAATATGAAATCAGCACACAATTTAGTTACTTATTGTTAAATATAAAGATATGAAACAAAAATAAATATTTGGTAAACATGATAAGGTATCATTATTCTTAAAACACTTCTATGAACAGAACTCAAGTGAATAGTATTCAACGAGCACATGACACTGATAAAATACGAATTAAGAAAAATGATTGGAATAATCAAACTACAATCTGTCATTACCTTAGGTGATTAGAATGTATGATGGTTATACCTAGTTACTGCCTCTTTAGACGGAGTCGATTTTATTTAGCATTTCGATGCAACTAGATGACTTAGACTTTGCAGATGATCTAGCTCTCCTATCCAACACATAGCAACAAATACAGATTAAGACGGACAGTGTAGTAGTAGCCTCGGCAGTCAATAGTAGGCCTCAGCATATACAAGGTGAAAAGCAGGATCCTTCGATACAAAACAATGAACACTAACCCAATTTCACTCAACCTGATGAAGTAATTTTGGAAGATGTAGAAACTTCGACATACTTGGGCAGCATCATCGATAAACAAGGAGTGTCTGATCTGTGGCAGATGTGAAGGCGCGGATCGTAAAGGCAAGAGCAGTATTTTTGCAACTGAAGAACATCTGAAACTCAAACCAACTGTCAATCAACATTAAAGTTAGAATCTTCAATACAAATGTGAAGATAGTTCTGTTGTATGGAGCTGAAACTTGAAGAACTGTGAAAAGCATCATCCAAAAGATATAAGTATTTATAAATAACTGTCTGCGTAGGATACTACGGATCCGTTAGTCAGATAACATCAACAACAACCTTCTATGACAGAGAACAAATCAACCGAAATGCAGCCGAGGAAGAAATCAGGAAAAGACGCTGAGGCTGGGTGTATAGGACACACAATGAGAAAATCACCAAACTCTGTCACAAAACAAGCATTAACATGGATTTCTGAAGGCTAAAGGAAAGAGGAAGACCTAAGAATACATTGCGTCGGGAATCGGAGACAGACATGTTGAGAATGAAGAGCCCTTGGGAGAAATGGAAAGGAAATTCGAGTACAGATTTGGTTGGAGAATGCTGGTGGACGGCCTATGCCTCACATGGGGTAACAGGTATTGATGGACTGATCGATTATGAGTAGGTTGAAATATATTTTGTACTTGAATGCCTAAATACAAATATTTTAAATACTTCTTAGTCCTCCCCAGTGAAAATCTTCTCTTAAACCAGGAACAAAAATCAAACGGTGGAAAGTGCAGAAATAACTCTGCACTGAAGGTTAGCTTCGGTATAGAAAATAATCGAATTTATGTAATTACTGATGTGACCTTTAGATTGTAATAGTTTCGGGAAACTATGTTAAAATTAATTGCACTCTTTGGTACATGACTCTTTATTTTTTAAGAAGAGCATTCGGTACTTTCCTAATATCTCAAAATATTTTCAAGGAACTTTCTAGGGCTCCCAACAGATCGAATAAGAGTCAAAGATGAATAGAATCCATTGAATGTTCTTTTCCTATTGAGTGAGTAGTGGTTGTAATTAGTGATTAGAGACATTTAATGGCTTCTCATGAAAATGGTCGAACAGATTCATCTCTATTCATCATGTCTTTATTTTCAACTAACTGAAATTTGGTGTTTTCTCTATTTCATATGTTCCCTTCTTATTTGCATTCCTCGTGTTTAGTTTCCCACCTCAGTTAATATAATATCCTCAGATCTCTTCATCTTATCAGTTTTTTTTCTTTTAATGTTGATGTGTAATGTACATGTTATATATGCCGATTCAGGAAGGATAACTTTCGGATCTGTCTTTCAGAAGGCCGTTTCATTTATTTTAAATAAAGGTAATTTGATTATTTTCTTTCTATTATTATCATGTTCCGCTTTCCCTAATCTTCCACTGGATCCATGATTCGGCAGTAATAACTAATTAATCATATATCTATCCCATAAGTTCTTGGTCATTCTTGTCCTTCTTTTATATAAATGTAATTCTTCTTATTGGCCCTATGTGTGGTCAGGTTTCGCATATATATAAACGAACAAGCGGAATGAGGTCTTAGTGGTTGTTGCTTTACTTATCTTGTGTTCTTCACTCCGGCCTGGAAACTAAGACTCATGGGACAGACTTGTTGGCATAGAACTAACGGTCTTGGTGTCTGAGATGAGGTATTGGTTTTGATCAAGGCTAATGTTTCTGTATATCGTAGATGACCGTATCACATGTCATACCAGTGCGATAATTTTGATTGGTATGCATACAGTCAATCAGTGGTCTACTTAGATATTTGAACTACCTATTTTCCAACTTCATAAATGTCCTAACTGACGATTGTGTTGTAGATTTGTTTGAATTATATAATTATGAAAGTTAATCATCTGAACATTTACAAACTGTTTATCGTAACGTTAAATACCTAAAAACTTAAATAGAATCTAAATTTGATATCACCAGTCAGTATAAGTTGACATCCATAAGCTGGCAGTGGAAAGCTACTTTGTTCTAATATGAGACTCCTCAGTATTGTGTGTCCACGACCCCACTAGCAGATTGAACCAAGGAACTTCAGGTTTCATAGTGAACACCTAACGACTGAACCACTGAGCAAGTTCCACCGGTTGGTGTTTCTTACTCAGTCGACTTACGATAGATTTGCGAGACCTCATTCATTGCCATCGGTGAGTAACTACCTCATACCAGACACTGATGGACTCTACTGGTCAAGTCTTCTCACTAGAACTCCA
Organism: Schistosoma japonicum; assembly: GCA_025215515.1. Taxonomy (NCBI): domain Eukaryota; kingdom Metazoa; phylum Platyhelminthes; class Trematoda; order Strigeidida; family Schistosomatidae; genus Schistosoma; species Schistosoma japonicum. Next base: position 13,474,991 of record CM046061.1, on the reverse strand, counting down.
GTAATTTCCTCCAGAAGTTAATCACTAGTAAGCTGATATTGATTGTAACTGGGTTCTGTGTAGACAATCAAATTTGGAATTTGATATTCCCAGTTGACAATGAATGAGGTAACTCAAAAGTATAGCAAACTGACTGAGTTATAAATATCACCTGTTGGATACCAGATAAGTGGTCTAATGGTTGAGCGTCTTCTGCGAACCATGACTCCACCAAGGGTCATGTTAACACACTGCTGAAGAATCCCATAATGGGATAAAATAGCTGTTCTCAGTGTTTGTCTAACTCAGACCAACTGATGACGTCAAATTCAAATTCAGCAATTTCGACAACTCACAGTTACTATTAGATAGAATAGCTGAAGTTGTTTGTACTCTTTTAATTTTTTTTACGTATCCTTTGAAAATAGCGAAGGATGAATATATTGGAATTTAAAATATGATGGATAGGACATAGTGTGTCAGATGAAGCAATTAACAATAAGTGAAATCTTTGACTATAATTGCTTTCTAATATGTAACATTTATCTAAATAAGTGATCGATTGGCTGAACCTGCTGGAGACAGTACACTTATTCAATATTGAAAATGTTGTGGATAACTTTAGCCACACAAGATAATCTTGATGAACAGACAAATTTATTCAGAATCACATTAATTAATTCAGTTCTGATCGTATTGTAACGTATGTAATTGTTATACTAAGAAGTATACTGAGCTGATTGTAATAAGAAAACCAGAATGAATTTACACTAACCATGTCATAAATTGGCAATAAATCTGACTGAAACTTCAGAAATTTTATACCTCATTGAGTTACGGAACATCAGGAACTTTCAATTAAAATAATAAATGATTCGACGGATTGTGTTGATTGGCTGTTCAGTAACGTAAACAATTTCAGATCAAGTAGTAGCATAGTCACATCAATCGATGACTTAAAATGTTGACTTCTATTTCATCTACTTATTATGTAGATAAAGGGACAAATATTTGTGTTTATTGTCAAACTATGGTTTAGTTATAAAAGTATTCGACTGTCAGTTCGCAAGTTGTGCATTCAGTCAGTACTTCTTATTTACCTCAGTTTTGATACTTAAAGTACATAAATCTATCACCTATGACACTGACTTACCGACACACTTGTTCTCATCATCGATAAATTTGATAATAGAATTCCAAAATGTACTTCACAGATTGTTCTATTTTTTTAATCATTATACCTATTAAGTCTTAACTATAAAAATCTTCAGTTCTTGTGGTTCCTTACCACTTCCGAGACACTATTTTCCAAAGAATACATTCACTAGGATAAATTATCCAGTTTAATGTTTGTTTTGATTGGCTGATTACATTTATCAATCATAAAGTGTATTTACGTGCTTTAATAAAGTGTTCACAACCTATCAGGAATGGAACTACTTAGAAACTCATGAAATATAACCACGATAGTTAGAATATTCTCCTCCTCATCGGTACTAAACAAAGATGAGAGTAATCAGTAGAGAAGTTAAGGGTGAAGTAAAACTGATTGTAGACTATTATAAACGAGTGGTAATGACAGTGAATCACTGTAATCAAATATATGGTTTGTAGATAAAATGAAATGGTTACAATATAGTATAGTGGAGAGCAAGAGCGACTCCTAAACGGTCTTACTGCACTTCTTAAACACTCAATTAGATATACATTATCGATGTAACTATTGCCGAGAATTTGAACTCAAAGTGTATACTAATGATAAGCGTTTCTATTATTTGGCAAGGAGAGCTGTTATTATACATTATTTACCAAACCCTTAAATTATTACGAAACAGACTTAAATGTGATTGCGGCATTCTACCACATGGAGATGGGAATTTGTGAAGCTAAAAGAAACGATTATATTTTCATTCCTGTTGGCATAAAAATGTTTTATGGGTATGAATTTGTTTTCTCTCCAAAGTGATATTGATACTGATTGATTGGTTAGCGGACCATCCAGTATCCAATTTGAAGGGAGATTACTGCTAGAAGAAGAAAGGTCAAAACTAACGAACTGTAATATCGAAAGTGAGATGAATTGTTTAGGCATAAATAACAGCCTATACGGATAACTTAAGTCCATACAAATGCCTTTTGCGTATGGGATACAATCGTGGTTTTGAATGCTATGGATACATTAATAGGTGCACAGTATGGAAGCATGAATTTATTATGAAGTGGGTGGGTTTCGGGGCTGATGGAGGACTTAGTGATTTGCTAACTTGCTTATAATGGCGTTAAGTATCGACGTATATTTGTTCATATGAATGGATTTTTATATGATTGTTGTTTTTGTTTGTGAAAGGAAATACGTCACTATAAAACTACGATTTATTTATTAACAATATGAAAACTTTCTATCTTTCATCACAGCTTATTTAATCTGACTAACTATTCACTTAAATACTATCTTATCATTCACTAAAATTGGTTAGTATATTGAGACCCTGACAGGTAGGTTCGTCTATTCGGCAAGAACACTTTTAATGTAGTTCTTCTTCTTCTTCTTCTTCAACACCCGTCTCCTTAAATAATATACTCCAGCCATAACCAAATTTAAAAATTCACTTCATTTATCATGTAGTATCCTTGTTTATTATCTCAAATAACATCAAAGTTGCACAACTGATTTTATTCCAACATTAAAAGATTATCAATCTTAATAAATCGAAAAAATGTTCAAGTAGTTGATTATGGTTCTCTTTTCATAAATTTGACCGTGGAAGGGGAATCGGGCTGGGTTATCAAAAGTGTTTTCAGTTTTCACTTTCCATTACATTTCTGTTAAGTGAAAAACTGAATTTTGTATAAATTTAAAAAAATACAATTTTGTCATAATAACACTAAATTTTATCATATTGATGAATACATTCTGTACAGCTGAGTTACACCATCTTGACATTCCTTTTTATTTCAGACACACATCAATAACTTTATAAATTTGAATTGTTTGATGAAATTTACTTTTAAGCATGTATTACCTCATTTCACTAAATGAACATTGAAAATTTTGCGGATAACTTTAATTTTGAATAAAAAGATAAGTTATTTCTAATTACTATTTAAAATTGACTAAATCATCTAGGCAACCAATCAAATTGTATACATCATGAATACACTAGAATCATCTTTTGCTTATATATTTGATACATAATGTTATTAAACTCATGAATTTATTTTTTAAAGCCTCCCCCCCCCCCACTACACTTCAATTTAGTCTGTAATATGTGTATTACTGCTATAATCTTCCATAGACACATTCATTGTAGTACAATCAAATATCTTTGATGAGTACAACATACAAAGGTAATTTTATAACTGAAAATGAGATATTTATTAAATATTACTATTTAATATAAAGCATTAACAGTCCCACCTCCCACTAAATGAACTGGAATATTGATTTTTAAAAAACTGGCTGAATGACAATACTTAGTTTACATGGGAATGTTGCATATAACCAACCCATAAATTAAATGTATACAAACATACTTCAGGTAGAATTACTTATTTAAAAAAAAAAGGAATGTACTAATTTAATTGATCATTATACATTATCGTATTGATTCACGTGATTTATTCAATATGCACCCCTTGATGAGTTGATGAATTTAAAAAAATTAAAAAAAACAACAATCAATATTACATTTTTGAAAATAAAAAAGACATTTCGACCAATCAGCAGCATGAAACAAATGCTTAATATTATCATGCATTGAATATACTACTTAAAATCTACTGATGATTAGTTAGATATGCGGCTATTTATTTATTTTTTGATTATTAATCAGTCATACACCAAATGAGGTTATACCTAATTGTGTGTAAAATTAAAATGATATTCATTCATGTGATATGAATAAAGTAATAATAATAATAATAATAATAATAATAATAATAATAATAATAATAATAATAATAATAAAGGTTGTTGTTTCTTGTCATTGTTATATTCTTATCCGTTATTTTTTCACAAAACGTTGATTTCACTCACATGATTAACTGAAATGGATATAAATGTAATAGATAAACAATAAATTTACTAAATGCATATTATTAAAAAAAAATATTAATAATATAATTTAATATGTAATTTACACTACTTATCATATATATATATATATATATATATATATATACAAAGGTAACCAGTCATATGACCTTATCTGTGACTAGTCACTTTGACGATTTCATCGACGTCGTTTATTCATATATATTCTTTCTGATGACTGTATTAATGTTAGACTACATAATGGATTGATTCTTTCTGTATGAAACTGAATCTACCTAGAATTCTTAGAATTTTCGTGATGACGAATTTCGATATTTTAGTAATTTATCCAGTTTATATACATGGTTTTCGAAGTATATTGATATCAATGATAGTATATTATGTTGCCTTATTGGTAGCCTGTGTTAGTATATATATTGATGAAGAGGAAATCCACATCACTTTATAATGATTGCAATTATTTTGTACAGCATATCGTATTTGCTGACAGTTCCTCGCCTGTGTACATTTTAGGAAGATAAGAATAAGAATTCTAATGGAATAATTCATGAATTCATGTTATTTCGTCATTCATCATCAGCTGTATGCAATATAAAATTAATCATAGTCATCTATAAATTAAACGGTTATACATGCTTTACATCCGAAGAACTTGAAGAATTTTCAGTTGACATGTAGACGTGAATCAATTAGAAGAAGACAACACAACACAATTGTATCAGTATTCAAACATCATTAACACAGTTGTTTATTCATAGGTCAGATATAAGAAATGTGTAGAGAATGAAGCCGAGAAGAGCATGGATACAAAGTTAGGTAGATAAGTAACATACGTTGCGTAATAATCGAAACGAGTAAAAACAATGACTAACTGAACGAAACTCAGATAAGAAGAATCAGAAATAAACATCATGAACATTGCGTGGCCGATTCTCAAAAATAAGAGCCACCAGGACATGGTAAGGTTTACTACAGTCTCGTTTTGCACCTAAACTTTTATGTGAATAAGTTTATGTCAACTGATTCAACAAGGCGTAAGATATTTGGATTTGTATGTATATTCATTATTTTGAAAGATGCTGAAATATCGATAAGATGCCCAGTATTAATTAAGTGGAGAGCGATTGCATTGGTAGAAATGCATTGTCCTTTTACACTAAGCTTATGTGGCATATGTTCAGAAATGTGAACAATGACCTTTCTTTCTGTTCTTTATATGTTGTGCTTTGCCACATATAATTTGGTATACACAATTAGAGATAATAAAAGCCAGGAACTTGTCTGTATGTATTTGTTGTAAAGAACAATCGATTTTGTAAATGATATTAATTTAGCAGACGGATAAATCCGTTACAATATGGTACTTATTCTGAGATCGGTGACTCTTTTCATTTCATTCCCTTTGAAGTTGAGTTTTAGGAAGATAGATTTCTTTTAACTGTGTTGTGCTTAGCTTCCTTTGTTTTGGTCTTCTCGAACCTAATTATGAGCTATCAAGAATAACCGTTATCATAGGGACAGCGTTTTGATGTGATTAGTTCCTCTTGAGTTTCGCCCTCTCTTCATAATCGCCGGACACTTGAATGCCGTTCTAATTCTTTATAACTTGGCCTCGTTCAGTTAGTCACTGTTTTTACTCGTTTCGATTATTACGCAACGCATGTTACTTATCTACCTAACTTTGTATCCATGCTCTTCTCGACTTCATTCTCTACACATTTTTTATATATGACCTATGAATAAACAACTGTGTTAATGATGTTTGAATACTGATACAATTGTGTTGTGTTGTCTTCTTCTAATTGATTCACGTCTACATGTCAACTGAAAATGCTTCAAGTTCTTCAGATGTAAAGCATGTATAACCGTTTAATTTATAGATGACTATGATTAATTTTATATTGCATACAGCTGATGATGAATGACGAAATAACATGAATTCATGAATTATTCCATTAGAATTCTTATTCTTATCTTACTAAAACTTATAACGTATTTCCTCCCTTACTTTTATTTTTCAGTCTTTATGAAATAAAATAATGTAAATATTAATTTGATATCACGATTTGGTTTAAATTAGACAATCATTAATCACCTGGAAGCACTGAACAGCTGTTCGGTCCTAGTATGACACCCTTCAGTAGTGCGGATCCACAACCCCATCACAGACAGAACCCAGGACCTTCTGGCTCCGTGGTGGACACTTTGCCACTCGACCACTTAATCGGGTTCCAATGATTGATATTTTTAATTCAGTTTGTTCGTGATACGTTTGCGTGGTCTCACTAATTGCCATTGGCGGTTAACTGCCTCACACACGACAGGGTTGAAGGGACAAAACAGCTGTTCAGTCCTTTCAGGTGACCAATCGTTGTTTAATTCAGATCACTTGGTGATATCAAATTTACATCCAACGATCTCTGTAACACCTAATTATAATGTGAATTTGTTGGTTCATGGCTGAATACAATTCCAAATGTATTCAAAATTATTCTATGATTTCTGTGATTCTATTTTTTGCAATTGGTAAAGCTATCAGTTTCTTTGCTTCCAAAATTAACTGAAAAATATAGTCAGTACAAGGATAAAGAAAAACAATTGATCGTTAACAAAAATCATTTGGATGGGCAGTTTCGGCATTTATAATATCATTAAAAACGCTTCTGGATGTTGAAGATGCTGTCCAGTAGGACAATGAAAGCTTCCCATTTAAATAATCTATTTCAGAGTACTAGAAACATTCATCTAAACTGGAAATCCCTACCACACTTTTATATTTTTTCTGAGATTTGAGATAACATTTCATATCTCAATATTAGATCCGTATGAAACTACATTTATTTAATCCACTGCGATGTATTTTGCCAGTTTCTATTCACCAAGTACATTTGAGTTAAATAATAGCAGTTCAGAGCTCTTTTGAATTTCCCATAATAGTGTCATTCACAAACAGTTGCAAGCTGATCAATGAACAAAAATAAGAGGTTTTTTGTGAAGATTCTATTTATTCGAGATCAAAGCATTAGATAGTCAATGGAAATACGAATGATTTACCCAAATATTGCTTATTGTAACAGTGAAATTATGGAGGATTAAAATACAATTTAACATTCATACTGCAGAGTCCTATATCTGACTCATTAACTGAATATGCCAGCCACATCTCAGTGTTGACAATTATGATAAGGCTCGAACTTTAGGGCTTGTTGCATTAGACCTCAAAAGGTTATCTACTTATTTTAAATAGTCATTAATTTGTTCAACGAGTATAGAGATAGTGAGAGTATGAAACTTCTCGTTGTTGATATTCAGGATTGCAATTAAGCATTCTTTGTAATCATATATGTATCTTGAATGATAAATCCAAAGATACAGAAAGTTCGGCAATATTAGTATAATTCATGTACACAAACTTAATTCATTAAAACTGTGGCTGATTAAAATGGAGGCGTTGCGTAAGATGCCAATTCAAGGTGCTAAGTCTAATAAGCCCCTCTTTCTCTTTGTTGCTACCTGAGGTGAAACGACTAAGTTAAAGTGAGTGAGGATAAAATTTATTGGATAACTTATAGGTGATCCAACGAGTATAAAAATTCCATGAATAATCCTGAAGTGACTTAATACTTGCAAAATAGTTAATTAAATTGCTTTAACATGACATAAATGTTGGTGATATTATGCAGATTAATCATAAGAGTTAAGTAATTAAATCACCAAGCCCAAAGGACACAACACACCATGAAAATTTACCTTAGCCGAAAATCCCCATTTTATCAAACTGTAGATTAAAATTTTAACTATTCACTTATTAAGTATCCCCATAGCACTTTTTTTGTTCACAAGAAAACTGAATGTGGTGCAAACTAACGAATAGATTTCATTGGATAACACGAATCGATTGCAAATAAGATTTTCTTTCCTGTTCTCGTTTACGGTATGTTTCAGTGAATTCAACGAATACTATATAAGATAACACTTAATCTGTGCATATGATAAATCTGTATTGAGCAAACTAACGAAAAATAATCATAATGCTGAAAAGGCACGGAAATTATTACTATTTCTTGTCTTATAATGTATGCATCAAATGTCTAAAATGGGTCAACAATACGTATTCTCCACAATGATCTGTAATTTTGATAGGAGCAAACCATGACTCTAAACCAAGCAAATTCATCAAGGTTAATCTATGAATTCCACTGAAAAATCGAAGTTAGATGACATCTCACTAAGTTGGCGATTATGAACATCGTCTTCAGTATTCAATGAGTGTGTTGTATTCAGCATCTTCGGTGATCATTTTGCTTCTTTAGTGAGTATGTGCCTCATTTTAAAGAAAAATTTTCATCAAATTATTCATTTAAAATTATAGCTCTCAATAGATTTGCATTTCTCATTCTATAGATAAGGCTGGATATGTTCATGTTAAATGAATCAGGATAACTTCAGATACTAGATTACACTTTGTGTAGAGGTAAATAAGTTCATACAGTCATACAGTGAACATCATATAGTGTGAAAGCTAAGTTGCAAGAAATATATGTTTCTGATACTGACTGTATCTCAAAAATAAGTATATGTTGAGTTTACTTCATGTAACTCACACCTTATACGAGGGTATTTTTAAGATGTGTAAAATTTCCACAGTACATTAATTTTACTGACGCAGAATTGTATTGCCTTTGTACGATAAACTGAACACAATATTTCAAGTGATTGAAAGCCATTTAAGGTCAAGGTTATAGTTAACTTTCACCGACTACATAAGTAGATGAGAAAATATATGGAGGCCTCGTCTCTAAAAATTCAGTCTTCTATATATCAGCCTTGCATAACTTGTAGAATAAGTATCTCATATGTAACTCAAGCGTGTCGAACGCTTCATACGCACACTATTAATCATTGGTCTATTCTTTTATATTTTCTATCCTCATCCTCTTCACCGAATTTCCGTCACGATATTGCATTTACTTCTTCTGAACTGTATTACTGATTTTTAAATTACCCTTGGTTTCAAAAAAATTCCCAACCTTATCCTTCCCATCTTGTTGATTTACTATCACTTTCTAGATGTGAGATGTGACTATTTATAATGAAATCTATTCGTGTCAGGTTCCGTAATGAATAATGAATGTTTGACTAGTTTACATTTAAGGACCAGGTATGTGAATAAATTTTCAAGCACTTGAATGTTATTTTTATTAAATTATTTGAGACTAGAAACTGAACATATTTGAGAAAACAATTACTGGTCACTACATGTTCAGCTAAATTCTTAGTAAATATTTTGTAGGTGATTATAAATACTCTACAAAACACTTTATGGTTCAATGAGATGAGTTCAGAAAGAGACCATTTGACGTGAATATATTCACTTTCGTATTCGAGGTTACTTAATAATATTTCAACAGTACTAACCTTTAAAAAAATGAATTTCTTAAAATCCCTAGAATCTATCAGATTTCTCTTATTCACTCGTGGATTACTTTTTGATTCATAAACAAAAAGGCATCATTAGCAGCCATTTTAAAGGTCGTTCGACTCAATTTTACACTGATACTTTTGTCGAACCTAACAATAAACACAAAATTGTATATTCAAATCACTTTTTTAAAAAGAAATCAATCATTAACCAACATTTGTCACTACAGATGTAAGAATTAAAACGGAAACATCCGATGAAGCTCCAATTTCCTCAGCTTGATAGATACACTTTTTCAGCAAGAATAAAAAAAAACTACGATTTAAGGAAGCCGATTGAATGTTTTCAAAACTTCATCACTTTGGAAAAACTTCGAAAAAAATCCCTAAGACTTTCATGAAAAGTTGAGGTGTGGTTACATAAGAAACGACTTTTTCCAGATGAATCAACTAGTTCACAGAGTACTGTAGATGATATTTAAGGCCAAAAATAACTGTTGGTATTTCACGTTAATGTTAACTATTTATTGACCGAATAATTGTCAATAAATGAAATCTGGAAAGTCCTCTATGAATAAATTTCCTTTTCAAACAACAAGGTATCTGGAAAACCTGACTACTTAATATTTCTATTGATGTTTTAAAGAATGAATATTAATGATGCAATAAAGTACACCGTGATACATTCAAGGTATTTTAAAGAGTATGAAGATGATGTATGACTTTTTCTTGTAGATATTTATCTAATCTCATTAGTTTCCCCCCCACACACACACACACACCCCATCTATTTGTTTATTTATCTTTTCTAACCAGTAAGAACTTTTTTTTCTTTATTTCACAGGAAAGAGAAAAAAAACTAATTACACACTTACAGATCACCAGAAAAAAAATGTTTAAAAAAGAGTATACAAAGAGAAAATAATAATTGGTAAGAAAGAAAAAGAACCTGTTTCCTATCTAATACAAAAAATTGAATTCATAATAAATGGTTATCGGTAATTTTCTGTTTACCACTTGTTGATAACCTATCAAATAGGTAATGAACAGGTAATTGTATCTCGTCTTATGTTATAAAAACATATAAATCCTAAGTAGACAATATAGAGAAATGTATGTAATAACTGCTTGTAACACTGATATAACAATAATACATGTGTATATATAGAGAGAGATTTACTATTCAAAAAATGCAAATGTTTGTTGTATAATTAACATAGAAGTGTATATTCAGTATAAAAGAAAGAAAAGAGGAAGGAATAGATAGACACCTCCATTTACTAATGAAACCGGTTCAGAAGAAATATGTCATTCTAGTCTATACAAAGTAGTATTAATGAGAAACAAGAACTATTCATCAAAAGAAAAACATTATCCAATTTATTCAGGTAATAATAAATAGACTAAGGAAGAAAATCAGCACTTTAATCATTTCCAATGATGAAGAAGAAGGAAAATTAAAAAATGAAATGTCATTCTATCAAATCATTGTGGTTCTCATTGATTCCTACCTGTTAACTGTTAATAACAAAATGAATATTTATCTAAAAAAATTTTCTTAAAAAAAACAAAACAAGCAAACTAATCGATTGCGTATGGTAACAATTAAGTTGATATTTCACCGTCCTGACAAACTGTAAAACGCATCAATTCAATTGAGATGGGATTTTCAAAGAAAACAAAAGCAAGTGTATCAGTAAAAAAAACAAATAGTCTGTCTGATAAATAAAAAATAGTTGAATTTCATTCTAATAAGATAAGAAAGAAATGACGAGTAAACAAAGAATAGAAAGGAATAGGTTGTATAGAATAAATCTTAAACATTTATTATTGATGTCATAGAGTTCAGTTTCTACTACACATAAAATAGTAAAACGAAAATGTATCTCATCATGAAATTTATATTCAATCAAGTTTTAATTGAATTAAGGATTGTATTCATGAAGAAATCTTATTTCTTGTTAAGATGTGATTAGAACACTTTAAAATATCATCTTATAAAGTTAATGACTATCATAATCTGATATATTATCCATAGGGTCAATTTAAATTGTTCTTCTTTTTGAACTATTCTAATCTCTTTCATTAACTTCATTATCATCATATTGAAGAATATTGGATGATGAAAAAGACGATTCGTGATGGTAGGGATATGTGTGAGATGATGACATTGTTGTTGTTGATGTTTGGTAAATAGGAGAATTAAGTTGAAAAGATCTTGTAGTTTGATGAATAGAACGATCAATCAATGGAAAAGAAGGATCAAGTGGGGAATTTCTGTTACTTCCTACTTGATTGGATGATTCATGTAGAGCATAACAACGGAAATCTGCACCAATATCTTCGTTGTGCATCAATGCTCTTTGCCTAGAGTAAGTATATTGGCTTGAAGGGTCAATAGATGAATGAGTAGTAATCAATGTATTTGTATGGTCTTGTAACGGTAGTAGTAGTGATTGATCAATTAGTCGTATGGACTGTAGTACATAATTAATTGGAGATGTAAAGAATAGTGAAAATAGACTAAACGAAAATCTCCAGAATGCTTGCGTACAATAATTCACTGTCCTGATACTATGATTGAGTAAAGTTCCAGTTATCTGTTTTTCGAGAGAGAAAAAAGATGGAATGATACAGATATAGTTTGCACATAACAAATAAATTGAATTCAGATAAAATAAAGTGATATATACTGTTAACTCGCTGACTCAATTATATCAAGTTCGTCGCGAAAAGTCAAAATCTTAAGTTTAATTTCGTGTACAGTCATATCAGTGCCCTGTGCCAAAGAGTCCCAAGCTAGCACGAAATTGTTTTCCAATGGCTTCTTGATTATCGATGATTCTTCATACTATACTTGGTTTACAGTGAAAATTATTTTCCACCTACAGAAGAGAGAGCATTAAATTTAAATTCTAAATGTTTGCGATTTGATTAGGCATTTCAGCAAATGGCAAAAAACTTGTAGATTGGTGAATAAGTGGTATTCTGCAACACTTTCAATCATTTCTCATTCCACTTAGTGAATGGATAAATACTGTATTTTAGAGTCATTTTCATCAAAGACTTCATGTCGATGCCTAAATTTTAATGTAGTTGACCTATTCATCTAGTATGCTGCATTGCGAAACACAAGACATATTCATAGTAGATAGTTGCAGATACTCCAGTTACTTCAAATGAAATATTTAGTGAGAATTGTACTCTAACACGCAGTATTCACCCAGTGACTAACAGAAAACTGCGTAATGTACATAGTGAATATTGAAAACATTGTGCGTATATATACATGACTTTACAATTGTCCCTATAATATCATTATTCTTGAGATTATAATTCAAGAACAATGCTATGTACGATACTTATATATAAAGATTAGGATAGACACTGAAAAAATTACTTAATGGCTCTGAGAAAAATATGTTGTTTTATGAACATCAAATAATCTTAACCGCAAACAAACATAGACTGGCATAACTCTTTTCATCTATGTGTTTTTATCGATTCAATTGAACTGGTGAAGTTAATTGCATGAGATGCACAATTCAGTACGCTCATCATTGCATTTCTGAAGATCCTCTTAAGTGCTCTGTGTCTGACCTCAGAATTGCTTACTCAGGGATTCTACGAAACACGAGGGATGTTTTGAAAATATCTATGGTCAAAGACCTTTAGCTAACTTATGTCTTTATTTCTACAGCCCACGTTAACAGAGGATGGAACGTTTTGCATCATATTCATTCGGTTTTATGAGATGGATGTCTTGCCCGCGTCACTGTGGCAAAGGTCAAATGAGCTTTCGAAATCCGAGCCGTAATTACGTCAGACACTGGTCCATTAGGAGTGATGGCTTTCAAAATAAGTAAAATAACCAAGGTACTCAATTACTTTACGTTTATGATCTATCTAGCACATGTAGACTAATCATGAAGTAAAATTTTGCATTTACAGGAAGGAAAAGGCACCCCTCAAATATGCTTGCATTTAGGAGACTCCGGGTATTGCTGTGTCTTCATCGAATAGGATTATATCAGCCGAATATTTTAAGTCGACAATTGGGCCTCCTGATAGGAGGTCAGATCCTAAGAAGTTAGATTAAAGTGTAACTTGTAGGAGATCACCGATGATGAGACCGAATAAAAGGGAAGATAGGTAACAGTAATGATAAACACCACTTAAGGTTGACAATTATGATAACAGTTTGCCTTAAGCTTTGATTCGACCATTAATGTACTAGTAGAGAGCCCTCATAAGGTTTACAAACTTTTAAGGTACCGTCTATAATGACAGTCACTGCCACAAAACCTCCTGATTTAAAGATTCAAAACTCGACTTCAAGTAAAATGATACCACTAATGCCAGACGTCTGTAAGCATGTCTATGTCTAGGATATGACAAAGAGCAAATATGTAATCAATATATTCTCGCCAAGGTATTAAACCAGACTGGTTTTTCCAAGTTTTTCAGATGATTACAGAGGCTAATATTGCAAACACTTTATTAGCCAATCTGGTTCCTCTATGATTATCACAAGAGAATCTCTACATTTTTTAATAAAATGGGGGGGGGGATATACAACTGTGATCAATCCGATGGAATTATTTCCAACTCCTAGAATTTAGCTAATATATCAGTGAGCCTACTTGCTAAAAAAGGACCATAATCTTTGAAGACATATGTAGTCAACCTATCCGGTTTTATTTATGAGTCGGAACAGCTGTCTGATATTGCCTATCCACACAGATGTTTACATTGCACCACGAGTCGCGATCATTTTGTGGACATTTTGGTTTGTTTTCGCTCTTCACTATTCTCTGTGCTCCTGCTACGTTTTCGAGCAACCATCAGTTTATCTGAAACTTTTGAAATTCAATAGTTTTTTCTAGAGTCTCTCATTATTCTTGTAACTTCTGCTTGTTAGGAATAAATAGCTATCTAAACACAGTTGTAGAAAATGAACTACTTTATCCATCCGTTTGGCCGAATGATTCACCTAAGTGTTTTGTAATTTGAGTTAGTCTACAAAATTGGGAGTTGAAATCACATGCTAAAATTATAATATCTGATCTTGCAACTTCTTGAAGGAGATCAGTGAAATTCCTGTGGGATTCACCATTTACTCCATCCGAGCTTCAGTCAATGGAGTCTCAGCCAGAAATGATCATGAAGTGTTGTTATATGTCCCAATCATTCCGAGTCCTTACTGTACTGCTTAAAAATGCAATACATAAGCATCTGTTGACAGGAATCGGCTCAAAAAGTCCTTGTTCCACTCTTAAACTCAGTGTTGTACCTACACTAACAATCCCATGAAAATTTTCTGTCAGATTTCCAGATAAACGAAGAGTAAATTGAGCCGGTTCTCCACATTTATTGGATGAAGTTAAATGAATGACCATGCAAGGATCCTGCATGCGTGTTTCGGCGAAACAACATACAGCTATTGCATGAGATTCTAGGATTTTAGCTAATGAGACCTGTTGACCGATTTGACGAAGAGTTTGTACACTAAAAGCTCCAGCATGAGGTTCAAAGTCCGATTTCAGGAAACTTGAGATAACACTTTGTGAACCCGAACCACTATCACTTGTGGCACGTAAGGAAGTGAATGAAAGATGACAATGGAGGTGGAAATACAAGAAATATTAGGAAGACAACGGATGTGACCTTGACTAGGTCGATTCGAAGTGTTATTAGAAGTGTAAGAACGATTACGACTTTCTAGATATCCATACTATAGAAGGATTCTTCCTCTTGAGGTTCTCGGAAAAAGGTGGATTAGAGGTGATTTCGTCCACACGAGAGCGTGACCACAGTGTCCAAAAGAAAAATGCTTGAGGCCAGTCACATATTACATGTTAACGAGTGTTTTTTTTTCTCTGGAAGCGAGATTCCGTGGAGTAAGGTGTGGCAAACATTTTGAGAAGGCACACTGTTAGCACAATATAGTGCTGATTAGAGCATGCTCAAAACATGTTTTAAAAGCTGTACAACGATTGGTCTGTTTTTCAGCCAATCAGTACTAAGAGATCTTCGAGAAGGCGTTAGGTCATTCTTATGTAAATTTTATATAAACTGCGATAACACTTCAATATAGTCGGAGGTACGACCTCCCCCTTCGACCTTGAGTATGTTGCTTTCCATCCTATTGCACTCCACATACCTCCCTAATATGGTAGAACATAAAGGAATGTGTGTTTTAACTAATATAGTTTGACTCAGTAATCACAATAGGTAGGCCTGACCACTTAGTTAAGACGGCAGTTACATTTTAAAGCCATGTGACAGACAGACAAATAGTGATAATTCGTCCTCTCAAATCATATCAATAGAAACTTAGTGTCAGGGATTTTGTCCTATTCAAGCTATTTATTAAAAAAAAATAAAAAGCAAAATTTGTCAAGGTCTGAATTCAAGGTTGTTCACTTGTCATATGATGCTTCTATCTAAATAAGTAAATAGACCCAAAAAAATTACTAATGTGTATATTTTAATGCATATCCATATTCACTAAACATGCCGAGATGATGGAATATACATTCAGTTGTTTTGTATAACTTGGTTATTGAACGTATCCAGTCGACTATTGGGTAGTGTGAGTCATAGGCTAAGAAATATTAAATTCAGTTTATATGCAAATAGGTAAGCCAATTATTCTTCTATCCATTTTAAAGTACAAAACTAGAGATGAAGAAGCAGGAGAGAATGAGTTACCAGGTGAAAGAATAATTTAAAGAATGCAAAATGCATAAACACACTCCTTTAAGATGTATGTATTAAATAAAGAATGATCTTTTCCATAAAACTACACTTTGCTGATGAATCAATCGGATTATGCATGGTAGCTCTTTAACTGTTGAGTAAGATTCAAAATGTGGTTAAAAGTGGTCTTCACTTTATCAATAACTAAGTAAAATCTATCAATATTCGGTTACTACGACGTATGAACATACTAGAATGAATAATTTAAGATACAAGAAGAAACGATGTGATAAGACACCAGTGCACTGTGAATTCATCTAAGAATTTTAAGCGCAAAACCGAAAGATCTTTCTGAAAATGAAATTATTGAATATAATTCACACAATCTTCAATTGTTATTAATTGCTTCCTATTTATTCATTATATAATCATTTAATCACTCGTTAGTTCACTGGCTGTTGTTCAGGAATCTCTTCTTACATATTGCATATATTTGCAATATTCCATTCGTAGTTTTAACTCTTTTTCTAGATGTTCACTACACCATAGTGATATATTCTAAGTTCCAATTAACTTTATCTATTTAAACAGGTTATACTTAAATATTACATGTTGTAAGCAGAAGCCAGTGGAAACTAAACAAAATAAAATGAACTACAATCTTACACAGAGTAACTCATTATTTCTACTCTATTCAAATTAATAAAGAGAATGATGCATATGAAATAATCCCGTATGTTGAAGACACTGACATATTTGAGATACATTTCTCTTTTCACTAGATACAAAATTCTGCTTCACGACTGATCTACGTTATCGTCTAGACTGATTATAAGAAGTGAAGTAGTTGAAAATTTTGACACAGATTCAGAAAGCTCGTTTGCCTTTTTACAATGTGTCACTTTTAGCATAGATGGGAAATTGGTCTATCAACAAAGAATAAGTATACTGTACAGTAGCTGTCTATCGCAATATGGCTATGAAATATCACCTTTAAGAGTAGACATAATTCATAATTCACTAGTATTTAATCATGTATCTTTGTAGCGTTCCTCGAGTATCTTGGAACGGCCGTTCGAGCAATGTTAAAGGTAGCATATGGCATTTGGCTAGTATAGCAAGTCAGTTCAGGAGGCTATAAATCTTCTACATATGACAGATCACTGCCTACAATTCAATTATAACATCTAGCTACTGACGTGTTGCAAGTAAGACGAGACGCTTAAATTCCTGTAACTCGGTCGCTACTCACAATTCGGATATACTAAAAAATGTACTTAATAAAAAAGCTATATCGAGCTCACCGCATCACGCTGCACACAGAATGTTATCGCAAAGACTATCTGGAATTCAGTTTTCACTATCAACAACAAAGTAATACAATAACACATCTTCCAAGTTGCTTGAATATAAGCCATAAACACTAAGTGTTAAAGCCAATGATTCTACTACCTAGTTTTCTAAACTGGAACGCAGTGAAGATGAGTTCGGATTTGAAACCAAGTGATTTGACTATTGATCTACCGCTCTACAACCTTTTTACGAATAGTATGTGAATATAATTACATCATAACTTACCAAACGATGCCTTGATTGGTTTCTTCTCGATTGATCTAGCATTAATTCATCTCCAATATAAGCTAGACGTCTTGCTAATAAAGTTAATGATATTCTACTATTCGAAGTGTATGACCCATTCATTGTTGCTGTTGTTACATCATTTATTAGATGATTTGTTGAATGAACATCGTAGAATGATTGTGATACAGGTAATGGATAACAACAGTCACGACAATAATAATAGTAATGTTGTTGTAAAGGTTGGCGATGACAATAGTGAGGATTTAAATCTACAAGTGGAACTGATGAGCACCTTGGTTGTAATAACATGGAAGGATGACGATTCTGACGTAATGAAGTGAGATTTGGTGTAATCATTGAATTGTTATTATTCATATTCATGTGTAATCCTAAACGAGGCACAACATCGGGCATAGGTGTTGGTCGGAATATCAGTAAACCATTATTATTATCTGACTCATTCGCTGTTGTCACAATGTTCAAAGGAGAAGTTGGCAATGAAATGACGGAACAAGGAGGAGGAACTAGAAGGGGGAAAACGAGCAAACAAATAAGGAAAAATGTGCATCATCAAAAATATGAAAGCGAAATTTGAATTGCAGCAAGCAAAAGAATCCAGAAGCCTCGTTTCGTTATATTCAGTACTCAACAGATGAATGTATATACGCTCACAACATTAACGGGAAGATTCAAACACATTCCAATTATATGTACATGCCTGTCGCACAGGTGTGGCTGCTTGAATTCAGTGAGTGTTGGTGTGGACATTTACATTAGGATGCAGGTACAAAGAGCCGAAGAGCACTAAGTGGGATGAAATGCGCCGGATGTGATGTAAATTACAAATTTCGTAAGAAAATTGATTATTCATAATTCGATTCATAGAATAACTGTTTTGACGAAAATAGTTGAATAGCTCAGATTTCCACGAACTGAACCAGTTGACTTCAGTTCAGTTGCCTATATCTGCCGCCGTACTTTTCTAAGAACTTTAAGTTTTTGGAATGTAAACATGTGTAAGGTCGTGGTCGGAGTGTATCCGAAGTGTCATACTAATAAATTCTTTCTAAAAAAAAGTGCACTTTAGTATTGACTGATGTATTAAATGACACTTGTCTCTGGTGAAAACTACATCCGAATTGTGATGTTGTTGGAGATAGTCAGTAGGAAATCCTATATCACCTAGGTTTCATCCAAAATGACACTCTTTAGAAAAGTAAACCTTCTATCTTCGGGGGATTTTTTCTCTCTGTGAGTTAAAACCTGTTGAATTCAATTTCACTAGATGTTACTACTGAGTTATTCCGGCCGCAACAGACCGCCTACACGACTGAGATACCTATATTGATTTAGCACTGAGTAATAATCACTGAATTATTCTCCGATGAATACTAAATCACAAAGTTCATCTAACTCATATTGAACACATACTAAATATAGCAGCAATTTATTCCCTAGTATAGATAATATTTAATACTCACCATGTGCAACTAAACATATACACTAATGAGGGGGTGGGGAAACAAAAGGTATTAAAGAGAATGAAATATAAATCATTTTCATCGCCTAACTAAAAAACCCTCCACTACCCTCTTGTAAATCAAAAAAAGTCTTTTACCCCAAAATAAAAGTCCTCCCTTAAATGTAATATAGCTATAGATATTTGCTCGTCATTTCTGAAAATATATTCAGTGGTCACAATCACTAGCCTTGTTTGTTTGTTTGTTAAAAACGAAACTTTTGGTAGGGGTGGCAACAAATTAAACATTAATATCTTTAATAATCTTATAACTTATAAAGTCACAGCAACATTGTGTGTGTGCATATATATAAAATACTGCTGTAGGAAATGTATCTTTAGCGTAGCTGCGTCATACATATATCACTCCCATGTGACCCTAAGCACAAGCAGAGAAAATGAACAAACACATTTTCATATACTAAAATCAAACATGCCCAAATTATCTGCTCGAAAGTTGATCTTCCAGTAAGTAACCTTCCCACACACACACCTCACCCGCAAGAAAAATATACATGGAAGATAAAATATGTCGTTCACCTGTAAATGTATGTGTGTGAGAACGAGGAGTTCACTTCACAGAACATGTGTGTACACGTTCTAACAGATATAATGAAATAAAATCCACATTATAAATCAAGATGAATAATAATAAATATTACTTTTTCATTGAAAAATAATAACGCCCATAAAATATCATATACTTCTACTACTATAGCTACTGATATTACTACTGATTTTGTAAAGACACAATAGAAAGATTAAATATTCTGGTTAAGTCATTTCCCCGTTTTTTCCTTTAAAAGAATACATTAACTGTATGCTGTTAAATTTATGATTATGTTAAGTTAAACTGGAAGATATGAAAATAATTGCACTCTCGACCTGATATGAGGATATGACATCGTTTTTATTTTATGTAGAAAATTATTAGAACAATCCCCCCCCCCATCATCATCCTAGTAAAAAAATTACTAAGTTGTGATTTAGATTTACCCACTTTGTATGTGACAGTATAAGTCGGATGAAATATAAGAAGCGTTGATGTTGTACACAAAGTTTCATTCAATCTCTAATTATTATTGCCTTCATGTTTTCATACAACATATCGGTTCACACTACACTAGGCATTTTCACAGTAAGAAGTTACTGATAACCTCAGTTGTTTGAAATTAATCTTTAATGAAGGTTGCATTCTAATATATGGAAACATTCGTCTACCAAAATAAGTGGGAGTGCTAGGTACAAATGCATATTTAGCTGAGTGCTGAAAACGTTGCGAGCAACCTCTGCAATAGGTGGAGAAGAGTTCATACAGGTTGACGACCTAATTATTGGAAGTTTCAGGAATAAATAATTTTAAGTGAAGATAAATAAAATTTTCGGATAGTAGATTAGCAGTGGGATTTAAACATTGCATTTCACCTTGTTCAAGATGCCTACCAACATACTGACTGTTGAGAAAGAGACTATTTCTCAAAAATCTTCTAAGTATATTGCTGAATTTCAGCGGTACCTTTACTTTGAAGCGGTACGCACAGTAGTTAGGGAGTTCAACTTTCTATTTCTAAGTCATATGTTTGAGGTCGTCTCCCCTTAGTTCCATTTATACAGGTAGGGAGTATAACTAGCCATCATTCAGAGTATAGCTCAAAACTAAGTATAGAATCTGTTTCAATATCATCACTGTTGAACTAGTCCCATGCAAGAATGAGACAGCAATGAAAATTGTTCACGTTTTTCATGATATAAACTAAAGGCGAATTTTAGATAGACGCTGCACCAATCAAAAGCTGAAAAGTAATTAATATCATGTTTGGTCGGATTTAGTCAGCCTATCATTAAAATATAGTTCAAACGATGTCGAGTAACTCTAATAAACGAATCCAATTAGCACCAAACTGGACTAGGAAAACATGACATTAATCGTTATTACTCGGTGAACTAATTAACTTAAAGACATCAGCGGTAACGTCTTACACTGTAAAGCAGACTGAGAGGACTCCGAATCTCGAAGAAAGCATCTTGTTTCTTTAAGACTGAAGGTATGTGTTGGTGACATGTGCCGACTAGGGAGAGAAAAAAGCAGGATAGTATCACTCGTCTACTTCGAATAATTTAATAACAAGGTTATTTCCAAATAACGCAGCCCGAATTTCATATTTTTACAGTATGTCGAATATTAGACATGAAATGTTCTTTTTGCCTTTTTTAAAAATACTACTAATATTTACTTAAATTAACATCAAAAGAAAACTACAGTGCGTGAAATCTATCCTAATTTTGATGCAGTCCTAACTAATTCAAAAGTTAAGCCAATGTAGTTTTATGGAAGCTTATTTTAACTCGTTATTTTATTCGTCATGAATTGATTTTAATTGGCTAACACAGAAAAATAGGGATTACTGAACAAATACTTCGTCTTATTATGAAACTCATAAGTAATGATCATCCACAATCTGACCAGGGGTCGAATCCAAGTCCCTCAAGTCTTATTGAGAACGCCTAACCATCGGAACTACTAGATTAACGTTTAATGATGACGATGATCGTCGTGCAATATCACAATTCATACTATCGGACTCCAGCTCAGTAGTATTGATGGAAGCTCATTGATCGCAACACCTGAAGGCCTTGGACTCCATCCCTGATGAAGTAGTAGGTGTGTACTGATGACGAGTTTCATACTGAGTCGTAAAACTTATCCTTGGTATTTGGTAACATCCAAACTGTGACAAACACATAAATTAGTAAGCTATTTACCCACAAGCGCATATATATATATATATATATATATATATATATATATATATATATATATGCATCGAAAGTTTAGTTATTATTCTGACTGTTATTTTATTACTACTATGATCACTGATTTTGACATCGATGAACTTATAATAAAAGTTGCTGCTTTCTGAAACATTATAATCTAGTAAGTAAACAAGAAAACAACTCAAAAATGTATTGTGTTCACATGATCAACATATCAAAAGGGCATGGATACGCGAGTGAATAAGTATATGAAAACAGAAAGATGAGAATATATGGTACACTGGTGAAATATAAAGGTGACATTTGTATTTATAAGGTATGTGAATAATTTATACTTCTTTTGTTATGTAAACTTAGAAGTAGATAAAGAAATAAGTTAAGCAATAATTGATAAAGTTCTACTTCAAGATTGTTGTTATACGCATTCACACACCATTAATCTTATAAAGAGACGTAATTTTCAAACTGTTGATGTAGTCAATAAATTAAAATGGGTGATTTAATAAAGATGGAAAAATAGTCATGGTTATCCGTAAGCTTCTTGATGTTCATTAAAGGTGTGCTGCATTTAGAGCCTACGGTCTTGCTTTTACTGTTTATTTGATGAATATAGAGTGCAATTTTCATTCAAGACTTCAAGTTATAACTTTCAGTATATTTATGTTTTTCGTTTGGCATGTCTGGTCACGCTACACTTATACCTTTATACAGGACAGTAGAGAATAGATTCAGTAGCTTAGAATGAAATTCTAAATGAATACTATAATGTATTATACATTATTTATTCACTAAATGAATGAAGTAAAATGGGGAAAAGTGTCGGACATAAAATATACTTTGTGAACTTCGAGCATGTTGCAGATAACTTCAACCATTATTTCAGTATGCATGATTTAATATTGTGCAAAATAAATAATTCTAAAACAAACAATTACATTTACACGTTAGGCTATCAAACAATGTTTAGTTACTTCATAGACATCATCCCCAATTATTAACATGAAAAGGATAAGAACAATAAAAGTCAATAGAATAAGATGAATTCATTCGAAATATATCCATGTGGTGTAGCGAACGTAGAAATAAGTTTCAAAATGTTGAATAGAATATTGTAAATGTATGCATAAGATGCAAAAGAAGGTACCATAAGATACTAGCGAGAAATTAAGTGATTACGTAATGAAGTAATGGACGACTTAAACCAGTATGAATTACGTTGTTATTTAAAATATTATTAGGTAATATGGCACAAAATAAGATGAAAAATTTCAACAATAATTTCATGGAGCAGGAGTTAAGTTACAAAGGTAAATACAGGCTGATTACTTCATGGACTGATTTCACATTTTGGTTTGGTCACCCTTAGTTTCGTTTCACCTACACTCAGCTCGATCTATGTGTCGAAATAAACAGCAGTTTGGCATATAGACCAGTGTAGAATAAAACATCCTGTGATCAACTGTCGCTAGCTACTATCTCAAATTTAGCCAACTTGTAAAATGCATCCACTATTCAATAAACCCATTATATTGACAAACATTAGTCAAATTTAGTATTGAAATCAATAACAAGGAAATGACAAAACTTTACAATAATAGTAAAGTTCTGTGTGGTTTTATGATGTACCTGACAACCATTCGTCATCGCTGCTGATATATTTTCATGCCCAATATAGTTAAACGCTAACTGTAACAACTTCCAAACACCTTCCCCAGTTAGCTACTAGTAAGTACAGGATTTCGAAGAATGTTCAATTGTTAGCTTATATATGGTCATGGGTCCGATATTTCACATGACAATAGATAGATACTGTTAAGAAGTTCTATACTATGATGAAAGAGTCACTCATTCCCTGCCTTTTAACATGGATGTCTAGCTAAAGTTGGTTCATTGGATATAATGCAATCTAACAAACTTTCAGAAATACGAGAATAAGACTATAAGACCATAGCCTTATATTTAACATACTTGATATTTAACCCATAGATAAAAGGTCACTCTATCAACTTCAGTCTAGGTAACTGAGTAGCATCAATCTCATAAAGTCTTGTATATCAACCTGTACTTAGTCACTTAGTTAAACAAATTGCATCAACAAATAAACAAATAAACTGAGTTGAAAGAGAAGGAATATGTCGATAACAAAAATGTACTGTAATCAACAGTTTGATGGACATGGAACAATAATGTAGAACAACAAAATATTCAGAGAGAAACTTATAGAATAACAAAGAGTGAATATATTGTCACTGTTGTAAGAGCTTTACTGACGATATTCGATGATTGACTTCATACATTTCAAAAACTTCGACCAGAAATTACTTTAGACAACCAATCATCTTATAAAGCTTGGTACGAATATGGGTTAACCCAAGTTACTATTCATGACCAAATGGACAATAAACGATAAAATAGAGTAGTAACAATGTTACTAGGTGTTAGGATAGCTTCCAGAAACTTCGATAATGCATTCAGAAGTACTGAAGAAGCCGAAGACATTTCGTCCAATCGCCACTCGATAGAATCCTGAAGAATCTTGATTTGAAGTATTCTGATTGGGTAATAGCTGGAAACTACTGCTTATGGACTGAATAAACTGTAATAATGACTTCATTTTCAGAGGAAACTATAGATATCCTAGTGTTGAGTACATAAGTGATACTTACTGGAATGATCATTCCTTGTTGCTATCCATCCGTTTTCTGAGTTGTGATTCGGAAAGTTCACGACGTCCTAGTGCTGAGGTTGTATGCGGTATTATCAGTAGTCAAGTGTAAGACATATCATTCAGAAGAAATAAAAACACACCAGGAATATTGTTCGAGTGAACAAAAGGAAAGATTGGTATGTATGGAGAAATATTAGGTCCCAAGATTTATACGAATATAAAGAGTGAATGTATTTATCCTACTGTCACCAGTACTGAGTTATGCAGTCTGTAATGTCTTTCGTATGTTTACATACTTTTCAAACCGATGCATTTCAAAACGACATAAAGTTCAAAACAAACATTGCGTCCAACAACAAGTAGGTCACCTAATAAGACCATTCAGACTGTGTATAGCAATATAAAGCTAGGTCTGAAGTCAATAGAATGCATTTAATATATTGAACTGTAGATATAGATTTGAAAGCCGAAATTAATAAATAAAATATAATTTGATACTTATTTCTTCAATTCTATACTTTGACACATTTGACTAATTTCTTGAAAAACATGCATGCACTTCAATAGTAATACTTTAAGAACTTAGTATTGTTGAATTCACTTACCAAGTATAGATTTGTGTACTTTGTTTCAAGCCACACACAATGAGTGTAAAGACTAGTGAAACTACTACTACCCAATCGCCCAAAATGAAGTGGAGCGGGTTTTTAACCCACAACTTAGTAGTCGAAAGTTGATAGCCTCAATAATTGAGCTATAAATGTTTAGGCTAAATCAACATTTAGGATAGCATATCACTAGCCAGATTGTAATTCGATAATCCATAAAGCTAGTTTGGTAACAATCGTTACAAGTTTAGAATCAGTAGACTCGATAAAAAAAACTGGTATAAGCATTCTAGCTTAAAAGAGTTTGCGAATTAAAACTGTGCTTAATCTAATGAAAGGTCAGTTTGATGAGGATTGAAATGATTCACTTAATATTACCACGTCAAATGTCACTTTCAAAACATTAATAATCATTTCTAAGTATATTCTGAGTAAACCAAGTTGAAAGTGCACCAATAATTCAATAATGACACTAAACAATAGTTGTTGTCTTGTTCAGTGAG
Source organism: Schistosoma japonicum (assembly GCA_025215515.1). Classification (NCBI taxonomy): domain Eukaryota; kingdom Metazoa; phylum Platyhelminthes; class Trematoda; order Strigeidida; family Schistosomatidae; genus Schistosoma; species Schistosoma japonicum. The sequence goes on along the minus strand of CM046061.1, from coordinate 13,449,181 downwards.
CTTAATGATAAGAAACTTTAATCATTTGAATTTTGACCCATTACTCTCAAAGATCCTGTGCTCGACAAGATACTTAAAAGTCATCCTGTTAGAACTCAAGTGTTAACATAGATGTGAATTGAAAAAGCATCCTAAGCTGTGACGAAATATTTGATCAGTGCCTCCTTACTTTGATTTTAAGTAAAAGTCAGTTTGTAGCTAAAAACTGTGTAGTGATGGCTAAGTGGTTAAAAGCATTCAACTTCCTAGGACTATTAAGAAGCTTCTAATCCAATGTTACCTAATCCATTTTGAGCAACCGAGTAGTAGTATCACTAGTGCTCATACTTAAAGTGTAACTCGTAACAAGTTATAAACACACTTATTTGTTTGGTAAATAGCCACGTGTTTAGTATGTGTTTTCAGTCTTAACACACAATGCAACCATGAGATAAATTGATATTTTCATTTGTATCTTTGTAACCACCCGCCCACCCCCCCCCATCACATCAAACGTATTATCATTTGAAAAAAAAGTAAAATCTAATAACATCATTTTAGTTCAAAGACAAAACAAAACGGTATTTACCACATAGCAGTTTATTCACTAAATATGATCCTTTTCTAAATACGTAAACTAGACATAAAGAACGTCATTTATATGTTCAAAATAAAGGAGTAAATAAGTACTATCTGATAATTTTATTTACAATAGAATAAGTATGTTTTTACTTTCACATAATAAAACAATAACAACAAGTAAGAATAGTATTATTGAATTTGAGGTTTCATACCATGAACCCTAATTTTGGTTAGGCAACGATTAAAAACAAGAAAACACTGAACAACTGTTCCGTCTTGATACGAGACATATGCTTAAGCATTCATTATGAGATCTAAGTATCATGGGTTCGACCCTTAGTGACGTCATGAATGCACGTTAACACCGAGGAGCCCTATACTAGGACAAAACAACTATCCTCAATGTTTCCTGATTTCCATCAATATGTTGCTTATGTTATTACAGAAGACTTTTCACACTTATTGATACTACTACAACAAATATTACTAAGGAATTACGTAATTATTCGACAATACATATTCCTTTGGATAGTATACTTCATACCCAATATTTTGTACAAGTTTGAAACATCTTAATAATTAAATTATCCATTTCTGTTTCACACGTTACTGTAGTAGTTAATCTATTGTATTTACAAAAAAATAATACACATAATTATGAGAAGGGAAATACATTACTATAGCTAAACTATTGTATAAAGCATAACTGATACATTTTCATAATGTCAACAAGAATATCAGGCGATAAAGATTTCATGAGACATGAATGAATAAAACAATTATTTGTATCTTTGTTTTAAACGCAACTAACAGATAACTTGAATTAGGATAGTACAAAATAAAGTTATGAGGATGAGAATGCAGTGATGTTGTCACACATGACACAATTCCCATAGTTTAACAGTTGATAGAAGTACCTCCATATTCCTAGACATAATGTAAAGGTGATTCACATATCAGACATATTAATATTGGTAACGATTATGAATATCACTGAGATATGTTCACTTGTTTTTAGCAGAGATAAATTATTCACAAAATAAGGTAATAATTAGAGAAAATTTGATAGGCTTATGATATTAGTTATTAAATTGAATGAATGAAAAGATGGCTCAGTGATTAAAATATTCGACTTCCAGGCATAAAGCTATAGGTCTGAATGTAGACTTGTCCAATTCAGTCTAGGTAAATGGATAGTATAACAAGTCGGCTCGAAGCCAAGTACACAGATATGTACCTGGCAAATTAGTTACGACAAATGACCATAAAAGCGTGATGATTAAATGATAAAATAATTAAGGGCTACACATTCATCTAATGACTGGTCACAGAACCTTTAAACGAACGATGTCAATTTATTGAAGTTGCTGAGTCGCAAATATTCCGAACACAAATTATTAAACTTCAATTATATAGGATGTTTTGAGCACCTATACGTACCTTTATACATATTTGTAAATAAAGAAATAATTTGGCTAAAGTTATCTGCAACATATTCGGTGTTCACTGTGTTGTATATATCTCGTACTCAAACATGTTCCGCTCATTTAGATGAGTGCTGCATATCGGACAGTAACTTCCATTAAAACACTGATTTCAAGTACTTACTTTGACTGTTCTGGTTAGCTCCGGAAGATTAAAACAGAATTATTAAAGAGAATTAGGCCTTAATATTCAATAGTCATCGATTAGGTGACCTATGAAACAATTGAAAATGTTGAATACAGTGCATTTGTTGAGTATTGAAAACAGTGAGGATAACAACAACCGCATATTCTTGTGAATATCAAGCCATAAACTGATGTAATGGATCACAGAAAGTATGTTTACATGGGAATACAATTTATCACTTAAACAGAAAATATTTTGTAGACAAACCTTTAACAAGACAGTTCAAATAATTTTGTGATCATGCTATAAAAACTATATTTTAGAACTAAAGTATGTTATCCAAAGTTAAGTTACTCTGGGTATGACTTTGAGGCAATCTCAGTTAATCAAAAAGTAGGTCATGAAAATGGTTGCCACTAAAAAGAAAATGTAATCAGGATTTGAACTAGAGGTTAGTATTCACAATTACGTTCAGATAGGACTGATTGTATTATGCCTCCCTACGGAAATCATTGACAGAAAGTAAAAGATTTATTCGAGAATAAAGGAATATCGGGAATGAATACTCACACAGTTGTTTTGAAACTTCAAGGAAGTTACTTATATTCTGACCGAACTCTAAACTAAGCTGTAACTCTGAAATGCAATCCTAATTGTAATCTAAATATGAACCAAAACTCCTTAGATGTAACGTTAAATACGAAGAAGTATGGCGTTACATGCCCTATTTCCTCATTGAAATAGTAGGAAGTTATCTTTCAAAGCAGTCCTTTCCCTATAAGTACATCTTTATTGCATTTTTCATTGGAATCAATGCGCTGTTCGTTTACAGTTAACATGTTTATCTCATCTGTGAGCTGAAAGTTTATTAGTTGGGTACAGTAAATTAGTACCACTAAAAACCCATAACTATTTTTGTCTAGAATGACAAAAAGTTGCAGAAAGAACATAAAAGTCAAAAGAATTGCAACCTACCACCAGAATGTAGTGTTGTGTAACGTGTCTCATGTGCATCTGAACAGCCTTCATCATATCGAACTGATGTGTTTGGATAATTATATGATGATACATTTGTAAGGCACTGGTCAAGAGATGAATTATGTAAATTTGTTCTTGGATGCACTTGTTGATTAGTTGTATGTATACTTCTGCAATGAATAAGATTCGCAGCATTCTCATGGATATTTGCATCCTCAGCATTCTTCTTATTTATATCTGTACTGTAATGACTACATGAATGGGATTGGTAAGTTTGCGAATATCTACGTGTAGATTTATGTGACGTTGCCTTCTTATTACGACGTTTATTATACACAAAAGAACTATCTACCACCTCTTCTAAACCTTCATTATTTTCATTTGAATCAGAATCTTCTTCGCGGATAAGTAGGTTTTCGCGTTGTAATGGTGCAGAACCTGGTCTATAAACATGGGAACCATGTTTTTTGATTGACGACGAGTCCAAATATGCAGTGTAAGAAACAGTTCTAGAACGACAACTTGGTGTAGCCTGTTGCGGCTGACATAATGAGATAGGAGTATGAGTTTTGTCAGTACTTTTATTTGGACATGCCCAAATACGTAGATTTGAATGTGCATTTACCAAAGAAGGTGGTGAAGTCGAAGAACTAAATAAATGTCCATCGCCGTCTTTGCTTTCATGAAAAGGAATTGGGCGATATAAGTTACCATAAGGATTTCTCTCATGTGTATTATCATAACTAGATGTTATCGATAAGAATGAATGACTGGACGTTTCTGAAGTCTTATGAATCTCATCATCAATATCACCACAAGATTGTAAGTTGTTAGAAACATCATATTCACCTTGGTTTATTGAATTCAATCCAAGAGAGAGAAATGGTGAAAAATTAGACGGAGTATTAGGCGCTGAATAAGTACCTATCATATCTGCAGTCGTCTGTGATACTGATTTGCATGGAATATATTCACATGAATATGTATTATTTGAACAAGTCCATGGAGAAGACCACGTTGGTGAGTGTTTTATCATATCACTCATACTTCTTATGAACATTCTGTCTGAAAGCTCTTCATTCAATTCACTAGCACAAGGCAAATTACTTAGACATGAACTTGGATTGGTAACAAGATTTCTGGAACTAACATCAGATTCATTTAAATGTTTCTGCCCCCAAGGCAAATTATCTTGATCAGTATGATTCAGCATAAAACCACTATCACGATCAGATGATGCCAGAGGTGAAATAATCCGACGCGGTAAGGCACAGTAGGATGGAACTAAATTTGGTGATGGTCTAGTTTTAGAATCGCTACCTCCAGTCCAACTAGAAAATCCACTATCTGTGTTAACACAAATTTGATGAATTGAAGAAGATTCACAATTGCTCCAAAAACAAGATAAATTATTCACTGTCGTCCGACCAATCGGAGGAGAATCTCTATATGAACTTGATGTTGTAGGTTGACCAAATAAATCTTGACTAGGTGATATCGGCAACTCGAATATCGTGTGTAATTGATCTGTTTCAGCAGTATGATCTTGGAAACTACTACAAAATGGTTCTAACTGTTCAGTGTAATCTTGTGCAATATTATAGGCTTTTGTAGGTGAATTTAAGCTATTATTATCACTCATTAGAATAGGAGTGTCTTAGCATACTATTAAATCTTAAATAGCAAAATCGTAAGCACGTGTAGTAACGAGTTATTTCCCCGAATGAATACCAACTTTAATTGACGAATCAAATAAACAATAATTAGTTTAATTCTCTTTGAATTGACCAATTATATTTCTAGATATTTTTAGTAATATAATGAGCCAATTAGATGCTTAAACAGGATGAACTTTTTTCAATGAAACCTTAATTTATTACACCAATGAAATTAAAGCAGACTCGACATACGTCCAGGGTAGCGAATTCGAGTCAGAAATCACGTGTCACTACAATAGTTTTCAAGTTATTCTTTCTCACGTACACATTTATGAAAATACTTTCAATAAAATTACTTTTGGATATGATAATCTGCATAATCAACATCGTCATTATTAGGTTATTTAGCATTATCAACATAAAATTCTCTCAATTTATAATTGTCTCACTCATGTTGGTAGAAAAAATTATTTTACTATTTGAGAAAGATCCTTCCGCTGATCGTATATAAATGTTTCTCTTGCTTAGAATTTGGTAGGGCTTGCGTCTTCTTGTTGGTGATATTAAAGACTGCAGTAGATCATTCTCTGTTGGTATATGTGCTTTCTGAATGAATTACCTTAATGTAGTATCACTTATAAAGTAGGATTGTGGTTGGTAAGTGGAGTCTTGAAAGCTTTCAAATTACATATACAGACCAGTTACATAAGTGTGCTGCCTAGATTTAGTAGTTCGTTAAGTAATATGGTGATACCTAATACAAAGGAGTGAGCTCGAGACCCAAGGTGAACATCAACACCAGGATGTTGGTATAACCAGCTGAAAAGTTCAAAATAAGGTGACGCGTGCATCACGGATTCTTATTTCCAGCTACAACTCAATTACAATCATCTATTGTTCTTCTGAGTTGGAAAAGATAGTATTCATTTAAATATTTTACTTGGGTGTCTGACTGGGGTTATTTGCAACGTATATTACAACTGACACCTGTCATTTTTCAGTTGATTTTAGCCTAAGAGGCTACATAATGGAGTACAATTTTTATTGACGATCTCATTTTAAACCTCAACCGTTTTTATCTTTATCATTTTAATTCTGTATGCTAAACTGAGCTACGCTAAACGTCTTTATGGAACGTTATGAATAATTCTGGATTTCTTATTTACGAAGTTATGTTGTTCAGAATTAGGTAAGCAAAATGTATTGGTAAAAATATACCGATTGGAAGTTATTGTGAATATTTCTCACGCATGAATATTTGGATTTTGTTCAGTTAGGAAACAACCTCATAGAGTGATGCCTAGTGATTGGAGGCAGTTAGCAAAAAGCGGTTCATTAGCAGTTGTTCATGCTACATGAAACTTGTCAGCATGATATACATGCGATCTTGAAGAAGCTGAGGTTATGTGTGTTCTCGTTCTTAATGCTTATGGAATTGTAGACGGGCTATCGACTCATTTAGATAGAACACATACTATAGTTTAGACTTACAAATGGATAAGCATGACATTAGTCATCATTCAGTGACAGTCATTACATTACCTATTTGTCGGTAGAATACTGAAAATTATTTGAAAATAATGCTAGGATTACACTCACTGTTTAGTGTATCCAAACATTGCTTCGCAAATTTGTTTAAACTTTTCTCATACTATATGAATTTTTTATTATAAAGAGTGAAGTAATTTGTGAGTATTGTCTAGTTTGATTATATATTGTTTATATCAAAAACTGGCTAAGTTAACTAACTGCATAATTTAATATGACTTCTTAAAGTTATATAGCGAAGCTGTGACCACAAAGGTTCAACTATGTAAATGAGATGATAATTTACATTGATTTATGTTGTAAGTGTTCAGTATTGAAAGTCATTTCATTTCTTATGGTAGTATACTCATCATGAACCCTAAATGATTCGATCAGCTACCTAAGGTCAGTCGGGATAGACTCCTGATAAATAACATATTATGATGAAGCAACTTTTCAGTGCTCCGAATCCATATTTTAATTGTTGTCAAGTATTAAATTACCTTGTTATATACGATAACTTTTTCATCGACATTTCATCGCCAGTTAAAACTCCACTAAATCCCAATTTTAGTGTATTTAATATTACTTGCAAGAAATTATATTTTCTCGTTGTTGATGCTACGAACCTTTATTACTACTAACAGTAATAATAATAATAATACTACAAATATCATATCCATTGACACTCTAATGCAATCGCATAGTAGATAATGATATTTTTGCAGCTAAACTGAAAAATAATACTGGATTCGAGTATCAGTATAGTATACATTAGCAACATTGAAATGTAGAAGTTATGGGAAGTGACTCTAGGGTAGTCGACAGGAAAGCCTAGACTTAAGCTTTGTGGTATTTGACACTCGTCAGTAAGGCGTACTACGTTCCTTTTCTACACAGTGCCAGTGATGTCGAGTCACTTACAATATAGTGGCCACACTACACCTCGATCGATAGAGTTCGATCAGCATCACACAGGACTTGACGAAAATCAAATTGGTCATCACACAGTGATCAACCAATCTATGTTTCAACTATCTCCAAACCAGACGATGAATCCCAAATGCGACAAACATATTTCCACTTGGATCTCGCTTTCAGTCACAAAACAATGTCTGTTTGATTTTTTTACAGTTGAATCTAGTAATGATAAGACAAGATAATTTTGCAACTCTTTATGCGTTTCAAAATCCAATATAACTTGTATCAATGGTATCTTAATTACTTAACACTGATGATAAGTGTCATTTGTATTTACTGGCATTTAACATAAATAAATGAAGTACCTAATATATTGTTGTACTTTTTTGCCCTTTTCAAAAATGTTCTTATAAAATAAATTAGTTGCTGAGCTCTGTCAAAAAGTTATAATTTTATTTGTTCAGTCATCTCAGTTTCTTGTCTGCTTCGAATATGTAAATGGAAGTAAGTTGAAGGAAAGAAAACAGTACCTGTACATAGATGTGACTAATAAGTATATACATTTTGTGTGTACATACGTTTGTTGTACGCATGTGAGTTCTCACCTCGTCGTCATCATCATCTCATATCGATACAGCTTTGAATAACAATAAGCTAATAAGGTATAAGCAGATAAAACTAAGACAAGATATTAATGAATAAACAAATTTCATAAGTAAATAACTTGACAGCATTGTGGTAGGTCACTTCATTATTATAATGTTTAGTACTGTAATGATCATTTACGCAGGAAGTCAAGTAGAAATACATTTCTATTCATTGTTGGCGAACTACTGTGTTGTTCTTTTTCACACATCAACACTACTTATTAATAAACAATTCAATACAGAGTAGTAAGTGAATGACATACTGATTTAAAAGTCAAGATAAAATGAAAGACAAAAGAATTAATTCACTTGCCTATAGACAGATATTTGTGTACATAATTAATATATATATATATATATATATATATATATATATATATATATATATATATATATATATATGTATATATATAAATTAAAATTAAAAGCATGTGTCAATTGTAAATGGAGACGACTAGTCTACCGTATTCATTACCAGAAGTTGATCAGATTACTTACAAACATTAATTCACCTACCTTAGTAACTGTGCGTTACCTGTCAGTGAGTTAACAAAATAAAATGAGGACATAGGGTAAATATGCTTATTTGACCTAAATTACTAAAAGCTCTATATCAGTACATATAAAGGGAGTGATGCTAGTCAGAAGAAAACAGGTGGCACTGGTGATGGTGGTGCTTGTGATAGGGGGTGGGAACAATATCAAGTGTTATATTCATAACTTCTAAGCAAGATTAAGATGTGAAAATGATAGTAAATAGTTATTCGAAAGAAAATATATAAATATTTGCTAGTATATATGGAGGAATGTGAAGGTTTTCACATTTAAAATCCTATCAGGGATCGACAGGAGGATTTTCAAGATATTGTGGCCAACCTTAAGCCTCTAAAAAAAACGGAGCAACGATGAATAGTAAAATTCCAAGGATCATATGATATTACTGGCGATAACTGTTTCAGTTCAAAATATACTTAAACTCTGTTGACAAATGACATAGTATTACGATTTCAGAAATTCATGTTGAATTCAGTTATTAGCAAACTGTCTATTTTCTTCTAGCTGGAAGAGTCTTATAAAGAATTGTTTACTTTCTATGTGATATTAATTACGGACCGATAATAGCTGAGGCACGACTGAAAAATAAAAATGTACTTAACACATACGCTTTTTAAATCTAGTTGGTTTTGTGAAGATAAGTGTTAAGTTTAGTTGTTTGTACCCGTCAAAGATTGATGTTGGTTTAGCAACAGTGGAAACCAGGGATCAATGGACGGAAGTTTCACTGTAGTATAGAACTCCTCAGTAGTGTGCACTCTAGATTCTATCAGGAAATTAAACCCAAGGCCTTTGAATTTTACGGAATGAAACAGTTATCTCTAATGACAATGGATGATAGTTACACTATATCACAGACTGGTTAAAGTGGGAATTCTGGTATTGGATACCAACCCAGTAGTAAGGGTTCTCTGTAAGACCCGAGGGCTATGGGTTCGATTCTATGACGGAATCGAGGGTGCACACCTCTGAGTCCCATATTACGACAAAATATCCGTCCATTCCACTCTGGTTCTCAGTAGCACCCAACCAGTATCAATCAGCGATGAATACAAACAAATATATACTAGTCTTTTTTGATGAGCACCACCGACAGTATGTATTCAATATCCCACAACACTTAAAATTTAGGACTTATTTGTGAGTATTCGATATTCAAATTACTGTGTTGTTATCCAATAATTTGTAATACTGACTTCAATCTTCCTCTTTAACTACACCAGTTCCTGGTAAAATATTACGAATAAACGTAATTTGGTATTTTTCCAAAGAGGATTTTGAGACGGATGATTTTCGAAGAATTAAGTATTCTAAACTTGATGGTATATACTGTTATTCTATTTAACACCATTCTAACAGCTCACTTACATCTAAAGCTTGTGCCGGTGAAAGCTGTACAAATAAACTACCAGCTAAAAAAATACAACTACATGAAATTAATTGAATTTATGTTGGACTGAGAACAGTTCTCGACAAAATAATTCAAATTCAGTGACAATGTATGCTTGCTGTTGGTAATTTTTAGTGAAAGTCCTTGTAACCTGTTTTGTTATTTATGTTGACAACAGAATAACACCTATGATGCTCAGTAAAAATAAAATTATATTACGAACTGACTGAATGATTTGAATTTCGAACTATTTGATTTTGATTGATTCACGTTTAACATACTCACAACAAGGTAGATTAAAAGTCTATACGTCCGATACCATGTGGTGTAAGGAGTGTTAAACTAAACGGGAAGAGAACTACTTAGTAGTTTCAGGCTATTAATGGTTAAACACCATTTGGTGTCCGTTTAGGGTGAAAATGATACTTAATTTGATAGATAAATTAGCGTTGTTAATTAAGTTCGGTGTTCTTTTTTGATCTTTTATCTTGTTTATTTTGAGTCATCAACTAGACAAATAAGTGGACAAATCAAATTGCAATATTCTAAAAAATATATTTTAAAATTTTCAAGTGTTACCTTACGAGGTCAATAATTACTTGATTATATCATAACAAGTACCTCTGTACCACACATCTAATCTCTCTCATTCAGGTCCTGTCACCATTAATCACATATAATACGCAAATAAACATTTGTTTACTTATCAAGTAACTATGTGTGTTGAGTTTATCGGCTTAACTACGTATACTGGCATTCATGCAAACACACGTGTTAATGTTGTGGATGAGATATGCGGGTTACAATTATCTATTAGGCAACATTCATTTACATTAGTATTATTCGAGTATGAGTTACTTTCTACAGACAATTTTTTACAGAATGAAAGAATTATAAATATATGACATTGAGAGATACAGTAACTTAGTTAAGTGATTCAACTAAAAATACATAAAGCTCAAGAAAAACTACTATTATATCAAAAATGTCTTTAACTTTATTATTTCATAACACCACTCCAATATCTAATATATCTGATAACATTGTGATGAATTGGTATAAAACTGTCTATTTCTTGGTGCTAGCGTCTTGACGTTACTGGTTCAGTTACAGGTCTTTGGTATTGTCGCAAGGTAGTTATCTAGCTACCTGCACTGGCCTAATGAAATAAGCAGTAGAATTGATGTAAACATTTTCCCCTTTCGTACTCGGTTATACATGTGCTTCTTTAGAGTTAAATGTTTTGTAGCTTGTTTTTAACCTAATTTTTTTCCATTAGATAGCCACAACCTCAGGAAATTGAAAAGTCAGAAGGGATACAGATAGGAAAAGCAAGAAGAATAATTTCGGCAGTCAGGAAGTTGAAGGGGATTTTTATGATGTAAAAAGAATTGATTGTAATATCAACCCTAATTGGTGTGCCTAGTCGATCACTGTATGTTTTCCATATACCCGCTCAGTCTCAAGTCGGAGATAGAAGAACATAAGCTGATGAACCAACCAGACAAAATCATATTGTATTTCACATAATCCTTTATGTGTTCATAGAATCAGATTGCACCGTTAACCAATTAGGAAACTAACATTTATACAAATAGGAGTAATAGTGAATGTAAACTGGAGTACATACGCACAATTGATTAACCATAGTTCATCAATGAGAAATGATATACTAACAGTTAATGTGTTAAATGGAAGGATGGGGTAGTGGGGGAATTGAATAATGATAGAAATAAACTATTCACTTTGAATACAACCAGAAGTAATGAATTAGTCAACAGAAAAACAGTCCTTAAAGATAATCAATCTTCTTATGGTGCCCAGAATATCAGGGATAAAGAATAACTAATGGAAAGGAACGGAGATTAAAGAGCGATTGTAAGTGATAGGGGTATAGAGGTTCATAATAACATTAATGATAATAAAAGTAATCATATTAATAATAATAAATAATGGAATAGATAAGAACTAATAGGTAACTTATTACGCAAATGTATTTGAAATATTAGTGATGGTACCTCATAAAATGCTTCGATATAACACGATGTAATGGAAAAATAACAAGAATATGTTTATTTAAAAGAAATTATTTATTACAGAGTATACGTTAAAGTTCCCGGGGCAGTTTGAATTTTGTTAGTGTCTTCATTTCAACACAAAACTATATTATCTAAACCACATTATCCGGCATGTCTCTAAACATAATGTCTTGGGTACTTGGATTCTAGTTCAAGTGAGTAATAGTTAGGATGGAATTACTCGATAACATATCAGATAACCAAAGCAATCAGTCTCCTGGTAGGAGATAAGCTCCTTTAGATTTAGACGAAGAAAGTTTTTGCCACTAAAAATGAATCCACTGGAAAAGTGAAAAAAATGAAAATGAATTTTAGTGACTAAGTACATTCATTCAATTGGATGGAACTCGTCACTGTACATCAACTTCATCGACTATGAGAAGGTGTTTGACAGCGTAGACAGGAGATCATTATGGAAACTTCTTCGACACTACGGTATACCAGAGAAACTCGTCAACATCATCCGGAATTCCTACGACAGACTACAGTGCAAAATTGTGCATGGAGGACAGCTGACAAATGCATTCTCAGTAAGAACGGGTGTCAGACAAGGCTGTCTGCTCTCGCCCTTCCTCTTCCTCCTAGTGGTCGATTGGATCATGAAAACCTCTACATCTGGGGAGAAGCACGGGATTCAATGGACAAGTAGGATGCAACTTGATGATCTGGACTTCGCGGACGATCTAGCACTTCTATCCCATACACAACAGCAAATGCAAGTGAAGACAACCAATGTAGCAGCAACCTCAGAATCGATAGGCCTCAACATACATAAGGGAAAGAGCAAGATCCTCAAATTCAACACAGAGAGCACCGACCCAACTGAACTTGATGGAGAAACTCTGGAAGAAGTGGATACCTTTACATACCTGGGAAGCATCATCGATGAACAAGGAGGATCCGATGCGGATGTAAGGGCAAGGATCGGCAAAGCAAGGGCAGCATTCCTACAGTTGAAAAATATATGGGACTCCAAACAACTGTCTACCAACCTCAAAGTTAGACTCTTCAACTCGAACGTCAAGTCAGTTCTTCTGTATGGAGCTGAAACATGGAGAATACTGCAAACATCCTCAGGAGAGTACAGGTATTTATTAACAACTGTCTACTTAGAATATTAAATGTCTGTTGGCCGGTAACCATCAGCAACAGCCTGCTATGGGAGAGAACACACCAACTTGCAGCTGAAGAGGAAATCAGGAAACGATGTTGGAAATGGATAGGACATACATTGCGGAAATCGTCAGACTGTATCACGAGACAAGCAGTAACTTGGAATCCTGTTGGAAAAGGGAAAAGAGGAAGGCCGAAGAACACACTGCGTCGAGAATTAGAAGCAGACATTAAAAGGATGAACAGCAACTGGAAAAAGCTGGAAAGGATTGCTGAGGATGGAGTTGAATGGAGAATACTGGTGAGCGGCCTATGCTCCTCCGAGTGGGGTAACAGGCGTAAGTAAGTAAGCACATTCATACAGAACTTCCAGTAGTTTCATGTACCTCTGTAACTTGATCGAATGCAACCTTCATGTCAATAAAATCATATTAATGATAGACAACAGTATTCATCATCATATAATTAGTTAGAGTAATGAATTGTAAGCAAAGTAACATTCAAAACTGTAACAAGTTCTTACTTTGAAAGTAATTTCACTTATGAACACTCAACAAAATATGTAATAAAAATCCATAAATAGAGATTCGTTGGCATTTAAATCTAATCATGAATGTTTACGATTAGTCTTATTTTTCCTGTGATTTCTGTTTCTGTGTCAAACATACCCGATATATGAATTCTATGTCAATCACCTCTCGTTTCTTTGAAGAAAATATACTGTAATGGTACCTTTTAAGTACCGTAGTAATTAAATTATCATTAGGTTGTAAATGTTTTATGAAAACGCATAGTAAATACAGGAATATTTCTAACTTATGAGTGCTCGCATATAACTGTTGATAATGTTAACATCTGCAACTGATCAGTCACTGCTGTCACATGTTCAACCTGATAGGATTGCTTCGATATAGGATTAATTTATATGTATGATTAAAGTTGAAAGTTCAAAGTAGAATTCAAAACATACGTCTCTCCCTATTTTAGAATCATCAGCTGGATAAACCTGCATTCTAGGGTTGATGTTCACGTCCGGAATACTTCTGGTAACAAATGAATGCTTAAAAAATGATGGACTAAATGTTTTACCAGGTCATCGACATTACAGAAACTGAGTTCTACATGAATTTTATTTGATTAACAAATTTCATGATATGATCAATGAAATTCCTCAGTACTTCAACAGAAGCTAGTTCATTTAAGGAACTCATTTATGGGAATTCATATATTCTTTCTCCTGATACTTTGCATCACAGCAAATACTTCATTAAACAATTATTATAATGACATATAAACATGTGACAGAACTCATTTAACAAAACGTCCGAAGTTCGGGTGATCATCAAGAAGGTCAAAATCCTTGGATCCCATAAGTGGAGAGGGGAATTTCGGTGAGATATTCTACTGTCGAAAAGGTAGAGTAAAACAGATACCTATGTTTCGTAATTCCCAATGATTCTCTTAGTGAAATCAGTCTATGATGATAAAACTAACTTTAATATAATTTGACGTTAGAATTAATTTTAAATAAATCATATTCCACTCCTACTCTTTTGTATTCCATTCAATAAAACACTACCCTAACAACTTCTAATTTCAGTTCTCAGATTGTTTGTATTTATTTCCTGTGACGTTGCTTACTATTATCAACTACTTTCACGACAAAATATAAGTGCATCTTATGTGCCAAATAAGTTATCGGTTTACTCTTTTGTTCATTCTTCTCTGTTTCATATTTGTCTAGCCTTTTGCGATGTTGTCAAATTCTATCGATAAAGTTTTTTGCCAGTATTTCTACAGGTTGGTACTTGTTAACGAACTGAGGCTTGTATAGTATTAAAACCGCATTACCCAGTTCTATAGTCTGAGATGATACCATCACTGAAGTAGCCATGTTGTAACAGTATGCCTCTTTAAAGTATCGATATCTTATTGGGTGTTGGAAAGACTCTAAAATTATAAGTTATATACGGTAAACTAACCTTACTTGGGTAGTAAATATATATTTTGTCCAGGCATTATATTCTTCCGCAGTGCTCATCTAAGACTTCACTACATATCAAACTCAAGATCTTTAGATGTCGTAGCGAGCACTAAACCTCTGGATTACTGAGTCGGCATCCAATGATCGTTAACGTTTCAAAATCTTAGTCATTTCGTGATGCATCGCACAATTTCATCCATTGCCGCTAATAAGTCATTGACACATCTGACTTGGTTGTACTTCACTTTATATATATACTTACTAGACTCCAACATTATATCACGAAGTTGGTCACGAATAGGCACGTGATATCGTTCAACTCCAATCATGTCACTATTTCAGACTTAGTTAATTTATTAGTATATTTGTGTTTCACAATCTGAAATGTTAGAATGTCATAATAGAAACAATAACAGAACTCAGTTATTCAGATAAAATTAGTGGTCATTATTCAGTAACTTACTTACTTACTTACGCCTGTTACCCCACTCGGAGGAGCATAGGCCGCTCACCAGTATTCTCCATTCAACTCTGTCCTCAGCAATCCTTTACAGCTGTCTCCAGTTACTGTTCATCCTTCTAATGTCTGCTTCCAGTTCTCGACGCAGGGTGTTATTTGGCCTTCCTCTTTTCCCTTTTCCAACAGGATTCCAAGTTACTGCTTGTCTCGTGATACAGTCTGATGATTTCCGCAATGTATGTCCTATCCATTTCCAACGTCGTTTCCTGATTTCCTCTTCAGCTGCAAGTTGGTGTGTTCTCTCCCATAGCAGGCTGTTGCTGATGGTTACCGGCCAACAGACATTTAATATTCTAAGTAGACAGTTGTTAATAAATACCTGTACTCTCCTGAGGATGTTTGCAGTATTCTCCACGTTTCAGCTCCATACAGAAGAACTGACTTGACGTTCGAGTTGAAGAGTCTAACTTTGAGGTTGGTAGACAGTTGTTTGGAGTCCCATATATTTTTCAGCTGTAGGAATGCTGCCCTTGCTTTGCCGATCCTTGCCCTTACATCCGCATCGGATCCTCCTTGTTCATCGATGATGCTTCCCAGGTATGTAAAGGTATCCACTTCTTCCAGAGTTTCTCCATCAAGTTCAGTTGGGTCGGTGCTCTCTGTGTTGAATTTGAGGATCTTGCTCTTTCCCTTATGTATGTTGAGGCCTATCGATTCTGAGGTTGCTGCTACATTGGTTGTCTTCACTTGCATTTGCTGTTGTGTATGGGATAGAAGTGCTAGATCGTCCGCGAAGTCCAGATCATCAAGTTGCATCCTACTTGTCCATTGAATCCCGTGCTTCTCCCCAGATGTAGAGGTTTTCATGATCCAATCGACCACTAGGAGGAAGAGGAAGGGCGAGAGCAGACAGCCTTGTCTGACACCCGTTCTTACTGAGAATGCATTTGTCAGCTGTTCTCCATGCACAATTTTGCACTGTAGTCTGTCGTAGGAATTCCGGATGATGTTGACGAGTTTCTCTGGTATACCGTAGTGTCGAAGAAGTTTCCATAATGATCTCCTGTCTACGCTGTCAAACGCCTTCTCATAGTCGATGAAGTTGATGTACAATGACGAGTTCCATTCAATTGATTGTTCAACGATGATGCGTAGTGTTGCAATTTGGTCTGTGCATGACCGATCCTTACGGAAACCAGCCTGTTGATCTCGAAGTTGAGCATCCACTGAGTTTTTCATTCTGTTCAACAACACTCTGTTGAAGACTTTCCCTGGTACTGAGAATAGTGTGATCCCTCTGTAGTTCTCGCATTTGCTCAAATCCCCTTTCTTTGGTATCTTGATAAGGTATCCTTCCTTCCAGTCTGCCGGCACCTGTTCTTCCTCCCAGATCCTCTTGAATAAAACATGGAGCATCCTCGCCGTTATGTCTATATCTGACTTAAGTGCTTCGGCTGGTATATTGTCAGGTCCTGCTGCTTTCCCACTTTTGATCTGTCTGATAGCTATCTTGATTTCTTGATTCAGTAACTAGTATCAATGTAGTATTGTATCAATTTTTATTACTATAGTCAGTGAAGGCCGTTTTATCACTGACTCAATGTATGCATCAATACTGAAGCATACTAGAGGAGATCAGTTAATTTATATACATACAAAAGAATATTATATTATTTATACGTCAAAGTAAAGGTTCATCCTTGTGCTGAACTGGAAGATTTTTTAAAAAAGTAACACAACTCTCCCTCCCCCACTCGTCTAATCACAAACTCAAAGATAACTGTATTTTCTTTCAGACTTAGTTTTATTTCCCATATAAAATTCTTCTTGAGTAGTTGTCACGTAGTGCATGCCTACATCCCGTCTGAGAAGTAGTGACAAGTTAGTTAGTTAATTATAAGTGAATCAGTGAGCCACAGCAACTGTTTGTCATTACATTTAGTATAATTTATTAGTACAATTACTATATTCGCCTTACACTGAAGGGATTCTATTCAAGTGTACATTGTAATAAACACCATTTTCACTTCTTAAATTAATAAGAACACATTTAACTACTACTTTTTGTGTTTACATCTTTGAATCAAAGTATTCATACTGTGGGTATGTCTATGTGTTTTGCGTGTGTTCTTATCGTTTCCAGTTTACCACATCTAATGTATATTACTGTGATAGGTAAAAATCCCTATAGTCTACATTTTTGACAGTTAACTTTAAACAAAAGGTATGTTGATTACTAATGAAAAGACTAAATGAAGATGAATAATTTCTGTTTTTTATGAATAAATTTGAATCTTCCAAATAACATGTTCATTCAAGAAAAAGAATACATGTCAAGTGTATTATATTTATATGTAGATTTGTTGAATTTCCATTTGATACAAGGGTTAGACAATCATTGACAATAAAGAAGCACCTAAAAACTAATGTCATCATAATATGGGACATTTTCAGATGTATTCACTTATGGCTACACCAAGAAGTGAAACCAGGAAACTGAAGTTTTACTGAGTCCCCCCCCCTCCATAACAATTAAACCACTGAGGTACTATCTAGTAGTTAACACTTTTAATTTAAGTCACTTCACAATAAATTAAGTGATCTTATACATTTCTATTGGTGATATTTATTTAACACGAAGCATGACTGAACTCTGTTAGTCACATCAATGGATCAGAGCGTCAGATTTACTAATCAATATTGATTAACTATAAGATAGACTTCATAATTTTTTAATCGACAATAACAAGTTCCCAGGTTCACATGAGATAGCGTAGATTAAAAAGTCGGTTAGGTGACAGATTGAAATTTGACACAATGTTTTCATTGTTTACAGAGTTTATCGTTCTAAGAACTTTCACCCATTTTCCCGTTCATTTATTGGATGAATTCTACATATTACAGTGAAATTTACATGAAAGTTTTCATTTTAACTTAATACGCAACAGTCATTCACCAAAATAATTAGTAAACAATGAAAACACTAAGGATAACTGTATACTACAATCTTCCTGTGAAAATCAAACATTATGATATCAAGGTTGCATAGAGTTTATTTTTAAACTTCAAGAAAAGAATGCTGTTGAGTATTGTCATATAGGCTTTTATACTTCCACTATATATATATATATATATATATATATATATATATATATATATATATATGCACTAAGATAAAAACATGTGAGGACCTGTATTAGCTTGATCGTGCATCCAGTGACGAAGCATACAAATATACATACATATAGAGAGAAGGAGGAGGAGGGAGAGAGAGAAACGCATGGTCATGAAAACTCTATGAGTGAGTTACAATGTTCAGTCAACCTTCCAATGTTAATGGAACCATTTTTTTTCTTAATTCTATTAAATGCATAATATGTAACATTAATCGTCACGTGATTTTTCATGATGTCCAGAATAGTTTTCTTAAAAAAATAATTAATGTTACAGAATCAGTTTTAATTTGCATAAATTAATTCAGATTAAACGTTATGATTAGCAAGTATGTTACTGAATCTAGACAAAACAATAAGGAGCTTAAACGTGTACCATAGAGATGAAACACAATTAGTCACAATTCTAAAAGTAGATTACCTATTAGTGAATAGGTATAGAAAAATACGTTGTAATAAGACGTAACCAGTGTTAGTAAAAATTGACACTTTCAACCAATCGCTGATGATCTATATTGCAAATGTATATATTTAATGAAAGAATATATGGAATGATAAGTTGGGATAGTAATCTTTGTCAGAGTGGATCTGAAAGCCTCCAGCGTTTGTTTAGGTTGATCAGATGTGGTTATCTGCAACGTTCGCGATCATGAATAACACCGTCGCATATACATCTTCACTTTGGTTTCCGTTTATTTGGAGAATAACTACCGCATATTACTTTGCAATTATTATCAAACATTTCATTTCAAGCTTCCGATGTACCCCCCCTCCCACCCCGGTAACTGACTGGTATTAGCATGTCAGTATGAAATAGCCATTAATCTCATTACTTTAAGACTCAAACGTCAAGAATATTCGGTAAATGTAAAATGTATCATAGGTACAGTAAGACTGGTAGTAAACATTGACTGATGAATATGAATATCAGTGAATTACTGTCTAGAATCTTTCACTGTAAATGTTTTTAAATATTCACAAGTTAAGTGGTCGTTATACAGGAACTTTGTTTGAATTATGCATATTTTATGTTGAGAATTGTTGGGAATTAGTTCTTAGCATCAACTGTATGCAATCCGAGACCGTTACAATGAAGAGTCCTACGAAGTTGGAATAGAGATGAACAAATAAAATAGAGGTTACTATAATATTTTAAACTAGCTTTCTATTAAGAATTGTTATAGACTGTATAATTTTTTACACTGATTTGGGATACTTCACAGATACATAAATATATATATTGTAATTGCGTAACAAATGGAAGCATTAGTATGAGTTATGAAAAGTGAAAGATATAAAATGGATCATGCAAATGAAGATAACAATTATTAATATTATTATTATTACTACTTACTTACGCCTGTTACCCCTCTCGGAGGAGCATAGGCCGCTCACCAGTATTCTCCATTCAACTCTGTCCTCAGCAATCCTTTACAGCTGTCTCCAGTTACTGTTCATCCTTTTAATGTCTGCTTCTAATTCTCGACGCAGTGTGTTATTTGGCCTTCCTCTTTTCCCTTTTCCAACAGGATTCCAAGTTACTGCTTGTCTCGTGATACAGTCTGATGATTTCCGCAATGTATGTCCTATCCATTTCCAACGTCGTTTCCTGATTTCCTCTTCAGCTGCAAGTTGGTGTGTTCTCTCCCATAGCAGGCTGTTGCTGATGGTTACCGGCCAACAGACATTTAATATTCTAAGTAGACAGTTGTTAATAAATACCTGTACTCTCCTGAGGATGTTTGCAGTATTCTCCACGTTTCAGCTCCATACAGAAGAACTGACTTGACGTTCGAGTTGAAGAGTCTAACTTTGAGGTTGGTAGACAGTTGTTTGGAGTCCCATATATTTTTCAGCTGTAGGAATGCTGCCCTTGCTTTGCCGATCCTTGCCCTTACATCTGCATCGGATCCTCCTTGTTCATCGATGATGCTCCCCACGTATGTGAAGGTATCCACTTCTTCCAGAATTTCACCATCAAGTTCAATTAGGTCGGTGCTCTCTGTGTTGAATTTGAGGATCTTGCTCTTTCCCTTATGTATGTTGAGGCCTATCGATTCTGAGGTTGCTGCTACATTGGTTGTCTTCACTTGCATTTGCTGTTGTGTATGGGCTAGATGAGCTAGATCATCCGCGAAGTCCAGATCATTGAGTTGCATCTTATTTGTCCATTGAATTCCGTGCTTTCCCTCAGATGTAGAGGTTTCTATGATCCAATCAACTACTAGGAGGAAGAGGAAAGGAGAGAGCAAACATCTTTTTCTGACACCCGTTCTTACTGAGAATGCATTTGTCAGCTGTTCTCCATGCACGATTTTGCACTGTAGTCCGTCGTCGGAATTCTGGATGATGTTGACGAGTTTCTCTGGTATACCGTAGTGTCGAAGAAGTTTCCATAATGATCTCCTGTCTACGCTGTCAAACGCCTTCTCATAGTCAATGAAGTTGATGTACAGTGACGAGTTCCATTCAATTGATTGTTCAACGATGATCCGTGGTGTTGCGATTTGGTCTGTGCACGACCAATCTTTACGGTCACCAGCCTTTGATCTCGAAGTTGAGCATCCACTGAGTCTTTCATTTTGTTCAACAACACTCTGTTGAAGACTTTCCCTGGTACTGACAACAGTGTGATCCCTCTGCAGTTCTCACATTTGCTCAAATCTCCTTTCTTTGGTATTTTGATAAGATGCTCTTCTTTCCAGTCTGCCGGCACCTGTTCTTCCTCCCAGATCCTCCTGAATAAAACATGGAGTATCCTCGCCGTTATATCTATGTCTGACTTGAGTGCTTCGGCTGGTATATTGTCAGGTCCTGCTGCTTCCCCACTTTTGATCTGTCTGATGGCTATCTTGATTTCTTCCATCGTTGGTGGATTGACATCTATTGGGAGGTCCGTAGATGCCGCTTTGATGTCTGTTGGGTTCAGTGGAGCTGGCCTATTCAAGAATTTTTCAAAGTGTTCTACCCATCTGTTTCTTTGTTTTTGAATCTCGGTGATTAGCTTGCCTTCTTTGTTCCTGACCGGTCGCTTTGGTTTATTATATTTCTCGGCCAGTTTCTTCGTTTTGTCGTATAGCTGTTTCATATTTCCTTCTCTTGCATTTTTTTCCGCTGTCGTTGCATGGCGTTCGATGTACTTCTATTTGTCGGCTCTAATGCTCTTCGTTACCTACTTATTAGCTTCTGTAAATTCACTTTGTACCTTGATTTCTCTGATCTAGTTCGACTGTTGTTTATTTCTGCCTTCTTGTTCCTCCTTTGTTGAATTTCGCTCAGGGTCTCTGTGGAAATCTATTCCTTATAATGGTGTTTCTTGCAGCCCAGAGCCTCTTGACAAGTTGAAGTTAGTGCCTCTTTGATTCCTTTCCAGTTGTCCTCCATAGTGGTTTCTTCCTCATTCAGCAGATTTTGTAAGGCTTGAAACCTGTTGTTGAGAGTTATTTTGAATTCCTTGAGTTTGCCAGTATCTCGAAGAAAGGCTGTATTGAACCGTTGTAATGCTGTTACTCCGGTTATCCATTGCTTCTTTAGCTTCATCTTCATTTTGGCAAGCACCAAGTGATGATCTGAAGCTATGTCAGCTTCTCTCCTGTTTCTTACATCTTCCATTGATCTGAAATTTTATTGATGCATATATAATCGATTAGATTCTCTGTAGTATAATCCATTGAGACCCATGTAGCCTTGTGTATGCGTTTGTGGGGGAATATTGTACTACCTATGACCATTTTGTTGAAAGCGCATAGATTTGTAAATATTTCAGCATTCTCATTTCTTTCTCCCAGTCCTTGTTGCCCCATGATGTCTTCGTATCCAGTGTTGTTTATTCCAACTTAGGCGTTTAGATCCCCCATCAGGATTATCAGATCCTTTCCTGGACACTTCGCTATAATTGACTGCAGCCAATCATAAAACTGATCTTTGTTCTCTTCGTTGCCGTCGTTGGTGGGTGCATAGCATTGGATAATGTTCATTGTAATCCCCTTCTTCATTGTCTTGAAAGATGCTTTGATGATCCTGGGTCCATATGGTTCTCATCCTACAAGTGAATTGCGCGCTTCCATAGAGACAGCATCAGAGCAACTCCTTGGGTGTGTGGGGCATTTTCCTCTTCGTGGCCGGAGTATAGTAGCACCTCTGCCATAGCTAATGTTTTCTGTCCAGTTTGAGTCCGATAGATTTTGCTGATTCCGAGCACTGTCAGTTGTATCTCTTAATTTCTGCTGCTATCTGATTGATCTTCCAGGTCTTCCACATTGTCCGAACGTTCCATGTACCTATAAAAGTTTTTGCTCTGGTCGTTAGAAGGGAGGGGGCATCGGCCTCATGACTTCCGAAGAATCTCGGCTTTCATCATGAAGCTTCATATAGATTCCTTCCATTTCCAGAGCAGAGTTTAAATGGTTGAGTTTGTTTATTCTGGTTAGCGTCTTTTTAGCAAGTTTGTGTTTTACGGGATAGGGGTGCTAGCCCTATGCCCAACCCTCCTCCTTTACCCGGGCTTGGGACCGGCAACAACTCTAGAAGAGCTGCGGGCGGAGTTATTATTATTACTAGGCTGAAATTATTCTCAGCCTATTGATTCATCAGTAGAGGTGACACTAGCAACATGTTTGATCATTTTATCTTTCCTCTAGTTGGTGATTGATGTACATTAGAGTTTTCAGGCGTCTGGATTCGTCTTCAAATATGCGTCATAAATATGTCAATGTAGCACTCTTTGACATGCTAAGCGTAAAGCAGAATATCGAAAAAATTAAGACTAAAATGGGATGTCTAACGAAAACGATACTCTAATATTCAGTACTTATCTACAAATAGAAGAAGAAATGATTGTAGGTACTGGTTAAGATGATACAATCAACAATGAGAATGTTTTAGGTGATTTCGGCCTTATTATTATCATTCTTGTCATACTTTACTACAATAAAATGATTCAGTCATAATTCCCATCTCCCTCTAATAAAATAATAGTCAAAGTTGAACAGAGGAAAATAACCGAAATAACCAGAAGTATAATAGCAACCTAGTTTTCGGTCAAATTATCTTTTTTCTCTCTTAACTTTTGTTAAACATAAACATCAGTCATTGAGCTAGGAAACAATCTGGTAAGAGAGTAAGCACATATCTACACTTATAAACAAATAATCAAACAAACAATCAGTCATAGACGTAACCATAATTTATGTTCATTCCATTCTTACTTATGAATACACTCTTCATTTCAGTAGATTAGATTATCATGATAACATATTCACGTATTTATATACGGATAGATAGATAAGTAGATAGATGGACAGATAAATAGAAGTTGTACACAATGATGAACATTCAATAAAGAACTGTATTTCAAACAAAATTTCTTCAGAAAAGAACAGTTTATCAGATGAATATATGAATGAATCGGGGAGGGAGACATTGATTTATACCTGAAAAGATGATCACACTTAGGACGTAAAACTACAAGAAGAAAAAAAGATCCTTATGTGGTTATCGTACAGTATCTTGAAGTGTATAACTAATCTACGATGTTTTAAATAATATAAACATTAGTAAACAACACCGTACTAATTTACATTTCTGAATTGTTGTTGGATGATGAAGATACCAAGTGAAAATATTGAAGGATAAAAAAAAAATTTGGTCAAATTAACATTCATCGCATATTGACGTCATTTGGAGAAAGTGTTATACAGTACTGGACTGTTGTCATTGTCACAACACTAGAAACAAGAGGCTGTGAGAAACTGAATAAAAAAAAAATGAAAACTAATTTTTGATTAACATGTAAATAAACAAAAGAATTTTCACATTCTATTATTAAAATAGAAAAAATACTTTTCTATTGAAGGTTCAAATGTTTACAAATATTGGATGAAACTCATTTAATTTTTTAAGATGAATTGTGACTGACAAGCTGAATCTATGACGCAAGTTTCGATCTATTCGAGACTCATCAACAAGATGCACCAGTGTCACAATGTTGAACTTAACTCGAGAATTTAAACTCAGTTCGCTTCGTGACAAAAGCCACTATGTTCACCACTAGGCTGGGATGCACATATAGCAACACAGGATAATCAGTTTCAGTTGACAACAAATCAACGACAAGTTACATATTCATTCTAACTGATTCAAATTTCTTTTATATTGGCCAGTATTAAACACACAAGAGGCTTATACTAGCAAATGTATCGTACGGAAACAAACATGACTGATTCTTAAACTGTCCGTCAAGAACAATCATTAGACTCATTTAACAGAGATACAGAAAAAACGAATCTAGTCAGAAATAGATTATTTCAATACATGTGTGTACAACTCACAATCTTTGCAAGAATTGACAACAACTAACTAACGACGTTGTACAACTGAAATTATTGTATTAAATATCATCAACTACTAACTTATTCATAAACAAATAGAATCTAACACACAACTCAACTCCATTCACATACAAAAATACAAACCATAAATCCAAACTGCAACTAATTCAAAAATGTATTCAAGACTATTCACCTCCTCCAATTAGGCTCTACAATACAGATTTTATATGGTCGGTAATATGCACGAGTTTACATTCCATTGCTTATTGTAAAGATTGAAAGACCTGTGGAAAACTTCCATCATTACAAAAATCATATCAGATCTATACTTCCTCACGAATATTGTCGTTTCTTATTGTCAGTTACAACGTAGAACTTGGTACATGCGTACATCAGTTCAAGTTGCCATGCCTCAATAAGCAGATAGAGATTAAATTGTCCGACCAAATCCCAGAGTAGAGGAGGTAGTAACAGAGTAAGTACTAATGAAAAGGCATAGAGATCAGAGATGAGATTTGAGATAAAAAGTGATTCAGTAAAGAGAAAATTATAATAAGCTCAAAAATTAGAATTTTGAGGAAGACAAGGAGTGGATGCACCTGCGTCATTGCAATCGATTTTGAGCCATATCACCTACAGTCTCTAACAATTTGTTAAGATCATCGTGTGGGCCCCAACCAGGTAGTCTACATCTATTAACATGGCTCAGCCCAATGTCAATGACTTCATGGATTGGTGCCATGTTTTTGTTTGGCCACCCCTAGCTTTCTTCCAGCCTACTCCCACACCAGACAACATTGCTCGTTTCGGTAGACGGTGGTCAGGCATACGCAACACATGTCCTAGCCACCTTAGCCGGTGAAAACTCACTACTGAATCGATAGACTTACCGTATTTACCTAGTACTCTATTCCTAACCCATGCATTACTTACTCGGTTGTCCCAGGAATCACGAGCAATGTTTCGGAGACGTCTATGATCGAATACGAGGAGCCTACGGATATCCTCTATCCTTAATGGCCATGTTTCACATCCATAAAGTAAAACGGATCTGACTGCTGCACAGTAAACGCGTCCTTTCGTCATTAAACGAATATCTCGCCTACGCCACAAGTGACGCAGGTTGGCAAAAGCCGATCGGGCCTTATGTATACGAGCCGAGATTTCATCGGACACCAGACCGTCAGGACTGATGAGGTTCCCAAGATAAGTAAAACAAAGACGTTTGAACGAAGAATATTCTTTTCGATAAATGCTCATCAGGTTCTACATTTATTAGTTCAAAATTATTAGTCACAAAAATAGCCAGTTCTGAGGCAGGTAAAACATTATTTAGATATCAAGAAGAATTGGTTAATTAGAAGTTTTTTCTCATCGAGTTATTTATAAAATACGAATGTTAATGTTGAAATACTCATTATCATGTAACTTGTGAAACGTAAAAGACAATTGAGATAAACAAGATTATTAGTCAAATATATATAGGTATCGCTGTATATGGGTGACATAGGAGATGGGGTGGTAGCAAAACACTTGATCTAATCGTATTTTGCTACCACCCCATCTCCTATGTCACCCATATACAGCGATACCTATATATATTTGACTAATAATCTTGTTTATCTCAATTGTCTTTTACGTTTCACAAGTTACATGATAATGAGTATTTCAACATTAACATTCGTATTTTATAAATAACTCGATGAGAAAAAACTTCTAATTAACCAATTCTTCTTGATATCTAAATAATGTTTTACCTGCCTCAGAACTGGCTATTTTTGTGACTAATAATTTTGAACTAATAAATGTAGAACCTGATGAGCATTTATCGAAAAGAATATTCTTCGTTCAAACGTCTTTGTTTTTGATAAACATGGGAATTTTTAAACAATAAGTAAAACAGTTAACACATTCAATAGTTTCGCTCCCTATCACTAGCTTCGGTGCCGAACTAAGCCAGTCCTGAAGTAGCATTTTACATTTGGATGGGGAGAATCACATCCCAAACATACTTACATTCATGTTTAAGGTAGTCAAAAATTTCTGCATTTTATCAGCATCTTCTATCAGCAGAACTATATCATCCGCATATTCTAAGTCAGTAAGTTTATCTCCTGGAAAGAGGTCAACCCCAGAAAAATCAGACGATGTCAATGTTAACTCTAAAAGTATGTCAATGATAAAATTAAATAAAAATGGGGATAGCGGACAACCTTGACGGACACCACTAGAAGTGATCAATTCCAAAGACAATCTGCCATAAGCTCTAACACGACATAGGGTTTTCGAGTAGAGAGCTTATATAAGGTTAATGTACTTCTTCGGTACACCTTTCAATGACAGACATTGCCACATAACCTTACGATCGATAGAGTCAAACGCCGCCTAAAGGTCAAGGAATACAGCTATTGTTGGGCGTCTGAAAGTGTGCCTATGTTCCAGAACCTGCCGTAGTGTGAATATTTGGTATATACAACCACGTCCGGGTCTGAAACCACCTTGGTTTTCTCGAGTTTGCTCTTCACGAGCTTTC
Source organism: Schistosoma japonicum (assembly GCA_025215515.1). Taxonomy (NCBI): domain Eukaryota; kingdom Metazoa; phylum Platyhelminthes; class Trematoda; order Strigeidida; family Schistosomatidae; genus Schistosoma; species Schistosoma japonicum. The sequence goes on along the minus strand of CM046061.1, from coordinate 13,421,663 downwards.
GTTAGACGTCGAAGTATTATTGAAGCTAATATTTTAGACACTATATTCGTTAAACTGATTCCTCGGTAATTGTCACACGACGACGTTTGTCCTTTCTTATAGACCGGAATGGTTAGTGTTCGAGACCAGTCAGATGGGATTACGTCTAGTTCCCGAATTCTAGCCAAGATCTCAGTTAATCTGGCTGCTATGACTGGACCACCTTCCTTACCGTTACATTTAGACGGACAGCGCACAAGCGACTGTCTATTGGAATCCAGTCGAGGAGAGCCTGTTCAGCTTTTAAACTTAGTGCTATACCTACACCAGCAAGGCCTCGAGTGGTAGCAGTGGGGTCCCCGGAAACACGAAGAGTGAACCAAGCAGGTTCCTTATTTTCACAAGGTGAGGTCAAGCAAATGACTATGCTTGGATCTTGTATACGCGTTTCAGAGATGCAGCAGATATCGATGGAGCGGGATTCTAGAGTCATGGCTAAAGAAGCCTGTTGTCCTATTTGACATAACGTTCGAACGTTGAAAGCTCCAATATACAACATAGTGTGCGGTTTTAGGAGACCAGGGATAAAGTTTCGTGAACTCAAATCACTAGCATTAGAGGTGCGAGGTGATAAAATTATGTTAGAAGGATAAGGCATGGTGATAAGAGAGTTTTTAAGAGTTGAAGGTGTGATTTGGCCTCGAACAAGATGATCTAGTGTGCTGTTAGAGGTATGAGGGCGGTTTTTCTTTCCCGGCTGCCCACACCATGGTAGGATATTGCTTCTTGAGATACCTGAAAAAGGAACTGGGTTAGTATTGGTCATAGTGACCTGGGAGCGCGATCGCAGAGCTCAAGAAACAACTGCTTGAGGCCGATCACGCATGGCCTTATTAAGGGGAGTCTTTGAAGTGTTAGCTCCATTCTTTAGAATGCCTTACTGCCGGAGACGGAAATCCGTGGAGTAAGGTGAGGTGTGACATTTTTAGGGTCGACCTTTTCTAACCCCTTCCTTCTGTTAAGAAGGCAGCATCGCTGCAGATGCTGGTTATCCGAGGAAAACATGTTACTGCTGTCACACCTCGCTGCAGTCAACAGTACGACTTCGCCCTCAAATCTTAGGTTGCTGCCTTTGGTCTTATCGCTCTCCAACAGACCTGCTTTGCATGGTAGGACCTTGAGGAACATGCGTTCCAGCCAATATGGCTCAGCTGGGTCATTACGATAGGCAAGCCTGACCACCTAGTCAAGGTAGCAGCTAAGGTCGGGCGTTTCTTATTGACAAGATACTCATTCACAATTATTGTCTGTTGATTGACTGAAACTAGTGATAAATTCCTTAGTCTGATTGACTCATTTGTATACTCAAATTTCACACTTGTATGATAATAGGCTAAAATGATTATTCATCGAGTACATTTCAAGAATATATCAAGCACATCCTCTAACCTCTGTATATTCTCTGTTCATTGCATACTGAGATTACAGATGTGCATTACTGATTAGTTTTTTTTAAAATGAAAACTAGGAAATTATAGTTATGTCAAATGTTTTCTGGCATTTAGTTGTTGTCTAAGGAATATCATCCTCTGATATAAGACTATAAAATTTTCAAATTAATAGCATTCCTTGATAATACTCACAATAGTAATAATAACTTAACAGAATCTTAAGTAGTCAGTCACCCAACTCATTAATTAATTGTTTGTATCGCCACTTTTTTTGTTCATTGTCATTCAGTTTCAATTATTAATTAACCAAGTAATTTGCCTAGAATTGTTTAACATATTACAACTTATTTATCTATATCACATGGAATTTTTAATGAGTTAATGATGCTTACAACATTGTAGTTCATCGTTCTAATGTAAATATAAATATTAAGAAAAATGTCTATTTCACCTCCCCTACCCTCACCCCAAGTATTCTTTAAGAGAAAAATTGTCTTGAATTAAGGTTGTCAGTGAAATTCGTAACTGGAACTCACTCAATGAACAAATTTCTCATCCATGACTGAATTTAACATTACAGTTGTAAGTCTTACAAAATATAATGTTTCATTATTTTCAAATTACATTAACCACATAAGAATATTACTTTATCGGTTAGTTTGTGTGTGTACGTTTACGAACATTCCGTGTTTCTTCACAAAGTATCATTAACTAGTATTAGGAAAATGAATTATACGGTTGAAATTGGCTTCAATGTCACAGATTGATATGAATTATGGAATCCTTGAAAAACAATAGAGCAGTGAATAGATGATTGGTTTTAGTTTGTAACTCTTTATTATGAGATAGAATTCTGGGAACTCATATGTTCAAGTGTGTCTGATGTTCAGATGGCTGACCTGCAACTCGATTGATAGTTATCCAGTTTAACAGTCTGTGACCGATAAAAGTTACTTATTAGTGCTGTAAATGACTGTCTGTCATCCCTTAATGACTGCCCAACAAATCACTTTTCATTATAACATAGTGTACATGATATCGAGTCACTTAAACTGGTGACCACACTACAATTCGTTGGATAGAATTTACTCAGTACGATATAGGACTAGATAAACATCACTTTAGTATCTACTCAGTGATCTATCAATACAAGCATAAGTTCATCATTCACGATAATACGATATATTGTCACCTTATCGATTGTATTCATTTATTAAGTTTGGTCAGTTTAATGAGAACCAATGACTTACGAGAGGATAACATCAAATTCATTAAAAAGAATCTTTTTTAAGATGATGACAGATGCTGTTAGAAAATCGCATGATATGTTTGACATTGATTATAGAACCATTGGAAACAAAGATATACATGACAGCTGTTTTATTCCACTAGCGGACTTCCCAGTAGGGCATGTTCATGATAACACAATAGATTTAAGCCGTGATATTGATCCCATGTGACTAATGGTTGGTATCCAGTGCTCCTTTTGCATTTTTAACTGTGATATTGCGAGATAATCATCGAATTCCATTGGTAATGCATATCTGATTCTTGAGATAATTAGAATCCACTGGTCATGGCTAATAGCTATTAGATCGATTATCACTTGTTACATTTATTAAGTAGTAAGCATGCGGTTGCGCTGTGGTGCAACATTCAGAGGTTTAGCAATCTCTGTAATTATCACTAAGTTTATAACGAACAACTTCGAAAGGTAGGTAGTTCCTAGAGTTATGATAAGAGTTCAACGATATTAATTATATACTAAGAGATATGATGACTAGATTAATGATAAATTTCTAAAAATATGATCTGGAAGTAGTAAGCAATAAAGATAGTAAAATCAAGGAATAAGACATACTTATAAAGAATTAATGAATAAGTAGAAATGGGAGATATTAGAAGCTGGTCTCGGATACAATATGTGATACGGGTATAGCAAAATCATGCATAGAAATTGATATTTAATGGTAGAATATTGTATTGTAACCAGCTAGATATATTCTTAAAATGTGTTCGATGCTACCAATTGGGGAATTTTGTAGTCTTATATCAGAGGATGATATTCCATAGACAACAACTAAATGCCAGAAAACATTTGACATAACTATAATTTCCTAGTTTTCATTTAAAAAAAACTAATCAGTAATGCACATCTGTAATCTCAGTATGCACTGAACAGAGAATATACAGAGGTTAGAGGATGTGCTTGATATATTCTTGAAATGTACTCGATGAATAATCATTTTAGCCTATCATCATACAAGTGTGAAATTTGAGTATACAAATGAGTCAATCAGACTAAGGAATTTATCACTAGTTTCAGTCAATCAACAGACAATAATTGTGAATGAGTATTTTGTCAATAAGAAACGACAATATTCGTGAGGAAGTACAGATCTGATATGATTTTTGTAATGATGGAAGTTTTGCATAGATCTTTCGATCTTTACAATAAGCAATGGAATGTAAACTCGTGCATATTACCGACTAAATAAAATCTGTATTATAGAGCCTAATTGGAGGAGGTGAATAGTCTTGAATACATTTTTGAATTAGTTGCAGTTTGGATTTATGGTTTGTATTTTTGTATGTGAATAGAGTTGAATTGTGTGTTAGATTCTATTTGTTTATGAATAAGTTAGTAGTTGATGATATTTAATACAATAATTTCAGTTGTACAACGTCGTTAGTTAGTTGTTGTCAATTCTTGCCAAGATTGTGAGCCTTATGCGTATGTATTAGAGTAAAAGATTTCAGAATAATGATGATTATACTTCTCTGAAATATGATTAATAACACATTCTAGTATCAATCATCTATTTTTATTGATGATTCTTTTTCTATGGAGCAATATATTTGTTTTTTCTAGTCACAGCTTTGCGCTTGAACTTCAGGAGTGGCTTCTCTATGTTACTGTCTAGTAAGTACTTCTTCAGTTAATTGCGTAAAACCACATGGTTCAATAATCTTCACATTACTACACACTACAAACGACAGAATTTATTGAAAACTTGGAAACGGCTATTTAGTTTTTTCGGTCCTACATCAAAACTTCTCAGTATTTTTTACCGTCCGACCTATATGAAATGGGATTAAAACTAAACATGCGACTATCATAATTGAAAATCCAATTCATTATCTATTCGGACTATACTTGTTATTATGTCGACAATTTAGTAATTATCGACACAACTACTATGACCCGTACTAAAGGCTAATTATTGTACACAAAAAGTAAATCATTTTTGATTTCACAGGAATTACTATTATTAGCTAATTTAAGCAGTAATTTGTTCTATTCCTAAAAGCTAAAATACCCAAATCTTAAATGCTTCTTATTTTCAAGAAATAAAAAAATGATCGTATATTTAAGTAATGAATGAGGATAAACAATGGTCAGTACAACTGATTTCTCCGACATCATTTATATCCCATGATAGTATTTCAAACCACAAATTGTTACATTAGACTTTAACCAAGAAACTCTCAATACTCGACATGAATAAGACCTGAAGTCAGTAAATGATATTTTACCACTCAATCATTTTCTGTTATAATATTAGGTGGTTGGAAGTAATTGATAAGAAATTCACCTAGGACTTGACCTCGTGTCAGTTTTCACTCGTTAGAAAGGTATACTGTGAAAGTGAAGATCCCTATAGGACCTGGGTTTCGTGTTACATGTCACGTATCAGTAAACCAACTTTATAAAACTGAAGGAAATTACAAGATTCGAATAATTACTATCCAGCTTCATGATGTAAAACATTACTACTGAGCTCTTCTAGTTTCGACTAGCCTCTAATAGAACTGATGTGTTTTAAATATCTCGGTTCAAACAAAATCTTGTTGACACCTTCCTTAAGGATATCAACTGGAAAACTATTATCAAAAAAATACAGAACAGTAATGAATCATTGTTTTATTTACTAGTTTTAGCATCTCCCATCGTGTATTTCCATCAGTTTATGTCTTTTTTTTTAACGTAGATCCTAGTTGCCCAGATAGGACAAAATATAAATAAATAAATAAATGAGTCAGAGATTCACGAGTTGATATTTTACTTCACAATTCAATTAACCATCAACAGAATGCTGACTGTACGTAATTTGGATGGAATTTACAAGGAAATAATTTTTTCACAATGTACTTGGTTCATGATGAATAGTGATGGAAAGTAGTATGAAGGACTTCCTGCTTAACCTAAGTTTCTTGCTAGTTATCAATTGTTAGTTAGGTGTACTTGTTTATGTCGAAGGAGATGGTGCTCTATAGCTAAACCATAGCTTCCTTATAACAATCTCTACTTAGTATCATCAAGACGTAGTCATTTTTGTCACCACCGTCACACATTTCATGTAGATGTAAAAGTGTTTAATTATTCTACAAAAGTTACATCAACTTGTTCTGATGATCTTATCCATTAACAGTTACATTCAAGGATTATTTTATCATCATTTCTGTTCCTGCTAACTGTTCTGTTTGTTAGTAACTAATTATATGATTAATTGATACTTTTCATATCAATTATAAAATAAGATTTATTATTCAAAGAATGATCTAAATATCATGCTTCTAGAAATTAATTGACAGACTTTAAATTTTCTTAACCCAGAATGTTTCCATTTTCCAGTTGTATTCATGTACATGAGTATCTGTATGGAATAATATGAGTGATAGTATGTCATGTCATTTTACTTCTAGTTTGTACTTTTGGAATAGAGGAGGGAGGTTCAGATAAGCACCAAATCTTCTTCATCACTTCAATATATCAGTTCACTTTATTTCTCATTCCTTTATATATATATATATATATATATATATATATATATATATATATATAATTCTACTTTATGAAAATATATTTCTGTAAAACTAAATAATTCTATCTTACATAACAGTGATTCATGTACCTATTTACCTAAAGATTTGTTGAAACACAAACCTATTCGTCAATGATTCATTGAATCATCTATGAAAATGATAATTCAATTCCTTAATATTGGACAAATATGACAATGAAATTTGTTTTAGATGATTAAAAATATACAAAATAAAAGTTAGTACGTGTCTAATCTTACTTTAACTTTAGAAAAGATAATAATAAAGAGGTCATTCATTGAATAGCTAATTATCTCTATTAGAATGACATAAAAGCATAAAATTATTTTGATCGATAAAATTCGGCTTTGAACATTCAGCATACGGTAAAGATATTCAAATATATTGAATCCAGAATATCTGAATTCCAATTAGTGTATATTCTAATTATATTTGAACTCATTGGTAATGTGGCGGATAACCAAACCCATTAATTCCACCCAACATAACTTGACCAGACTAAACAATGATGACTTAGTATGATTACGTGTCTATGATTTGGTCGATTTCTTATCTATGAATCACTGTTAGCCGATGAATGAGCTACCTAAGTAGGTAACCTAGTAATATGCGATCTCCTAGCAATTACCAGATATTCCCAATGTATTACCAGTCTACAACGAACCAGTGAAGGAAGAATATTTGAACAATCCAAATAATTCAGCATTGAACATCAAGGATTTGTTTATTTTACAGAATCATATATATATATATATATATATATATATATATATATATATATATATATATATATATATATATATATAAATTAGAAAAGTAACGTCAATACAAAACAAAGACTTGAATAACAGAAATCTGAGTAGCACGTATATAATTAATTAGCCAATGTTCATGATCGGAAAACGATATTATATCAGCCAATTGGTCAAACGGAAAGTTAGGACGAAGAGAATATGAAAATGATAGAAGCTATATACTTAATGAGTACTTAGTCAAAACATAAAATAATATTCTTGAAATAATGTTCTAAACGTTTAATCATTCCTATTTGACTCACCTGTTACAGCAGACTGTAAAGAGATTCAAAGGAATATTGTGTAATAATCAAATTAATGTTTGTCTTAAAATTTTAGTATGAATTCGTTCTAATAATTGTAAGTGATACTTGTGCTTGAATTAACATCGTTTGCGATACCAGTGAATATTACAAAGGGTTAGACAACTGTGTCATGCAAACTGACAAATAATGAGAAATTCGCACAGTAAAACCCCTCCAGGGAATGACCCTAAAACATTTAGCTTTCGAAGTAATCATTTAACATTCAGTTAGTTCTCGAAACACAACAACGTGAAGGTCATGATTTTATTACCTGATGGAATCAGTGACGCCTGTTAAAACGAAACGGTCGTTTAGTTCTGCTCGACCTTCATTGCTTATATAACTAAAGACAGCTTGTGATTTATTTCTACAAAATTCAATAACCACTTAATCCTCCTTCCATCATACTAACGTTGTTTTCGAATTGCTAACTGATGTCAATAGAGAACCTGGGAATTACGTAGAACGATTTCATGATTCTTTTCAGACAACTATGCGACGGGCACTCAGGAGCCAATTTACGACTTTTAAATTTGTAATGAACATGTAGCCACTAAACCAATAACTGACAAATATATTCCCACGAAGTTTTTTAGTAGAAAGTTGAGATGAATCAAGTCACCATTAGTTTCCAAACGCCTCCACTGATTGTTATTGATTATTTTTATTTTCACCACACCATGACATTCCCAAACAAGAAGGAGAACGTTTCTATTATTTTTTTACTGATATGGTGATATAATCAATTATAAGAACGATTCGACCGTGGTGTAATTGTACTTTACTGATGGATTTGAGTGAATATAACACTATTTTGTGATAACTTATTATTAGCTAGTAATAATATATGTTGCATTAATGAAGAATTGATCATGAAAAACTAAAATACATTTTCAAGGATTAAAATTGGTTTTCTCCATCAATGAAGTCAATTCATGCTGAACATCAAGAGACCCATAAACATCCTAAATCATAAAGAGTACGCTTAACTTGTTATTGCCACTATGGACAACATTAGCATCAGTAGTAGGTATTTCTTTAAACTTTAATTCATTGTATATCATATTCACTATATTGTTACATAACAGATGGATGTTTATTAAATTTATGGGTCATTTTAACTTGTAATAAATTATAAGCTACTTATCATCTCATTTTAGAATTCATGAAAAAAGTATTTTAGTCACTAACTGGAGTCTGATGAGCTTTACTCAGATCACAGTCATAGAATTGAACAGTTTTCACGTACCAACTTTAAATAAACTTGTAGTGTATATTTGACCATCATTTAATTTTATAACGTGGATACTTAAACCTGACGTATTTCATTTGATGTACTCTGTTACATTTTTTTTTTGAATTAAACATGTACGCCGAACCTCATATCACTTCCTAGACCCTTGGAAATCTTTTAATGTTGAATCTAGAGCAAAGAGCAGACAGTAAAAAGCAAGAAAGGCAGCATTATTTCTAAGGTTAGTTGAACTAATCAAAACATGGGTGTATATGCTTCATAAATGAGACCTTGAAATACAAGAAGTTCAGGATGACATGCCAAAATCGTTAACTATTCAATCAGAAAATGATGAAATTCGTTGTTTTCTAGGTTTCTTCAAGATACTTTTAAAGGACATCGAGTATCTGAAGTATTTTTAGAATTTTATTTGCATCTAAATATTTTGAAAAGGAATACACAATGGCTTCCACCAGTACTCATGTTGTAACAGAATACCAATAAGCAATGAATAATAAACATTATTGTTTCATGTTTCATTTTTGTTTCAGATAAAATTCATTAATCAAACGATATTTTTCTGTTTTTTTAGCTTTTGTTTTAGTGAACTGAAAATGTCTTCAGAATGGAGGATTTTCTGAGGATCTCAACTCAAGGCCTAAGGATCCTTAGTTCGATTCCTAAAGCGGTAATCAATATGTATCGTTTATGGAGGTGGGTATTTTACAAGGATGAAATAATCTTCAAATTATTCCCAGTCGTCAGTGATTTCTTTAAGAAACTAAGTCTATAATGCCAAATTATATCATCTTTCGTTTTAATACATTTTTATAATAAAATGTGCCTTTTGAAAATTTTACACAGATGTTCATTGGCATTGTCAATCTACTTAAAATTTATTGCTCTTAACAAATAAACGCATTGCAAAGAAACGTATGAATCATTTATTAGTAAAAATAATCGTATTTCCCCCCCCCCCGCCACCACCACACATACACACACCTAACTTGTTACCTTGACTTATGTATCATGACGTTAAGATTTTTACGTTGAGTCATGTGACATGGAGGATTGCAAAAAATTGGATTACTAAAACAAAATAACCTCGTTGAAAATCAAACTGAGATACGCCTATATCAATAGCCTGTCATGTAATGGCCTTGAAATAAATAACGTCATTATACTTGAAAAGCGCCGGGTGGATTTTTGGTTATATAACATGTTGTTGGGTTATTCAAATTTACACTGAGTCGAGTGTTTAAATTGTAGTTTAGGTGAATTTTCATTAAGTTTAAACGACTTGACAACATACTATGCTGTAATAAAATGGTATAATTGTGTATGTTTGTTAGATTAGTTAAACTTTATATTGTTTTATGTATGTTATTCAAATTTCTTGAAATGATTGTTATTAACAAGTGCTAAAAAAAAAGAAAATACTTAATCTTGTGTTTATATAGTTATGTAATTAGTTGTAAGCGATTAAATATTAATGCTTTATTTAAAATTGAATAGATGTTTTATGTATTCAGAAGATTTTGATCTAATCAATCCTCCGAGATGGATGAAGTTACTTACACTCATTAATTTGTACATCCGAAGATTTTTCAACCATCTATCCAATTTATTCATAGATAGGTTTTGCCTATCAGTTTCATTAAGCAATTTATTTCAAGCTTACAATTTTACTATGTTTATTTTCTTCATTCAGTATTTGTTATGATATTGACGAAACATCTTCATTCAGTGATCCATATTTTTCAATAACTGTTCATTTCATGATGTAAGCTTTTCGATAGAATGCACTAATGATTACCGCCTTGTCTAAAGTGAAACAGTCTCCACCATCGGTAATGAATAATCCTTTAATTATATCGCGAATTAAAGTTGAAAATTCATACGATTGGGTGTTTATATATTGTTGCTAATGATTAAGCATTCAACCGGAGACTTGAATATTTCGAGTTCGAACTTTGATGAAGGAGTTTGCGTGCACACACATCTAAAGAGTTATATAGAAGGGCGTAAATCGTCTTCATAAAAACTTGCCATCAAAATTTTGTGAAATAAAAACATTCAAAACCACATTTATTTAGTTACGTTATCTAAGCAATTATCGGTACTTGATAACATGATGATTCTGTAACATCTTATTAACATGATGCTCATTCTTACATAAAGCATGAACAGTTAAATATTTGTTAATGTTACAGTTTACTATGCTTACAATATGTCAACCACTGTCTAGACAACCCTAACCTGAATGAGGTACACTTTTTCTATTGTTTATAGACATGGTGAAAAATTCTAGAATTAAAAAAAAGACACCATAACACTCACGTGCTCAGTGTATCGTTTCGAAAAATCAGATCAAATTAGTCACCAAATGGTGATGATGATGTGACTTGTAAAGTTAGTCTACATAGAAATTGTATCACATGGTGTTTATGTGTAGTGTTTGTAATATTGTCTGTAGTAATCAAGTTTCCTGTCTTTGAAGTTCAACTGACAGATTGAAGTGTTTCGTCGTTTTAAATTTAGGTATCTTCTCACTAGTAATGTTGCTGTTAAGATGGTTCTGTTAATCAGATCGAATAACAGGTCAATCACTTTAACAGCCGATTTGTTTTGAAAGTTTCTTATATAAATCAGTACTGTAACAAATAGTGAAGAATCCATACGATGAGAGTCTCATCAATGCAATATTTGAAGTTATTGCTCTATGCTGTCTCCATTTATAAATGCTTACGTGTATCATAAGTCTGGGCTGGAATCTCCACATTGCATATTATTTACTTTTTGTCTTCATGAAGATGATATTCTAATTCTCTTGATAAGTGTATTGTGCTTCCTAAATGCTCAAGTCGATGGTTAGAAAAAATAGAAAATCAATTACGTATCATTGTACAATGTAACAACCTCTCAAGAGCACACTACATGCATTAATGCTAATTCAATAAATAATTTCTTTACGCATTACAAGATTAAACAATAATGGTTACTCCTCTTCCGATTAAGGTTGTACAGCTAACATACTGTATTTTAAAATAGAGCCACTTCTGATTGTGAATATTTGGTAAATCTCAAGCTTTAGATTAATAAATTGATATCACAAACTGGCCTGAGTTAAACAATCAGCGGTCACCAGGAAGCACTGGACAGCTGTTACATCTTAATATAGGGCTCTTCAACGAAGGGCCTATTCACTACTCCACCGGAGATCAAACCCAGGACCTTCTGGCTCCGCCGAGGACGCCTAATCATTAGACCAGTAAGTTGGCCTCCAACGGTTGATATTTCTAATTCAATCAACTCGGGATACGTTTGTGTGACATTATCTGTTGTCATCGGTGGGTAACTGTCTAGCACTAGACACTGTCCCGTTCTAGGATGAGATAGCTGTCCAATGTTTCCTGGCGATCAATGGATATCTAATTCAGACTAACTTGTAATGTCAAACTAACAACCAACCATCTCAACAACAGCCAATCGCTATTTAGATTATTAACATTCATGTAGTAAATGCTTAGTTAAAATACTGAATGGAACACATCCTCTCAAGTAACGTGTCTTTTTTATTTCGCTTCGAAATGTTACCTCCATTTTGTACAAATTAGTCTGCATGCTGTAATTATTTTATGAATATATTATCAATCAAAATTTGTCGTTTAAATCTCACCGATATACATAGTGGGAAGATTAGGATGGGACTGCTAAACTGCCGAAACCCAGCAGTGCATAAAGTCCTGGCCTGAACTTTCTTTAAATCACTTCTAATCCTTTAAATGATCTTGAAGGTGGTGCATGGTTTGAATTGATATTACATTGAAGAGATGTTATTTTACTTATACCATGCTTCAGATAACCACGCAGGGTAGAACTTAGATGCATGTTGGCTTTCTGGAGGATGTTTCAAGTCAGCCTACAGGGCTGTTCTTGAAACCATCAGGTAAATTCAGTAAATTTACCATCACAGAAATCAGACTTTAATATTATTTACAAGATTAGACGGATTGAGTCAAATGGAGTTAAAGTCAGAAATGTATGCCCAGACGGGCTTTAACAATTCAACATTTCCATTTTGATATTTGCATCCAAAATGAACATGTTTAATCTGTGATTTTCCCAATATGAATTAAATATTAATAATTGTTTTCAAAATACTCTTGAATCTGAAAAATCTCAATAATATCAGAATCATTATTCACGGTTGATTCTATGGAGATTATCCTATGCATTATATATTATTAGTAAGGGTTTGTGTTCTCCTGTTGCTCATTTTCGCTACTGAATTTTTTAAGATTGCGATATTATATACCTTTATTAATACCTTCACATGTGTTGAATATGACAGTAGCAATCTGGGTTTAACAGCATTGGGGATAAGAAGTTTATCTTTTTCAGGCAACAGGTACCTGGTTCTGATCCTAGTGTGATTATCAGTAACACTGGGACGCGCTGATACACACAGCTGATGGGTCAGTTTAGGGTGAAACGCCCGTTTTGAATTCTACTGTTAGAACTATTTTTCTTCTTGATATTCATGTTTAAATTCATCTGTCATTGCTAACCTCAAAATCAATTATTTAAGCAGTTAGTTATGAGATAATGATTATATGCGTTCATCAGTTTCTAGATGCTTGTCAAATGAATTCACTAACAGAAACTATTTAAGACAGTTTTCAATATCAATGACAAAGAATGAAGAACATGAATTGCTTTGGTTCTCATCAACAGTATGAAACCTTAAATATTACAAAATCAGAATTTTACATAAAGTTAATGATAATTATACCGGCCAATTTTGTTGGAATTTGAAGAAAGGAACCTATCATCATTATTTAGCATATATTCAAATAAAATTAGTAAGGTTACAATGGATGTTGCAAATAGGTGTACATTGACGAAGAAAGTTTTAAAATACCAATTTCATTGCTAGGAAAAGATCATATAACTAAAACTTCATGTTCTTCTCATATTGCAGCCAACTGTTTGTACAAATGTATATGTGTCTACTGAAGTCGTTACTTTGAAGTTGACTTTTCATTTCATGAATGTGTTCTTTAATGTCTTAAGTTAAAAGGAATGAAAGCTTTCAATATTGTTATTTCTAGGCACGTCATCACTTTAGGATGTCATTAAAACTGTGTAATGAACAAACAATATCTTTTAAAATTTACTGAAGCTTTTTACTAGTGAATGCTTGAAACCATATATTGGCTAATAAGTAAATTGTTGTCAGTCGTTCTTTAATGTAGTAACCTCACTTTTACGTCATTACATTATTTATCTCTATTTCTAAAGTCTGGTTTATGATATTACATTACCATATTACTCTTTGAATGTATTTAATATAACTGAAGCTAACTCATATGATTTACAATTTCCACTAACATTTCTTGATTGCGTAACCACCTCACTTTTGTTATATGAGTTTTGTTATTGATTGTAATTGGTATTCTAGGACATTCTTTATCTCTTTATATCTACCTACAACATTCTACTTGATCTACTCAACTTGACCTGGGTGTGTTTTCACACTAAGCTAATGTTATCGTGTTTAATTTTCAACTAAAAATTGCATTTACACATTTTGTGGATTTTGGTCTTATTATGTGAAAAGCTGAATCCAGCTGATGAAATCTAAAAGAGATAAAACGAATTGTCATTTCCTTCTGCACAACTTGTAATTCCAATTCTTTCCAAATAGCAGTTTGTTGGAATACTGCTAATCTTAATACTAAGAATTCTTTAATATCATCAAGCATTGAATAAAACAATACTAACTTCGCGATTTACGTCTTTAGTTGGAACACTGAAAAAGTCAAATGGATGTAAGCTCAACTGAAGAGTCCTAAACAAGATATAAGTTGACGACCGACAATTTCCTTCACTATTCATTATCAAAATATGATCTTAACGCTGAATATACCTTTTCAATCAATCATACTTTAGAATTCGACGTTTATTATTTTTAGATCAGAAACATCTTTATATCTTTGAACTAATGGTTATTTCTGCATTTTGAACTCCAAACTGCACCATTTTGTTGTTTGTATTCGTCATAGTTCAATGTTCATTGGGTCCAAATAAAAACAGGCCCATTAGTACAGTAGGTTAAATGTTCATCAACATAAAGACCCGGGGTTTGGTTCCTTTGTGAAATCAAGGATATGCACTGCTGGTGAGTCCCATTCTATCAAGAAACAGCTGTCCATTTCTCTCAGGTTTTCAGTGACAAACATGAACAACAAACACCGTTTTATCTTGGGAAAGCCTATATATATATAACCCAATTTTCGGACTTTAGTCACTTCATTTTCAACACAGACATACAATTAACCTAACTATTCATACAAACAAGAACAACAGAGTTGGCAGAACAACAAAGGCCTAAAATTATCAAGAGTCTATCTTTTTCTACATGGTAGTTATATCCATTTATGCATACTTTCTCTCATTTGTGCGTTTCTTTTCAAGTTATTCAGTTTTTACGTAGTAATTTATTAGAAAAGAAAGGTTGGGAATCATTTCCAACTGTTTATTTGTTTGTTTTTGTTTAAAAAAATTGAAAGTAGTAGCACAAACTTCATCTGACTATGGATTTGGTTAGTCAGTTCATACTTCATCATCAGTTTCATCACAATGATGGCCTCTATGATCATCAGAACATCATATCACATTGGTAGGTTATATCTCTAAAGGGGGGTGGGTATTGTTGATTTTATAGAGTTTGTGTCGTAAGGCCTGATGAGAAATCACGAACATAATAATGTGGGTGTGGTTGGTTCAGAAGACATGACTCTTAAAACTTATATAGTAAATATGCGTATATATATATGCACATGTATAATGCTTGCATATATGCATATGTACAACCTATATCATATGAATGAGTCATCCTGTTAATCATAGGTGATATTACAGTATTACCAATAGATGAAACCTAGTTAAAAGAAATGTCTTATAACTAGGGTGAAAGTTTGCTACTCACACTTTTGATTATTCGATTTTGTTGATAAGGTTTTGGGTTTTCCGTAACATTCTCATGTAAATCCTGTTGCCGATGTGTTTGGTTAGCCGCCGTATTAACAAGTTATCTAAATGTATTAAATTCAAATTTAAGTGTAATTTAATTATATTCAAGTAGCCTAGATACATGTTGAATATCTTAACTCACTGGTCATCCCACCTCCTATTAATTTTTTTTGTTTATTTAATCACTATGCAGTATACATTAAGAAACATTTTTCATTTCTAGTATGTCTGACCGTGCTACAGTAAACATGTCAGTTGAGGAATTTAGTGGCAATTTATTTAATGTTAAATTCAGAAGAACCGTAGTTTGATTAAAGCCAAATATCTAGCGAATTCGTGTCATTTATTGAGATTCTTAGAGTATTTTCTATTCAGTTAATCGTATTGTGAATCAGATGTTTATGTAAAAATGACGGAAGAACTAAACTATAGTGCTAAACCAATAAGATTTTAGAACTGATTTTCAAGGTTGCAGTGCACAGTTCGAATAATTGTATCGGTTCTATGGAATATACTTTCTGCTTTGGATGGATGTGTGTTAACAATGTACCTTCGAGAAAGGGTAGTTTCAAACTTAAAATGGCTTAAATCAGATGTTGCCAAATAAGTGACGAGTCGAGATTGCTTCAGAAATCGCACAAGAGTGGCACTATTTAAATGATTCAAATATTCATAAGAAAGCTAGCCTGTATTTAACTTCACTCAAACTTGATATCAAACGATGAATACCAAAAAATGGAACAGAATACAATAGATTAAAGTTTTTGTTGTCATTAAAACTTACAACACTCCAATAGCTAAAACCACAAGATCTACTTTAGGTGAAACATAAACTGGAAAATACAAGGTTGGGCATAATGAAGTTTATATAGGCTGAACAGTGGATGACAAGACTGGGTAAAGTAAAGTCCAGTTGATTATGTAGGCGACTCAATTAACTTGAAGTTACAGATTGAAATGAAGTTTTAATGAATATTACACACTAATCTGTAATACTTATCCACAAAATGGACGGAAAATTGAATACAACTTACAATGAACATTTAAAATACTGCCAATAACCCTAACTTAGTTAGTTAAATATTCTAACACATTTAGCGAATAATGTTGTATAATGTAAACATTTTATTCCCATCATCATTGTGTCCCTGATTTCCTATTCTACGGTTTAGCATATTTACTGTAAGTATATTATCTTTTATTTATGAACTGAAGTTAATTAGCTGTGTACATGTTACCTCCATTCACTACAACTATCTCCCTTGTTTTGTATTAGTGTTAAATTCCTAACTGGCTAACATTTTGGTCTGGTTTCATGTATGTATACAGGAATTCATGAAATGCGATATGATATTGTCTAGTTAATTACTCGACTTGTGTTTTTTCTATTTCTGACTTGGGACTGGGTGAGTATCGGTTAGACATATAGAGACTGACTAAGCACTCTCGTTGGCTATTGCTACTTTAATCTCGTGTGCTAAAGATCCCATCAACCAACTGGCCTTACTTCCTCATCATAACAGCCTTTTTTTAATGTCATAGCAAAAGCAGACTTTGTAAAATAATAATCGTTAAAAATTACTTTACTGTCTAACTCACTACGATTTTAAATTTTTCATAAATTAAGAGTTCCATTGAGCCGAGTCTTCGTTACGTAAAACCCTTCTATTTCATAAAACTGTAAAGTAGCTTGTCCAACTTTTGGAACCCACTACCTATATTTATTGTTAATAGAAGCATTAAAAATGTTTCTAATTTTATTTCCCCAGTGGAGAATATGAATTTGGACAACAAATATTTGATATCTCGACACATCACTTCATTGTTTGTAGATCTAGCCTTAATTGAAACAACTGAACCTGTATATCAATAACTTCTAGTAAAACAAGTATACAATGGAATTCCAAGAGCTAATCTCAAAGAATTACTATTCTGATTTACGTTAAACGTTCGTTTTATCTTTAACAACACATTTTACAGATAAATTAACGCAGTAACGATAATTTCACATTTGGGTCCAATCTTAACAGATTTTTCTCATTACAAAAAGGACGCTGTAGGCAAACTCCACTCTTAGTGTCGTCACATCTATGACACTTTCATGATCATCGATCGGAATATTTCTATAAAGGAACTACTAATGTAGCTTAACAATGTACACTTCTCAATCACATTTATGTTTGAGAACGAATGTGATGGAAAATTGCATTTCCTTGACATCTCATTAAACAAACGGGATGACGGATAGATGAACAAAAGTGTATGCAAAGAGAATTCCAATGTAAGTCATTATACACATTTCTAATGCTTTGTATTCATCTGATACAAAGAACCGCACTAAGTTTCTCATTGACAAAGACAAAAATATCTACTCAGAGGACACCATAAAGCAGCAAATGGAGTTCATCAGTTATACGTTGACCAAAATAAACTATGAGAAATGTTTTCTTTTGCAGTACATGATTATGAGTAACAATTAGTTAGAAACTTAGACTGCTATCGGGAAAACCTCTTACTGAAACTACAGTCTCATAGAGATAATGCAATTGATGTTATATTTAGTCGAATAGTGAAAGTAGTTAAAACGACATTTTAAGGAGTAAAACTATGTTTGTTCATTTTGTAGTCTACCATCTGTGTTTATTCAAAGAACAATAATCTGTTTGAATTCATCTTTCCTGTGTGTATATATCAATTCAGCTGCTCCTGTGGAGAAAGCAGCATAAGTCTTTGTAACATCCAGCTTATTCAATGAATGAAATTACATCTAGCACTGCCTGATAAAAATTAAATAAAGTGTATACGCAGCTCTATTTTTTCGTATTTGACAGATAGTGGTAGTAAAGTAGAGAGAACCAAGTCATTTAAAGCAATACACCGATTAACATCACATCCTCTTAGTGAAATTCGTATTTGTTTATTACACAACAGAATTAACTGAAGTTTGAACCAACAACCTTAGCTTACATGTTTATAAAAAATTTGCAACATCTTTACCATGTGATAACTGTGGGATACTATACGCTAGCACACCATAGTAAACAGTTAAAAATAAAATGTATAAAGATATATTAGTAATTAACATGAGTACACTAAACAGGTTTAAAGTTTAAACGAATGTAATTTACTTTGAGAAGAAAATAACTAAGACTAGAAAGTAGTATTCTGAAAGGAATATCACATTTAATCATTCGTAACTTAACAATCAGAACCAGAGTTGACAACACGAAGAACACAGCAGCATGAAATAAATGTCTGTCTAAACAACAACAAATGTATAGGATTGAGCTGTTAACAAAGATTATGACAGAAATGAATTATTGATACACGAGATTAATCCAGAAGATGCAACTCAAGACAAACTGTATTGGAGAAGATTGTATTTAAAATGAACCCTGGTAAGCATGACAGAAGAGTACAACAGCACAGAAGGTATTATTGATAAACTAAAAGAACACTGATAAAATATTTACGTATAACAACAACCTACTAATTACAATCTAGTACAGGAATAATGTTGATAGGTTTCATTATAAAAATTAGCATTCCTATATCATCTTACTCAACCACATTGTTTGGCCAAACAAAACTTAATAAATGAATTCCTAAATTCTGAACATTTCTGTTTTATTACTTTATTTATGCATTATCTTCTCTTGTTAAATGATATGAACTTTCTGTCCACAAATTTCCTACTATACAATTTTAGCAATCATTAGTTTGGTTCAGTTGAATCAGCTTTGTAGAGGTTGCCATTTAATTGTATTGTTCGTCACGGACTCATCTTGGTTGGATACCAATGGAAACTATGTGACACTGGATGACCATTTTGCTATAGTATATGACTCCTGGGAGGAATTAAAGGAAAGTATTTCTGAGGAGTCTCGTGTGCACACGAAACAACTGTCTATTGTCAGCTGATTTCTGAGGTAGCCGACTAGGATCAATCTATGACAAACAACATGATTATTATTTTGCTGAATTTATCTTCTCAAGTTTTAATCTACTTACTGTATTGAACTATTCATTCGTACTGCTTATGCTACTTTCAGTTTTCATGAGTATTAGTACACCTGTTTATTTACCATCAGTTCGCACATTTTACGCTTATTATTATGACAATTTATGTAATCTGCGTAGATAATTGTCACCACTAATTGATGAATTGTTGTGATTGGTTTAACGGTTTACATATTTTCCAATGAATATTATTGTATGTCAATTTGATATCACGAATCTGTCTAATTTAAACAACTATAGATCACCTGGAAGTACTGGACAGCTGTTTCGTCCTAGTAAGGGACTCTTAAGCAGTACTCATTCACAATCTTACCAAGGATCGAACCCAGGATCTTCTTTTCCCGCTGTGAACGCTTTACCATTAGATCACTGAATCAGCTCCTTATGGCTGATATTTCTAATTCAGTCAATTTGCGATACGTTATGTACATTAAAGTGAAGTTTGATGAATTTTTAAGCGATGAAACAATATTGTTGGCTCAAATAGGTTCTTCTAATTTATGTGATGGGAATTTTTAACATTATATTATTATTACTGTTATTATTATAGGTGAATCAAAACTAACTGTCAATCGAGTTTAACTGTATGTAACCGTAATCATCCTCTCAGTAGGATTTCTTACTCTACATCTTTCCCCCCCCTCCTACCCAACCTCTTCTTCTTCCAAGAAACTTCGTCCAAGTATCATAATCGTTTATTACCTTATCTCTCTGACCAAGCACTAAACCATAAATCCTCTTCCCATGTGGATATCACAAATCCTCATTATTATTATTATTATTATTATTATTGTCAGTAGTAATATTTATATGGTGCTGTTTTCATCTGTCGACGTGTGTAATAATTCATTTATTGTACACATTAAACAAATATTAATACACAGGTGTTTATACGTTATTGACTTCATCTTGAAATACATCATACAGTACATCATACAGATTTCAACATTTCAATGCATCATTTAACTTAACTATTATTTCTCTGTACTTATATGTGTGTGTAAATCATAGAGATAATTGAGATTTCCTCTTTAGTCATATTGATGAACTTTATGTAATACCTACTTCATTAGCTTGTCATTTCAATTAACTTTGTCTATGATATGTGAGTGTGTGTGTATGTGTGTGCTTATGGTTATGCATGACTATGTAAGTTGAATACTGTATTACAAATCAAGGGTATACATGATGAATCATATTATCATCTAATTTCAAAATTTGTTCTTTCATATTCAGATCAATACTACTTAAATAAGTAAATAAAAATCTTTAAAAAAAAAAGAAAACTAGTAATCCACTAATTCTCTTTCTCTTTCTATGTTAAGTACACTAAATTATTATTACTTCTTTTTTTATTTTTGCATTTTTAGTTATTATGAAGGTTATTGATGAAAAATTGTCTAGCCATTTGTAAATTGTACCAAATGAATCATATTTGCCTCTTTTTTTTTGCTTTTTTATTATTACAAGGTGTTCTAATAAACACAACAGTTGTAGAAATTGAATTGGGATGGTTTGTAGAGAATGGCACTTTTAGTTGATTGAATACATTACAGATTGATGTTGATAGGGTACTACTGAAAAAAAGAGCACTAGACTGTTGTTTTGTCCTAGGATGGGTCACCTTAGCTGTGTGTACCCTAGATTTCACTCCAGGGGCTTCAGGTGAGTGAGACAGTTGTCACCAATGACAATGGATGATCATCGTGATATACATCACAAACCGATTAAAGTGGAAATTCTATCATTGGATGCCGGTCGGCCTAGTGGTGCAGAGGGCTAGGTGTTAGCCAACCTGAAGCCCCCAGGGAGGGCTCTGGGGTCCGAATTGCTGAGGAGTTCCACATTATAACGAAACAACTGTCCAGTGCTTCCTGGTTTTCAGTGATACACTGCCAACACCAGTCTGCAAAGTATTTAATCAGTTATACAAATATTAAATGTTTAGAATGTTGAATTGTGTAACTGAATCAAAAGATTAACCGATGTAAAAGAGGATAGTCGTTTATTTGCAGTATAAAACTCCGAAGCGGTAGTACACATACATCAATGTTCCTATCAGGGATTAAGTTCACATCTTTTAAACGTATACTTAATATATGTACCAATGAGTTGGAAGTCATTAGTTTATATTTCTAAATGTAGTCAATTAACGGAAGGTTATGGAAAATTTATTAAATTCATTTGGTGAATAATTGGCTCATATACTACATGGTTGGACTTCACTTTTTAAATCTTATCATTATTGCTTCAGAATTACTTCATAAAATCATTTACTAGTTTAGTGTTACCGACTGCATTAATGTTATGATTATGGATAAATTATATACGACTTATGTAGGCAATGTGTTCGACTAGCTATTGTTTGTTTATATTGAATTATGATTGAACTCCGTCCCACAACAATATAGTTCCAAACTGTCTATAAATTATTGAATTCTATACATCCATAATTCATAAGATGAGTGTATGCATTAAAAGTCAGTAACGATGAGTTTCTGATAATCGTATATGAACTATAAGTAAGATCAATAAGCAAATAATCAAGCAAGTGCGGTAAGTAAGTAGACTTCAGGTTGAGTTCAATCATATAATGAGCAAACTTACTACAGAGTAAAGTACAATATGTAAAATATATCAGGGGTTATCGACAGCTGCTACACTAGTAACTTCATAGTGACTGTTATTATTGAATTTTTTAGAGACTTTGGGGTTTTATAGCTTTAGAACACACACTGATTTCGCTAAGATAACTGT
Organism: Schistosoma japonicum; assembly: GCA_025215515.1. Taxonomy (NCBI): domain Eukaryota; kingdom Metazoa; phylum Platyhelminthes; class Trematoda; order Strigeidida; family Schistosomatidae; genus Schistosoma; species Schistosoma japonicum. The sequence goes on along the minus strand of CM046061.1, from coordinate 13,399,240 downwards.
AGGAAAACAGAACTTCTTATCTATCGCAGTATGAAACACTTCAGTAGTGCTGTGTAGCTAAGACTAAACACACTACATGTTGAACACCTAACATTTAGACCACTGAATTATCTTTTTTGTTAATTTAATTAAAATCAGTAGTGAACTAATGATAATCACGAAGTAATAATTCCACATTCATAACTCTCTAGAAAATTTATTATTCAAGATTTTGTGGGAGATGATCACTTACAGATTGATTAATCACTGAGTAGTAACCAGTTTCATGATTATCAAGTCCTTTATATTAGTGTTCCAATTCTATCGATCATGTCGTAATGTAGTCAGTGGTATTGGTTGCAAACTGCGAAACTGGTTTATCCAGATGCTATTCCGTCAGGATACATCAGTTCCCTCAAGATTATTGATACGCCTTTTTCACGCTTGCCAAATAGCACGAAACCTACGCTTCCAAAGTTTTAAGGCAACAACCTGAAACCACCTCTTATGAATACTGATTTTTTAAACTGTCCATAGCTATTAGGATTCAGAAAGGAACTTTGTAATGTGAATATATTTATACAGGTAAATGAAGTTGTTTAGTGATATTCTCAAAATTTTAAGGTAAGTAAAATGATAATGAATCTTGAAAAATTAATCAACTTCTTAAGATTAATTTAATGTAAAACATTTCATTACTTCTATGGTGAAATACTTATAATTCATGCAAGCTCTATGTTCATTGTTCAAAAAGTGACTTCCATATTCAACGTCACTGTTGTCTCATTCCTATACACTATGATAATACACTATAATAATCAATTCTTTCTGAATGACGTTATCTGTAAACATTCTAGTCTTCGGATAATATAAAATCCTTAATCTACTTCATATTCACAGGGAAAAAAAATAACTGTAATAGCGATTTAGTAAAATGGTAGAAATGTCAATTGTACATAGATGTGCATGTGATTAGTCTTTTTTATTTTTAGGTGTAAACATGTTCATTTAAGCTATGATTATTTGGAATACTACTAAGCTATTCTATTGTATTAAGTCAAGAAGTTCTAAATTCTAGTTCAAATGAATTTCAATTATAGCTGTTTGTATTCGTTATAGATTGATGTTGGTTGGGCACCTTTGAAAACCAAGAAGCAATGAACAGCTGTTACGTCCTAGTATAAGACTTATCAGCACTGCACACCATTAATTCTGTCAGGGTGTCTAATCTACTTATCTCAACAAAACCACCTATAACAAATTTCTATTACATTTGAATTTAACATGGCAACATGCTGAATAGCCAAAGTTGCCACTTACTATTCTGACTAATTAAGTAATTAATATTCCTGACTTTGAGAGGGTGGAGATCAATGTGGCATTCTAACCAATCAAGAAATAGAAAATCAACATGCACTGATCATGCAAATTATTAACCAATGATATGTAAGTAAATTGAACTCGATAAAATATGCAAAACATGTGCCAAACTAGATATTGATGCATAAGTTAATCAGTTTATGGGTTCTAACAAGGATCTTCTATGGTATTTTGTGTGTTACATTCACAGCACATTTTAAGTAATGTGATGGTCGTGCCTCTGCATCTGATAGTTTTCTTTCTTCAGTGAACATAACGATAATTTTACGATTGAGCCACATATTGAAATTGCTATCAGCATGTTGAGTATAGCTTAACCCAACATGGAAAAATGAAAAATACAGCTGTAATCAAAATTAAAGCTTCCAATTCACAATCTAAAGTAGAGAAAATCTCAATGTTATTTTTTGATGTATGATTTTTAGAAAGATACTATACTCTGTATTTTATAACACTTCTTATTAGATGGTTAAACGTAGTCTACAAGACCCCTTGGATAACCAAGGTATCATGCTTGTTGGGACTATTAGCTAAACTTATCTGTAATATTCAGGGGGTTGACATAAAGTTCGAACTAATATCATCCAAATTCACAGTTTGAAATGTTACGACCGGTCTATTAGGGATGCTAATAACCTCCTGCAGGACTGAAATATTCATATCGGGTGATCACTGAGTAAACAGGATTTACCAGATTCTTCATTGATAAAATGCATTGATCAACAACGTCAAGACAAACACGACATTGGCTACTACTCTGCTCACTCAATTTATTTGTAAGAAATCATAGTATCGCATTGTATATGCGTTTACAAGGAATGCGTTTAAGAGTGATACGCTTATTTCTTGTTTAAATCATATTCCGATAACACCATCTAACTGCTGAAAGTTTAGTCGACAAACTATGACTTGAATTTTTAACTTTATTAGAAGTAAAGTAGACTAACCGCAGCTGTTACTTCTATGGTATGATCAGTTAGATCGACTGGAAAACAGTAAGAATAAAAACAATTAACTATACTGGGCTATGACAGAAATGAAATGTTCCCTTCGACAAATGATTTCCTACAATAAAAAGAGTTTCAAACAATTTTATCTAAAAATATCACCTTTTACCATGGTCTACAAATCTCAGTCGCTGCCGTTAAGACCTGAAAAGTACAGAACTGACACACTGAGTGCTACTCACAAAACGGTCATATATGACCTTCATTAAACACACATACTTTCAGCTCTTCAGTAATGCTCACGAATCATCATGACCACATCTACGTTTGCTTTCGAGGTTGCTTAAGAAGAACCAAATCTTTGAAACTATATCAACTACATTCGATATGAGGTTGTTTATCAGTAAACTATGAATACTGTGGCTGGCATTCATAAATAATTACTTTCAGTTACCTTGGTAACCAGGCGTAATCAAATCATAGTTATTAATAATTTTAAAATGTTTATACCCAAAAAAATATCTTTTTTTTCGCATTGACTCATCAGATACTTTAGAAAATAATGACTAAAAATTGATTTATCAATCTACTAATTATAGTAGTATATTTATAGTTAGTCAGAATATGTATTGATCTTTTGGTTGATTGGTAGAAATAGAAAAATAATCCGTTGAATTACATGACTAATCAATAAGAGATACATTTCATTTACAAAGAACAAACTGAATAAGAAACAAAGAAAGTAATAAATAGAGTATAATAATAGAAAAGGATTGAATAATTGTTTGTTGAAAATTCTCACAACTATGGATAAAGGGGGGGGAGTGGATTAAGAAATGATGTAGATGTATAGTTCATTAAGCAAAAGTTATTATTCCTGATAATTTAAGAAAAGTTTCTAAATTAAAATATGACCATAACGAAAACAAAAGTGAAATCACCAACAATGTCAGAGAAGTCCTAGTTACTGAAATTGCACTTCAAAGATGACGTCTGGTGAAAAGTGAACACAATATATAAGCAAGGTCGTCGAATAAACATTCAATGCACCAATATTATGTCTTTCTCTAACCGACTAATATTGAGTTCATGAAATGAAGATAACTTATCTAATTTAGCCGTCTCCATTCTTTTTTATCTGTTCAGCTCTACCTGTAGACTCGATTATGTTGGGTATACTGCCAGAAAAGAACATCACCGATTTCTTAAACATCACCCATCATGGCTGATAAAAGGACATAAGAAAGCTATGGAAAGCTCTATTGTTTCACACTTAGTTGACACACTATAGATTCCCATGCAACTTACCTCACTGCCCAAGAATACATCTCTTACACATGTCATAAGCTTCAAGGATACATTGAAGAAAAGCGGATCTATGCATACAAATGAAGTTTGTTCATTCAATCAATTTGTCCTGGCCTTCTACAAAACATTCAAATTGTTCCTACGTTTCTCAATTATTTTTGAAATTTTAACTTTATTCTTCTGTTTCAGTCACCTGCGAACCTCGACAGACTTAGTTTTCGTGCAGATTACGTATCATCATTGCTTCAGGTACATTTTTCTCGAGTCTGTTAACTTCCATGTAACCTACAATAAGGAATGTTGCCTGTCAACTACCTTTGACTTCATAACATCAAAAAATTGTACGTGGTGATGCGCACCATTTGGTTATCACTAAGGTCTAGATAAATATGATGTTGGTCACAACTGATTGATCGATGAATTTATATAAGTTTTTATTTTAAACATCTATTTTCTGAAAATGAACAATTCTGTTATTCCTTTCTTCAAATAAACGAATTTATTAATCACTATGTAATTGTTATTAAGTAGTGTTAAACTAAGTTCAGAATTAGAATAAGCTTAGGATGCAGGTACATCCTGCCGATGAGTCTCAAATAGGACGAAACGCGCGTCTTGAATTCCGCTTGTCAATCATAATCCAACTTAAAAATATTACAAACTTTAGAATGCTCAAATGAGAAGCTTTTACCCTCATTCCTCACGAATTTCGATGCAAGAAAATTTATTATGATATTACAAATTGACTGTACCAATAAACTCATACTTAGTGATTGAATAATATAAGAGTTGCCAAAAATCTTGGCTATGGACATATATTACTAATAATTTCTAAAGTATGACTAAAGATCTAACCAGTACTATTTATTTTTCAATCATTGTCTCATTTATATTAGTCTTTCAAGTAAAATAGTATTTGTAAGACATCCATACTTGTTTGTAATAAATGAAAATGTTCCGATAATGCAACTGTTATAACCTGTTCTACAAGATTAAAGTAAATAACTGTGACCAACAGTCTGTTATTTCTTAATTGCAGACATGACATTCAGTTTGTTGGTTTCATTTCAGCTTGGACGGATTTGAGAAAGAGTTTATAATTAATCTGACTGAGTTACTTACCAATCTACCTTGACAAATTTTTTTTAGCGCATATATGTTCATAATGAAAATAATAGATTTTAGTCGAAAATTCTTATTTGCTTGTAGTAATTTTCATTTTTACATTGTTGACATTCAAGATTGCAATTGATTAGTCTCTGTCATCAGATATAAATTATGAGCAAATTGTCATGATTTAACGTTTAATTCTTAGTTCTAACTAAGTAGAAAGCAGTGGAGTCCAGAGGGGGGTCATAACACATTATGTAGGAATTCATCCAAAAAATGTTCATGACACTCAGTGTTGGTATGCACACTATGATTCAAATAAATGGTCTATTGCTTCAAATACCAATGCATTTTATGCTTAACTATTTAGCTGAAATAACAGATAAACCGTTTGTTGAAATAAAACATTATGCGGATACGGGAAAACTGATTAATATACTCAGAATCTGCCAATTGCTTAGTCGTTAAATTTTGATTTAAATCCTTAGTTGAATATGATACACCGAATAGTAAAACGGAAAACTATATTGTCTTGAAGTGTGATAACCCATCTAGAGACCCCCAACGGTTTCTGTCGGTCCCAAGCTTAAATAAAGAAAAAAAGGTTGGCACTCCAGGTAGCAAAATAATCCAGTAAAACAACAACCTATCTAAAAAACGCTAACCAGTAAAAACATTTGCAAACATTTAAACTATGTCCTAGAAGTTGAATGGTCTCCATTTCAATGAGATACGACGACTCTAAAGAGATGAGGCTGAGGCCCCTTCTGATAACCAAATCAACCATTTATATAAGTACATGGAATGTTCATACAATGTGGGAGACATGGAGAAGCATACAAATAGCTGAAGAAATAAGAAGATACAACCTGAAGATACATGGAATAAGTAAAACCAATTGTTCACAAGCTGGACAGTAACGATTATCCTCAGGAGAAGTACAGATATATTCTGGTTACAAAGAAGAAATGCATCACACACACACACACAAGAAGTAATACTAATGTCGTTCCAAGAAACATGGAAGGCTCTTATAAGATGGGAATCTCATGGACCTAGAATTACCAAAATATCCTTCAAGACGAAGAAGGAAGAGACTACAATGAATGTCACCCAATGTTATGCTCACACCAACTACAACCACGAAGACGACAAAGATCAGTTCTATGCGAGACTACAATAAACCATTGATAAATGCCCAGCTAATGATCTGTCTATTCTGATAGGAGACTTAGAAGCCAGGGTTGGAATGGAGAACACTAGATATGAAGACATCATGGGACGACATGGACTGGGAGAAAGGAACGAAAACGGTGAGAGGTTTGTAAACCTATGTGCCTTCAACAAAATGTATATAGGTAGTACCATATTCTCTCACAAACTCATACACAAAACTACATGGGTTTTACCAGACACATTACGGAGAACCAAATCGACCACATCTGCATCAACAAGAAGTTTAGAATGAACATGGAAGACATAAGAGCAAGGAGAAAAACTGACATAGCTTTGAATCACCATCTGGTAGTGGCTAAAATAAAACTGAAGCTGAAGAAGTACTGGACAACTGGAGCAGTAATATTACAAAAGTATAACACAGCCCTTCTATGGGATATTAACAAGCGCAACGAATTCATAATAACTTTCAGCAATGAGTTTCAGGCACTTCAAGATCTACTAGAAGAATATGGAACTAATATGGAGGACAACTGGAGATTGATGAAGGAAACAATAACTTCAACGTGTTCGGAGGTTTATGGTTGCAAGAAACATCATCCTAGAGAATGGACCTCTGTTCGTACTCTGGTCAATATCCTAGATAAGAGGATCAGAAAGATAGCAATCAATTACAGCCGAACAAGAACAGACGAAGCCATGACACAGGCCGAATATACAGAAGTCAACAGGCAATTGAAGAGAAACATGATGTCGGATAAATAGAGATAGGCTAAGAACCTAGCAATGACGACGGAAGATGCTGCAAGAGAAGGAAACATGAGACATCTATATGATACAACGAAGAAGCTAATTGGGGAATTTCAGTAATGCAGAATGGCCAATTAAGAGCGAAGCTAGCAAACCAATCACTGAAGTGAATGAACAACGAAACAGGTGCGTAGAACCCGTCGAAGAGCTGTTAAATAGACCAGCCCCACTGAACCTACCAGTCATCGAAACATCAGCCATGGATCTCCCAATAAACACCGACCAACAAACTATTGAAGAAATCGAAATGTCCATCCGACAAATCAAGAGTGGCAAGTCAGCAGGACCAAACAACATACCATCTAACCGATGCGCTGAAGACTGATACACAAGCAACGTTAGAGATAGTCCACACTCACTTCAGAAAGATTTGTGAGGAAGAACAAGTGTCAGCAGACTGGAGAGAAGGATACCTCATCAAGATACCAAAGAAAGTAGATCTTAGCGATTGCAAGAACTACAGAGGCATCACTCTTCTTTCGATACCACTAAAAGTCTTCAACAGAGTGCTTGTTATTGGACCGAATGAAAGATCCAGTCAACGTCAAACTTCGAGATCAACAGGCCGGATCCCGTGAAGACGAACCGCGTGCCCAGCAAATCGCGACTCTACGGTTCATTGTTGAACAATCAACTGAATGGAATTCACCATTCCACATCAACTTCCTCGAATACGAAAAAGCATTCGACAGTGTGTGTAGGAGAATATTATGGAGCCTTGTATTACATTATGGCGTACCCGAGAAGATAGTCAACATCATGTGGGATTCTTACGATGGATTACATTATAAAATCGTACACGGATGTCAGCTCAGAGATTTACTCAAAGTAGAGACCGGTGTTAGATAAGGCTGTTTACTCTCGCCCTTCCTCTTCCTGCTGGTAGTTGACTGGATCATGAAGACTGCAACATGTCAAGGCAATCTCGGAATACAGCGAACAACATGGATGCAAGTAGATGACTCGGACTTCTCAGATGACCGACAGAGCTCTTCTATCCAACACACAGCATCAAATGCAAGTTAAAATAGACAGTGTAGCATCAGTCTCCATAGCCAGCAATCGGCCTCAACATATACAAGGTGAAAAGCGAAATCCTACGATTCAAAACAAATAACACTAACCCAATTTCACTCAACTTGTCGGTGAAATTCCGGAAAATGTAGAAACTTCGACATACTTGGACAGCATCATCGATAAACAAGGAGGGTCTGATTTGTGGCAGATGTGTAGGCACGGATTGGAAAGGTGAGTAATCGCAGTGTTTCCACAACTGAAAACCATCTGTAACTCAAGCCAACATTAAAATTAACATTTTTAGTAGAAATGTGAAGACAATTCTGTTGTGTGGAGCTGAAACTTCATCATTTAAGAGATATAAGTATTTATAAACAACTGTCTGTGTAAAATACTTTTGATATATGGGTCAGATAACATCATCAACAACCTTGTATGGCAGAGAACATATCAACCGAAATGCAGTCGAGGAAGAAATTAGGATAAGACTCTGGGGCTTGGTGGACAGGATACACATTTAGGAGATCATCAAATTGTGTCACAAGACAAGCACTAACTTGGAATTCTGAGGGTCAAAGGAAAATAGGAAGACCAAAGAGCACGTTGGTTTGGGAATCGGAGACAAACATGTTGAGGATGAAGATAACTTGGGAAGAAGTGGTAAGGAGAGTCTAGGACAGAGTTGGTTGGAGAATGCTAGTAGGCGGCCCATTTTCCACTGGAGAGAGTTAACAGGCGTTGATTAATTTACAGATTGAAGTGTTATGGATTAAACTTTACTAATAATTGACAAATAAACGAGTTTTCTATTGCTAAAACTGATGAACAGTATACCAATCGACAGATGAGGTGCGATGATCCTCCGTGGTAAGCAGGTGGCTCTTCATACTATTGGATTATTGGGGCAAGCACTTCATAAGTAAACTGATATCACAGACAAAATCATTAGCCTTAAGAATAGGTTTTTTTGATGTAGTGAGAAACAATAAAAGAAACAGGAACAAATATCGTAAGTGATTTGAAAAAACAAGTTCTTAAGACCGCTTATCCTTAAACGAATCGAGAACTATTTGTTTGGCTTTATTTGTACCCATTTTATCGGTTCAAATTATCCCGAGATTCAAATAAAAACCAGAGAGAAAAGTGGGAAAGATATTTTTAACTAGTCTGGAACTTTAATAAATAAACGGGAGATAACTATGCAAAGTTTCCCTAGTTGATTGGTTGTATCATCTCTAACTGATGAATAATGTTATTAACTTAAACACAGAACTAAAAATGGCTTAAATTATAGTTGCACAATTTTATCAAGGCAATTTCTTGTGGGAAAAATATTACTTTTCATCACAGACTCTTTTTTATTAGAGAAGAGCTGGTATTCCGATTGAAATAGGAGTGGTTATGTCCGCCTAAGCAAGCATCTGATCTCATACAAAATTGACTAATGTCATGTTTGATTAGTTCATATCTCAGTTTACAGGAGGTTAATTAAAGTATTTAAAGACCAGTTAGAAATACTTCAGATGATGAGAGTGAACAGCATGACTTTGAATCACACAATGGTCAACATTTTTTCAATATCCTCAATAGGACCTACTGATTTGTGGTAACACATATGACATCTAATTCCAACCCTCTAACGTCAGTATGTTATCACTGCTGAAACTCCATTAAGTCAGTTTTCAAAAGCCGACCTAAACGTTTTTTCTTCAATAAATGAGTCATAAACTTTATGTTAACCGAAATGAATAGACTGTCACGAAATGTATTCTTGTAACTTTCTTATAACAGTCTGTTTTGTTTATAAAATGTTTATTAGTTTGCTTGTTTCTTTTTTATTATGTGTTTAATGTTATTGTCATTTTGAAACAATCAAAGACGCCTGTCAATCAACAAATAAGAGTAGGAGTAGTTGACTATGAAGTTATCAGATGAAACGTATTTATTATATTTATTTGAATGAATGACCTTATAAGGTTATGTCTGTCTGTTATTCTAGTTATGGTCTGGATTAGGTCAAGGTCAATTCATTAAGTCAGTATATCATTTGTTCTTCCTTAATTTGGATGAGTCATTATAAAAAGATCAATATGTATACTGTTTCGTTTATTTCTTGACATGTTCAACGTAGGTTACGCAATCAAAAAGTCAAAATGACATTTTAAAAGTTAATTACCTAAAGTAGAATGAAGTGCTGTTGTTGAGTAAAGTTTATTATAAATCGTAGTTAGGTATTGTTGAGGTTGTTGACCAGTGGGCTATAACGATGTCGAATGTGCAACAATTACTCCCTGATGACAAAGGATGAAGCTGCGCTGATTTATCACGAATTGATTGAAGTTAGAGATACCAAACACGGAATACCTCCTCAGTGGTCTAATAGTTAAGTGTTCCCTGTGAAACTGGCAGGTTCTGCCCCAGTCATTGAAGTTCCCTATGCGCATTTCTGAGTAATCCCATACCTAGACAAGTCACGTATTCAGTGCTTCTTATTTTCCAAAGGTTACTTAACTGATATGACGAAACGTTTGGACCAATCACAGATGACGGTTGACTAAATATAGTAAGATATTGTACTAGCCAATTACAGCGATCAGCGACAAATGCAACTGTTGAGTTGATTCCCTTACGTCAGTCCCAGGCCGAAATAGAAAGAACACAAGACCAGTGAACCGATCAGGCTAATTAGACTATATTTCAAGCACCCCATTATACATGTGTAAGATCTGACCACACAGTAAACCATTTAAGAAAAATATCATCAGTACATATTAAGGACGACGCAGAGAGTAAATTGGGGTAACGTTCATACAATCAATTAACCATAATTCAGAAATGGAATGTGACATACTAACAATCAATCGGTTCAACGAAAAGTTAGGTCAAGAGAGACATAATAATAGAAATAATAAAATGGTCACTTTACATGCAACCAAAATAAGTATTCTGACAAACGGTTCTGGTAGGCAGTCAGTTATCTTAAGATGCCTGATATAGCACTAACTCAGGCCAATTCATGATACTGATGTTTATTTTTCATATTTCCAACCGCCTTACCATTGATGTAAAACGCACATAACAATATGTATACATAATCTTAAGTACAATAGATAATCGTGTTTGCATCGTAAATATCAGAATGAGAATCTTATTCATATGGTTGAGTTTCTATAAATTACACCAATGGGTTTTGATGTTAGTCGGTCAACATATTAAATTAACTAAAGTTAAAAATGTTGATCACTGGATACTTCAGTCAGTCAGTCAGTTACAACGTAGAACTTGGTACATGCGTACATCACTTCAAGTTGCCATACCTCAATTAGCAGATAAAGATTAAATTGTCGCACCAAATCCCAGAGTAGGGGAGGTAGTAGCAGAGTAAGTACTAATGGAAAGGCATAGAGATCAGAGATGAGATTTGAGATGAAAAGTGATTCAGTAAAGAGTAGATTATAATAAGCTCAAAAATTAGAATTTGGAGGAAGACAAGAAGTGGATGCACCTGCGCCATTGCAATCGATTTTGAGCCATATCACCTAAAGTCTCTAACCATTTGTTACGATCATCGTGTGGGCCCCAACCAGGTAGTCTACATCTATTAACATGGCTCAGCCCAATTGTCAATGACTTCATGGATTGGTGCCATGTTTTTGTTTGGCCGACTCTAGCTTTCTTCCAGCCTACTTCCACACCAGACAACATTGCTCGTTTCGGTAGACAGTGGTCAGGCATACGCAACACATGTCCTAACCACCTCAGCCGGTGAAGATTCACTACTTCATCAATAGCCTTACCGTATTTACCTAGTACTCTATTCCTAACCCATGCATTACTTACTCGGTTGTCCCAGGAATCACGAGCAATGTTTCGGAGACATCTATGATCGAATACTAAGAGCCTACGGATATCCTCTATCCTTAATGGCCATGTTTCGCATCCATAAAGTAAAACGGATCTGACTGCTGCACAGTAAACGCGTGCTTTTGTCATTAAATGAATGTCTCGCCTACGCCACAAGTGACGCAGGTTGGCAAAAGCCGATCGGGCCTTATGTATACGGGCCGAGATTTCATCGGACACTAGACCGTTAGGACTGATGAGGCTCCCTAGATAAGGAAAACGGTTAACGCATTCAATAGTTTCACCCCCTATCACTAACTTTGGTGCCGAATTGAGCCAGTCCTGAAGTAACATTTTACATTTGAATGGGGAGAATCGCATCCCAAACATGCTTACGTTCAAGTTTAGGATAGTCAAAAAATTCTGCATTTTATCAGCATCTCCACTCAGCAGAACTATATCATCGGCATATTCTAAGTCAGTAAGTTTATCTCCTGGAAAGAGGTCAACCCCAGAAAAATCAGACGATGTCAATGTTAACTCTAAAAGTATGTCAATGATAAAATTAAATAAAAATGGGGATAGCGGACAACCTTGACGGACACCACTAGAAGTGATCAATTCCAAAGACAATCTGCCATAAGCTCTAACACGACATAGGGTTTTCGAGTAGAGAGCTTATATAAGGTTAATGTACTTCTTCGGTACACCTTTCAATGACAGACATTGCCACATAACCTTACGATCGATAGAGTCAAACGCCGCCTAAAGGTCAAGGAATACAGCTATTGTTGGGCGTCTGAAAGTGTGCCTATGTTCCAGAACCTGCCGTAGTGTGAATATTTGGTATATACAACCACGTCCGGGTCTGAAACCACCTTGGTTTTCTCGAGTTTGCTCTTCACGAGCTTTAGTTAGACGTCGAAGTATTATTGAAGCTAATATTTTAGACACTACATTCGTTAAACTGATTCCTCGGTAATTGTCACACGAGGACTTCTGTCCTTTATTGAAGACTGGAATGGTTAGTGTTCGAGACCAGTCAGATGGGATTACGTCTAGTTCCCAAATTCTAGCCAAGATTTCAGTTAATCTGGCTGCTAAGTCTGGACCACCTTCCTTAAATATCTCAGGGGTCAATCCATCTGGTCCTGCAGCTCTCCCTTGCTTTAAGTTTCCAATAGCCTTCACAACCTCACTGAGACTAGGGGGACCAATGTTAATTTGCCATTCAGATTGTTTGGGGTTGGTGGGCAGCAGGGACGACGCCGTGGGCCAGTTGAACTGTTCACTAAAGTGTTCTGCCCATCGGTCTAATCTTCTGGATTGACAGTGAATAATGGAACCATCTTTTTCGCAGATAGTTTCACTTACAGTTGGGTTCCTGATACCCGTTTCCTTGATAAGTCTGAACAGTTGCCTACTGTTACCTATTGCCGCTGCCTTTTCCATCTCTTTAGCTTTCGCCACCCACCACTGCTCACGATCATTGCGTAAGCTTTTGATTAGTTTGTGTTTAAGTTGCCTACGTTGCTCATCATGTTCAGAACCAGACGGGATGTGTTGCCGAGTATCTATCAGTTCAGCAAATGCAGCTGAAATCCACTGAGTTTTCCTAACCATTAGGTCTAGTGTATAAGTAGATATTACTGCTCTTTCGACAGCTTTCTGGATATCATTCCAGGCTAACTCAGGTTGAGGACAGTTTACGCCGTTTACTAATTGGTATTTTAGTTGTTCCTGGAATGCATTCTTGACTTTTACATCATTAAGTTGAACTCTGGGGGGGATCCTTGTCGTAGATCTTTTACGTCCAGTGAGTCGCAGACTAATACGCGCTCGCACTAAGGCATGGTCTGAGTCTAAACATGTGCTCCAAAACGAGCGGCAGTCTTCTATCGAACCTCTCCAACGATGGCTAATAGCAATGTGGTCTATTTGAGTCCAGCGTTGGGTTGATTTCGGAGGCCGCCATGTCAACCGATGTCTTTCCTTATGCTTAAAGTTGGTGTTTGCGAGAAATAAACGCTTGTCTGAACAAAGTTGTAGTAACCGGTTACCATTGTCAGTTCGTTGAGCCTCGACACCATATGATCCACCTAGGTGCCTTTCAGTTTCATCTAGTCTACCTACTTTGGCATTAAAATCACCCTCCATTATTACTACATCAGTGCACTTAGCTTTACATAGAAGGTCAGAAAGCTTTCTGTAAAATTCATCTTTTATTTCATCTGAGCTGCAGTCAGTGGGAGCATAGGCAGAGACAACAAAGAGACGACGGCGTGTGTCCCTATCTTTACGAGTCCTTACCGTTCCATCTAGACGGACTGCACACAAGCGACTGTCTATTGGAATCCAGTCGAGGAGAGCCTGTTCAGCTTTTAAACTTAGTGCTATACCTACACCAGCAAGGCCTCGAGTGGTAGCAGTGGGGTCCCCGGAAACACGAAGAGTGAACCAAGCAGGTTCCTTATTTTCACAAGGTGAGGTCAAGCGAATGACTGTGCTTTGATCCTGTATCCGCGTTTCAGAGATGCAGCAGATATCGATGGAGCGGGATTCTAGAGTCATGGCTAAAGAAGCCTGTTGTCCTATTTGACATAACGTTCGAACGTTGAAAGCTCCAATATACAACATAGTGTGCGGTTTTAGGAGACCAGGGATAAAGTTTCGTGAACTCAAATCACTAGCATTAGAGGTGCGAGGTGATAAAATTATGTTAGAAGGATTAGGCATAATGATAAGAGAGTTTTTAAGAGTTGAAGGTGTGATTTGGCCTCGAACAAGATGATCCAGTGTGCTGTTAGAGGTATGAGGGCGGTTTTCCCTTCCCGGCTGCCCACACCATGGAAGGGTGTTTCTTGAGGAACGTGAAAAAGAAAGTACATTAGTGTTGGCCTTAGAGACCTGAGAGCGTGACCGCAGAGCCCAAGAGACAACTGCTTGAGGCCTGTCACGCACGGCCTTTTAATGAAAAGTTTTTTGAGTATTAGCTCCGCACTTAAAAGCCCTTAGTGGGCACCCATACCGCCGGAGACGGAAATCCGTGAGGTAGGGTGAGGTGTGACATTTTTAGGGCCGACCTTTTCTAACCCTTTCTTCCTTGTGAGAAGGCAGCATCGCTGCAGATGCTGGTTGTCCGAGGGAAACACCTTACTGCTGTCACACCTCTCTGCAGTCAGCAGTACGACTTCGCCCTCAGACCTTGAGTAGCTGCTTTTAGTCTCATCGTTCTCCAATCGACCTACCTGGCATGGTAGAACCTACAGGAACATATGTTCCAGCCAGTATAGCTCGGTTGGGTCATCATGATACGCAAGCCCGACCACCACGTCAAGGTAGCAGCTACGGTCGGGATGACTGGATACTTACTCAGTAGTCTATATATTAAGCCCTTAATGTGAGATCTAAGGTTCTGGGATTAATTCGTGATGGAGTCGTTGACGCATATTCTTAATGAGTTTCAAACTGGGCTGGGACAGCTCAACAGTAAGCACAGCATTTTATGGCTGTCCGTATACAGTGAGTCTGTCATATAACCTATATCAGGGAAAAGATCTCATTAAAACAGTTATGAAGGATTATCTAATACTTTGGAATTCTCTATTTTTAATTGATGCATAACATCTTTGTTTCCATAAATCTCTTACATGAAATAGAATATATATTTATATTCATATACTTACACTGATGGATTACTGAGTGACTTGTGTCATATTTAGTTCATAATGCTACTCGAGTTCTGTCGTGGAATTGTAAATGTACACCTTGGAATGATTTCAAATGTCTTTTTTAATGCATCATGGAAGATAATTAATGTCGGCAGCCTTCTTAACATTTGGCATTACCTATTTTCAATCTTCGTAGTCATTGGAATAATTTTCCTAATTTTGACTTTTCTCTATGTAAATTGAACTTCTGATTGATTTACTAAGCTACTTTCGTAAATGAGCTGATTATACGAGTTTCAGAATACTATGTATGCTCTGTTCTAGATACAGAGTAAAATTCGGTACAACAATTAGTCCCAGTTATATTATTCTCAAAAATACCAATCCGAATAGATAGTACACCGTCACTTTACAATCCATAATTTCACCAATGACAGCAAGAATACATAAAGTCTAAAACAGTGCAATAAAATAGGCATACAGGTAAAGAAGTCATACTTTTGAATGGCTTGCAGTTATAACACAAATACTTTCCATTGTCGATTTCAGAAATAATGCCTACCAACAATATAATTCGATTCAGCCAAAATAGCTTCGACAGTATTAGTGCACCGGCTTCATCGACAGCTATTGTAGGATTATTGCAGCGTATAGTAATGCTAAATACAAGTAAATACACCTCTGCACCGTTTAGTTTAGCATTCTTATCCGCCCTTTAACGAAAGTCGAGAATAAAGTAAGATTAATGCATTAAACATGTTATGAGATACAAAAATATCTGAACAATTTTAAGATCGAAAATGAATGGTAACTAAACTCTTTATATTGATTAAACATTATGTAATGACCAGAGCTGTAATTTTCTTGACTGTATTAGTCCTACTAGAGGGTAGTCATAGCTTAAATATTTTGGTGAAAGTGTCTCAAACGGGGAAAGTATGCAGCGTGCATTTGAACTGCGTGAAGAGCATCATTTCCAATAAGTCTTCAGTCACTAGAGCCAGTCGGTAGTAAAACATTGGTTGTATTTTCATACTAGGTGACACTCGTCAAAAAGACATGCTTAAAATCTTGAGGAAATTAATTCTGATTGTGGGATTCTTTCAAACTGAATATCTCAATTTGAATATAAAATTTTTAGGAGCATTCTGTACTTTTCGTAGTGAAACATTCACAGTAACCAAATGTATATCATTTATAGTAACTTTATTCTATGCCAGAAATTTTATTAAAGTAAGCCATTCTCAGCGCCGATTGTGAGATATTTAAAAAAATTTCTGTTTAACATTCGCTCAGACTGGGATTAGTTAAAAGCATATTTTGAAGTTTAGTTATTTGCACTCATCGCAGATTAATATTGGGTGGGTACCAATAAAAACTAAGGAGAACTGTATGGCTGCTTCTTCCTTATGTAGAACTTCTCAACGGTGTGCACTATCGATTTCAATAAGGAATCAAACCCAGAGACTTTGGTAACACAGTGAACTTTTAACCATATGCACAACATGGCCGACATCCGAGAGCGAAATTCCCACTTCCATCATGTTGTGATATAGCGAGAGGACCATCCACTGCCATAATTTATGTATTATAGTCCTCTCAAAATGTTCATCTCTCATTCCTCATAGGAATAGACATGGAGGAAAAATTTACCATCACCATCACTATTTCCACCTGAATTCTGCAGTATCTAGTATCATAGATACTTTTTAACGATCCTTAAGTACACAAATGTGACGTTCACAATTACCCTGTTCAGACAAATCTGAATCAGAATGGCTAGCATCAATATACGCAGAGTTTTGAAAACGGCAACCCAAACTGTTGAGCTGATTATTATTATTATTATTATTATTATTATTATTATTATTATTATTATTATTATTATTATTATTATTATTATTATTATTATTATTATTATTATTATTATTATTATTATTATTATTATTATTATTATTATTATTATTATTATTATTATTATCATCATCATCATCATCATCATCACCATTGTGTTGAGATGACAGTCGTCAATGTTGAAGATTTGTATTGTTAATGTTAGAATTATTGACAGATAATTGTACTACTTATTTAAAATAAGTAACACGATTGAATGCCAACTACATGACAGATTTCCTTTGAAGTACTCCTATTGAAGTATGTGGGAACACGAATTATACCGGCTTACAAGTAATTTACAGTGAATACCTTAATAATAAATATGAAAGGAGGCAATGAATTTTCGTAAGAAAACTGCATTTGATTATAGACGAAAGTAAATTAAATAGATAACTATTGAATGGGAAGCGTTTCACTCAGCATTGTGTCTTGAACTGTTAGTGGTTGTTGACTGACGATCCATTTAAAATATCAGTGTCGAATATTCAAAAGAAACTACTTAATTTTGGGAATGATTTACCACAAAATATGTAAAGTATTAGCAGTATATTATTTTTATTTTGTTCTCGCTGAACATATCAAATCGGAAAATTGTATGTTCACTGACATTGCCCATGTATTATGAATTTCCGAACAAATTTAAAAGGTGATATAACATTTACTGTCAATGATGTGCAGTAAAATTGTCAGTTTTTTTTTTACTGATGAACCATGTAAAATAGATTCTAAAACATTCCGATAATACTTCAAGTATTTATCCAGAAACCATTCAGCCTGATATAGAACACTTATTAGAAAACTGAGATGCTAATATAAATCAGTCTGGAGACACCTAGGGTTGCTAACTGTCCCAAGTCAGAATAATAGAGTACGGTAGGGCATGGGGTTAGCAACCCCATCCCGTTAAACAGCGAAAACATTTAGTACCATTCTAACAATACCCTGAAAGTTGGATGGTCTTCATTTTGAGAAGTTATGACGCCTCATGGTGGAAGCCGTTTCGTCAAATGCCACAAGGCTGATGGCCCTACTGACAACCAAATCAACCATTTATATAAGTACATGGAATGTTCGCAAGATGTGAGAGACATGGAGAAGCATGCAAGTAGCTGAAGAAATAAGAAGATACAACCTGAAGATACATGGAATCAGTAAAAACCATTGTTCACAAGCTGGACAGTAACGATTATCCTCAGGAGAAGTACAGATATATTCTGGTTACAAAGAAGAAATGCATCACACACACACACACAAGAAGTAATACTAATGTCGTTCCAAGAAACATGGAAGGCTCTTATAAGATGGGAATCTCATGGACCTAGAATTACCAAAATATCCTTCAAGACGAAGAAGGAAGAGACTACAATGAATGTCACCCAATGTTATGCTCACACCAACTACAACCACGAAGACGACAAAGATCAGTTCTATGCGAGACTACAATAAACCATTGATAAATGCCCAGCTAATGATCTGTCTATTCTGATAGGAGACTTAGAAGCCAGGGTTGGAATGGAGAACACTAGATATGAAGACATCATGGGACGACATGGACTGGGAGAAAGGAACGAAAACGGTGAGAGGTTTGTAAACCTATGTGCCTTCAACAAAATGTATATAGGTAGTACCATATTCTCTCACAAACTCATACACAAAACTACATGGGTTTCACCAGACACATTACGGAGAACCAAATCGACCACATCTGCATCAACAAGAAGTTTAGAATGACTATGCAAGACGTATGAGCAAGGAGAGGAACTGACATAGCTTTGAATCACCATCTGGTAGTGGCTAAAATAAAACTGAAGCTGAAGAAGTACTGGACAACTGGAGCAGTAATATTACAAAAGTATAACACAGCCCTTCTATGGGATATTAACAAGCGCAACGAATTCATAATAACTTTCAGCAATGAGTTTCAGGCACTTCAAGATCTACTAGAAGAATATGGAACTAATATGGAGGACAACTGGAGATTGATGAAGGAAACAATAACTTCAACGTGTTCGGAGGTTTATGGTTGCAAGAAACATCATCCTAGAGAATGGACCTCTGTTCGTACTCTGGTCAATATCCTAGATAAGAGGATCAGAAAGATAGCAATCAATTACAGCCGAACAAGAACAGACGAAGCCATGACACAGGCCGAATATACAGAAGTCAACAGGCAATTGAAGAGAAACTTGATGTTTGATAAATAGAGATAGGCTAAGAACCTAGCAATGACGACGGAAGGTGCTGCAAGAGAAGTGAAGCGAACCCCGGATATATGACCAAGTTGCGCTTGTCGTATAACCAAAGATACTTCTATCGAATGGACCCCACTCTTACGAATGATAAATCAGAAGGCAATAAAGGATGGAAGATGAACTATATTTGATCGTATACAGAGCTTTAATAGGATAGCAACATCTAGGCTGGCAAACTAGAGAGAGATGCTACTCACGGTGGTTTGAGTGGTGATCTGGTGAAGATGCGTGACCGCGCGCCTTTAACTAGTAGTATCCGCTAAAACAAACATGTTCAGAATCTATGTCGACAGCCTATGAAACTATTTATTTTGGGGATTATTTACCGCTACAGAAGGAAAAATGAGACATCTATGTGGTACAATAAAGAAGCTAACTGGGAATTTCAGTAAACCGGAATGGCCAATCATAAGCAAAGCTGGCAAACCAATCACTGAAGTGAATGAACAACGAAACAGGTGCGTAGAACCCGTCGAAGAGCTGTTAAATAGACCAGCCCCACTGAACCTACCAGTCATCGAAACATCAGCCATGGATCTCCCAATAAACACCGACCAACAAACTATTGAAGAAATCGAAATGTCCATCCGACAAATCAAGAGTGGCAAGTCAGCAGGACCAAACAACATACCATCTAACCGATGCGCTGAAGACTGATACACAAGCAACGTTAGAGATAGTCCACACTCACTTCAGAAAGATTTGTGAGGAAGAACAAGTGTCAGCAGACTGGAGAGAAGGATACCTCATCAAGATACCAAAGAAAGTAGATCTTAGCGATTGCAAGAACTACAGAGGCATCACTCTTCTTTCGATACCACTAAAAGTCTTCAACAGAGTGCTTGTTATTGGACCGAATGAAAGATCCAGTCAACGTCAAACTTCGAGATCAACAGGCCGGATCCCGTGAAGACGAACCGCGTGCCCAGCAAATCGCGACTCTACGGTTCATTGTTGAACAATCAACTGAATGGAATTCACCATTCCACATCAACTTCCTCGAATACGAAAAAGCATTCGACAGTGTGTGTAGGAGAATATTATGGAGCCTTGTATTACATTATGGCGTACCCGAGAAGATAGTCAACATCATGTGGGATTCTTACGATGGATTACATTATAAAATCGTACACGGATGTCAGCTCAGAGATTTACTCAAAGTAGAGACCGGTGTTAGATAAGGCTGTTTACTCTCGCCCTTCCTCTTCCTGCTGGTAGTTGACTGGATCATGAAGACTGCAACATGTCAAGGCAATCTCGGAATACAGCGAACAACATGGATGCAAGTAGATGACTCGGACTTCTCAGATGACCGACAGAGCTCTTCTATCCAACACACAGCATCAAATGCAAGTTAAAATAGACAGTGTAGCATCAGTCTCCATAGCCAGCAATCGGCCTCAACATATACAAGGTGAAAAGCGAAATCCTACGATTCAAAACAAATAACACTAACCCAATTTCACTCAACTTGTCGGTGAAATTCCGGAAAATGTAGAAACTTCGACATACTTGGACAGCATCATCGATAAACAAGGAGGGTCTGATTTGTGGCAGATGTGTAGGCACGGATTGGAAAGGTGAGTAATCGCAGTGTTTCCACAACTGAAAACCATCTGTAACTCAAGCCAACATTAAAATTAACATTTTTAGTAGAAATGTGAAGACAATTCTGTTGTGTGGAGCTGAAACTTCATCATTTAAGAGATATAAGTATTTATAAACAACTGTCTGTGTAAAATACTTTTGATATATGGGTCAGATAACATCATCAACAACCTTGTATGGCAGAGAACATATCAACCGAAATGCAGTCGAGGAAGAAATTAGGATAAGACTCTGGGGCTTGGTGGACAGGATACACATTTAGGAGATCATCAAATTGTGTCACAAGACAAGCACTAACTTGGAATTCTGAGGGTCAAAGGAAAATAGGAAGACCAAAGAGCACGTTAGTTCGGGAATCGGAGACAGACATGTTGAGGATGAAGATAACTTGGGAAGAAGTGGTAAGGAGAGTCTAGGACAGAATTGGTTGGAGAATGCTGGTGGTCGGCCCATGTTCCACAGGAGAGTTAACGGCATTGATTTTTTGATCCATTTTGATGCTTATCTAATATTATCCATCTGCTACTACGTTACGCCTGATTTGGTTGAGTTCATTTGTTCTGAGCCACCATTATAACTTACTACAATTGTCGCGAACTTCAATTTACATTTGTCGCACCGAAATTTCATTACTGTTTAAAATGATTAATAAAATTAATATACCTCTCAGTAGATATGTGCATTGGTCTTCGATGTTTAACAACATCAATACACCATGTTAAATAAATAATATTAGAGTTAATGTTAGTAATATCATTGATACTACTGAGCGTTTGGCATGGAAAATATTTTTTTATTAAAGAAAGAATGCATTTGTTAAACCAAATTCATTAAACAGTTTCAAATCTCAGTATTTGATGGGGCACATATAATGAATACATCTACACTACTGTTACTATTTCTAAGCCTTGTTAACCAACGTCTACAGTCATTGGTCTCGATAATCACAGAGACCCGACCCACCTAACTTCATGACTCAAGCTAATTATCAATGACTTCAATGATGTTTAGGTTTTCAAGACCGTATGTTTGTTTCATCCTATACCTACTATGTGGCTGGTGGTTGAACAAATGTGATACATATCCCAACAACTCATCTGACGAAGATTCGATACCTCATCACCCAGTTTGTCGTCCATGGTTAGTAACCTGCGTCTTGCTTCAATATTTCCCACTCTGTTATCATAACGTAAACGCGCAATCATTCAAAGTGGCTTACGATCATATACTAATGGGTACGAATGGGCACTATTTACAAAGTTTATAAATCATAGAGATGAATCGCTTCATATTATGGTCGATGTTTCTCAGCAGATGGATATCTCGTCGACAATAAAACTGATTCAAGTGAACGTTCTACACTCATGTTGAGATTTTGTCAGATTTCAATCAAGATAAGTGTTATGGTCAGTGGACTGAACTGCTTCACTCCCTATGTTTAATTTAGCCATGATAAAGACCAGATCTAAAGCAGGGTTTCACATCATTCATGACTAATTTTTATCATATTTCACACTTACATAATGCTGATGTACATTTTTTCATAAGTAATCACTAAGATCCTTATTATTTACTCATCTTTCATACTACTTGGTACTCATTTGACATAAACTAAGCATTATTTTTATTATTGTTCTAAATGTTTCATAAATCTCTCTGTAACTAAATGATTTGTGGCTAATCACTATGACAAAAGGAATGATGAAACGAAAAGAATCATTCCGCTGAATGAACAAATTCGTTCACACACAAGTGCACACACCCTTTTGTGAATCTTCAACAATAATAGCCATAGAAACATTGTATACCTCGTCCACCTTTCACCTATTCATTTTCAATGATATGATGAGTCATATTTCCAGGTCAAGGTCATGTGCGAACCAGGATACTATCTGTCCACTTACAACTAACAATGTATACACCTAGGCACCAAATAAATTTAAGATATATGCATAATCATACTAATTTCTTCTGCTTAGTGCAGGATTCCATTAATATGCGGGAATGTTATTAATGCTGTAAACACTCATTCAAAATCTTCGTAAGTAACTTCATCTCTGTTTTTGTAAGCATAAGACTACGACACAACACACAACAACAACAACAATCTATGTGAATAGAGAAGACTGTTTTCATTGACTAAAATAATCTAGAAAATTTGTTATTTCGTCTCAATTAGGCTTAGTGATAATATTGTTAACACATAAGCCTTTGAATATCTGGCATGTTGCTAAGACATTTGAATGTGTTTGACTAACTTAACAATAAACCGGATAAATAAAGCAAACATTAAGATATATGGCAGATAATTTAACAAATTTAAACAATATAAGTCATAACAACTAGTGTTTTAACGAACTTTATATCTCATGTATTCAATCAGTTGATTAACTAATACATACGACATCACATTAACCCCATCACCACCACCCCCTTAATGACTCATTCTAAAATATTGAGAACAGTGCTCCACAAACTATGAGTGATAAGAACAAGTTAGATAATGTGGTGTTCTAACTTAAGGTTGAATGTAAGTAACTAATATTATCTAGTGGACAGTATTAGTCATTCGATCAAGAACGAACACTGAGTTAGTTAGTCAGTCAAAGTAATGAGATAACTAAAGGGAGATAGATATGCAGCAGATATCTGAGAAGTTCGATTCGTACAAGTTTATGTAAGTTATTTTTTCGAATGATTGCTACAGTACTCATGAAAAACAGTTTCTTCATTCGTAAGATAAAGTCTTTTGTGGAAAGTAAGAAAGTTTTCAGAAATGACATTGTATGATCTTAGCACTACGTAGTAACTTGATTGACATGGGAATCCTGTTATCGAACTCTGACCCAGTGATGATGATTTAGCGTTCGTCGTGAGACCGGGGGATCTTATGTTTGATCCACAGATGGATTCGTGGGTGCACACTACTGAGAAGTTTTATCTCATAACGAAACAGCTATCCACTGCTCTCTGATAAACCAAATGAAAACACAATCGAAAAGAAACATGTTTTCATTCAAATCGATGTTAAAGGAGACTATATTGTTGAAACAATCAGAAGATGACTCAGCTCAGCATTACAGAGAACATATTGTGCTGCAAAATTGGTTATATCGTACATAGTAACATATTTACTGAAACAATCAAAAATCGACAGGTATCCTTCTCATGTTACCGCCAACTGTCTGCATAAATTTACATGTACCTGCAGCAGGAGTTAAATTGACCGAACAGAAAGAAGGACCTACCTATGCTTTAATGAACACGTTTAAAAAAATTTACAATTCACAGGAATTAAAACATTTAACAGTGCAATAGCTAAACATTTGGTTGACATAGGACACCAGATTGATATCAATGAATCACTTAAGGTGTTCAACGGACAAAAAACTTCAAATCTTCTAAAATACGCTGATGCGATTGACATTAAACGATTGAAACCAAACTTATGTGTCCAAAAAGAAACTGTTATAAGCCATTGTTTACCCTGATAACCTAACTTTTGTGTCATTATTTTCGTCGTTATCATTCTTTCGCCAAATCTCATTTATTACTTCCACATTACTTTTCTCTATTTAGATCAGATTGAATGTTTCTCGTTACATCACCGTTTTAGATGGTTAAGTTCAACTTTTGTATTTAGTTATGTCAATTGAAGTTTAATAACTGAGCTTAATTCACATTTTTCTCAACTATTTTCAACCTCCTTTTAATAGTTTTTCTTATTGTGTAATCATTAGAACTCTAATCTCTACTTTGCTTTCTGGTACTTTCTTGTGTATTTTGTCCAACATTTTAGTCATGTTCACATGTCTAGCATGTTCAACATAATTCTGATTTCAACCAATTCCATGCATTCTCATGAGTATATTGTTAGGCCGGACCACAAAGAAGTGTAACAAACTTTCAGAACTGTGTTTTGAGAACACCATTTCAATTATTTTAACTGTCTGTAATGTAAACATTTTGTTTCTATTATTGTTACGTTCCTCTTACCCTATCCTCCCGTTTAGCATATTTGTTGTTATTAAACTGTCTCTTATTATGGACTACAGTTAATTAGTTGTGTACAAGTTGTTCCTATTCACTACCACTATTTCCATCGTTCTGTATTCATGTTAATTTTCTAATTGGTTTGCTGTGTGGTCTGATTTTATGTATATATAAAAGAATGCTTGAAATATAATATGATTCTGTCTGGCTGACCTATTGGCTCGCATTCTTCTTATTACGGCTTGGGACTAAGTGGGCACAGGGCAGACGCACAGCTACCGACTAGGCACTAGTAAAATTTGGCACTCGGCCAACCAACCAACAACCCCCAATTTCTCACGTCATAACGTATGTTAAACTTTGTTTCAAATATTAATTATGTAATATGTTATTCTAGGTTGTATGCAGCTGATGAGAAACCAACTAAATAAAATGAATCGTCATCTTATTCTGTACAAATATTTGTTCTTGCTCTCTTGAAAATCATATCTAGATTTTATTTGAAAGTTAGCAATTTATAATTATACTTAATAATAAATTATCCAAGTAAACGATAGTAGAATCTAGTCATGATGCCTTTCAAAACGTCCGTTATAGACTTGTGGAGTGAAGTGCAGCCCGACATCCCGAATAATAAACACCTGTATAGTGATCGTTATAGGTTGAATGAAATGTTCAATGAAAATGTAGTAGTTATCCAGTTGATGAACGAAAAAATGATCAAACTTGTTGGAAACATTAACACGTATGCTGAAAACTGTAAAACTTTGGGATGATTTGTAGAAGCTAAAATAATACTAAAGAAGTGTCGAATGAGTTAAAAAGATCCCATCCAATTATCATTCAGTAGACTATTATCCTAGTAGTCCTTTGTTTAAATGATTATTCTCGAGATCGTATGAACTACACTGGTGACTCCTAATCAACTCAAAACCACAAATATATATATATATATATATATATTTTTTTTGTACACTTACTGGAGTAATATATCTTCCATCTTTGATTCAAGAAAATTCTAGTTCAGAATTACTGGTAATCAGATTAACAAGTAGTCACTTAATGTCAAGTACAACATTTATTTGAGTAATTACAAACAACCTCAGACAAGGAATCTTAAATTCTACATTCTACATTCAGTTATTATAAACAATTTGATGTATGCCAACATTAGAAATAGCGAATTTAAAATATTCTTGTTGTATAGACGTCCACATACCAGACCTTTAACATTCCTACTGTTTGTATCACTTTGATTATGAAACAACGTTTTCTAGTACATGTAATAATATTTTGCAAAGTATACTCATGGAGTATTTAACACTACAAATAATTTACAAATTAGTACAACTTAAATTTCAATTCATGTTCAATTAAACACTTTAGATAACATGTTAACAAATTGTCATATTTCTGGAGTAAACGGAGAATAAATTATGATAAGTACAGTTAAACATACTACTCATTATCATTGAACATTAAGTAGTATATGAAATTTGTTATAGTTTTGTTTACAAAAATTGTTTTTCTACAACTGTTATTTCTTGTCAATTCTGACTATTTGTAATTATTTAACAAAATGTAATGTTTTCATTTAGTAACAATAAAATATAATGAATGATAATGAATTTCTCTTATTACCTAATAAATCATTTGTAATTGTAATATTGAAGTAAAACAATGACAATTGAATAATTGAATATTATGAACAGAAAACAAAAATAACCCAATTATGTAATCATCTATCTGAGTGTAATGAAGGTGTGGATGTGTGTTTAGAATGCTGTATTTTCAATCATTTGATTATACTTTGTAATTGTTTGTGTACAACTACTTATACACCCACCTATACTGGACAGCATGGTTACATAGTGTGTTACACATAGTGTGTGTATTTTTACAAAGTCAAAAACCCTTGTCCAAAAATTGAATTCGCTGACTGAATGAAGCAAAGAATTATAAATCTAACTTATTCAAATTTAGTAACTGAATGATGATATACTTGAAGATTAGAAATGATTCCAATGATAAATTTGTGAAGTGAAATGGAGCAACGACGTACAAGGCGAATGGCGGCGTCTTCTAGTCATTAGTACTGCTAATAGAATTTTCTCTAGTGGATTGTAATGCGGTCACTAGTATATAAATACATAGAAATTATAATCACTTTATTTTGATGACTAAATACAGTTAGTGGGGAGGCCATGTATATATATATTTTGCGGGTTGGTACTAATCAGAGGAGGTATCTGGAATATCGGTGAAAATGTTATTCCATGTGAGATTTTACTCACATTGATTAGTGACTTTCTTTGAAAACACTATGAATTGAAATAATAGGAAAGATTTGTATTCCATTTGAGAATTTTGAAAGCGATACTTGCTAGTCAACACTTCAGTATTCTTTAACTGTATAGCACAAGCATATACTAAAAACTATAAATCTAAATATTTAGGCAGTGGAGGAGATACTTATATGGGCTGTGTCAAGAAATACATAGGGTTCCTAAACGAGAACCTTAAATTAGTAATATCTATTAAAATGTATCAAGGCCAACATCATAATCAAATACCTGTAATACTTCTTTCTTTTTTTGTCGTCCAGTGTTTATAAATAGAAGGTTTCTATGCGCTAGAAATCTGTTATTAGGTAGGTGTTAAGGGATCCATTTACAAAACATAGCCATGAAGCAGTTGATAACTTATTCGTTTTAGTATAGGACCTCACCTAATGGTATGCCATTTTCCATCTCTACATCGTGCCTGTGATGTTGAGTCACTTAGACTAAGGGTTGAATCACAACTAAATCGATAGAATTTGATCAGTATTACTATCACCCAGTGTAGTATGCCATATGAATATACATTTTAGGATAAATGTATGTCAATAAAGGTGTGCATGTAATTGTTATATCACTTTAGAGGTATGCACATATAATTTAATTATTATCACATTATAATCTACATCATTGTGATTAATCTTTTAGTTTGTAAAAAAAGATGAGTGAAAGAGACAAGAGTCATAGTTACCATACAACGGACTGCATATCTTTCCCCTTAATACCATCTGTAAACATAAATATTTGAAGTGTATTATGTAATTAAAAACATTACGAAAACGAATCTATTATTACTGCTACAATTGTACTCTTAAAATATAAATGTACAATGTTTATTAAAGAAACTCTCTTAAACTTGAATTCAGATAAAAGCTCTATATAACATGACTTATGTCACCATTGTATAATACACATTACATAACATCTTTATGAAATGATAATAAAGTTACATAATCCTTTCAAGCTATTAGCATGACAAAGTTTCTATTGTGGTTAATGTTTGTGCATATGTATTAATGGGGTTATTACAATAAAGTGACATGGAGAACATTTGCTGCATTGAAAATACTAATCAGGGATCTATTAATTCGTTATGTTGTTATTCTAATGTTTTCTCATTCTGAAACTAGTTTCAAGTCATCAGTAAAAAGTTGGAAAATATTGTAAACCATATGTTGTGTTTTATAACTGTTAAGATTTATTGCTTATATTTTAACGTAATGAGGAATTTAATCATGAAAAGAAGCTATTAAAAAGATTAAGAAGTTTAAATATGGAAGATATAACTTGTAAACCAAGTCTAATCTAGAGTATGACATGGCAAGGAATACCTTCATTCTTCAGTGGACTTTTGCTTGTTGTGGTATTCAGGCTAAATTCATTCACTTTTACTATTTCAGATGTTACCAGTGAGTGTTACTAGACCAACGACTAATCGCATGTGAAACTGTGATGCTTACACCGAATTATCATTGACCAGTGTTATCTTTCTCTGATCTTTAAGCACCGTATGGATTCTATCCAATAAAGTTCACGTTATTGACTGAAGATTGGAAATCAGTAAATTAATGAATTCAAATGTAAGTGAAATATCGTGCTTAATGAGATATTTCAAGGTTCATAGTTAATTTATATATATTATAGCCACCATTGTGTACTTGTGACTAGTTCTTGATTTTCGATGGGGAAATACCAGTTACCTTATGAATATCATTATCAGTTGATAGAAGAGGCCATTTGAATGATGTAAACATATATGAGTCTTCAAAGTAAAGAGTAACACATTCAGCTCACGTGTATACTTCTGTCAATGTGGTGAATGCTCTGATTTATATGGCTTAATTCTGAACACTTATTTCATGCAGAATTATGTTTTTGAGTTATTCCACAAACACTAAATCAATAAGTCCCGAATGCCTTGTTTGCGGATGGATATTTTCGTAGGTCTTCCTTGTCTACAGTTTTTCTTAAATTTCTGTTGAGTGGGTGGTTGATTGACCTAGTCAGTGTGGATTAGGTGTATGTTGATTTGTCCGTTGATTGTTAACTGATGCAGACATCATGCTTCTAGAAATTCTCCGACATCTTTATTTCCCCTCCCCGCCCTAATCCTGTGTTCCAACGTTTTCCCAATCGAATTTCTGTCTATGGTTAGGCATTGAGATTAATAGCCTGTGTTAACGCACCTGTAAATGGAGGGAGGTATTTACTTTCTCCATTACTGTCTTGGTACAGTTTACTTACATTTGTATCTGTTGTGTCTTTCGGACAGTATACATTTAAAGAAGTGGCGATTTGATTAAGAAGGGGCAATGATTCTAAAAGGGTCATAAAATTCTTGTTGTGATTCCTGAGAAATTTATCTTTTCGTTTCAGTTGTCAACTGAACATGACAGTTCACATTAATACAAGAGTGTATGGAGACAATATAGGCTACAATGATAAGTAATTAAAAGCAAAGTCATCAGGTCGCAATGATTTTACCCATGTGACAATTGAAAGCTTTATATGTATACAATCTAGCTAACATAAAATAGATAGAATCCCGTCAAAATTAATCACTTTACAGGTTTAATCATCATTTACTCCCCCACCACCACCACTAGGTAAAATCATTCTTATTAGTTTCTCTTGCTTCCCCCCCCCCGTACCAACAAAAATATAAATAAGGTCTTCTGAAACAGAAAGTAAACAAAAATGAATAATAGCGAACTGAGTGTAATCAGTTGAGTATGAATAAGCATGAACATTGAAAACATCATGAATACAAGTATACCTACGTTCGTCTACTTGTCTAACTAACAACAACTCAAACCCTAGTATATTTTAGCTCAGCCAACTATCTGTATGCATATATGACTAAACATTTCATAGTAATCCAACCACCACCCCCCCTCCACGTTTACAAAATAATCCTTGAAAAGTACTAAATTATATAGTTAATTGTATCATACAAGAAGTGGGAATAATTTGTTACTCAAGGTCATGTATTAGAAATTCTTACTTTATCAGTAAATATTTATTTATCATAATTTTAATTTTGTTACGTTGTTCACCTACTGTATTCTTTACCCTGTGTGTTAAATGACCTTTTACAAGGGGTAGATTGTTTTCATTTGTTGGATTTTTGTTTTCCTTTAATCTACATATCTAAATAGAACGATATACAATTTAAAGAGTTGATCAAGTGTCAATTGTTTTGTAGTTAATTTTTTCAATTCAGAATTCTCACTTCTCGTTATTAAAAAAAAATGATTGATAGTTTATAAACTGTATGAGGAATAATATGTGTTGATTAAATTTGTATGTTTTCAACATACACACACACACACATCAGTGTATTGTTGAAATTAGCTTTTTTTTGTTTTTTTTTTCAAAACAACCTGACGGGTGATGTGTTGGTGTTAAGTTTCACATTTGTACTTAACAGTGGCAGTGATTTTTTTCAAATTAAAAATAAAATACCATATTTTTTTTTTGAAAACATGAATAATTTGATAAAAAATTTTTTTGATTTTCAAAAGAACACAAATAACAAAGAAAAAAAAGAGTATCAAACAACAAAATGTTTTAGAAAGCAGTCAACACTCCCCATCCCCCCCCCACCCTCAACCTCCACCATAAAATTAATTTACTTTATTATTCATGAAATGTTTTTCTATTTTGTTGGTTGGACAAATTGATGACGAGGATGTACTTTAAATTTTAATAGTTCATATAGACTAATATTTTGGTTTGTTTGAAATTTTAACAAGAATTTTTAAGCTTCACAACATGGTCACTCATGAAGAACTAAACATTCATAGTCAACTAGTCTGTTGTAAGAAATGGCTTTTCATGATACTCTTATGTCACAATGAGGCATTATCATGTGTTTACTACTGACTAATCTCAAGAAGTAATTTCCTTAATCGTAATAAGTAGCTGTGGCGTGTGGAATTGAACTAAAAAAGAAATATCATTGATGACAATAGTTAACGATCATGCAATATCACGAGGTTACTTGAAGTTGAAAATACAAACTATCCTTAGTGTGGTCATATATGTCCTCTGTTATTGAGGTACTCAACACTCAGTTGGTTCCCATAGTTACCTAACTAAAATCAGTATGAAATACAAAAATATGCAGATTGAACAATAATTTTCATCCTCATTATGATGAGAATATCTACAGTTATCCACATATGTAGAGTAGGCCAACATACTGAATGAAAAACACATATATATTGAGCATGTGATGAAGACTACATACACCCATTAAATGGATGGGAAGTTAGTCAAAGTTTCAGTGCATGGCACATTTAGTTCATATTCGGAAATATACTCTGAATAATTCATTACTTCTAGTCATTCGTAGTGATTATCAGAGGACATTTTCGACGTACTACTTAAGAATCTGTAAGTAGCAAAAAATATTTTTATGATAATTTAATTGAAATTTTCTGAAAACTATATGAGTATTTGCCTGTGTTTAGTAAAACTTTTTACAAGATCTCTATCATGTCGACAAAGAACGATAACTGTTACCAATGAAGGTTTACTAACACCGTCTATATTCCTTACATTTGGAAGGTTGAAATTGCACTTCAATATTTAATGAAGGATAAGTATGAAATTGCAATCATATGCAATTTGGAAAACATTTCATAGTTAAAGTAATCAGTGTACACATTACAAATCTATTTACTTCTCCTTACTACCGAATTGGCTATTATTTGCATTCATTATTATCTTTTGCATTTTTCATCATTAAGACGGTAATTCTTATAGTTACTCTGGGCAAATACTGTCTTCGATTCAAAGAATCAATTCTTCTATTTCATATGACACAAAATAAATTATCTCCATCATATCCTATTCATTTCTTTCATTATTGTCAACTTATATGAAGCTAGAATTTATACACATTCTTTCATAACTTCATGACAATTCTTATATATATCTGTTTATTTGTCGGCAAATTCTCTTTGATCTTTTTGCAAAAAAACAAATGGAGAATCAACCATTTACTTAATTTTTCTAATTCATATTACTTATTTATTAAAAATTCCATGCCACTGTACATTTAAATCTGTGTTTAAATAGTTATGTTGAAAATGTTTGGGGTACCTATGTGTATATATATGAATATGAAAGTAGGGAAGGTGGGACAGAAAAGTCTATTTGAAATGAGTCATCAACACCAACATCAATTAGCCTTATCTATCCACTTATCCCTATCTCATTATCCCTCCACCCCCCCCCACACTCTATTTCACTTAATAATTATTCAATTAATTGAAAATACACCTGTTTGTTTAAAATTTTCTAATGACAAATATAAAAAAAGGTAAACATTTTAACAAGAAAACTTTGAACTTACATTAATCGTGATGTGATTATTAAATTGTACATTGAACAATGATTTGTACATCATTTAAACTTTAACTTGTTCACGTTCTTACATATTTTTTTCTTTTAAAATTAGCTTTATAAAGAATAAAAACAAATAAGATTTATGCCTATTCCCAATTGGAATTAAAAAAAAAACTTGATAAAACTGTAACCAAATAAAAATATTTTAAGGGTAGATTCTTTTCTTTTTCTAGATTTTTCTCCGTTTTCGATACTTCATTTTCATTAATTACAAATAATAAATATTTGATTCAAATAACAATGATAAAAATGTTAAATGGGTGTAGTCTATGCTTTGGTTAGAATTCCACTGCACGACGAAGGGGGGGGGGAGGGTAGATTAATTTTTATTGTGTTTAGTTGAGGGTTTAATGTTTTTCGATTTTTCACGAACTAAAGAAGATTACTATTAATTAATGTTATAGTTAGCGCATAATTAACTAAATGACTAATTAATAATAATAACAATACTCATTATCACTATTGTTATTATTATGACTAAAAGCGGTGTTTTATGTTTGAGGTGTAATGGAATTGGATATCATGATGGGGGGGGGGTAGGTGAATGACAATCATACAAAATAATATGAACTTTATGTAGGTGTATGCTAACAAATAAATATATATCACAAATTGGTGGAAGCGGGATTTCTACCATTTGGCACCGACACAGTAGTGCAGAGGGTTAAACGCTCGTCGTCAAACTGAAGCTCCTGTAGTCCGAAATCTGGAGTGTGTACTGCTGAAGAGTTCCACACTAAAACGAAACAGCTGTCCAATGCTCTCTGATTTTCAATGGTACCCCGCCAACATCAATCTGTGACGTATTCAATCATTCAAAATAGTATTAGTAGTAATAACAGTATCCACTGATTCAGTATTATTATTATTAGTAATAGTATTACTTTAAGAAATAACTTATTTTACAATTTTTGTTTGAATTGTTATGCAAATATGTAAATTCACGTGATTTTATTGTTTCTATTAATGTAAGTTCGAAACAAAGGGGAATTTGATTATATCCCTCTTTACAAGAATATTTGTCTGACAGATCATTTGCTCTTGTATAGTATATTATATAGGTCGTTCGATGAAGGTTTTATCCAAAAGAGTTCAAGCATACCATCCTTCTTTGTTGAAATGAAATTGAAGTGGATCAATGGGTAACTTAATTATTAAACATTTTGTAAATACATATTACCTGATCAAATCAGATTCTTTGTTAATAGTCATTCATAAAATCAACAAAAGCTTACCTAAGACAGTTGTATTTCGTATGCTTTTGTTTGCTAAAGCGTTGGATATACACCTACTGAAGCCAGAAATTATGTATCCAAAATAAACTTATTCAATCTCTACTTTTATCTTGATCCTAAACTATAAATGACCAAACAATTCTTACCTAAAGATCATTACTACTTCCCTCTCCTTCCCAACTGACCTTTTACCCTAAACAGTTTTATTTTCATATTTGAACACATATCATCACATTTTTGTTAAATCATTTCATCTTAGTTTGTTATGTAACTAACTTATGCAGCTAACTTCTATGCCATCTACATTTTCAAATCCCACATAGGTGTAAAATTTCTTTTATTGTTACTATGCTCACTTAATGATTAACGTTAAAAAGTATCATTGATTATTATTATGCAAAAATGTTTACATTTGAGAATTTACAACCAATTTTAAATGAGTAATGCTCACATGTTTCTTCTTTAATGTTCTCAATACATTACAAAATGTTACCTAAGCATACACATTATGAATAGAGCTCAGAATATTAAATAACTGCATTTCTTGATTGATATTTTCCGAAGTGACACTTGATCTAGTTTCATTTCATCATGTGATTTGTTGATTAAAATGGAATAGCATTAACTATTTTTTTGCATGTCACAAGTGTGATTAGAACTCTTCTTTTTCTTTTTCTGAATTGGTTAAAGGTGAACATTAATCAGTTAACAGAGGAAATGATAGGAAAACTAAGACAACTAAATCTACTCTTAATATATACACATAGTTACGTAATCTTATAATATTCATTCATTTGTTTATTTTTGTTACAGTAAAATACGCACAAAATGATTTTTCCTAAAATAAAAAAAACAAACAGAAAGAGATCACAGCACTGAACACATGTGATAGTGTAGATGAAAAAGAAAACTAGGCCAAGGTGAACATATGAAAACTATTTGATTAATTTTGTTGCTCGATTTATCTACCAGATTATCAATTGACATAATGATGAATAGATTGAGGGTGATGGTGAGTAGACAAGTGTGTCTGAGACAGCACTATTTAATTTTGTCTTGTGATAATAATAATAATAATAATAATAATAATAATAATAATAATAATAACAATAATAATAATAATGGTATACTGATTAGTTGGAATGATATACTCTACTTAATAACGTGATAATTGGGTTGATATTAGTGATAAGATTTAATGGAAAAGTCATCATTAATTATGATTGAGTATTGGAAGAGAATTCTAAATTGATATTATGAATTGAACTTAGATAATAATGAGGAACTAAGGTAAATTTGATAGCTAGAATATGATTCCTATATATTGTGGGACTATTTCTCCGTAGGGAATCAATTATACAACGTTGAAGTTTCGTGAAGAGTTCATTTCGAGTCATTAATTTCAAATTCAACGCTATCCACACCATCCAGTTATAATCAACTTGAGATCACTAGTGACTGATTACGGAAAGCAATTTCTCTACACTGGCGAAAAGCGCATTTAGTGAAATTCAACTATGTTGAGAGTGTGGCAGTGGTTCACTAGTGGTAATGAATAATGTTCGATCAATCAGTCGAATGAATTTATAAATACAAACATTTGGGTGCTATCTCATTGGATCAATATTCAAGCGTTCATCACAAAGCTTGAAGATTCTGGACTTAATCCATTATGGAAAAGTGTGTACGCACTGACGAGAAGCCCTTAATAATGAAGAAACAACTTTTCAGTGCCTTATGGTTCTGGGTGGTTTTCTAACTTAGATCCCTTCAGATTATTGAAAATTCTTACACAGTATTTACAACTTATTGAACTAATCAAATATAAATGTCCAGTTTATACGAATAAAATATGAATTTCTACCTGTGGTAACCAAAGTGTAGCTAATCTCATTTTATTCACATGCTCATATTAAGTTATCATAGGGTAGTTCTTTGGAGGTCGTCAGCAGGAAAAATTCAGTTCATGTTTCGTGATAAGCGCTCCTCAGTAAGACGTATCTCCGATCTCGTGGTAATTAATGCTTCCTGGAGGATTCGATCCCAGATCACCTAGTTTTCAAGTCTACAACCTTTACCACGGTGTGGAGGGACAAATTATGTAAATCTATGGTCCACAAGTTCTTGGCAAGCAACTTTCAGTCTCAGCAGGGTGCTTGCGATTTCAAGTCACTTAGAGTAGTGGCTACATCGCAACTTACTTGATAGAATTCAATTAACACAAGAAAGGACTAAGCAAACATTACATTGTTAATTACTCAGTGATTAATTATTATTAATTTTTGGAATACTTATGGACAAATACTGCTATTTGTTTACCATTTATATTACAAACGGTGTCTAGCCAGATAGTCACGTAAAACTATGGAACTAGAGATAACTCTTTTGTTATATAACGATGCTGCCTAACAGTTTAGTACCACTGAGAATAGAATCAAGAACCATCCATCCTTGTGGAACAGCGCTTAACACAAACCATTTATCCAGAATCCAATTATTTCTAACTTCAGTTAGTTAACAATTTCGACTAAACATCATTTATTACCATTAGTGATACCTTTCTCACGCTGGACATGACTGAACTCGATTGACTATGTCTTCTTATTAGAGCTTTTGAGCCGACTCCTACAGTTAGTCACTAATTGTTACACAATAAAGGTATTGTGGAGATTTGTTGATTTGAGGTTTCATATCACTGACTAACCTCGTCTAGTCCACTACTGAAAATCATGTCAGGTGAATACAAATGATGTAATCACACAAATCGCATGTCTTATTTTTAGTTTATTTTAATTGTTACACACGATATTATGTTGGGTCTATTAAAATTTTTCATAATCTCATCTAAACATTAAACTGATTATAAGACGGTTATACAGTTTTCAAGTAAACGTTATGCGCATAACTGAGTGTAACTAAGACACCATAGTTAAGTTGTGATACATACAAATTAATTCACATTAACTGTACCATTCAAATAGACATCCAGACACACACACACACAAACGTGCAAACAGGTTTAAACTAATTAACGGAGAAACATTCATAAGATTAATGAAGTGTTGGTCAATGCATGTAGCACAGATTATGTAATATAATGTTACTTGTATGTTTCCACACTAACACGTACATTAATTATAAGTAAATATAACAAGCAAATTTTCTCAGGTTAATAAATGCATAGTATTTAGATGATTAAACATATCATATACATGATAAACAAACACACTGACACAGTAATATTTGCACACTCATATCTAGACATTACTGTTGTATTGAGAGTACTGAACAGCTTCCATCACTGCTTACTATATCGTTACCGCCATACACACGGTAATGGTGATGTTCAATAATCAATGTCAATTAATTCGAATAAACACAGGATAGATAAACAAATGAATAAACAAATGTTTATCTTATAATGTTACATGTAAACAATTTGGATAACTATTGTTAATAGTCGGATAAATAATTTTTGAAACACTGTTACTATTTAAAACAAATGATTGATCGATTAGTGATAATAATGGTGTCGCCAACTGTGGCTCCAGCTTATAGTTTCTTCCTCCTGTCAATCATCGATTAGATGATTATCTGAAGATAGAAATATAAACTATTGGTTACCAGTAATTTGAAGGTTGAGCTTTCGCTGAGAGATCTGAAAAGCGTGAGTTGCATTCTATCTATGATCGTGAATAACTAGACAAGTTAAAGAATAACCTTTGGAGGATGAAACAGCTTCCCATTACTTACAAGATTACTATAGTTATCAAAATACTACTCATTAGTGATATGCATTCGTTGGTATCTCAGGATTCTACAATTAAATTTCCGGTTTTTTTCAAAATCAAATTTTCAACCAATCATAAATGTAAGGAAAGAAAACTGAATCTCCTGATTTGTTAGAATCTTTAATATATTTGGATTATTCTTAAAAATCGAGTTCAAAAAATACATTTCACTCGATTTGTCATTGATATTTGAACTGATAGTTGTTGGATTTGAATCGCAATACAAACATCGACAGTGTGATCTTGGTATGAGCTGGTGACAGGTTCCAAGGAAGAGGAATATTGAGTGTTGAATTCTGTTGGTGTCTGTAATTTAAATTTTCTAAAATATTTTTAAAAATCGTAAATGAGCTGTCTTTAAGCCTTTAAGGATGGGATGAAGTTATGCGAAAGATGTTCAAAGCTAGCAAAATATATCGTACCTTCAGTTTGTTTAGTGAATGGGCAAGTTTCGTTTATTACAGTAGAACTTACACTAAACATTTTATTTCAAACATTTCGAGTTATCCATTATTAGCTTTTGTGGAAATGTTAGTATGACACAGAACAACCTCTGAGATGAATGATACAAATATAATAAAGTTCAGAACCTGAAATGGAATATCAGATCAGTTGTACACTTTCATACAAACGTATACTATCAAAATAAACAGAAAGTTGATCGACATTTGTGGGCACAAATGACCAAATAAACTTGGTGATGTAACGTACAAACCTACATGGAAAAATCCATTTTTATTAAGAAGAGTACTCTGGATACAAACTAAGCTTCCTATATTGTCTTACCAAAATGCTTCTAACGATTAAATCATACAGACTATAAGAATATATAAGGTACTAGTGAAAGAGGAAGATGACATATTTGCTGGTAGTTAGAACGTCAATGAATTCATAACTTCTACAAGGAGTTACTTCCACTCTGAGTTGTTTTGTGATACGATAGTGATGTACTTTCATTAAAACAAACATGGTCAGCATCATTAATGAATATCTATATAACTATTCACTTACGTAAACAAACAACAATAAAAACAAGTAAACAATAGCAAATAGTCCTTCATTATTATACAATTTATAAACAACTTACCTAGATGTGAATTGTATTCAAGAAGACCTTCTTTGTTGTATTTAGTCTCAAATACTCAAGAAAAACAATGGAAGGTTGAAAAAAACTCAGACAGACTGATTTAAGTTACCCAACATTCACGTGTGAAGATACATAAGTAAACAATAACATTGTAACTAAGCACTAGTATAGAATAAAGGCAACCAGACAGAAATAAACAAATGTGTAGTGGTAAATAAATACAAAGATGAATAGCCATTTTAAGAATTTAACAGTGATGGATACCATTAACGGAGTACAATACATTCAGTCAAGTTCCACTAGTAGATTACGATTTCATGTATCGTGGTACAATCCACCACCTACTGATAATCAGTATAGACATAATGAATTTATTTGCATTTCGCCTACTATCAAATAAACGTTCATTTCATCCGTTATCTTCTTTTTCTAAATCTACTTAAGATGCTTAGTTACAAGAATTGTTAATACTGGATCGTAGTTATGTTGGGTTTAGTAATATATAGGTATATATTCTTAGTGCATATAATTCTTGTATATCGATTGATTTCATGCACTAATACAGTTGACGGGATGCACGCAAAGTAACAAATTAATACAACGAATTAGATCGAAGTAAACTTAGAACTAGTCAAATCCCAAAAGCGACCAAATTATGTAGTTTAAATCGCATGTTGAACGAGGATAATACAGAGAAACTTACCGTGCGGAAGTTGCTAAACCCAAGTTGTAATCACAGCCTCTACATTTTGGTTTAAATAGTTCCGCCCCCTACTAACTGATATAAACATTTTTTGAAATGGTTATTGTTAGGGATTCATAATCCCTAAAAATACAGTTGACAGTATTTGGAACAGAAGTACCTCTCTCCAGCGTGCCTAGTGTTGCTACTCCAGAGAAGCAAGATGAAGAACTGGAGACTTCTGCCCAGGTCAGTCCAAAGGTGGAACACCTGGGTGATGAGATAACAGAAATTTCACCGTTATCCATAGGATTACAAAGTACTTCTCCTAATAGACGTGTGCACAGCACAACCACCAGTCCGAGTCAGAAAGTCAGTTTGAGAAGTGTACCCAGACCGTCTATTCAGCCCAAGAAGCCACAGTGTTCAGCAAAGAGATGCATAAGTCCTAGAAGAACTGTCACTGTTGTCAAGGTACGCTACAGATGTTATCAAATCCGTGACTCCCCAATTCAACCGAGTTATATTAAAACCTGCTTAAAGACCATGCATGTTCAATACAATGAAACGTTGTTCCTGTTACTACACAAGGATCCCACAACATTCCGTGGAGGAGGAGAGCAGTGGTAGATAGTAGTTATTTACGTGATTTCTGTACAAACCGCACTCAGAATCAAACGAATGCACGGAGCACCGTCATTATCTTATTTTTCAAAAAGGGGAGGTGTTAGGGATTCATAATCCCTAAAAATACAGTTGACAGTATTTGGTTGTATTAATTAAATGTTATTGATTTCACTTAATGAATAATCACTGTAAATTGATTAATACAAAAAATCGATGTATTTAAAAATACAAATTCACTGGTTTTCTGGTTGACTATTCTCTCGTCTCACTTTTGCTCCACAATACAATCTTCCTACAAGCTTAGCCTTTTGTAATAGCTGCTGGCTGGGAAGGGAACAAGTTGCGGTATACGTCTGTGGTACAAGTATCGGTAATAGCGTTCACTCACGAAACCCTCAAAAATTCTAGCGACACAACAGTTATAATCCTAGCAAATAGTTTTTACTTTTTATAATTTGTTGCTACACTGAGTATTCAGAGGATCTGGCCCTCTGTGTAACTGTTTCTCAATATTTCTAAAATCCATAGTAGTGTGTACTTATTATTCACATTTAAATGGAGAATATGAAACTTTAGTATCGTTACGAGAACAATCAACTCAGTTGTTGGAGATTACAGTTGACCACTTCTCATCACCATTTTGAGATTTATACTCAAATTCAGTGATTTTAAAGGTACTCCCAATTCGCTAGATATCAAGTTACTTTGGGTCGCTGAACACTATTCAATATTCGCAAACTACACATGAGTCTCTTTTAGTACTTCTACTACTGTTGCGTCTTCTGATTACCTGCCCCATGTAGATACTAATGCTATGGTTCACAGAGTTAATAAATATTTCCCAACTAAACCATCTACTTTCAAGAGCACAAGACCTACCACAGAAACCACATAAACTGCAAGCCTTCCTCATTAATATGTAGTTGAATTTCTGCACGTATGATTAGTGGTTGACCAAATAGTTGTTGCGATCTTCCCGAAACCAGTACGGTGACCAAGAACAATAAGGCTAGTTGAATGATGCCCTTATTTTTGCCCTGATACTTCTAGTCCCATACCGGAGAGAAGA
Source organism: Schistosoma japonicum (assembly GCA_025215515.1). Lineage (NCBI taxonomy): Eukaryota > Metazoa > Platyhelminthes > Trematoda > Strigeidida > Schistosomatidae > Schistosoma > Schistosoma japonicum. Next base: position 13,358,005 of record CM046061.1, on the reverse strand, counting down.
ACACAAGATAACTGAGCCAAACAACCATAGTTAATTTATAACTTACACATTCGTTTATATACATACAAGACCTCACGCATCAGCTAACCAATTAAGAAAATAACACAAATACCAAACAAAGACAGTAATATTAGGAAACCTGGGTAGCGGGGGGGGGAAGGTCTACACAGTTAGTTAATTGTAGTGTGTGGATGAAAAATGACATGTCAACAATTAATGGGTCAAACGGAAGGTTGGGGCGATGTGAATATAATAATAATAATAATAATAATAATAATAATAATAATAATAATAATAATAATAATAATAATAATAATAATAATAATAATAATAATAATAACAATAATAATAATAATAATAATAAAATGTTGAACGAGTATACAATGAAAATAAATGAAATTGCTTTTTGAAAAAGAGCTCGAAAAGTTAGTCTTTATTCCTGGGTCGCACGATTTATCATTAGTACATTTAACAGTCAACGGTATATAAACTTATGATAGTGTGAATACACTTTCTCACCTCAGATCAAACCTAAGACTTTAAGGTCTCGTAGTGAATACATAACTAAGAGACAACTGAATTGGGATCCAATTACTTACAATTCTAAATTCACTTGAATCACGATTTTAAGCATAATAAAGTACTATACATGTCTGAAGCTAAACAAGTTACTTGATGCCGAAATTTTCTTAGCAAGCCTTAAATGTACTGAATTCCATCCGTGGTGGAGTGATAGATCTGAACTACGAAATAGTTTCCTTTCTGGATGAAATAATTAACTAACGCCCCTTGGTTACCAGTAGTCTCCTCCCACAGTTGTTATATAAAATTTTTCTGAAGTTTATTGTTCCAATGCTCTTCCATCCCACACATAGCAACAAATGTAGATAAAGACAGACAAGGTAGCAGCAGCCTCCACAGCCAGAGATAGGCCTCAACATACACATGTGAAAAGCGAGATCCTTCGATTGAAAACAACAAACATCAACCCAATTTCACTCAACTTGACGGAGAAATTCTGGAAGATGTAGAAACCTCGATAAACAAGGAGGGTCTGAACTAAGGCAGATGTGAAGATGATTCTGTTGTGTTGAGCTGAAACTTCATCATTTAAAAGATACAAGTATTTACAAACAACTGTCTGTGTAAAATACTTTGGATATGTTAGTCAGATAACATCATCAACAACCATGTATGGCAGAGAACAAATCAATCGAAACGCAGTCGAGTAAGAAATGAGGAGAAGACTCTGGGTCTGGGTGGATAGATCACACATTGAGGAGATCATCAAATTTTGTCACAAGGCAAGCACTAACTTGGAATTCTGACGGTGAAAGGAAAATAGGAAGATCGAAGAGCACGTTGGTTCGGGAATCGGAGACAGATATGTTGAGAATGAAGATCACTTGGGAAGAAGTGTAAAGGAGATCCCAGTACAGAGATGGTTCGGGGATGCTGGTGGGCGGCCTGTGCTCCACGGGAGAGGGGTAACAGACATTGACTGATGATAATTGAGAGGTTAGATTTCTCGTTTATAAAAGGTGAACATTAAGGCTTCATTTATCTGCACACTCAATAATAGTTTTGTAACGTTTAGTTCAGGAGAAGTGTTTATAGAATTGTAAACAGACTTTTAAAGTGTAATGATTGGATAACAGTTTTTAAGTTGAGAAGTTGAGTAAGCATTATAGACCTTTTTTAGTTAATAAAGTAAAGATATATTTAAGTATACATGTGGGCATTCCTTTCATTCATTGTGTATCTTCAAAATATACAAAATATCTAAGGAATAAAATTTACACAAACTACTATATTAATATATGGCACTCTGCGTGTTCATGACATCAAATATTCCATGACTACTGGTTACCTCAGCATGTGATTCTAACAGACATAGGAACACTCTAAATAAGAGCTGAGGGCAGCCAGACTAAACATGGAACCAGTCCATGAAGCCAATGATTATTGACCTGAATCTTGCTGGAATATAAATACTTTGTAGATGGGGTTCAATGTATGAACACAATTAGTGGTTGGTGAACTTGAGTGCTATAAAAAAAAACCAATTTTAGTAATACAGACGGATCCACTTAGTATTTTTACTCTATATCCAAAGTTTTAATATTTTTTCATGCATAGATTTTTTCATTCGCTTCAATAGAATAATCGCCTCAGTGTTTAGTCATTCTAACCATTTCTGTACCACTCACTATTAATAATCAGTGATTATGTAATAAGTTCAGGTCCAGTTATACATATTAATATCGATGATACAAAAGTCAAAGTATAGTATTACAATGACACTACTACTGGAGGCTGCCGTACTAAGTGACAAAATGTGATCGTATACTGATAAGAAACGGATGTGACTAATCCGTAAGAGTTGTGACCAGACTATATGAACACCAATTGCCTGATGGAGAAAATATTAAATCAAAGCCCTTTAGATGAGAAAGAAGGCCGAATATGTCTTCCAGGTGGAGTCATACAGTGAAACTGGTTAGATATATCACGTAGCAAAACATTTCGTAAATGGAAATAAAAACCTCAGTGGAACTCAAAACTAGGGGGAGGGATCGTATGAAGATACCTGGGTAACTGGTTATGGATAAAATTACAATAACTTCGGAGCAGAAAATTCTATGGAATAAGCTAATGAGTCAGTAGGAAGTTTGTAATCTTGGGCATGCAAATTTTCTATAAACTAAATATTTAATCAGTACAATTTGACAATGCGAGTCTTGAAAACACAAAACGTAGAACCCTCAGATTATTATTCCCTAAATATTCATCCCATCGCAAAAGATACGGTCCTGTAAATGTGATGTAGATCGCTTGTTGTTATAACTCAGTTCTAGTTATATAATTCGAAAACATTCTTACTAACTGTTAAACCAACAACCCCCCATCCAAAAAAATTTTGAGTCGAGAAAAATTTATTTCCCGCTCCATACAATGAATAATACAAAGAAAAATCTGTGAACATTTAACCATTTATAAAGGTATCCTTGAGAATTATCCATTTAAGTTGTAAGTTTTAAGGAGATTAATTTGAAGGTAAGAGTAGGATTTCAAAATCTAAAATGGTAATTCTTTAAAAAAGTTTAATATTCGCTGACTTGATTTGAATTAATTTGGTGGTTGCATGTGTTTGCCAGGGGAGAGGTGAAGGGGTGAAACAGCACATTTGCTAACACTTATAAAGTACAGATTTACAAACTAATGATACTTTACCTCCCATTGTAATCGAAGGAAATGAAGTGGGATTTAAACTTACGACTAAATGATTAAGTTCATTGTACATAGTAAAAGTCAAGTACATGCATATACAACACAGATAATTTGTTTTTTATTCAAGTTTTGTGAAGGAGACCAAAAAACTTCTAAATACTGATAGAAATTAAACAATCAAGGCTGAAGATTCCATTATCAATAGTTTCAAAATATTACTGTAATCTGAATTTTTATTACACCACTTTTACTGTTTACTCGAATACGTAAAACTTCCAAAGTAGGAAATCAAGAAAAAACAGAAGCGGAGAAGAAAATCTGATATTTAGTAAGTGTAGAATATGTACAATGAACGAAGAATATTTATGGTTTTGATTGAACCAGATATCATTATTACAATTCATTCATTTCCAAGATATTGAGTTATGTCATTGATCAGTTAGGTAGTAGCATATCAAAGTTTCTAGAAATTTCATTTAGTGGAAGCTTTTAACCCTTTTGAATTTTCTATGGACTATCCCGAAGCTAACCTGGAATCAATATATTTAGATGCTAGTTGTCAGTGGAATCTGGATTCGTGCTCTAGCCATAAACCCAAAGATAATAAATTTTTTTATGATTAAATGGCAATATCGAAGCAATTTTCATGGGATAACCATATAGCAACAGAAACTGTTTATTTGCAGTTCTAAATATCGAAAATCGGTAAATCGCAAACACAATTAATTAGGATTATTTTTTAAGTAAGACATGAATCTCTCATTCAGGGAAATCTAAATTGTGTTGATTAAAATGCAAGTTGCTGGTCAAGGGGGTTTAACACATTAATTAGTTTGGATGGATTGAATATTCGAGTGATTTACGAGCTCATTTAGATATTTTATAAATCTGTAATTAGAAATTTGTACGATATCAAATAACGCTACCTAACAGGAAACATGATATTGGCTAGTGCAAAAGTCAGGTAGAAAGAAGAAACTGTTGACATAACCGTAACATGAATTCAGTCTATGAAGTCACTGAATGTTGATCTGAGATACGACGGTAGGTGATGTCTACCTTGTTAGAGTCCACTAAATCATAACCACAGTCAGTGGTTGGTGACATTGGGTAATATAGCTAAGAGTAGCTTACAGTTGTGCAGATGCACTCACTCTTTATCTTCATCTAGATCTTAAGTTCTGTTATACGTTCATATATATTTTTTTTCATTCCTTCTTGTATAACTATATTCTGAAAGCGATTTGATATAGTCGGGCTTATGTAGCATAACAACGTTAGGTAATGTATATATGTTCCAGGCTCTACGTAGCTCATAACTAATTGATATTAGATAAGGAACTTATATTAGGTGGCTACATTCTTATATGTATTAAGCAAGAATAACAATTCATACAGAATAGTGTGAATTCATTCCGTTGATTCTTGTCAACTGTGCTGCAATCGTTTTTTCTATTGAGCAATAACATCATTATGGTTGTGAAGCAGCTGATGAGAATCAATGAAATGAATCCCCATTATTCCGCATCAAGTGTTGTTGTTAATGTTTTATCAAAATTCTTCAAAGGAATTAAGTGTATGCAATTTCCTATATGTGCGTTAAACGGAATGCTTACGAAAAATACCAGAATAAGACAGGAGTTCGGATTCTTCAAATGAAACAATACACTTGCAAAATATACAAATCTTTACTGACAACCAAATATTTGTGTTATTTTGGATGATTTTCTTGATGGAATTTAGTTCTCTGAGCTGATTTGTTTATTATCATGTAACCGGATCATTAACCTTACACTCTGCCCTACTAATACCCAATATAGGGAACTATCGACTGGTAATCCTCGTGTTTAACATATGTCAGATTAATATTATGACAAAGACAGTCATGAAGCTTTCTTTTTTTTGGTTAAATACAACGCAAAGTCCAAATAGAGCCATCCAACTTAGAAAACAATAACTTCATCAGAAATACAGTTACCTTGAAACTGTGTTTGATCTCTGACAAATACTACAGGGTCACTAAGCTTATCGATGTAAAACTCTCTCATCAAAACGAGAATATGACAGATTCAAATGACATCAATAAACATTCATTTGGAAATTATCTTCTAAAATGTAGTTTTATTTTATTTACATTCTGATGGGATATTACTTAAATAATTATAGTAGGTAAGAGTAGGTGTACTAAAAAATAATCGTTCATGTAGGTAGCACGGTGTAAATTATTGACGAATATGGGCAAATATAAAACCTCTTCTTCTCATTAACACATTGTCCAATGAGTTATTTCTGTTGCACACTAAACTTGAAGTCATGTGAATCTTTGAAGACGATGTGAGGATGTCATAAATTGACCGAAGTTAGAAATGTAATTGGATCGACGTCAACTTAGTTGTCTGAGAATCAAATACTCTTCGACTCGATCTATAATGAGGTTGTAATTGTTCAGTACTTCTGAGGAACCCCACACTGGAGCGATAAAATGCTTTCTGGTTGCCAAGTTACACACAGTTTGTGATGTAAACTAGAATCTACATAAATTGATAATTTTTGATTAATTAAGCCATGGAATACTTGAAAGATTGATGTATTTTACCGAACCTGGAAATATTTTCATTATAAAAATAACGAATATGCCAGTAGGGTAAACGACGAAAGAAACAGGGACTAAACTATTGTTTCATCTTAATTTGAAACTGCGAAGCAAGACACAACCATTATCGAAGAGAATATCAACTGAGTCAGAATCTAGTTGTCTCCAACATACGTAAGTTTCTTCTCTATTACTGTAAAATAACCATTTAACACCATTTGGCCTGCCATGATTTCTCAACAGAAACTCATCTATACATAGAGAAGATAGACGTAAGTGATATATTTTACAGACACATTCCTCACAGATTCAATATTGTTGGTAGGTATTCAATCAACAACTGAATTAAGTGATCATGAAGTAAAAAATTTAAAAGTATAATAAAACTATCATCATCTTAGATCTAGTAACATATTTTTGAATTGCACGCATACGAAATCTTAATTTGACATTCAACAGAACCTAACAAGTCATAGATGTAAAAGCTAAAGAAATAATCACAAAGCATGAACTAGTGAAATCTCAAAACACAATGTGATTCATATTTAATAAGAAGAATTAGCTGTGAACGACGACAAACGTGTGATTCACAATCTCTTCATTGAGTAAATTCCTTTATTGTGTAGAATCTGTTATGGTGTCTACAAATTGCAGATATTCGATTAATAACTGAATTAAATGTTCTTAAACAAGAACAGAAACGATTAATCTACCAGAGAGAGAGAATAAGATGAGATCATTGTGACTCTTAACCTATTCAGATCATTCAAAGTTATTCAATTGGGGAACTTGAATTATTTCAATTTTTATAAAATGTGTTCATTATTTCGATATTCGAAGAAGTGGTTACGTCGTTACAAAAGAAGTTATATCATTATTAAATAGTTAGGAAATAAAAGCAAGAATTTGTGATTATTGGAGTTTTGTACTTGTTAGAAGTGAGAAAGTAGTTGATCATAGCACCATATCAAAGATTGATGGAAGTGGGAATTCTACTGTTCAATACCAATCTAGTGGTAAAGAGAGTTGAGTGTTTATCGTAAGACTGAAATACCTGAGTCCTACTCCATGGTAAAAAAGAGGGTGCTTACTGCTAACAAATCTCATACTAAAACGAAACAGCTATTCAATGTTCCATGATTTTGATTGGTACCTAACCAATATCAATGTATGCCGAATACAAATAATCGAACTTAATGCCTATCTCTACATAACCATCTCATTTCAAATAAAAAAAACAAATAAATAAACAAACATTGAAATAATACAATTTTATTAAAAAAATAAGATTTTATCTTACCATCATCTTATGAGTGATGCTTTCATCATTTGTCTAAGAATTAGAATGTTCCATTTATTGTACAGACATGTAGACACACACACACACATACACCCCCTCCATATATCAGTAGTCTTAACGACAAAAGAAAAAAACTTATTTGTTTGTAAAATTATTTTGTTCATAATACTAAAAGGGTGGATGATCATGTAAGTTTTTTTTTCTTTCTAAAGTGAAAACAATAAATACGTGTACATGTGTTAGTTAATGTATGATTAGGTTGGTGGTGGATAATAACAACAATCAAATGGTCAACATGAAATTATGTTTACACTTAAAATGATTTATCATTGTTGATTAGTCACAACACAATATAACTTCAAGAATAATATGAAGTTGAAAGTTTTATTTGTTCAAAATAAAGTTTTACTACTACTACTACTACTACTTATTAGTAGTAAATATAAGTAATAGGGAAGTTACTTGCATATCAAATAATTCTTCATTTTCATTCTCTTTACAAAAAGAGAACAAAAAAAATTATAAAAAAAAAGGAGAAGTAAACATATTTATTTGTTATTTTTTCTTTCTTGGTGTATGTAACGGTTAATTAATGTTGTGTTTATCATAAGAAAAAGAAATTGAAATGCTGATTCATTCAACATTTCTTTTCATTTGAGGTCAATGTGCGTAGGTATGTATGTGCATGAATGAGGCATAGATACAATGGATGTGAGTATGTATCATACACATTCACTGTGTGTGTGTAAATGGGTGGAATCAGTCCAGGAATAGTCATATACGACAATGTTGAACTGCATATACACAGAGGGTAGATGATATGATTTATATAAAATTAATTGTAAACAATTAGAAATTGTTGCAAATATTTAGGTTATTGAGAGTAATTTATTTATTTAGGAAAGTGAATACAAAATCTTCGTACCTTAACTCTCTCTCTCTCTCCACCCACCCCAACCAATCACTCATTCAACTTTCGTATATAAAAATGTTTTTAATGTGTTTTTCTTCAGTTTGATGAGATGATAAAAATCTGTGTGTGTGTGTGTGTATACGTGGATATTCAATAAGGAGAATTAGTGTATTCGGTGAATTAATTGTTTTACAGCTAAATAACAATTATTATCATTTAAATAGGCGATTAATAGGGAATAATTAGAATAATAGCTAGCAGAAGAGGAAATCAGGAAACGACGTTGGAAATGCGTAGGACATACATTGCAGAAATAATCAGACTGCATCACGTAACAAGCATTAACTTGGAATCCTGTTGGGAAACGGAAAAGAGGAAGGCCAAACAACACACTGAATCGAGAATTGGGAGCATACATTAAAAGGATGAACAGCAACTGGAAACAGCTGTAAAGGATTGCTCAGGACAGAGTTGAATGGAGAATAGTGGTGAGCAGCAAATGCTCCACTGTGAGGGGTAATGGGTGTAAGTAAGTAAGTAATTAAAATGATAGCTAAACTGTATACCATATTCTACAGTCATTGTATAGTACGAATAGGAGTTAAAGACAAAACAGCTGAATTCGCTTCATCTATGTGTATATACCGATTCAGCTGTGGAGCCAGTTACATTGAACTGATGATTCGGCAGGTCTGTCATAGAATTTCCGAACATCACCTAGCAAGGCTGAGTAAAGGTCGACTACGGCAAGTAACCAGTACTATACTTGCACACTTAATTGATACTGAACATCAAGTAGATGCAATAAAAGCTTTTAAAGTCATTTATCGAACATGATAAATATACATACCTCTTTCCTTGTCTTAACCATCATAATAGACGATGCTTGAATGGTTTGCAAATGACTTATTATACTCAATTTTTTCATTATTATTATTATTGTTATTATTATTATTATTATTATTATTATTATTATTATTATTATTATTATTATTATTATTATTACGATTTCTACCCTTCTCTTAGCTTCCGAATTCTCTGCCGCTTAAGTGCCACTTATTTCTTACGTAACAGTCGTGACCATCAAATTTCCTGTACTTACTCCATCAGTTTTCTCCTAATAGATAGTATATTAGTAAAAACATACCAATACATTGAACTAGTATTTTTGTTTTATATCAAGAAATGCTCTGAATTACACAATTGTTAATCACCAGGAATCACTGGCAAACTGTTTTGTTTTAGTATGGGACTCCTCAGCATTGTGTAGCTAACTGTTTCACACCATACAAGATTGAACTTCACTCAGACCAATTCTTGATATTCAATTAGCATTTAACAATCTCCATATCACTCAATTACACTCAATTCTAACTCATTGGTGGGTAACTATTCCAGGTAATTCCTGGAGTTCTAGTAAGAAGACGTGACTAGTGAAGTTCAACAGTGTAAGGTGTGAGATATTTACCCACCAAATGTTATAGATGAAGATGTGCAAACGTATCTCGAATCGATTGCATGAGAGATACTAACCTTTGGAAGCTCACTCCATGATCTAATAACAAAGTATCCACCGTGGGGCTAGTGGGTCCCGGACTTCATCTCTGGTATTGTCGTGGATGTGCACTATTGAGGAGTCTCATGCTGAAACGAACCAGCTGTCCAATGTTTCCTAGTGATCAATACCTGTCTAATTCAAACCAATTCGTGATATCAGATTGACATTCAACAATTTCCACAACACCTAATTGCTATTTTAATACTTTCGTAAACCATAAATAGATTATTCACCTTCACGTCTTAAGACCTTTGTTAGTCAGTCATCGTAATTATTTTATAAGCAACTTGTAAAATAGTTATTTAACACACACCAGCAATCATTTGGTGATGATTATAAAACAATTGCAAATTACATGTACATGCCTTGATGAAAAACTGATTGAAAAAGAATTTCTTCTCTCCCATCATCCTTTCTTAAATAAAAGGATGTTTAGTTTACGAGTGTAGTAGTGTTACATTCATCACAGTGAAATAAGTTAACATTAGTGAAATAACTGAGAAGATCACATCCATACGAAATAAAAGTTGATTATGTTTGTTATCCTTCAGAATGATTATGAAAATTTCAGCAATTAAACCAGTGAAGTGACAAAAATACAACATTAACAACAGTTATTTTACCTTATGTACGATAAGTGAGCCGTGTATGCTGACTGCAACACTAGAACTCGTACACAGGATGTTAGTATCACATTGAAAGTATGAAATCATCATACCATTACGATAATGTGATTTTCTATAAGTGAGGATTTTTAATGAATGTTCAGTAAAGATAAAACAATTGTCGAATACTACCTGGTTTTCTTCAATTTATGAATACAATTATCTTATGATTAAAGAAATAATATTTTGCGAGTAAAAATATAATATTGATAGAAGTGTAAAAATCCAGCTCAGACTCGAGCCAGCAAGTTAAGGTGGTTTCGTGGAGACAGATATTATGTTCAGTTGTTTATAATCGTCACAGGTTACTATTAGCTGAGTACTATTGAAAACTAAGGAGCACTGGATAACTGTTTTGTACTAATGTGGAACTGCTCAGCAGTGTGTATCCAGGGCCTTCAAATTTCATGGCAAATGGCCAACCAGCCGCACCATTAGGCTGGACAATTGGTATCAAGAGCTAAGCTTTTGTCGTGAAACCTGAGGGCCACGGGTTCGATCTCCTCGATGAATCAAGAGTGTGTACTGCAGAGGAGTCCCATACTAAAATGAAACAGCTATCCAGTGATCTCTGGTTTTTAGTGGTACTCAACCAATATCACTCTGAAACAATTATAAACAATGAGATTGGTGACTGCCTTTTCTCCATGTTACTGATTGAATAGAATAAAATCGTATGCAATCGCTATCAAGTTTTTATGTATATTTACCATTTATTCATTCATTTATTTAGTTATTGTGTGCAACCCCCTCTGGTCTGGAGAATGAAATCACCTGACAATTTATGACTTCACATCTTGGATTTTTCCTGGTTAGCGGTTGAAAATATCTGGAACTGAAACCAGCTGTCAGCCATCATCAAAGTCACAATTTTCAATACAAACGTCAAGATAGTTCTATTGAATGGAACTGAAACTTGGAGAACTACGATAAGTATCATTTCATAGATACAGGTATTTATAAACAGTTGTTAGTTACAGATACTCTGGATCCATTGACCAGACACCACCAACAACAAACTACTATGACGGAGAACACACCAACCAAAATGCAACTGAGAAAAAAGTTGGGAAAAAGTGTCAGAGATGGATGGAACACACAGTGAGTAAATCATCAAACTGTGTCGCAAGACAAGCACTAACTTGGAATACTAAGGCGAAGGGAAAAGAGGAAGACAAAAGAACGCAGTGCTCCGGTAATTGGAGGCAGACATGGAAAGAATGAAGAGCACTTGGGAAGAACTGGGAAGGAGAGCCCAGGATACAATCGGTCAGAGAATGCTGGTCTCCATCCTATGCTCCACGAGCAGAGGGTAACAGACATTGATTGATTGATTCTTCTCATCATAAGTCGTTCATTACTGGATCTTTGTTGTGATATAAAGAAATACTCATATGATTCATATGATCCAATCTATTCTATTTATCAAATCATATAACTATTAATAGGCAATAGATGATAATCTCTCAATGTCTTGAACTGACTGAAGTCAATAGTGCAAAGCATCAGTATGAGAATTGAACACATTCAAGCTATTATCGTTGATGTACGCTACTAAGGCGTCTTATACAACTATCCATCACTGCTACTGCCACTCAATGATAGATACATATCATTATAACTATTAACAAATGTATTATATCTAGAAAATTATGTAGTTAATTCAAAGTGATCACTATCTCAGAGGAATAAATATCACATCAAATTTCATACATTTGATATGAATTTACATGTTTGTTAAAGGAAAACAGATTGACTGACATGACGATTTTATATCCTCATATTGAAAGTTATTTCATATGTTTTCAATGTTAAACGTAGAAACATACTCTGAAGACAAGTACAGTCTATAAAAACACGCGTCAAATTACTTTCTCTCACATAACTGTAATGATGGTATGTTTAGCCCAATCGGAATGTTATATCCTATTGGGAATAATTCTATTAATGCCTTAAATATGTTTGGAAAGTGAAAGTACTCCCCAAATAAGTGTAAGTATGGGTGTTTATGTCAGAATGGTTAAATATTTTGAATGAAACAATCAACCAAGCAAGTAAACATATTCTTGGTCATTATCTAGTATTCCTTTGTATATTTACAAAGTGTGTTTGAAAAGACTGAAGTTATTACGTTACCTTTTCAATATTCACTAGGTGTATGAGATTCAGTATTTTTGATTAGTTTCTCATCAATTCAGTGATTGAATATTTCAGTGAAGTTTTCAATGGATGGTTAATCACTTCAGTACTAAATGTATTGAAGTCTATTTTCACTAAAAGGAATTGACATAATCTAACCAGTAATATAACGATTATTCGATTAATGAAACGTCATCAACTAATATCTACTAGGTGGATGGAGAGTTATTTTGAGATAAAGAGAACACTAGACACAAATATTTCGTTCTAGTGCACGACTTCATAGTATTATCCACTCTGTAGAATCCCAATATTGAGTACAACAGGTTGACTTAGGCCTCATACTGATTAGTACTTGTCAGTCTAGCATAAGTGCAACGGTAACGTTCTGGACAATGAAACTACATGACATAGAATGAGATCCAAAAGGAAACATCAGTCAACTCGAAATTAAAAGCAACATTTGCCAACAAGTGGCAAATAGAAAAAAAGGATGAGTTAAACAGGATTTACTGTGAACTCCGTTAAGTTATATTATATTAATGAATATTTATGGAATACTATCTTCAAATGATTCACTACAAACAAATAGAACTCTGGGGAAATTGGTGAAGTTTCAGTTTTGTAGAGAGTCACTTACTTACTTACGCCCGTTACCCCTCACAGTGGAGCATTGGCTGCTCACCAGTATTCTCCATTTAACTCTGTCCTGAGCAATCCTTTACAGCTGTCTCCAGTTACTGTTCATCCTTTTTATGTTTGCTTCCAGTTCTCGATTCAGTGTGTTATTTGGCCTTCCTCTTTTCCGTTTCCCAACAGGATTCCAAGTTAATGCTTGTCTAGTGATGCAGTCTGATTATTTCTACAATGTATGTCCTAACCATTTCTAATGTCGTTTCCTGATTTCCACTTCAGCTGGAAGTTGGTTTGTTCTCTCCCGTAGTAGGCTGTTGCTGATGGTTTCCGGCCAATAGACATTCTGTATCTTGCGAAGACACTTGTCTATAAATACCTGTACCCTCCTGAGGATGTTTAAAGTAGTTCTCCACGTTTCAGCTCCATACAGAAGAACTGTCTTTACGTTCGAATTGAAGAGTATGACTTTGAGGTTGGTTGGCAGTTGTTTGGAGTCCTATATGTTTTTCAACTGTAGGAATGCTCCCCTTGTTTTACCAATCCTTACCTTTAAATCTTTATCGGATCCTCCTCGTTCATCGATGATGCTTCCCAGGTACGTGAAGGTATCCACTTCTTCCAGAGTTTCTCCATCAAGTTCAATTAGGTCGGTGCTCTCTGTGTTGAATTTGAGGATCTTGCTCTTTCCCTTATGTATGTTCAGGCCTATTGATGCTGAGGTTGCTGCTACGTTGGTTGTCTTTACTTGCATTTGTTGGTGTGTATGGGCTAGAAGAGCTAGATCATCCGCGAAGTCCAAATCATTGAGTTGCATCCTACTTGTACATTGAATTTCGCGCTTCCCTCAGATGTGGAGGTTTTCATCATCCAATCAACCACTAGACGGAAGAGGAAAGTCGAGAGTAGGCAGTTTTGTCTGACACCGGTCCTGCCTGCAGCTCTTCTAAGGTTACTGCCGGTCCCAAGCCCGGGTAATGAGAAGGGTAAGGCATAGGGCTAGCTGCCCTATCCCATAAAACACAAGCTTTCTAAAAAATCGCTAACCAGATTGAACAAACTTTGCAGAGAGTGCTCAGCCATTAAACCACGGAGTCGGAATCCGACAATCTATATTTCTAACTTCAATCAATTTGTAATATACTTGCTCAACCTCATCCATTATCATCGGTGGAAAAGTGCTTCACACTCAAAAAGACTGAACTTCATTGGTCATACTTTCTAATTATAACTTAAGAAACCACCTCCCTAAGTTATGGTATCGATTGTAACTGAGTTTTGTGAAAATTATTAAGCATTCTTCACGTAAACTGAAGGTTCATGTCTTGATTTCTTGGTGTATCGTAGATGTACACTACAAACAAGTCTTACACTGGAGTGAAAAATATGTCCAGTGCTTCCTGATTTTCAACGGCTATCTAACCCAGGTGCATTTATGATATCAAATCCCATTTATTTATTTAGTTACATATTGTTTCATCCATTATGTTTGACAGGTTATTATATTCTTAACGCTTTAAGTCGGTTAAAACATCAAAAAGGATTATTTAAGTTGAATTGTGATAGGCAAGTGGAATCCAGGACGCGAGTTTCGTCCTATTTGGAACTCGTCGGCTGGATGTTCCTGCCACTTGCCTGTCACAATCCAACTTAAATAATACTTGTGAATAATCGCTATATCGAGGCAATCCGCTCAGGATGCACATTTAGCAACAGAGACTGACCAGCTTCAGTCTATAATAAATCAATGAGAATATACAAATCCATCATAACGTCAATGAAGATTCCTTTACCAACATAAGGGATCTTAATACAACTACTTACACAACATAAAAGGATCACGAAGATTACGTAAAAATAGTAGTTAGGGCCGAGATCAGTCTTACCGTTTTTAATAAACAAGTTATATCTGACATTTTAAGGTGTTTTTATTCCCTTAGTGGATGAGTATTGTATGAGTACAACTTCCATTTGAAGCCATACTTCTTATTGTATTAATGTCACTCATTCGGAGCGTCAGATCGCACTACAATGAACATATTTATGACAGATAGTTTTAGGGTAACTTCCATCATTTAAAATAGAATCTTTGATGAAAATTACACTCCAATATGCAACGTTAATTTGTTAAAGGAACAGAGAATGACTAGAAGTGTTGGATACAATAAACTTCGTAAGTTTTGGAAAACCGTTAGTCGAATTCGAAGTACCAGTTTTTTAACCAAAATTAAAAGAAAACTACTTATTATGGCTGTTTGGTGGATACCTGGGCAAAGTTAACTAAAGATCGACATAAACTGGAAAATTCCTATTCGTCTTTTTAGTAAACTAATAGAGCCAGTGATATAATGAAAATGATGCGACTGTTTAGTCTACTAACTTTGATACTGTATTCTCTACTCTTTAGTGCTGATATAAAATTCCTAACTTAATATTCGGATGGCCAGGAAAACCGCCTAAGTTAGGTATTTTTCAGTAGTGATATTGGTACTGAAGTAAAGACAATCGAACTTGTAAATACCACAATCAATAATATATGGTATATTTCATGTAGCAACAAATAGGAATAGATGTGCGTTTACACAGTGTAGATTTTAAGCCACTGAATAACTACTGATTCAGTAACTGATGTAACGGATAAGAATACTGCTAATGAATTCAATAGTCTTGATATGCTGTTCAGTATAGTTCATAGCTCAAACGAAATTCTCCATACCCCCACCCCCTACCTACACCTCGATTTCCTCGAGGTTGATAACTTTATAAGACCGCCATTATTTCTCAAATGAAAAAAAAACATTGCAGTATACAAATAATAAATTACATGATACAATGTAAATTATGGTGGTAATTCTACATCACGAGGTATTGAGAATGACAAGAACTCTTCAGGAAAGTGCATCCTTTAGATAATTATATAAGAACTAATTTACAAAGCATACAACAGATTGAGTAAAAGTAGACAGTTATGTCGAATAAGTGCTGCCAATCAACAAAACAGAACTAGGCATTATACTACATTAAATATAGTATTATTTCAAAAGTGGCAATATTTTATTGATAGGTTTCTGTTAGAAGTTTGATTCGATGAGGCTCCTAAATTAAACTATCCAGCTTAGACAACAAAATCTAAATGAAACTATCCTCCAAGACTACAAGTGTGTTTTACTATTTCAAGATTTTAGTGAGCGACAAACATGTTATGAAACACAATAAGAACGATGTGGAAATGCGATTGTAACAATAAAGTTAAAAAAATGTCAGTGGTATTTATCAATACTTGGGAATAGCCATGCAATACAATAAACAAGTTCCACATTTTGTAAGGTGTTCATTGAATTTTGATAAGTAGTATAGCGTAATATGCAAAATACCGAAACGAGCCAGGATAGAGTGTACATAGCATCTACAGGCACACATTTGACACAGAATTAAGTATAGAATTTTATTAGATATCCTCTATGACTCTAGATTTATCTCCTACATATATAGCAGGTGCCACGTGAATACACATAAATTACGTCCAGTTTTTGTGTACAGCGGTCTCACGATAGACCAGTCTAATACATCCTGGTTTCCGACGTTTATCTAATCCAGGCTGTCTTTGTAAGACTTTATTCTAATATATAGTATACACGTGTTTCAGATATCAAGGTGATTCTTGAGTCAGTGATAATAATGAAGTAAATTATATAACTGAACTACTGTTCTGTCTTAATAAGGGGTTTTTCGGGGATGCCCACCCATAATCTCAAGAGGAATCTAGCTTGAGATATTCAAGTGTTTCAGAAGAAGCTTAATACTTAGCACGACTGCATAGGTTCCTACTATTGGGATTACCACTCCGATTTGCCAACCTGCGTCACTTGTGGCGTAGGCGAGACATTCGTTTAATAACAAAAGGACGCGTTTACTGTGCAGCAGTCAGATCCGTTTTACTTTATGGATGTGAAACATGGCCATTAAGGATAGAGGATATCCGTAGGCTCCTAGTATTCGATCATAGATGTCTCCGAAACATTGCTCGTGTTTGCTGGGACCACCGAGTAAGCAATGCATGGGTTAGGAATAGAGTACTAGGTAAATACGGTAAGCCTATTGATGAAGTAGTGAATCTTCACCGGCTGAGGTGGTTAGGACATGTGTTGCGTATGCCTGACCACCGTCTACCGAAACGAGCAATGTTGTCTGGTGTGGGAGTAGGCTGGAAGAAAGCTAGGGGTGGCCAAACAAAAACATGGCACCAATCCATGAAGTCATTGACAATTGGGCTGAGCCATGTTAATAGGTGCAGACTACCTGGTTGGGGCCCACACGATGATCGTAACAAATAGTTTGAGACCTTAGGGGATATGGCTCAAAATCGATTGCAATGGCGCAGGTGCATCTACTCCTTGTCTTCCTCCAAATTCTAATTTTTGAGCTTATTATAATCTACTCTTTACTGAATCACTTTTTATCTCAAATCTCATCTCTGATCTGTATGCCTTTCCATTAGTACTTACTCTGTTACTACCTCCTCTACTCTGGGATTTGGTGCCACAATTTAATCTCTATCTGCTAATTGAGGCATGGCAACTTGAACTGATGTACGCATGTACAAAGTTCTACGTTGTAACTGACTGACCACTCCGATTATTTTGTGATATAATATAACGGTCACCCAAAATCATTAGTAATAATTGTCTTGATCACCTGCAGTCATAACTCCTCACTAAAACTTCAAGTGGACTTTGAAATAGGTCACTAGTACATTGACCAGTATATTTAACTTAAAGTGATTTGTGAAGATCAGTCTATAGCGAATACAAAGCAAATCTCTAAGAAAGTCATTTCGACTCGAAATAATAATCATTAAGAGATTACTTAATAGGAAGTGTGTTCAGATGTATCAGTAGTGAATACGAGTGCATGGGAAGATTATTAAAGTCGTTTACTAGGTATTATTATGTCAAGAACGTGACAAGTGTTACAAACTCCATTAGTATACATAGATTACGATTGTTAAGTCCAATGTATGCAGATCTACCTAAATGTGGGAGACAAGAGTGGACCCAATTCAGAACATTTGAGAGGATTTATGGTATCCACTAAACTCATTAGTTCGTTGTATTAAGAATGTCTAGTAGAACGGGACTAAGTTCTAGCATACTCAGATCGTGTCCTAGCCACGATGAGTGCTTATTAACTAGCACTGAGAATCAGTTGGACTGGTAAGTATACACCATTATAGTAAAACCAGATAACTTCTCCTTCAATTGAGAAAATGCCAACAATCGACCAGAAACACAGATTAGCTGTATAAATAATCCTTTTCATTACTAGTTTGCCTATTGTGTAGAAATACTGATAAACTGCTTAAACAATTACCTTCTTTTCACTGTATAGACATATTTTTAGAAGACCATGAAGGTAGTCAAATTCGATTAGTCCTTAATTTTTTGATAAGGATATCAAGTAACTGCACCACTTTACCTCTACTTGCAAGGTACTCGACTAATTCTCCGTTGTAATGAGTAAGAACGAAGTAATATATCTAACAGTATACAGATGAACTTCCTCTATACATACTGTTCTGATATAGTGTTTTTGTTACGAGAAACAAATCAGTTTATATGACAATTCGTCAAGATTTGATTGAATATGTTGACAGAAACTAGTCGTCGAGTAAATACAAAACAATTGAAATAATTGTAGTGATTACAATTTAAAGATTCGAACATCCCATCCGGAAATGTAGTCCAAGTCACTTCAAGGTAAAACAACCAAAATAACCAAAGTTATGTATAATAGGCTAATCAGTCTACTTATGTAATGCAAAAAAAATATGCGACAGACCTAATAAGTGTGCGTGTAGAAATATGGTCAAATAGTGACAACTCTATGTATGTTGCTGCGTTTATTTGCTTTTAATTGTTTTTGAGTATAGTAACAAGTTGAGCTTTAGGATACAGTTAGGGTTAACTGAATAGTTAGACGCATAATTAGACTAAGTATGCCAATGATTATGATGATTGACACAAATCAATGTGTAAGATTGTTAAATAAGATAACTGACAATAAAGTAAGTACAATAATTATTGTCGTTGTTGCTAGTCTAATTGATAATAACGATTGAGTTGGTGTTAACAGTCGAACTACTTCATGTTAACTAACTGCCATGGAATGGATATCTATATTCCCCCTCTGCTATTCAAGGTATTTTAGTTCCCCCTTATACGAATTGATTTGTATGTCAGTGAAACCTATCTGAAGTAGTTTAGCACCATCGAAGTCACTTCTACAGCCTATTTTCAAGGAGTGTATTGCAATTGTCAGGTTTTCTTAGAACTTCCGAATGTATAAGAACGTTTCAAACACATTTAGTGTTTCTTCACCATATCGGGTGCATAGATGCATCTTTCACATAAAACAAATAACACTCATTCTACTTTATTTCATAAATGCAATTTCTTTGTCCCTCTTTAAGTATCCTATTTTCGACTTTCATCAAAGTTGATCATAAGGTTATTCTTCTATGAAAATAAGCTTTCATATAGTTTTTAAATAACCTCCTGATTTCCCTCGATGTTTCTTTACGGCATCGGATCACTACTCTTGAAAGATGAATTATTAACAATCCTTTCGAAGCCTCTTCAGGGTTGTTATTTGCAACAAAATGTTGCTAAGATCATATTTATTTCATCTTGTTTATCTACCATCTTTGTGATAAGACAATCACTTCTATCAATAGAATTTTCTGTAACATTTACTATTAAAAATAGACATCTCCCAGAATGCGTTGATTTTCGGAAGACGCTAGTCCTAATACTGTTGCCATGTCTTCTTTCAATCATACAATGAGAGAAAACTATTTAGCGTTCGTTAGGTTTAATCGCCTTGACTAACTTAATACTATCCGACACTTAATTCACCTTTCCAAATAGCTTATTAAAACTATTCTTTTATGAAACAATGAAAATATCATCCACGTAACGTATCCAGACTTTCGGATAGGTATTTCGTGATCACATTTGCCTCTAAGTAATTCACAAATAAATTAGCTACGATAGGTGAGACTGGAGAACTCATTGCTATTCCATCCTTCTGTCGATACAGATCTCCCACCTTCTTCTCCGAAAAACGAATAAATTAGTTGTCTTTATGAATATACAAATTTTTTTTAAAAATTATCTGTTATTTACATTTTGTACAAGGATTGACCCTTCAGATGAAGGTGATGATGACGATGATAGTAGATCAGAAGGGAGTATAACCGGTGTTAATTCATTCCAAGGTTTTATAACGGTATTACTGTCCGCTACTGATAATGACGAAGAATAGGACTGAAACTCACCAAAGCAACGTATACCTAATTGTCGAAAATTGCGCTTTTCTCCGAAAGATGCTGGTATCGATGATGACGATGGTGTTAACTGATGAAAATATTTTACAAAATAACCATTATATAAATCAATAGCTGTTAAATGTCGACTAACATTTGCTAATGAATTAGGCCAATTCACAAGGAAGCTTGTAACAGCTATCCATGACAAACAATTGGAGTTCTGAGATACTAAAGATGAAGACTGTGGATTGTTCAGTGCTCTACATGCAATGAAAATAAATGGCATCAAATGATGTTTAACATCTATTTGTGAACGTAAATATACAATACTCCCTGGTGGTAATGATGACGGATATGCTTGACTGAGAAGAACTGATGCTTCATTGAGATAATTCATAATCTGTGCAAAATTAATAATAAGCAAAAACAAAATTACATAAAGTAGGTACTGATTATATCATAAACCGTGACAACGAAAGTTCAACCATGTTGGGTTTGTGAGGCGGTGACCCGAACCAGTAGAATTGAAGGATGGTCGTGCAATAATCGTGAATTGATTGAAATTAGAATTGTGAACCATTATTGGATGTCAACTCAGTGGGCTGAAGGTCAAGCGATTACCTGAAGGCCTTCAGGATGTAAAACGCAGATGTGCACTGGTGTTAAAGAATCTCATATTCTTAAAAAGCAACCGTCTAATGGGTGCTCAGCAAAAACCAATCCATGATGCAAACCATATAATAGCAAGTATTGTGTTTATCGGAAAATTGGGAAGTTTGACTTTAATGAAGTTGGGCAAGGACATTGATAATAAAAAGTCATAGACTCAGACGAAACGATCAGTCAGTGCTTCATGACCCTTAACAGTAAAACAACTGATGTTAATCGGTGGTAAAAACCAATTAACTAAATAACAATTACCTAATAAATATTAGTGATTAGCCTCGATTTAGATTTCTAAAAGTCAGTCTTGTATATGCTGATCTTACTGAGTTGAATTGTCTTACTCTACTAAGCTGGTTAGCTACAAAGATGTAAAACTAAAAGCCTTAGAATTAAGGTCTGACGACGAAGTTCTATTGACTGCGCAGGGATGTATAAAGTGTTCCCATCAAACAGTCATTATATGAAGGAATGCTGCCCTCCAACAACGGAAGTAGGTTATGAAAAGTCAACTTTAAAGATAGTAAATGTCAACTTACCCCAAAGATTCTCATCACCGGTATAGATTTTTACTTAAGACCCATTGAATTAAAGTCAAACACACTCACTATCCGAAAACTCTAGATTTGATTCCCAGTGAAATAATGAGTGCGCGCTTACGAGTTTCAAACTAGAAGCACATAGCTATTCAATACTTCCTGCTTTTCATACAACGTAAGGGGCCGTCCATTTATATGCTTCCGGCTAAACGAAAAGTTATCACGAATGACCAATTCAATGTTCATTTACCAGTTTACATGCTCTTGCGGAGCTAGGTGTGTAGGTCGTTCATCGAGGCCACTCCTTCACCATATCGGAGAGCACCTTGCGGTATAGCTGGACAAGGGAGAGTGTAGATCAATCACCGGCTCTATCTTACGACATATAGTAGATTCAAGATATTCAGCATCAGATTCATCATTCAATACAATTCATAAAACTCATTCAAATAAACCAAGACGCCTACGTCTGACTCTACATTACATTGCAAAGGCCCAAGCGATCCACGATTTGAAACCTGAATTGTGCATACAAAAGTAATTTATGAGATCGCTTTCTTTACCATAGCCATTATTTGAGAGTTTCACATTATTTGCTTCATTTATTTATTTATTTTCACCTTTCTATATCTACATATTTCACTCCTACCTTCATTCACGTTTACCTTTATGATGATAACAATCATTATTACCATTATCATCACAAAGACTGTCTCCATCCAAATTTTCTCGATTTTTATTCACAAATCTTCACCCTAGTATAATGATGATAACAATTACTGTCTCTATCCTACTGATTACATAATCTTCATATATATATATATATATATATATATATATATTTATATGCACGATTGTACAGTTCGATAATGAATTTGTTGAAAAGCGATCCCTTCGCTGAATAAACTTGTTTTGATTTAATGAATATACCCAAACTAATGTTCAACAGTTCTCTAACTGACATTAGATAAGGTTTACGAGGATTTAAAATAAACAATTTATAATGTCACTAACTTTCGAGTCATAATTTAAGTAATACACACCATCAGCACTAGGATCATTTTCATCACTGTTATTACAAGAAATTTGATTAATTTGTGGCACCAACAATGGACATTCGGATATACGGAAGTTTGCAACCAACGGTGTATCATTCTTTCTTCCTTCTATATTAGTGTTCAATAAACAAAGTTCCGTGAATAAATTTACACAACTTCCTTGAAATGCATACCAAGACCGAATGATATCTTGAGCTGATTGTTTCGCCCAGTTGATTAAACCCATTGCAGGTTGAGGTTTACGTGCATAAGATACTGGAATTTGAAATTTTTCTGAAATCACTGATTGATCAACACCGATTAAATATGGTAGGTTAGGATGCAAAATTACCTACAAATTATTGGTAAAAGTATCGTAATCACAATATTGAAGTAAATTATATGGATCCAATTTACTTTTTGTGTGTATTACGGCACACTACTTAACAATACTCAGTAGTTTGAATTATTTTCAACCATTTTCATGGCAATGGATTTGTCACGATGAATCACTTAGTGATCTTCGTCGAGGTCTAACAGTACACTCCAATTAAAATTCTGCCTGTAATAACTCTGAGGATTCAGTACAATCTGTTATAAAAAGGGAGACGCTAACAAACGTATATACTACAAAAGATCGTTAGTAATCAACTGCGAAGTAAGCACGCGCCGTCCAACTTTAATTTATTGCATATACACGTGTTAACACTAAGTTATTGTAACTTTCAATTGAATTGTGCCTTTACAAAATGTCCCTAAGCTCATCTTTTCTATTTCCAAAAGTCATTACACATTCTTCCGGTTTTCATTCCTTATCGTGTGCTCTACTCACAAATCATGTTTATTTTGAATGGTTTGTCTAATTTTGGAATAGCACTTAGTTTATCTCGATAATTGTTTTTACTATCGTTTAACTCATCTCTGCCAACTGTAGGCAGATTATGATCTACTTATTAAGGGAACCTACCTTCCTAATTAACTGCTCATTTAAAATAGCAACCTGGCATCTTAATATGTCATTTTTTCCCATCGGAATGGGCCTTAAAGTTTATGTTGATAATATAATGTAAAAAGATAATGGTAACCTCACAACTGAACTATTTGGTTGAGGGAATGCCAAATAATGAAAATCATTCTATTGAGATCATATTAGTAAGTCATAGTATTTATAATTGTTTCGAGAATTATTACTAAAAAGCAACTAGCATTAAAAATGGAGACTTACAGGAACACTTCTTGTTCTATTTATATAATTACTTACATGAATCAGTCAGGAGCCCTCGAGAACTTAAGAAAGTATCTAGTTCAGAAGACATACTATCCAATCAGCACTTATAGAAACTTCATTTCCTGAGTGGATAATTATCGGGCTCGACAACTAAGAGCATTAGTTATAAATGGCCATGTTTTTCGTATATAACATGTAATTCAGAAGTAGAGCATCATTTCATACTTTATGTCTTTATCATTGGTTTTAAGATCAACGTAAGAATTTCTGTAGATTCGAAAGAAGTTAAAAAGTCAACGTTAGGCGTTCAAAATATCAAACAATAGAATCCACGTAAAGTGTGGTGTCACTCAGCATTCCTGGAACTAATCGGCTTGAAATCTAAAATATTCCTTTACTTTAAAAGTATTACAGTATAGAGCCGAATGTAAACCTAACGTTGACCATGCCAGATAAATATCACCAGTGGTAATGGATAGTGATCGTGCAACATCATGATTTGATTGAAATTAGAGATGTAAATTATTGGATGCTGATTCAATGATGTAAACGTTAAGCTCTAGTTGTGTGACCTATAGTCCTTGGGTTTGATCCCTGGTAAGGTCGTGAATTCGCACTGGCGTAGCGTCTTATGTCGTACTTCTTAGTTCTTAATGATTGATCCAACTAAAGTCAGCAGGCGACAAAAAATCCTAAAATTTTACCAATTAGTCTGTAGTTTAAGTACAACAGAATCAAACTATAAAAGTTAGTATTGCTCAGAAAACACGTTGTACAATTTCATGCACTAGTGGGTGAGAGCCAATTTTGAAGGCAGTCTGAAGTTGACTAAACAAAGTGGCATTAGAACTTCATAACCTTAACCGGAATAAAACAGAGCAAGTATTAAGATAGTCATAGTGGAGATTTGTAGCTAAGGTGGATGCTCTAGGTATTATCAGGTTCTTCGGGTTAGATAGACAAGATTCAATAGCAAATGTAGGCAATTGAAAAATTATCCATGAGGGATTACTCCGACGATAGGAAGCACCATATTTGATAAAGTGGACGCACCATTTACCTATATATATATGAACACAAACAAGCAATAAAAGATTCTGTAGTATCATTTATATCATCGCATGGAGACAACTATATTCCTTGAAAAAAAATGTCAAGGTTCTGGATTGAGGAAATTCTAAGAATGTCAGGGAAATTTTAGAAGCGTGGAACTTAGATCAAACAGTAATCAATAGATATCTCCAGAGATTCAATATATAAGCCCACATAGAAGAGGTCAATCAATTGCATGATTAAAGATAAACTAGATAAAACCAACTGCATAGGAAGGCAACTATTAGGACACAAGATCACCAGGTAGTACTAACTAAATACTTGCAGGTTCCTCGAAATGGTCATTTCTACTTGAGGCAAGAGCTGACGATGTTGTCTGAAACAACGTAGAAAGCTATGAAATTAGACTATTGAGCTGAGAACAGAAAAAAACAAAATCCGCCATCAGAATTATAAAATCTGTCATATCAAAATCAAATCTTACCTGAAACATAGCATTAATGCTATGTGGAATTAAATATGTAGCCAACTGTTCTGGTGTTAACCACATTGTGTCCTTACTACATGGTAATCGAAGCGATTTTTGATATAAGACAGATCCAGAGTCGAAAGTTGTATGATTTGGATTGAGTCGAAATAAAGTAATCCCAGTTACTTTGTCACCAGTTAATAAAGTATACAGTAATGGACTAGAACCTTTCCATCTTGGTAATAATGATGGATGTATATTAAAACATCCATAATTAAATAAAGATAAAATTGATGATGGCAAAAATCGACCAAATGAAACAATTATGCCTAGTAATTTCTCTGATTTATCCAAAGTACTGTTGTTGTTTTGTAACTTATTTATTCGTTGACTAATTGCATTGATAATTACTGAATTATTTGGAAGCGTACGTGGCCAAATTACATGATCTAATTTTTTTAAAGTGAAACATTAAATTAAAACAACACAACAATAAGACAAATTAATCATAATTTAAGACAAGTACTTTTAACCAAAAAAATTATTGATGTATGCACAACATAGAATCTGGTATATTTGTACATCGGTCCAAGTTGCGACACCTCATTAGATGAATGACAAATTGGTAGAAGTAGGAGTAGCATCAGTGGTAGTAAGAAGAAAGTATGAACATGTAAAATACGGTACTGGGAGAAAGAATTAATTCATGGAAAGATATAAAATAAACGTGTACATTCCCAGAATTATATTTAAAAAACCAGTTATCCTGACTAAAGTCGTCTGCCAACTAAAGGTTGAATACACTAAGCAGAAATCCATTTAGCTATGAATCATGGTTTTAAAAAGCAAAAAAATATTACGGCTACAGGATTTAATCACAAAGTCTTTCAAAGCTTTTATCGTATGTAATGAAATGAACACAGGACACTAGACAAATATGATAGTTGTGAATTACCATAGACTGAAGTGATTGCGAAATGTATTATGTACATAATCTACCACTTACCTAGATATGCAGTGATAGCTGGAGTAGTAAGTTGACGTACAGCTAGGGGTATGTCGCGTCTATGAAGTCAGTGACTTGGTTTCAACCATGTTGGTAGGTGTAAACTATCTAGTTAGTGATAACTGTGATTAGTGGCAAGGGACGATGGTTAATATGACTATGAATCGATCACAATTGTGTAAATACCAATTTTTGTCTTTTCTTAGAGCTAGAGCTTTAAAGTTATTTCGCAATTTTGATTTCTAGAGATCCTTCTTTCTTCTCGAATTATGTTGTCTATGGTTGATCCTTTTCACTTCTACTGTTTTGGCAAACATCTAATAATTTTATATCGTAGTGTTGATGTGGTATGGCAGAAAGAGCTGATAAAAATGTGATAAGCTGTATATTGAATGACTTCCTATGGTCAAATGTAATCCCGAACAAACAGTACAAGCGGAAAACTAAAGAGTACTTAAAATATATTCCAACCATGCTTAGGACTCTTCAGCAGCAGATACTCGTAACTCCCATCAAGGCTTAGGTATGGGATTATTATTCTATACAACTTACGTCAACGTGTCGTGAAAACTAACTTCAAATTGAATAGTCATCATAAGTGCTCTACGCTTTGAGTTGGAACTAAATAGCTCAAGAATAGAATGGCTATGACACTAGGTCATGCAGATTATGATCCTACTTGGGGAAAAGTAGCTTTTAGATACGCCTTATGAACGAGTACCGGCTAGGAAAATACTTATTTTCAGGGATTCTCGTAAATTACCTTTGGATAGCTACCATGAGACTGTAAATTTCCGTGGAAAATCGTCTAATTAGTTGTCTTATTAAACGAAGTGGCATTTTATTTTATTTTTACATTGGTGTTAGTTGAGAGCCTTGCTAAATTCTTTTTTCCAGGATCTGGCGTAAAACTACTTTGGTAACGCAACCACTTATAGAGAAATAATGGACGTAAACTTTGTGAATAATGTCACCAGTCGTAAGATTTATACTTAACATAACCTACTTCGGACAAAGCAGCCGGACAGTATCATTACAGTTACACAAATAGTAGGGTTGAGAGTCAAGTACGTGAATTTACGATTGGTAAGTTAGATGAAACATAGACTTTACTAATCAGACCAACACTAATTAAACTGTCTGCAATTATTTTCATTTCAAACAATCGAAAAAACCTGTAATTTAGATAAATGTTTTAGGCAACATTGCTTCTATGATTATGATGTTGTAAGATAACAACAACAAAACCTGGAAACTTAGCCATTTAGTTTAGACTATACAATAAAACGAAAAACTAGTTCCAGATACAACTGTATTTCGAACTTAGACTACTATTATCGAGAAATTACATTCTTATTAATGAAGCTCTACATACCTATTTTACTCTGAATGCAATGACACGCGACAGGAGTTTTCTCTGAAGTAGTAACCACAAACAATATTTGGATATCTTTGTATTGAGATTGATGCTCTTCTAAGGCATGTAAATGAGGTAATGCATAATGATCACTTCCAAAAAACACCACACTGATAACTGAACGTATGAAGACAGGAAACTGTGGTCGATATGTAAATGGAGTTTTAAATAAATAGCTTAAATTCATGTTATCTTTAAGGAGCCATCTGTAACAATGTATATATAAGATATAATAGTAAGAACTTTCACAAAGCTACTTGTGCAGAAACATATCAGAAATTAGTACGAATATTTGAGACACACTTCACAAATTTAGTCGTAGTGACACAATCCTAGTTTGCGCTACGTGAAAATATTCATATATAAATAAACGACAAACCTTATTTGTGTAGCCTTCTAATATTTATCATGCATGGGATAGCTTGTAATCTTTCATGCAAGATAGGGTTCTAACGCATAGGACTAACACATTCCGTCTTTAGTTCGCGAGTTGTAAGTTCACTACGTGTTCCGCCTGTAGAACTTATGCCTATAAGACAGTGTGTTTGTCCATCATAACATGTATTTCCCATATACTTTGGTATGAAAAGAAATCTATAATGTATCTACACCAGTAAATGTAAAGCCACTATATAATGATCTAGTGACCTGATTTTTAAACACTAGGCAGAACTTGAACTCACCCTATCCACATTATTTTAACCGGCATGGTCAATACATGTTTTCTCAGTGTATGTATATAGAAGAAGTGACTCAGCAGTTAGAGCGTTGGATTTGCAGCCACTACATTACATGTCCGAATCCCCCCCCCACCTAATCCGATTTAAAGAACCAAGTAGTATCAGTATCATTTATCTTAAGAGTATGAATGGAAGTCACGTAGATGAGTCCCTATCAGGTAAATGAGTCAATAAAAAGTCAAGGACATAAGACTTCACGGTGCAAACATTCATCAAAATACAAACAGACTCCATTTAGAGTGTCTGTGGATGGTGTTAAAGCCATAGCTAGTCCACCAATACAAGTAAACTCCACATAATATCCAACAACTTGTAGTTTAGTTTCATTCAGATTTTAGTGACCAGAATGAAACAATGACCTTGAGACAAGAGTCAAGTTACACGTTGTGTGTATCCAGTAGCATTTTCACGAGCTAGCGTCCACCAGTTAATTTCGCTGCACTTGCGTCTTAACTGTTTCGTTCCCCTAGTATCGTTCACGGTGGAACTAAACTTTACTAACGAACCTGAGAAAGCCAATGAAAACGTCGGTTCATATTTTTCGGTAGCGCACGTACTCAAAATGAAAATACGTGTAGCGGTAAATAATCCCCAAAATAAATAGTTGCATAGGCTCTCGACATTGATGCTGACCATGTTTGTTTTAGCGGACACAACTAATTGAAGGCGCGCGGTCACGCATCACCACCAGATTACGACTCGAACCACCGTGAGTAGCATCTCTCTCTAGTTTGCCAGCCTAGACGTTGCTATCCCATTGAAGCTCTGTTTGCGATCAAATATAATTTTTCTTCCATCCTTCAGTGCCTTCTGAATTCTTCTCATTCGTAAGAGTGGGTCGAATCGATAGAAGTGGCTCTGGTTGTACGGCAAGCGTAACTTGGTCATATACCCGGGCACACTTCATTGGTGAGCCCTACGTGGTCTGGACACGTTCATTACTGTGAGTTCGTTCCTTTTTATAGTTTTTAACAGAGCATTATTGGTGTTTTTAATTTTTTCCCCGCATATTTTTTACAGTATCTTTGTATTTGCATACATTACTATTTTAATGATGTGTGATCAGACTCCTAAGCTTATAAGGATAGAAACCCCTACGCCTCTAAGCTTTCAGCTCATTCCTTTTTGGGCAGATAATGTAGAAGCCTGGTTTTGCTACGCAGAAGCAGAATTTCAATACCATGGTGCGACAGATCCACGCGCTCAATTTCTGGCTGTTGTAAGGTCACTTCCACATGAATTGAACAGGTACGTCACCCCTTTCTTTTTCAGTCCGGACTGCCTAGAACCTTACGAACAGCTCAAAAGAATTATTTTCAAACAAGGAGACTTGTCCGACAGACAACGTCTTGACGAGTTTTTCCACACCATTGATCTTGGTAGCGGTTCAGCGACGGAAATTTTATCGCGTATGAAAGTGGTAATTGGTCAACGAACTTTTGATGAAGGTTTCTTCCGTCAACTCTACCTGTCAAAACTGCCACAACAAGTGCAAGCAGTATTGGTAACATTTAACAACAACCCAGTAGATGAACTAGATTCATCTACTGATCGAATTCTAGAGATCACCAGAACTCGCCATAATGAAATTTATTTCGTTACAGAAAAACCTCTTGAGACTGATAACGAAATAACCAAATTGTGCAATACACTTTCTCGTTTCCTCAATCTATAGGAACAACACCAACCAAGCAATCCTCGACGACGAAGTTCATCACGCAAGAGATCCTCACTTCGGCCTCGACGACGGGAAAATTCACATTGGTGTTGGTACTACAACACTTATGGCAAGGACTCAAAGAAGTGTAGAGACCCCTGTTGTTTCCCTAGCCTCAAACCCACTGTTGATGCGTCGGGAAACTATCCCGCCGGCACGTATTAGCGGAAACCGTAGCCGGTGGAAACAGCCGGCTGTAATTCATCACTGATGTGATAACAAAGGTTCGCTACCTCGAAGATACTGGCGCAGAAGTCAGCGTCCTTCCTGCAACTTCATCTGATCGCCAACATGAAGGCGCATTTGATCTACAGGCAGCCAGCGGGAAACAAATAGCCACGTATGGGCAAAATATGTTTACTTGAACGTGGGCTTGCGTGAACCCATACACTGGATTTTCACCATCGCCGATGTGAAAATATCCATCATAGGCATAGATTTACTAAGCCACCACAACTTGCTTGTGGACCCTTGCAAAAAGAGGCTAGTTGACGGCAACACAAAGCTATACGTGCGTGGAACCACTGCTACAGGTCGTAGCTTATGTTCTCTTCGCTTTGGACATTTAATTAACTCTTATTTTCAGCTAATACTTGACAAGTATCAAGATCTGAATAAGACGACGTCGAAGTTATCATGTGTAACCAGAAATGTTACACATCACATCATGACTACAGGTCAACCTGCATTCTCCAAAGCACGCCGACTAGCGCCCGAAAAATTAAGAATTGCAAAGAACAAATTCGATCATATGATTGACCTGGGAATAATCCGCCCATCCTGTAGCTCATGGTCGTCTCCATTACATATGGTCCCGAAAAAAGATAGCAATTATTGGCGTCCCACCGGTGATTACCGACGTCAACGCGCAAACTACGCCTAATCGTTACCCTTTACCACATATTCACGATCTAACAGCCACGTTGAAGGAAATGACAGTATTTTCAGAAATTGACCTAGTAAAGGCGTACAATCAAATACCGATGGCCAAAAATGACTTACCAAAACGGCTATTGTAACCCCATTCGGTCTTTACGAATTCCTCCGAATACCCTTCGGTTTGAGGAATGCAGCACAAACATTTCGGCGTTTCGTCGACGACGTGTTCCGCTGGCTCGACTATGTCCATGCATATGTCGACGACTGCTTGATAGCAAGCCCAGACGAGGAAACACATATGAAACATCTAGACACAGCTTTTAGAAGACTGCAGCAATACGGAGTTACCATTATTATACAGAAATGCCAAATCGGAACAACCTCGTTGGACTTTCTGGGGCATACTATTGATGCTAATGGTATAAAGCCTCAAAAACACAAGGTGGTTGCAATTCTGGAGTATCCGGAACCAACCATTATTAAGCAGTTACGAGCTTACAACGGGTTGGTAAGTTTCTACATACGATTTATCCCCAACTGTGTATCTATTGTGAAACCACTAACGGATCAGTTTCGTGGAGATAAAAAGGTGGTCACAATGGATTCAGAATCAAAGAAAGCATTCGTTGTGACTAAAGAGGCAATAACCAATGTAACTATGCTGCCACACTACAATACTGAAGCTCCCGTCAGCATTGCGGTCAACGCTTCTGACTCAGCGATTGGTGCAGTTTTGCAACAATGGATTGGCCAAGCTTGGAAACCTTTAACATTCTTCTCAAGACGATTAAACCACACTGAATCGAGATACAGCACTTTTGAACGTGAACTACTAGCCATGTACTGTGCTGTACGACATTTTCAACATTCCATCGAAGGTCGGGAATTGACAATATTCACTGACCATAAACCACTGACGTTTTCGATGAAGTCATCTTCAGATAAGTACTCTCTACGAGAGTCGCGTCATCTTGATTATATCTCCCAATTCTCTACTGACATACGGCATATATCGGGAGCTAACAATGTAGTTGCTGACGCCTTATCGAGAATACATTCCTTGAATCGTATCCAAGGAATCGACCTTGTTGAAGTAGCTCGACGTCAAAGTAAAGACGGTTTGGTAGGAAGATTCCATCGACAACTGAAAGCATCACTTTCAGCTACAAACATCCCTCAGTGGATTGACGCTTTACCACTAGTGTTACTCGGGATTCGCAGCACGGTAAAAGAAGATGTTAGATGCAGTGTTGCCGAATTAGTCTACGGAACGACTCTCCGACTACCAGGTGAGTTTGTGAAAAGTACTTCCACCTCGGTGAACCTGGATCTCAATTCTTACGTGAATCGGCTTACAAATGCTATGCGTTCGGTTGAGCCAGTTCAAACTCGACAACAATTGACAGACACCTTTATCCAACCTGCCTTAAAATATAGTACACACGTTTTCGTACGTCGCGATGCCGTACGCCGACCTCTCGACGCAACTTACGAAGGGCCATACAAGGTTCTTAAACGTGAAACAAAGTACTGTACGATTGACAAGAATGGCCACGAGGATAACGTCAGCATTGACCGCCTCGAAGCAGCCTACCTAGAAGGTACACCTCTTAGTGTCGAATTCGCTACAACATCCGCAAAACTTGACATGAACGAAGTCACTACGCCTCAGGCAACGACTAACACGCAAGTGGAAATATAGAAGAGCTCCATAACGCCCAGAGCTACGCGTACTGGTAGAAAAGTACGATTTCCAGAACACCTAAACGAATACTATGTCTACTAATTTCCTCCCACTACCTACGTACGTATAACAATTTTTTTTGTTGTCTTAAAAAAAATAATGACGAAAAGAAATAAATAAAAATCGATAAAATCATTATTATTTTTTAAAATTTACGGTATGCATTTTATAAATTTTTATGTTGAATAAAACAAGCGTTCGATTGTTTGTTGTCGATGTTCAACAAGTTTATTTTATAGACGCATTGAGCTTACAATTATTCTTTCGTATTCAAAATGCACAGATTTAAATTTTCTTTTCGACTTCCAGGCCGTCTGGAAACAAACAGAAGAACGTGGAAGGAACAAGGATTTGTTATGTACAGATATTTTGTGCAACAACACCATAGCGTGGGGACTGATATCCAGAAGCTGCACAACATCGCAAGCCATCAAAGGAACGTTTACCAGTGTCTAACGCATTGGGGTTTATCCTTCGGCTGGTACGTCTTAGGGTCCTCACGAACCCTTTAGGAGAGGCGGGAAAGAGCTGTAGCGCTAAATAATCCCCAAAATAAATAGTTGCATAGGCTCTCGACATTGATGCTGACCATGTTTGTTTTAGCGGACACAACTAATTGAAGGCGCGCGGTCACGCATCACCACCAGATTACGACTCGAACCACTGTGAGTAGCATCTCTCTCTAGTTTGCCAGCCTAGACGTTGCTATCCCATTGAAGCTCTGTTTGCGATCAAATATAATTTTTCTTCCATCCTTCAGTGCCTTCTGAATTCTTCTCATTCGTAAGAGTGGGTCGAATCGATAGAAGTGGCTCTGGTTGTACGGCAAGCGTAACTTGGTCGTATACCCGGGCACACTTCATACGTATATTAGATTGTGTGATCATAACTTTTTGTGATGACGTTGTTATTAGTGATTTACAAGTTCTTGAATTGCTTCGTATATCATTTACCTGTGTTTCCAGACTGAGCATGGCTGTATTATGGTTTGGGAATGGAATTATTCTATGTCGTATGCAAAATCATCAGTCATAACTGGAAATTTCCTCCCTATCTGCAGATCCAAATTGGAACAAATGTCTATTCTAGTTGCTTTGTGAACAATACGGCTATCTTCTACCTCAACATTGATGCTTGTTAACGCATATGAAGTCTCAGTAGCGAAGTTGTATCAGCATCCCCGAGATACAATCATGTTGTTAAGATTACAACTGTCGTTCGAAGACATCAGAAAAATCGTTGAAACACCAATAAAGAAAAGGAAACGTAATCAAGGAAAAGGCAGGAGGACGGAGTGTTAAGTGCTGATTACCGCGATGTGAGTTTTAGTTTTTTATATTTGAGATGAAACTCCTGGTAAAGAACAGTTGCAATATTTACTGAAGCGAAAGGCAACAACACTTATCTTTATTGTTCAAACGCATGCTTTTCTAGGCACAACGTATGTGCAGATGACTGGAGAGTTACTGGCCTCTGAAGGAGATGGGGTTATGAACATCGTGTCTTTGTCCATCAAGAATTTTCGTGGATCCAACCTCCCACTCCTTCAGATTGCACATGTAACATTTTTACTGCATAAAAGAGTTCCCACGACTTTATTACGATTTCAGCAAAATACGGTTCGGAACAATGTGGATAACTTCATATACAAAGCATATTATTATTCCGAAACAAAAATACAGACTCGTGATCTTACTAATTTCATATAGCACGTTAAAATACTGTATCCTTATTAATTTTTTTCTTTTTTTAACGTATTTCCATATAATACAACCATTTACCCTAAAACTATTTTCTCATTGGCTAAAAACAGTTCATCGTCACCTGCATAGTTTAATTACAATAAAAACCGCTCTTATGTACTTAGTAAATTCTCTTTCAGTTGATGTCAACCGCTGAGGACCTTTTATTGAATATGACGACATAAAGTAAATACCACTTTGTTTTCTTTAAAAATATAACTTTTATCGTTAAATCCACTGCCTGTGGGGCACAGTTATGATATTAGCTATCTGTATCCGACACTTTGTCGGTAAGTAATCTGGTCTTAAAAGCTTTCGTTTATTCCTTAAATAGTTCAGCCCCCCCTACGTGCTGAATGAGGCTAGCTACTTTGATTGCAGCCCAGTGTCCTTTTGGTGGGACATTTCACTAACCAGTTCTAATGATGGGGTGTTAAAATTACCAGCGGCCAGCATTTTATTGACTCTAGCGTTTAGTAGGACCGAAAAGACCTAAAAAAGCCTCTGGTTGGGCGACTGATAACAAGTTGACGATCGATACATTGCCCTTATTAAATGTTGATTTTTGTTGGAGCCGAGAAATCACTATTGGGTTTCCTGCAAGTTTATTACGAACTGTAATTGGTGGATATGGTTTCGATTGGGATTCTCATATATATTGAGTCTCCACCCTTGCCTCTCTGATCCCTATCTTTTCTGAGCAATATCATGCCCTGGACGCTCACTTAATTGCCTGTAACTTCCAGTGAGAACCACGTCTCTGTGATGTTTGGTCCCGAATTCGGACGCCGGTTTTTGCTAATCAACATTAGCTATAATTCCCAAGACCCAAAGTAGAATAATAAAGCTGTTACAAAAAAATTATTTTCGTCACTGATACCAACAGGGATATACATAGCCTGGAAAAATCCAATAATCAAGCACAATGAACAGAATTGTACTTCTGAACAGTAGTGACTCCCAAAATAACATGGCATTTGCTCAGTCGTTACTTGAGTCAAAGGAATTTGATTGGACCAAACGAGATCCAATAGCACCAATGCACGACTTTTTTGTAACAAGTACTTCCCTATGGTTTGGCAATCTACCTTACTAAAAAAGTGACGAGGTGAATTTTCATCTTATGATAATGTCGCTTTAATAATTACTTTGGATATGTCCGCTGGATAGTCTCTGCCGTCTGGTCTGGATATTCTTTACGAAAGTGAAGTAATTTTCCACCGCGACCCCAATGAGTGTCAGATCTTAAAAACCTGTAGACTTGCTGGTAATTAAGTAGGTTTTATGAGGCTATCATGTTATGAAGTAACACCTGTGAAGTTAAGGAATGATGAGTTGAATCCTGTTTCCAAATTTTATTTCGGTAATTTTGTAAATCTTAGGTATACATTTTTATTTTTGTAGTGACTGCTATTCAAAGTACTGTAGATTCCGTCTGTCGCACACTTTGTGTTGTTTAATCGGCAGTAGCACCATCACAATTGCTAGAGATCATTGAGAGATTGGTGTCGGTAGTATGGAAGAAGTGAAAAAATTCATGACATGTTGAAACTTCCACCTTCTATGATCTATTTCGTTCCAGAATATTGTCGTGTCTAAATATCTATTTCGTTATCTACGACTTGGCGGATTAGCCACGTTTCAACAAGATGTAAGGTCTCTAGATCTCTTTGAGTAGACAAGCGTCTAAACTTAGATATTTTAGAACGGCCGATCAAAAGTGATGATAAAATCGTTTAAGGATAGAAAATTCTATGTGGACTATGCAGGCTGTCATTTTAGAACCACATTCTAAACGTAGATGGGGACAAAGACACAACTTAGTAAGATTTTAACAAAATTCCAAATTGTCCTGAAGACTTAAAGACGCCAAGATCTAAATAGTGTGGTTATATTATTTTGCCAAGCATAAATTCTAGGAACAGATTATTAAGAGCCTTTAAAATTACAATCAGCCGGGGTTTAAGCCGAACGGTTAAACCAAAGTTATGAGCCAAGACAAAATGGCGAGACAGCAGATAAACAAACCAGGAATAAAGGTTGAGCAAACCAAGTAGATCTAAACCCTCCTACAATGAAAAATGTGCAACGATAGTCCATTTAGCACTAAATGCACTGGGGGTTTACCGTAACACAGGATACGAGTTCTAATAGTGCATGAACTATAAGTGGCTATTACTTATTCGTATCGAATTATAATCACAATCAATTCAGTAATAATATAATTTTAGTATGTTGCTAAGTCACAGTATACATCGAGTCATACACGTCCGCAAACAATAGGACAAGTATACGAATGATAAGCAATTAACAATGGGATTGTCAGGATTATATTTGGACGAAATGTAAATTCAGCAACGGAAGATTCAAAACAATCGCCATGTGTTGTCAACCTCTGACGTTTCGGTTCACTCACACGCTGAGCAAACATAGAATGCCTGTAAATAACAGTACTTGTTGATTTTGTGGAAGGAATTATAGGAACCAGTCAGATATGTGCAATGGTGGTGTGACTTTTCAGATTTCTTATTTTGCAGGCCATTATATAAGTCTCGAATTTTTAGCTAAAACGTTCTTAACAGAATCAAATGTTTCTGTAGTTTCTGTCAATTTATTACCTAGAAATAATGTCTGCGTGATGGTCTCTATGTTGTTATGATTTGTTTGTCAAATTAACTGCTTTTTACTGCTTATCTTTACAAAGCTCATGAGGTATTCAAAGGTACAATAAATTTTCGTTTTTCCAGAATGACGACGCATTTTTGTACCCAGCTTTCCAGATGGCCGTCAACTACGCGGCATATTTTAGCGTCTAATTTTTTCGGGAAATGCTTCATTGTGTCTTACCTGCTACAGCTTCTGACAACCTTTTATCATCAATCCTGTGAGGCTATATTTTTAACCAGCTATTAGAATGCCAAACGTCTTCAACGGTTTTGTCTATAGTGTTTTCGCTATCTTTTGGCACTTTAGTGTTTTAAAATTCTCATCGATGTCAAAAGATATCATCTTTAAATGAGAAATCTTAACGGAGAAATTGTCTGACTTGTAATACTTACAAGATGTATGGGCATTCGACCGCCAACTGACACGTTTTTATTAAGTACAAAGGATATTGGAGACTCATTTGCTAGGACCGCAGTATCCTCAAACTTAACGTCAGTCATGTTGAAAAGGCTGTTTCCTGAAAAAAAGTTAATTTCTTTCGTTTGGAATGAATATTTTTGAACAACTTTGGCGCAATATGTAATATGCGACTCTGAATTAAATCAACATGGGTTAAAGATACTATAACACCATGTTGCGTATACTTTGGTACTAACTAAAGTTTTATAGATCAGTCAAACGGCTGAAAGTTTATTTTTCATTATTATTACTGACCTTTAGAAGCAACATACTGGTTACTACTCAGAACACAAGAAATAAGATCTTTAATATTGATTTATGAACTGGTGCATAACAATGTCTCACAAACGATCTTTTATTTTGATGGCTCAACAGTAATGTATAGACTATACAGAATAGTTGGGAATCTTTGAAACAGAGTAAGCATTAGTTGTGAACTTTCTGGATCACGTAAATTCAGGGATGACACTGAAAAATTACAATAGCAGTCGAGTATGAAGTTCACGCTGGACGGTTAAGCATCGGTTACGTCCAGTGACTTTTTATACAAGTGAATATGGAAGATAAAGAGGGAGCCCCATTCTTAGAAGCTCTCCTCAGATTACTGTTTACACATTTAACGAGTCGAGGTGTTTTACCAGGTAAGTGAAGCCTGCCTTGTATCACTCAGTGCTCCTGAAAGTTAACGGCTAGTGACTCTAATTTCGATATACTCATTAATTATGGCATCACTAGTCTGTAATGACTTATGTGATTATCTAGATTCCATCAGTTCCTCTAAATCTCAGTAGCATTGATTTAAGAAAAGATACTGCTGCATTACAGACCTGTTGTCTGTAGTGGACAACGAAACCAGAATCCTCGACAAAACGGTATACTCAATGTGTGAAGAACAACAATTGGGTAAGCAATGTTTATTAGGCAAAAACAGAGTAAGTCATAAAATATTACATGCATTACTTCCAAGCATCAATTTGCACATCCTCCGCGTTATCTGGATTGTATCGTTTATCAGCCTGCTTCTCTTGGTTGTTCTCGATTGTCCTCTGTATTTCGATCATGCTTCACCTCTTGCCCTCTCGCAACTCGTCTTGTCTGCTGTTTACTGATTCTTCCCGATTTCCTTTGACGCTCTGCTACCTACTACTTACTGATGACTTATAAGTAGTATCCACCACAAATGTAGTATATTTCGGTTTCTCAAAAGCTTTTGACTGTGTAGGTTACGTTTGTTTTATCCACAAACTGGCACAGACAGGTATTGAGACCCAGTTAATAGATTGGTCTTATTTCGATGAACGGTAACTTGCACATTTTGTTGGGCTGTAAGATGTCACAATGGCGTTTCACAGAGTTAATTCATGTGATGGCTTCTCTTTCGAATCTACACAAACGGTTTAATTCAACAAGTATCGCCTGAACTAGCACTGTTTGCTGACGACGTTAAACTTTTGATGGTTAGTTAGCCATCAGGAACACAAGCTTGACCTCGAAGTCGAGCAGATAAAACTAGCCCAACTTCGAATTTGTTAGCCTGCGGCATTAGGCAGGTCACACGCTGCATATTTTCCTATAGAGTGAATCACTAGTAGAGAAGAATTTCGGTTTCCTAGTCATCCATGATCTTGAACCGATTGCTAGCTGAAACAAAATGTTCTCAAAGCCAACCTCTTAACTTTAACTGTGAAACTTTTTCTGGCCAGTTTAACAATAGAACTTTCCAAGTGATAATTTAAGTAGTTTTATTCTTCCTTCTTTGTAGATGGAAATGTAGCTTTTTCCCACCTAGAAACGACACAAATTCTGCGGGAAGAATTCAAAGAAAGGCCACGAGATCAGTTCGTGTACTCAAGTTTGAACAGTATGGGGAACTCCTGTTAGGATAAAATTCGTATCCACTAGGATACAGGTGGCTTATAGCGGGCTTTATAATAACTTTTAAAATAAGTGATATCGTTGATCATTCATCAGGTAGGATATTTATATTAAATATCAACATCCATTTAAAGGGTAACACTCAGAAATCAAGGATGCACAGTTCCTCCGCTTTGAAAATAATCAGATTCTAAAATTTATTACCAACTAAAGTAATTCAGGCAACCATTAAGAAAAAAACACGATTTATTTTTAAAGATAAAGATCAAATTCTGACGCTTATTTGCTAATACTCTTATCAGTATATGCTTTATTTACGAAGGCCTTGTTGGATCAGCCAAGTTGAAATGTTACGACTGGGTGGTTACTGGAGTTCGAATACTATTGCAATCCATCTGCCGACCAAGAGTCTCTACTTATTCGAGTATCGGCCTTGACTATTATTTCCATAGACCAAATGGAATGTAAACGATACCTTACTGCAACTTTTTTGTCGTACGAATACACGAATAGTCTAGAATAAATAAATAAGTAACTAG
Source organism: Schistosoma japonicum (assembly GCA_025215515.1). NCBI lineage: Eukaryota > Metazoa > Platyhelminthes > Trematoda > Strigeidida > Schistosomatidae > Schistosoma > Schistosoma japonicum. The sequence goes on along the minus strand of CM046061.1, from coordinate 13,317,872 downwards.
GAGTGTACTTCTGAATAATAATGACTCCAACAGTAACACGAGCGTCTAATCAGGTGTACCAGAACCAATGGCTGCTAACAGTAGAACTCAATCGAACCAATCAACGTTCGCTGGTATCACTATTTACAAACTTCGAAAATTCCCTACTTGAAAAAATTGGTTATCTGTTCGTACGAAATATAGAATATGGCTATATTCATACTTCGACTTCATTGTTTTTTTAACCTTTTAGTAGGGTGTTAATTCAGATACATTCAAGCTAGCTGCATCGAATATTATCAGTGACCATGCTTTTCGATGTGCGTCGTATCCACGACCATCCGTTTGTTCCTTGTACAAATGACGTGTGATTAAGACTAGATGTTACTTGTAAATACGATTACTGTTGACTTAATATTGGTCTTATACATTGTTATACACCACCTTATACAGTAACTTTCCGGATGAATAACATTGGCTTTGGATAGTCGAAATATCTCGTTCAAAATCCAGTGGTTATTACGTACAATGTGAACAAGAGGAGGAGAAATGGTTTAGAGATGGAAATGTGTGGCATTTTAGTCAGACAAAACAAAGCAAACTCTAACTTCTAGAAATTTCGCACATAGATAATCGCCTAGCCGATTTATTAGACACCCACTATTACAATTCGCAGCACATAATTCGATTATCGAATTCTTTGGAGATATCTAGATATGCAAGGTGCACAAGGTGGCTGATCTCCACTGGAAGAATTTAGCTATTCCATGTAGTCGATAGGAAATTTCAGTGGGACCTGTCTGGCAAAATGTCTTGCTGAAATACATCCAGGAGAGACTTAATAATAGCGTGGTTATGGAAAGATTCTTTTACGATTCTTTTCATTACCTTAGCAGTAGCTAAATGGAAAAAAGTTTCTCGGTGGTTCTTAAACATTCCCAATATATTTCTGATAGGCTGGTTCAAACCAGATGATTTATTCATTTTGAGGTTTCCGTTTTTCGGTTGTATCCAATGCAGGAGCTCTAAGCACTCGATTGCGCTATACTCTTTGTTAGTAGCAGTTGGTTCGCCGGTTTATATCGTTTGAAAGTGGATGAGGATGCGTCTCAGAAAGATTGATTTGCAAGGCCAGGAGCGATCACGTCGCTAGACAGTCGGTAGGTGAGAAAGTAATAAAAAGAAAGATATGTACGAAAAAGAATGGAACAAGAAAAGAAGAGGGAGAAAAACAGGTAAAATGAATAGTTGGAAACAGGGATATAAATGTCAATAAAAAGACGAGTAAATAGGTTTGGTGAACTGATGGCAGCACAATATGTGGTAGTAATAAGTAGTAGAAGTGTAACTTGAGGAGCTGGTAAAAGCATAGTTAGCCCCTGTTCCAGAAGGTGATTGGAATTCCGTGTACGCATACATGTTCATTCAAACTCTTTTTAAAAGCATTTAATAAGTCTGATAACGTCACTGTAGTAGGAAGAGCATTCCAGAATGTAAAGACCCAGAGTGAGAAGAAGCGTAACCGGATTCAAGTGTTTGCTCTTCGGTGTGCAATCTTTTGAGGATTATTTAATTATAACAAAGGGTATTCTGATTCATTATCGCCTTTGACGGTCAGGCTGCGTTCAGGATTTTGTAGACTGTAGATTCTATTTTGTCTCTTACTCATCGAGAGACATAATTCAAGAACATACAAGTCTTAGGCAATGAAAATGTGAAACATTTTCTTTCGATACAAATTGTGCATTGAGCTATTTTGATGCCAACATTATATTTATCGAGGAATTACCTGAGGTTGGCTAGAAAACTAAAGTGTTAGTTTGAGAGAAATGCATGCGAAACAGTGAGGTACTCTGTCAACTGTAAAAGAGCAAGCCACAACAGATTCCTCAGAATACATTTTGAAGCTGATGAGATACCAGTAGCCAAATTGTTAGCACGTCAGTTTTGAAAGGAAATCAACAATCATTATACCTTCTACGACCATGGACAATTGCCTACCACATAAACTGACATCACAGTGAACAGACAGTTCGCTAATTCTTCCGAGCAATATCTAGACTTTTAAAAGAGCGGTAATTTGGTTGTATTGTCACTCTCTCCAAACACTAGCTTACGAAGTATGCATTCGAAATGTATTCTTAAATACGTTGAAATTTTTCAATAAGGGACATTAGTTTGCATGCCATAAAGGTAAAACATACCTGTCAGCTGTTAGATAATAGAATCAAGTCGTAGATAAACCTAGAGTTAAATCCTTTCCCGAACAAGCCATGTTTTAAGAATATTCCGGCGGAGACCCTCATTAAAAGTTAGGAAAAACAGGACATTTATTCGTTGTTCTTATTAAGTCTGACAAAAATCAAGTACTGACACCCAGAGTGTCTTAGTCCTACACGTTTAATTTCCGTAATATGTAGAGGTAAATATATGTCTTTGCTGTCGAAGTCTTCTGTTTACAAAAACCTATGCTTCACATCAAGTTGTCCATTTTCGCATTAGGGTTTTAATTCACACTAAGGTGCCAGCGATTCCTAATCCTCAACATGGCAACTTTAAACCTTATCTACTCAAAACCCTATGTACAACTTCGCATCACATTTTAATTTGTATAAGTTGTGAGATCCAGGTAGTATTGTATGCTTTATATATATAAAAAGTTGTGGGTGGATGTTCGTCGTATATATATATATATATAAATATATATATATATATATATATATATATATATATATATATATGATCTCACGCTATGACCAAAAACTTGCTACTATTTGGAAACTTGTATAAATGGATAGTAATTGTGTGTATGCACCAAGAGAAAAAAGCTTTCCGAGGGCCATTATTAATTAGTAGTGATTGCCGTCTTTTGGAACTTACTGAGAAAACTAGTTAGAACATAACTTCCTAATACAACTGTTCACTGCTATCAGTTACTAAGTCTTTTGGGACTGTGCTAATCGTGTTATGTATGTGAAGTTGCTGTTACTTGTAACTTGTGGTCGAGGGAACCTGTCGAAAACTGTTTCAAAGTCGTTTTGGTTTATAAACGGTGAGATAATGTCACCTACTCTGAGGCTTCTGCACCTGCTTGATCAAGGTGGCAGATTATCAATGAAGTCATCACTTTACATTCAAGACTACAGTATAGTAGGATTAAGTCAATCTCTTGTCCTTTACCTTTCAACAGACGTCTTACCATCTCGCATACCCTGCTGTCATATACAACTTTTTGTAAAGCGTGTGAATAAGCAGTATTTTATATGAAGAATAACCACCATTATGATCTAACCTATTAGTCCTAAGGAGACAAAAGTCCTGAAGTTGTACTTCTCTGTCACTTATCTCTGGCCTGAGCTATGTTCTAAAGGCAGCAACAACGTCAGGATTTACGAGATCTACTACATTCGAAGCTCCGCCTTTGTTCAGTAGACTATGGGCGTTGGTATAACAGACGGTTCTGTTTGATACTTTCTTGCCTCACTCACGGCGATTTTGATATTATCTGACTTTTAAGGTTCATGATAGAAAAATCATTCAGGAAAATATTTTTCTTTCCGTTCCAACATCTCTCGTTTGTTTCTGCTTTTGCAGACCACCGTCTTATGCGATCAGTAAAACAAATATGAGTAAATATAAATTTCAGGTCCTCTAAGTTTGCTTATGTTCCTCAACAAATCATGATCCTCAATGATAGGTAATAAAACTTTTAAGAGACAGTTGACCCGAGGGCGGAGCCTTCAGGATTCGGTTTTAACTGAAGACAGTAAAACGTGTGTATGCTTATTCCAGTTGTTGTTTCCAGGGTTAGTTTGCATAATGTGGGCTTAATAAGGCCTAGGCTATGTGCAAACCTGACTTTAAGACCCTCTACTAAAGAATTCAAGTTCATAGATGGTAACTAACCTATATAAGTGACCAGTCTTAGTAACTTTTGAGATTACTTGAATCAGAACGGGTTTTGCAGAGCAATAAACTTTGTATAGCCAGTGTAATTGTGGCTTGCAACACCTCATGTAAGCAACTGGGATAAGTCTAGTGCACACATTGTGATACCACTTGTTGTAGATGTCACCGCGTTCCGTCATCCACCGGGAAATACATAATAAACCACTCTGTTGTAGCGATTATTTTCGGGGACCATTTTTCTTAACCAGAACCTCAAAAAATATCTTGAGAGAAGTGGTAAGAAATTTGAAACCAAAGAAAAAAGCGTGCACTCATAATTTCAAATGAACTGTTAGGTTCAGAATGTATAACCGACCACTGAACGGGTAAGGCAAAAACTTTCCTAAAACAGTACTTAATACTTTGAAGTTAAAAAAATGTTTTCTGACTCAAAGGAAAAATATTTTGGGAAATCACGTTTGTTTGCAAGTTAATCGTGGCGTCGAAGTTGTGCAAACAACCAAAAGTATTTTGTATTCATGCAATTAGAGACAAAAAGGTTATACCAAAAAGGTAACACTTTCCAAGGCTCTAACAAAAAAACATTCCAGTTAAAGCAAAACGCTGTAGTTGTGACACGTCAGAAACGATCAAACTATGGACATTTACTCAACAAAGAGAAGTATTATCATCTTTTATTTTAAAAAATTCTCGTAAAAGCTTTGGGATAATTTCGAAAGGATAAAAAACCTCCCTCTTTCAGCCGGGCCAATGGATTTTGATGGAGAATGTAATCTAATAGTATGATTTGGTACCTAATTGCATCCGAATTTGCTTTAGAGAAGGAAATAAAGAAGTAATGTCTGTAAAATTGTTTAACCTTTTTAAGTGATTTTCGTGGATATTCGCATTAGTCTGTAAATGCCATCTGATTATATATAATACTCAAACGTTTTGCTTGTAGTAATGTTAAAAATACAGCAGTTATTTATTTCTTCTTTAGATCACCTAATTGTATGTAGTTTTATTTGGTTTAGATATAGTTCCATGCTTTAGATTTTGTTATAAACTATGACTGACAGTGCTGAAAGAATATTTTGTCGCGTAATGACATCACGTCCTTTGCATCAATGGGCTGATTTTGAAAAAGCATTATATCATGCTCAGGAGATTACACGTATTACTTATGTAAAAGGTGATTTCAAAAGAATGCAAACTGATGAAGGGACTCGATATGAATTTGTTAATTACAAATGTTTATATTCAACTGTTTCATCAGACACTTCGAATTCAAACAATCCCGATGGTGTGTAAGTTTCCTCTGTAGTCTAATTTAGTGCATTAATATTGTTAGTACTGAGAGATGTTCTGCAGCATTTCAAGTTCGATGGGTCGATAATTGTTATGTCGTCTATTTTGAAAATAACAATCACAATCATAGCCATACTTTGAATAATCGAACAAGGACATCAGGAAATAAAAAGGAACAACTTAACCCACCATCGCATAAAACAATAACTACTGGACATGATCAAGATTTTAATAATCCAGTGAGTGCATCAACTATGCGAGATCAAATAGCTCAAAGTATAACTTGTTTATGTTCAGTATATAATTATTTACTTTGATAGGTAATGAAACCTTAGATAGAATTCTTTCCGTTATCAATCGAAATTCATATGTCGGAATTGAAAGAAATTCTTCCAATAAAGTAACACAAATTACGTTAGCACGTTATGAACAAGTGGATGTTTATCGTCAGTATCCAGAGGTAGTACTTTTAAATGCTGCATATGATGTGACTCCAACGGGGTTCGTTTTATATAAATAAATAACTGTAATTTATTATAGATTCTCATTATTCCAATTTGTTGTAACAGATGGTTTCGGTTGTGCTCAACCTGTCATGTACTCCATAAGTACTGTACAACAGAAAGAAGAACTAACAATTCTGTTAAATCATTTCTGTGGTATTGTTGGGAATATCAGTGATACACGTACATTTATTATGGATTGTGCTATTACTCAAACGGATGTTGTACAAAAAACATTTCCAAATGCTAGAATCTTACTAAATCCTTTTATTATTAAAGAAGCATTTACAAGAAAGGTATCTATGAAGTGATAAATGATAATTATTTTATAGTGTGATAGTCTTACAGCGATTGCATTTTTTCATGCAATGATTACTACACAATCTTCTTTACAGTAAGTCTTTTCAAACTTTTAATTGAACTTAATCATTCCTAACAGATTTGATCATTATTTAGAGAAATTAAAAATGATAACTCCAAATGGATATAATTATATCATGAATACATGGATGCCTTTAAAGAAAATGTGGGCAACTTCATGTTGCCTTGATGCTATTACACTTGGAGCCAGTGTTACTGAAATAATTAAAGGTGCTAATTCCAACATTAAAGAAACATTGAAAAAGTTGACTTCTGTTAAAGAAATTATGACTATTATATATAATGAAGCTGAAAAGAAATGGACTTATTCTAATAGTATACCATCATCAGCTGGATATTCCATTGACAATCGAAATATTTCTGAGAAATTTAAACGTATTCTTGGAAAATTAACTGATTATGCAGTAGAAATGACATGGAGACGTATTGCTAGAATTGATTATGTCCACATAGATTTTATTAATGAACATTTAGCATTATGCACAGATTCATCATTTGTATATGAAGTCAGTCGTGACGAAGCAACTTGTTCCTGTCCATTCAATATCTCATCTTTTCTTCCTTGTGAACATTTGGCCAAGGTGTTTATAGTTCATGGTTTACATAAAGGTAAAATAATAACTTTCTATTTCATGATTTCCTTTGTATATAGATTTACTTTGTAAAAGTAAACGTTGGTTTCAATGTAACAATCAAAATTTATCAAAACCACCAATAACTATTATTGAATCATCGAATCAATCATCTGTATCTTTAGAATATAAAGAAGCAGTAAATGATACTATAGAAAAATTGAAAACATTTCAATCTCAACAATCAGAACAAATTGTACTTAAAGCTGCTAAACAAATAAATGTTCTATTAGAATCAGTGCTAGCAAAATCGTCATCTATGAATTCCAATAATAAATAGAAGATTCTAAATTAAGAAAAATGATATTTGCATATATTTTTATATTTATTTAGTCAAAAAGATGATAATCTCATTTTGTTTTACTGTACAGTCAATCTTTGATGTAAGTTCTCTTTGCTAATTTGTTTTAAAATGTTATTTGTAATGTCAAGTTGTGGAGTATCCTGATCAATTTAATCACTTTGGAAATCTTATCAACTCTAATGGGTTTAGTTTCTAATTAAATCCTGACATTATCTATTGGTGTGTAAACAAGACGTTCATCTAACAACAAAGGGGAGAATATATTGCCTTTTCTAATGCTAAACTATGCATTTTAAATATGGATTATTAAAGTAAAATAAATGTATGATCTTTGATATCTTTGAAGCATTCCTCGTTTACCTTGTACCGACCGAGTGAGCAGTTCAGATATCAGACATATAAGACTAGGAAAAGATTGAAAATCAATTAATGGAGTTGTGAATTTTCATTGACTAAAGTGGTTGGGATGTGTACTTCGCTTGTCTACTGCCTACTTCAAAATGTAATCTTTGCTGGAGTACACGTAAAAGGGAAGAAAGCTGTGGTCACCCAAACCGAAGCGTGGCATCAGTCCATGAAGTTCTTGGCTGTTGATCTGAGCTGTGCTGGTAGGTATAGACCAACTGTTTCAGGTCTTTGACATAATCTCAGTTAATGGTCGACGAGTTTAAGTGACATAGGTCAAAAGCAGTCATATATTTAGCACTTAGGTTGATATTTTAGTTGGACGTAGTCTTATTTGACTGGTCTTAATCGCTGATCATCCTAGTCTATAAGAAAAGACTAAAATCCTTTTGTGATAGTCATAAAAAAATCAGTTTGATATGATGTCAACATCATTAACTTTAGTAGTTATCAGACGCCTAACTAAGACGTGAACTGCAAACCTGGGAAAACTGAGCTACTTTCACAGTCACTCGTGGCTGTATCACTCCCGTAATGACAGTATTTGTCAATAAAGTTTATTACATGGGTTTCCACTTATTCAGAAAGATTTTGAATAGGGAAAATTGACAGCGAATGATTAACATTTGAACTACTAGATGGAAGTGACAGACAACAGGTGTAAATCTAGCCCGCTTAATAATTTATGCTGACCGAATTATTTTCAAAAAACACTATTTTCTTCTGTGTATATTTTAGATCCTACGATCAAAATTACAGATTATTTTATAGAAGTATTTTTTCGAAAGAATGAATTGAAATGTTCGTCTGTCTGTACGTATAGCCTGAATCAAACTCGATTTACAGTTATTGAATGAACAGAGAAATATTTTTTATTGTTATTACTGTTTCTTAGTTCTCGAATTGTATACACCTATTTGTTAAATTTGTATATTAACTACTTATTGTCATGAAATTTTTATATTTCATTTATTTTCAATATATACATATTCTACTTGTTTATGTTTGTCACAGATTGGTAATGGTTGGGTACCATTGAAAACCAAAAAGCACCAGACAACTGTCTCATCTTGGTATGGGACTCCTTAGCAATGTGATCTCTCGACTCCACTAGGTGATCGAACCTATGGCCTTCAAATTGACAGATGCCTAACTCTACATCACTAGGCCGGGGTCTAATAGTAGAATTCTCACTCCAATCAATGCATGATATAACACGACGACCATCCATTAACATTGGTGATAACTATATAACTTCAATAAAACTGAACTCAACCAATCACGACTTCTCACTGGAATTTCAGGAACATCCTGAAGTTAGTCACCAGTGAGCTGATTATTGTGGAGATTGTAATTAAGTTTAGTTGTTTGTATTCGTTATCAATTTGTGAACACAATTCAATATATTCTACCTGTAGTATATATGCATATATTTTATTAATTATATACAAATAGCATATCATTATTTTTGGGCAATTCAACATAAAGCAAAGTCTTGTTAAGTTTGCTTACAATATAGGCAGGCGAGTTTTCTGCAACAGTCTCGAAGTCCAATAGGACAGGAACAACAACTGACTCAGAATAATATGAGTTCATTTTCATATCGTTGATTCTCACTGGCTACATACAACTGTAATCTTAATGGGCAATCATAAGTATTGATAATAGCAAACAAATGAAATGAGGTGACATGGGATATTCGTTCAGTATATGTGTATGTAAATGTGAAGTTACATAAAAGGTAGAGATTGAAAAGTTGATAAAGTGGAGTGCAAATTAACCAGAATAGATTTGAAGATGTTACGCAATTTTTAAAGAATTAGGTGAATTAAAATCAGATGGTTAGTGAGATGATGAGAACAAACGATATAAGAATGGAATCATATTATTTTGTGTAAATTGTTGTTCTTGCTTTATTCAAATTTATAAAGGGAACAGATTGCATAAATTTGCGTCACTTGTGAGCGTAGGCGAGATATCTGTGTCACAACGAAAAGCCGAGTGTATTGCGTAGCGATCCGTCCTGTTTCAACTTGTGGATGCGAAACAACGGACATTAAAATAGAAGATAGACGTAGTCCTTAGGCTTTTGATGATAGAAATATTCAGAATATCGCCCGTATATCATGGAATGAGCGGATAAGTGATACTGCTGTTAGACGCAGAATACTAGAAAAAACATACCAGTCGATCAAAGAGGTTGTAAACCTTCATCGACTGAGATAATTGGGACATGTGTTGGATATTCTCGACCACCGTCAGCCTCGCCTCGTCGTGCTATATTGGCTGGGGTAGGAGTAGAATGGGAAGTGACTAGGAGGGCTAAAGCAAGACATGGGGTCAGTCCGTGAAGTCTTTGACTGTTGGTTTAAGCCATGTTGGTAAATGGAGACTACCTGGCTGGGGTCTCTGTGATAATCGAGATGAGTGACTAGAGATACTGTGTGATATGGCTCAAAATTGGTCACGATAGCGCAAGTTTATGCACTGCTTATGTCCTTTTGACCTTAAGTTCCATTACTCCATACATATGTTTGCTTCATTTTTTCCCGTTGAATTATAGTGTGCTAATCTTGTAAACTTGATCTCATCGTGCTAACGTGGTACGGAAACTTGGATCGATGCATAGATGTGTTGGGTTCTACGTTGTTCATGACTGACTGATTGTATGAAACTGTATTCTATTCAGCATATTCAATCATTTTTCTGTTCATTTAATGGATGAGTGCTACACATTAAACTTTGACTTTCATCAAAAATTTCATTGTAAGCGTCTGGAGTTATCCTTGCATTTGTTTACTTTACACAATTAATGTAGCTTAACACGAAAAGCCTGATGAGAAACACATAGTAAATAGTTAATGCTTAAAATGAAATCCGTTGTGAAGATTACATTTTAATATGCAGCATTCACTAAGTGAACGGAGATATGATTAAATAGTGTGAATACAACACAGTAGTCATTTAACTGTACAGGCTTGTGTAGTTAATGTAAGTTAGATAGCGATACCACTCAACCATGTATTTAGCTGATCCCACAGATTTGCTGCCTTCTTACAACAGAAGGCGGTAGGAAACCAATTTTTAATATGCTCACAATGAGTCCGTTAACAGTGTTCAGCATGACGGAGTGATTGACATCCTTCTCGATACGAGAATCCCTCTCATAACTACTAGAGCGCCGGCAAGACTATTTTGTATTCTTCATACAGTACACCTCAGGATTATATACGCTTTAACATCTGACATTCCAAACAACTGATTAGGAGTATTGCGCGAGCTCGATCCAGGGAGATTGCATCTACAGACATAAAATTTAACGACTCTACTAATTGATATTATCTCTTAACCTCCTGGCTAGTTAATTGTTTCTTTAACGAACTCATATCTCGAAGTATTTCATAAAAAGAAGCCAATGGGAATGGTAAGTAAATTACTGTATACGACAAAATACAAACAATTATGAATAAATTACAATTTTACAAACGAGTTATCTTAGAGTACATAAAAATACATATAACTGATTATAATCTATGCATATACGTCAGTCATTACAACACCATCTTGTGATATACATTTCTGTGTTAATATATTTCGCATATGCTCAAAACCCGATTCAATAAGATAATGAAATTGAGGATCATTAACTAAGTCGGCTAATTCATCAGCAGCAAATAATTGCTCTGGACTTGGAAGTAAAGCAATTACATCGACACCTGAAAAATTTAACAAATAAGAAAAAAGTACTTATAGATGTGAGAGGTAATAGATTATGTAGATCAAAATAATTTATGGTTTATTTTCCCGTGAAATTCAAAAAGCGATGGTAAAATTACTCCGAGAACGGAAAATAACAAATTTGGGATGTTATTTTACACTACTTATTAATAGGGAGAATTTTAGATTAGTAATTTTTACCTCGCATCTCACTCCACTTAATCCACCGCCATCAATCAGTGGCGCTAATATGACGAGAATTCACAGGAAGTCCGTATGTGACTGGCCTGTCTGACTAACTGTTAGGGATTCATAATCCCTAGAAATACAATGGTTGACTATTTAGATGAAAGAAGTTGTATTGATTTTTTTTATGATTGATTGTAGACTTTCATCAATTATTTTTATTTCAATGTGGGTTCTACACCTAAATACAGTTTGACAGTATTTCATTGTATGTTAATGATTTCACTTGATAAGTAATCATTGTAAATTGATTGATATAAAAATCGATGTATTATGTAAATACAATTCGCTGGTTCACTAGTCTCGTCTCAGTTTTGCTTCACAATACAATCTTCCTACAAGCCTAGTCTTTCGTAATAGCTGTGGGCTGGAAGGGGAACAAATTGCGGTATACGTCTGAGATACAAGTATCAGAGATAGCGTTCGCTCATGCAATCCTCCAATTTCTAGCGTCATAACACTAACACATTTATGAAGTATGTGAAATGACTAATCTTGTAATCTAGATCTTACATTGTAGGTAATTTATATAGTAGTCTAATCGTTCGAGCTAAATAAATACAGTATGTGCATATCATGTCCATAATTATCCAACCTATCAACCATATGCTAGTCATAACTGGTAAACGTACAATTTAAAGATTATCTTTGCGATATTTAAACTACAAGCTGTAAACAATCATAGCCAAAATTAGCTTTGATATAGGAAACCTAAGTATAGAAACCGGTCAGTGTCATCAATGTATAACCAGGTCTAGTCAATCAATAGACAGTAGTTGTAAGTGGATATTTTGTTAGAGTACAGTAGAGAGGCGATCTTGAGCAGTTCTTAGAATATGCACAATGAGTAATCATTTTGGTCAATTAGCATATACCTTAGAATTCTAGGCATATGAGCGAGCCAACCGATTCTTCATCTTTGTCTAGTACTCTGTGCTTAGCCTCAGAGTCGGTTAGTCTGTCGTTACACGATATTCTAGAGATACTTCGAAGGTACCTATGATCAAAGACCTAAAGCCGGTACATGAGCTATGAAATATGCTTTATAGCAATAGGTTAACACAATGTACTCGTCCCTTGCTTGGTGAACGGATGTTTCGAACGTATATCTTCCGTTCACTTACATCCCAGTTTTTGCGCAATAATGTATAGTTCAGAAATGATAAGCTCATAAGTATGAGCAAGTAAGTTACTAGATGATAAGCAGGTAAAACTGTAACTCAACGACTAAACCACTGGTTCCAACTATATCTTACTTTGGTTCTGACAACTAGGCAGTACAACGCACTCAAACTGAGAATGTGACCTGAAGTCAGGTACACAAATCTGTAGCGAGTAAATGAGATATTATGATGCAAAATATCATACACTGAATAAGTGAATAAGATAACACATAAAGTTGATTAACTTATTTTGAGATACTATTAACGACGAATATAGAATCAACACCATAATACAACTCACCATTTTTGTAGAGATCTGAAACAAGTGCACATATAAAACTTTGTGTGCATATTTCAATAGGATCATGAATGTCACCAGATGTAGACCATCTGTAATAAACATTTTAAACAATCACATTATAGAAGAAGAATATTAATTAACCGAAGTAGTATGGTTACCTAATGGATGATGGAATCATGAATTCTACGAATAGTTACAATTGTACGAAAGAAATACATTTATAAGTAATAGCTTATGTTCTTTAGTTACTTAATGAATAAAGTGGTTCGTTATAATCATAGGATGATAGTAAAATGGTTTGTGTACTATCTAACACAATCTATCTCATGTATGTTACACTATACTGCTTATTATTTAACAGATTTTATTGTTAATTAAATAATCTATGGTTGTGAAGCCAGGTCACTCGAAGCTGACGATGTTTGGTAAAGTGCATTTAGGTACAGTTATAACAATCTCCTTTAAGAAAGTTCATTTGTCGACTTAGAATATGCAGATGATACAGTCCTATTCAGTGAAGACGCTGTCAATATATAGTCTACTGAGCACGTTGAATAACATTACAAGTAGATTTAGGCTGCATTTTCCCCTCCCTTCCCTAAATGCAGAATGTTGCATCAGGACTGGTTTGCATCATCACCTAGACTGGTCATATGGAGTGAAGCAGTTGAGCACACTGACCGATTCACTTATCACGGAAGTCTCATAACCTCTAGTATATCGGTGTCTGACTAAATCTCAGCTAGCATCCAGAAAGTTCGGTTAGCATTCGTCGACTTGTGCCACTTGTGACGTGAGCGAGATATCTGCATCGTAACAAGAAACCGAGTGTATTGCGTAGTAATCCGTCCTGTTTCAACTTGTGGATGCGAAACAACGGACATTAAAATAGAAGATAGACGTAGTCCTTAGGCTTTTGATGATAGAAATATTCAGAATATCGCCCGTATATCATGGAATGAGCGGATAAACGATACTGCTGTTAGACGCAGAATACTAGAAAAAACATACCAGTCGATCGAAGATGTTGTAAACCTTCATCGACTGAGATAATTGGGACATGTGTTGGATATTCTCGACCACCGTCAGCCTCGCCTCGTCGTGCTATGTTGGCTGGGGTAGGAGTAGAATGGGAAGTGACTAGGAGGGTTAAAGCAAGACATGGGGTCAGTCCATGAAATCTTTGACTGTTAGTTTAAGTCATGTTGGTAAACGGAGACTACCTTGTTGGAATGTAGTACATTTAACATCCTACTACCAATTTATATCTTTCACTTATCATGATTAGTTATGTAATCTACCTATTTCATGTTTATCACTGACTCACAAATTGCCTTCATTGGTTTAATAATTTTGCACAGATGCATATAAAGATTGCTGTATATTAGAATGAAGCCTGGTGATGATTTAATTGATAACAATAACGCTCGTTTATATGCGTTGTTTTAATTTTATATAATTCTGCCAATTAATAAGTAGCGTAAAACAATCCTATAAATCCATTGATACTTAGAAATGTATTTACTAATAAGTAGTATAAAAGTGGTTACTTTAATTACAGTTTCAAACAGTCAACAGATATTACTAACAATATACACAAGTTTCATATATATAGATGCACTTACTCATCCATTCGTATTGCTTGACACCAAATATGTAACAATAATTCATCACGTACATCCATTGGATGAATATGACCATCATCATTTGGTCTTAAATCTAATAAATTTTGTAAAATATCAATTAACGTGAAAGCTCGTCGAAAATGCATAATCATGTCAGACAGGATATGCTTATTATTATCATCATCATTATGGTCAATTTTAGCTGTTTCATTTAAGGAGACTGCACAATTCACATATAAACGAACTAGTACTGGTATCGATAGGATACGTTTGAATCGGAGATTCGAATCAACAGATGATCCTTTATGATTATTATTACTGTTATGATCGAAAACGGATTCCGATTTAGCATGATTCAGGTCAATTAATTCCTAAAGGAGTTGTAAAATGAAAGAAAGAGTAGAATCAACAGATGAACATCAAGAAAAAGGAATTATTCACAACAAAAACTTGAGCCAAAACTACTGCTGATATAGATTTGTATAGTGAAGACACTGGCGAAATGTGGATTTTTTTTGACCATTTCCAGCAACAGAGCATGGATACGTGCATTTCCCACCCTTTAAATGTAAGATGATTGATTCAGGTCTAGTGTACGTCAATGTCAAAATCAATGATATAGAGTGAAGCAGTTGGATGCATTAGGGGGTTGGTGTCAGATGAAATATCGGCAGCGATCTATAAAACTCATATGGATTTACCAACATGATCACCACTGAAGTATGGGTGAAATGTCCGTCTATCAAAGAAGAGGCAAGTATGTTCCGTGGCAGTCAGCTCTCTTTTAATTTACCACTATTATTTGACCACAGATATCTTGATCCATCATTCGAGTAACTTAAAACAACCGAGTAGGCAGTTCTGAAAGTAGGTACAAAATACTACGCAAACATGGAAAATCGATTGATAAGGTTTGAAATCTTTATCGATTGAAGTGGTTAAAACATGAATCACGTATACTTAAACACCGCCTACTTCAATGCACGATATTGGATGACGAAGTTAAAGGAAAATCAAAGGCGGTAAGACTAGGATAAGGTACCCGTCTATGAAGTCATTGATAGTAGATGCAGACAGCCTAGTTGGGGTCAGCATGATTGTTGTGACCGGCGGTTGGAAACAATAGACGAGATAGCTCAAGACTGTACGCTACTGAGTAGTTACGCTTCCTCTATGTTTATTTCTAGATATTTTGAGCCTAAGGGTACTTTGCAGTTTAGCAAGTTAAAGTTGATAGGGCTGAATTTCAAACACTGTGATCTAATGGTTTACTTTGACTGAACTTGAAAAATGAATTCCGGTTCTGAGATTTGTGTATTCCTGTTAACAGGCGCTTACCAAAGGTTGATTTCGAGAGTCAATTCCCTCAGTTCTAATAAAAAGCTATGACCGGTATACTTGAACTATGTCGGAAATGAGGTAGTTTACCCACCAATATCAAATGATAGTTGGAAAATATTGTGAGTCTTCGACGCCCTGAAATCAATCCCTGGCGAGGTCATCGAAAGCCATTGCCAATGAAGAGTCTTATATTAAGATAAAACAGCTATCAAGTAGCTACTAATTTTCAAAAACCGTCTCAATACATAAGGTTCATGATGAAACCGAAATTCCTATCAATGTGTTTCACAATTTGTTAATCAGTAGTATATATGTTATTCGTATGAGTAAACTGAATTGGTCATTTTTTTCTTTGTCTGCGCTTCTGACTTTAATGAATTACAAAGGTGTCCATTAGGTAAATTAAATTAATTATTTCGTCATAAGAATTATATTGTATCAAGTGATCAACTTAGGTATGGGTTACTACGCGGGTGTAGAAAGTGTGAGGATGAGATAATTACCTGTGAAGAAATTTGTTCCACTGATATTTTATTAGCACTATATTAAATTATGTAAAAAAAATGGCTAAGGTTATCTGTAACGTTTTCATTGTATAATACATGTGGTGTATTGAGGACTTTTGATCATTTTCCACTCATTTTCTGAGTGACTAATGCATATTAACATAATTACCAGCGAAGAATTCATTTTAAGTAGCTGTAGCTATTCTGAACTAATTGGTATGAATCAGTCAGTACAACTCAGCTCGATATGTTGCATGAAAAACATAAGTATGATAAACGTTAGAGCCTGAAATGAAGTCTTTGATGAAAAGTACGCCCCTAATGGGTCATGAGTAAAAGAGAAGAGTGAAGTAAAAACAGTAAATATTTCTAGTTTGATTTTCATCATAAAGGTGGGTTAAAACGAACGATAAGGCAATTCAGTTTAGCCTCTTTACTTCATCTCACATAAACGACTTGTAGGATATGTTAATTGAATTCGTCACAGAATGATGTTAATTGGGTATTATCGAAGGTAATGGTAACTATTTAATCTTAGTATATGACCCGTCGGTATTGGGCGCCAACAAACCCAAACCAGGGATCAAACACAAGACTTTTCTATCTCGTAATGAACACTCGATTATCAGTACCACCAGGCCAACTTCCGATGGTAGGACTACCACATAAATAAAAAAAACATTGATTAGTATATGGTAATTGAAAAAAAAGAGTTTTCAAACCTGTAATGAGATCCATTCAAGATAATAATTAATTTTTGATAGATATAAGTCTTGTTTCTCTGTTACTTCTGTTTCAACATCTTCTACACCTTGTACTTCCCTGCAATGCACATCAATTATAGATTTTGATGGATCGTACATTAATGAATCAAACTGATTGATTGTTGTTAAATAAGTTAATTTAGCTAAACTGAATAGAGTTTTACGACGTCCCAAATATTGAAATTCTTTACATGCCTCTTCATATAAAATAGTTGAAGCCTAGAAGGAAAGGCATGAAAATTAAAACCAAAAGTTCATTACTAAAGAAATTCAATAATAAAGTACACAATGCATATATACTAGAATTTATACAACATTATTGGCATTCTCCGGGTTGCTGTTGTGATAGCTAGCAAATGTGCACAGGATGTTAGTAGTCTCTAAGGTGATGAAAACGTCCTATTCGTCATCTGAGTAGTGTCTTACTCCTCGCATCGGATGAATTACAGTGGTGATTTCCAGTCAACTCAAAACATTATTTTCCTTACAAATCTGACGTTCATTGAAGTAAAATCTTCCTTGCCCTCTACTATCATTTGATTCGAATTCGAAAGAACCAGTATACAGATTAGCAAGCGATGCTTGCTTGTCAGTTGTCTAGACGATATCACTTAGAGCAGAGTTCCAACTTTGAATGCCACAATGGTCACAATAAACACCTGTTATACACTATGGATGAAATGGAAGAAATTCACGATCACTAGCGAAGACTTTAGCGATCACTGAACAATGTTACTTAATAATAAAAAGAAACCAGCGTTTAATCTAAAAAGCAGCCAACTAAAAACTAAGCCACTCTGCTTTAAAATGAAAGTTAAAATTGATTAATTTTATATGACTGGATTGCTGTTGAACTTTATTTGGGACAATAACAAGTTTAAACTCAACAACTATTAACTTTCTATTTTCACTTTAATATAACTCAAGGCTCCTTTTCTTAGATGGTTGACTCTAGTCAGTAAAACATTGATTTTATTAAATTTAGTACTAGTCGACGCTTGTAAGTAAATAGTATATGAAATCTTAGGGGGACTAATGTTTACTAAGGCATTCGAATATGTCACCTAGTGTCGTAATTTTAGATTGACAGGGTGCTCAGTGATCAACCAATATAAACATCTCAATCTTTTAGGTCAGTTGCAACCCAAATAGCTCAGTAGTGATGTCTTACACTATGAAACTGAGTGGGTCAGGTTTGAATTCACTAGGGACTACCAATTTCATTAAGAATGCAAGTGGGTTTTACTGACCAGTGCTAACTAGTATATAAATTAGAACTAGGGTTTCCTATTGGTTACTTTCAAACAGCCAACATTGACAACAAAGTGTGTAGGATGTCGACTTACCTAGAACAGTGGCCACATTGTAGCATAGTCGATAGAATCCAACCAGGGATACTAAGGACTAGATAAACATTCGTTACTACTTGGTGATCAACGAATGTAAAAATCAGACACGAGATTGCTAGTGATATTAGTCAGCAGTCAGTCTACTTGGGGCGGACTGTTGTTTAGTATGCTAATATCTCGCCTAAGCAACAAGGGACGCAAATTAACAAAAGTCGAACGAACGATTTGAATCCGTATTGAGATCTTACCAAACACTGATGTACCAGGGTTGGTGAGACTTTTAAAATAAATGAAATGGCCGATGGCATCAAACTACTTCTCTCCTTGTAATCGGTCTAACAGAAAATGCAAACCAGTCCTAGCATACTAAACTCATTTGTCTTGTCATAAAGTGTTCAAGAGACTTTTTATATTGCATCGCCTTCACCGAATAAGATGATAATGTCTGCATATTTTAAATCGATAAATGGGATTCCTAGTAGTAAGTAAATTTCTGAAAAGTTAGGTGAAAGTGTAGCTTCTAGGAGAATATCTTTGAGGAAGCTAAATAGAAAGGAAGGTAGGAAGCAGCTTGACGAGTACCACTGGAAGTCGACAATTCGTTATAAGCTCTGACTCGAGCAATAGTTTCAAGTATATAGCCTTCATGAAGTGCAGATACTTTTGAGGTAGGCATTTTAATGACAAACACTGACGAAGGATCTCTGTCTACAGAATTGAATGTTATTTCTAAGTAAAGAAATATAATGTTCGTGGAACTGAGTGACAGTCAGTTAAAATACAATATGTTTATTCCATTTATTAATAAGTTAATCGAAGGCAAACTGTGAAGTGAATCTATGACATGTATAGAAACACTTACTTATCCAGTTTGGGACGATAGTAAGAAATGGTATCGACAAATAAATGTTGTTAGCTCTTAAAAACTTTATCATATGACTTACATCAACTTACAAACTTCGATACAACTATAAGTGGATTCAACACAAAATAACTTTTATCTGTACTAATATTGTGTTTTCCTCCTCAATGATCCCTAACACAATCCGACCCGACAATTGAGAAAACAAAGAAAATCATAAGTTTTATCGCCATCCTGACTGATGATGAGGCATGAAAACGAGTGGGTATTTATATATCCTTTGCGATGAATCAAACTGTATATATTATAAAACGTAGTAGTTGGGCATGGATATTATGATGACCTAACCGAACTATATTAGTAAAAATGTTTATTCTTTTAGGTCCAATTAAACCAAGTAGATCGATCTTGGAGCAGCAGGACGGCGACTACCAATTGTACTTAGATGTAACGACGATAAAATATTTCTTTAAAACAGCCAGAATTTGTAGCAATACAGTCTTCGTACAGAGGAGAGGTTTGGAAAAAGTCAGCCCTAAAAATAGAATACCTAACATAGATTACGGTTTTTTATCACCAGTGGTAAGGCCTTTATAAGTAAGAAGCTAACGCATCAATAACTATTTACAAAAGGACAGCGTGTAAGAGGTCTTAAGATTCTGTCATCACACCCCTAGGTTAAAAAGACCATTACTAATTTGGTTTCACTTTCATATCACGCAGTATGAAGTAACTTTCTAGAGTATAGGTAATTGGGAAGTGATAACAACTAAAAAATTGTACAGAGATCTTAAAGATGATGTTTACATCAAAAAGAAACAAACAAATATTACTAATTAAAATAGGGTGTACTCGTCATAGATTGATGTTTATTGGGTATAACTGAAAACTAAGGAGCACCATACAACTGTTTCTTCCTAGTATGGGACTTCTCAGAAGTATGTACCCTCGATTCCATCAGGAAATCGAACCCAGGGTCTTCAGGCCTCAAATCAAACGCTTAACTATCTGTACCACTTTACCAGTAGTACAATGCCCACTTCGATCAATTTATGAGACAGAGCAACGATCACCCATCGTCATTAATGATAACTGTCTTACTCCTGACAAGTCTACACTAGAGAGTGCTTACTGTTGAGGGGTACCGTACGAAACAGCTGTTCATTCCTCCCTAGTTCCCAGAGATACTCAATTAACATCAATCGGTGACGAATACAAATAATTGAATATTAACAATGATAGTAAATGTATTGCAAACCTTTTCATATTGCCCAGTAGATAATAAATGTGGCCATGCATAATTTTGCACATCTTTACGATGCAGGAATTTCTCCACTGGATCAACATTATTACTGTTAGTAGTAATATGATCATAATGATCCAATTTATGCTGAATTAAATTTGTATTTTTCATTGAATGCATATTATTACTATGACTATTCATATTCACATCTGAAATTGATTTATCATTAGCATAATAATTATGTTGTTGTAGTCTACTTATATTTGTATTAGTAGTACCAGTAAACGTAGAATTTTGCAAATTGATATCATGTACAACATTTGTTGAATGGATTGTTTTATTCAATGAATTACTTGAATGATGTAATAAAGCAAGAAGAGATTGAACTCGTGCACGTTCACCATGCGAAAGAAACCACTAAAAATTTAGTTTGTAAAAACACGATTATAAATTGGAAATAAATTTATGTGCATTTCATGTACACCAAGAGTAAGTCAATATAACAAACTTCCGGATTTTATAAATAAGATATGTTCATATCTTTCCTTTGATGTTATTAAGGTCTGCAATTTATTAGCCTTTAGTGTCAAATGTACAAAGTGAAGAGATTGTATCGATACAGCGTTAATTCACAAGAATGATCAAAGTTTGGTTGTGGCAGAGAAACAAATTTAGGACGCACGTTTTCTCTCATTTACGGTTCGTCAGCTGAATGGACCTGTATTCATATTAATGTTTACATCAGTTCTCGAACCCAATCCACTCATGTTAGACGCTACCACTTTATTTATTGAGTTAAGATAACCAAATATGTGCAATGGAGATGTATGCATAATACGTGTTTGTATATTTTCATTGGTGTATCAATACTGGAGTGTAGCAAAACGTCCGGCTGACGAGTCCCAAACAGGATGAAGCTCGCCACTTGAATTCTATTTACAAACTATAATCCAACATTAGTCATACTTGGAGAAGCTCGCGTCATCGTTTAGTAGTAAGATTATCAGCATTCATTACACAATGGTAGAAAGTGTTTACCCACATTAAAATAGAGTTAATCTAATTTACTTTATGTCGCATGTCTAGTAGAAGTTGTGCAATTAAATTACAGAAAGAGTGTGATTATTTTTGGTATATGTATTCTTCACAATGTATTCAACTATTGATCAGTGCGTCTATCCACTGAAGGTCCCCGCAATAATCGCGATCAATGTTTGGAAACGTTAAGTGATATTGTTGAGAATCGATCAAAGTGGTTTAGGTGCATTCACTCTTTATCTTTATCTTCTTGTAGGCCTTAAGTAACATTACAATTTTATACATACCTTTTCATTTTCTATTGTTAAAGTATATTCTAATATTAGTCTTGTTAATTTGATCTCATTGTGTTAATATAGTATGACGGCATGAGCTAACGCATATATGCGTCACTGACTGACAACCAATATGTTATCTACGCTTGAGCACAAATTGGAGAACCACAATTTTGACTGGAAATTAGTTAGGTTGATAACATTATATTTATTTATTTATTTAAGCCTATAAATCATGAAACAATAAAGCACCTGAATATGCCACACAAATGAATTGATTGTATCAGGAAGAAATAAATAAGTGTGGAATAATATAATAAAGAGGAGAATGAACAAACGTGTATATTAACTTCTTATTGTATATAAGTAGTAAAATAAATCAGTCAGATCCTTCAAGTGGAATAAACATGAATGCATAAATTAAAAACATGACAAAAACAAGAGTTGAAGTTAGAAAACATATTCATATCTTACTTGAAGAGCATAATCTGGAAGTTTCCATTCAGATGGAATACGTTTAATCACAGCTGCTAAACGATGATGATGATATAGACGATTACGTTGATCTATGTCATTGGATAAACTACCATGATCGTTATCAATGCTACTAGCATTAACAACATTTAAATTAGATTGTTCATCTTGTAATTCTAACAGATAACACCAGCGCATAATTTGATCCCGATCAATAAATTGTTCAGCCAAGTCTAATGCAGACTCTGGTCTACGCAACTGATCACCTGTGGATGAAATGAAATGTTGATAAATACAAAGTTACAAACTGAAACTCAATCATAATCAGCGCAAAGCTTGACATAAATGTACGCTATTCAAATTTGACTCACCCCAATTAAGCAATATAATCTAGTTAACAAGAAGAATAGTAAAGGAGTTAAAATAATTGTAGTAGCTATGGTAACATGAAAACGATTAAACTCTTGGAATATAACTCGAAAACATGGAATTAAAAGCTACATATGAAGAAATATTAAAAACGAAGATTTAAACGAAGGTAAAGAGTAGATATAATTGGGCCATACCACCCAATATCACTAACCATTGATTATGATAATTGCGCGAACCCCAATCAGGTGGTCAGTATATATCAACACGGCTCACACCAATAGCTAGCGTCACCATAGACTGATGCTAAGTTTTTCTTTATCAGTCCTTAGCTTTCTTCCATCTTGTGCCTACGCTAGCATACGTTAATAGATGTCCGAACCACCTCAGTTAATGAAGGTTCACAATCGCGTAAATTGATTTATTACATTTTCCTAATACCCAACAACTAACCTCAACATTACTTATCCGGTCGGTTAAAACAAAAGCCTGGTATACTTCGAAGACACATATGATCAAATACTAGTAGCTTACTAATGTCACCTGCTTTTAAAAGCCGCGTTTCACATAAATATAGTTGAAAAAAATCGGACTGCTGTGTCTTTTTATTGGCAGACGGATATTTAGTTCAAGACACGTAATGTAAGTTAGCGAAGATATATCGTAGCTAAATTAGCTAAAACATGTTACAAACAGTGACTACTTGAAGTTCAATGCAAAATAAAGGTTGGAATATAGTAGCAATAACTTACCTACAATAGCAATTAAATACTCTCTTAGACTTGCATACCAATGTTTTAGGCGTCTTAAACGTTGTAATGCTTGTATACGACATTTAATATCAGGTCGACTTGTTTGTAAACTATTATCATCATCATCATCAGCAGCATCTTGTAATAAGTCCTTGTTAAAACGCCAAGCCCAAGTGGAATTTTCAATGGCCCAACAGACACGTTGTTTAGCCAGGCATAAAATACTACGAATCAAATCAACTGCATAATTACTACAATCATTTATTAATTGCTGATGATGCCGATTGTCAGTTGATGTTTGCTTCAATGTATGTACAGTATGGTCATGTTCAACTGATGATAATAACGGCAATTTATTTGAGCCAACTTTAACAAGATGAGTTAACTATTAGAACAAACAAGAGAATATTTAAAACATAAAGACAATTTGATTAGCTTAAATGTGTATTTATCAATTTGTGCGCAGGTTAATTTGGTGGTGCTGTCACAAGTATGTAAGTGGTTATTATTACCACACTGTGGAAGGATTCTTCTTTAGGTGCCTAAAAAAATTATCAGGATAGGTCTTGACAACCTAGTAGAGTGACCACAGAGATCAGGCACACACGACTTTTATATGCATAGTTTCATAATTATTGAGCAACATAGAAATCCATGAATCAAGATTTTCTAGGTCCATCCTTCCGTTGTAAGAAGGCTGCTGCAATGCTGATTGTCCGACGGAAATAACTTACTGTCATCACAATCCTGTACAGTCAAAAGTACAACTTCTTCCTCGGACCTTACGTTTCCTGCCTTCATTCTTACTGTACTTCAACTGAACTGTCTGGTATGGTAGGATCTAAAGGGACAATTGTTCCAGACAGTACGACCCAACAGGTTTATTACGATAGACAAGTCCTTACAGCCTGGTTATATTGACCACGAAAAGCGTGTTTGCTTCATATTGACGTACGGTATGAGTGTCTAATGGTAAATGCAAATGTCATTTGGTCTATTCTAGTCGTGATGTCTCTAGAAGTAGCTAAACTTATTGAATATTTTGTGGAGATTTCGCGATTTAAAATTAGTTCACATGTAAAGGGGTTACAACAAATCCTTTGAAAAAATGCTGAAAATACTGCCAGTAATAACCATCCTTCTCTTCAAAAGAACGACGGATGTTTTCATGATCAACTATGGCATGTTTTCCAGAAGCTTCAAGGTCATAGATTAACTTTACAAATACCTATTGTATTCTGTACATAAGTTAACCTTGGAAATAAAATTTCATACATGCTACCCACCTGCAATTTTCTATTTGAGATTTAGGAGTAGAAGACTTTCAGAGATAAGGAAATAGCAAGGAAGTCGATATCTAAGCATTCAGGCGTAAAACGTATTACTTTACTACAGGATAATATCATAACTAGAAAACAGGTGGAAATTAGGTATTTGGCAGATTATTTGAAAGAGTTTGTTGTTTATTTTAAAGACTCTACTAGCAAACATGTATCCTGACCGAATCGTCGCCAAATAGCCGATCTTGAAACAAGTTTTAGTAAAGTAAAATTGTGGCTACCAGCAGAATCAAAAAACGCACAACTCTCTAAGATGAGTCACCCGCAATTACGAATCCAGTGGATACTGAATCGAGTCACCGACTGTGGCTGCTACCATGGGATAATCATCGAACTATCCCATCTGAAACAATTGTCTCTTCAGGTTACACCATATCTGGCATTTTAGTTGAAATGCAGTAAGACTAAAAGCAGGAAACGTAGAGTCCAAAAGAGAACCTGTAATCCTGATTGTATAGGGTTATAACAGTGGTAAGCTGTTTCCATAAAATATCCAGTACTGCAGCGATGATATATTCTTATAAGAGAACGGAATTTAGAGAACGACGGCCCTAAAAACGTACATCTCTCCATTTTCATCAACGACAGTAAGGTTTTAGGAAAGTGTAGAGCTATTCGAAAAAAGTTCGTTGGTCCCTGACCTCTGAGGTCACTGTCATGTCGTTAAGACCATTACCCCTAACCAAGTTGTTTTACAAGGTATCTTGAGAAGTAGAATCTTTTACGGTGTGGACAACTGAGTAGCTATAATCACTCTCGTACTTCAAATAGCGCTCGAGACTGGCTGACAGACTATAAAAGTCATTATCACAATTTATAACAAGCGGTAATTCAAAAGGCACATTTATACACGCACATATACAAAGAAATATTAGTAATACTCAACTTACTAATTTCAACAGAACATTTCCAAGACCATATGGTTCTTCATCTGTAAGCCAACATGGGAGATAATACATTTTTCTAGATGATTGATTTATTTGATTATTACAAGACTCTATAGTTTTGAATAAGTTTGGAAGACGTGTTTCGCGATAACGTACTACCTCAGCAACACCAGCCTAATAATCATTATCAGATGGATAAATGTCAAGAAGGAAGGAAAAAAACGAATTAAATAATTTATTTTTAAACTACTGAGCATCCTACTTAAAATAACGGCTGAGTATTTATTTTATGATAATCATTTATGTAATTCAAAAGATATTTAATGGAAGATGATATAATACATTTATTCGTTAAGGCAGTTAGTCAAATTCAGCAAAGAAGTAAGCATATACATTCGCGTGCTGAGTTGACGTATTAACTAACTCTAGCAAACTTTTAACTTATGTCAATGAATGTTTGATGTAGGGACAGCGTTAAACGAAATTTTATAGTTCTACTGTTTAAAAAAAGGAAAGAACAACGACATACCTACATACATTTTTACAAGTTTATAATGTACGCATTCTTGGATTTTATATATTCGTAAATAGTCTGTGAGGTGACCCTGAATTGACTCCGAATAGAGTTTAGTGCTATGATTAGGGGTCAACAAATAGGAGTTAAGGTATATGGTAAGTCGGATACTCAGTGTTGGTAAGATATTAGCAGATGAATTGCCCACCTAAGGTAACAACCATCAAATACATATCGTTAGTTTAGACAGTTGATAATAGCCTATTTAACAGAAAAGCGAACTGATCTACAAAGATTGCTAGTTGCGAACATAACAATACAAATGATTAATTGAATTGTACTCAAACGCTCAAGTTCTTCGGTTTAGCTTGACGTCGTGACCTTCAGGAAGATTCTGGTCTGTAATCAGATTATCACTTTAGAACGCTGCTTCCAACCACCAGACTCAACCCTTTGGGACATTTTAATTTTGAAACGCAAAACAGACATGTGGATCTGCGGGAACAATAATACAGAGATTATAAAACATGAAACAACGAGGCAGATGAATAGTTTGACCACTGAGAGCTTCCTGTGATATTTTTAACTAGGGAAACAAAAAGGCGATATGTGTAATGATACAAATTTTGACAGAGGGAACAAATAAATGTGCCACAAAATTCTTAAAACTGAATTTACTCTTTCTTCATCTAAATTATTAGAGATTGATTTTATACCACTAGGTTCACAATTTAAAATAGGCAGGTACATAATCCTGTTCTGTAAAGATGATGACAAAACGCAGAGTTTGAATTTGACATCATGAATTGACCTCAGCGAATCACCAAATCTTAAGCTTTGGAATTTTCACGAATAAGTCCACTTTTTCTCGAATAATATTCACTATATCCCATCTTCTTTTACCCTAATGATGTTACTAAGACTTTTACTACTATAGTATTTATCTTACTGTGCTGAATTACAACAGAAATTTGGACTGATGCAAACGTTCTAGGTCCTACGTTGCACATGACTGACAGTTTTTGAAGTGAAGGTTTTGTCATATCAATTCTCATACTGGACAGACAACATACATACTAGTTTTATTTACCATATACAGATGTGTGTATTTGGCTTTGATCCATACTTGAAGTGTGAGGACTAGTGATCCTACTTGATTATCTAATCTGAGTAAGAACAAAGAGGAGAGGGGGGGATTAAGATCTGAGACTTAATTATTGAAATTTAGACGTCTTATTCACTGATTCACTTACGCTTGCATAACTATATGCATGAGCTGAAGGCACTGTTATTAAATTTCGACAGCATAACTCAGACAGCTTATGTGTGGAGTCTCTGTATAATTTTATGAGTCCGGTGTTAGGTGTGCACTGTATCTAAACTGAAAAGCAGATCGCAAATATACAGCAGACTTGAAAGTAAATATATTTAACTCACCTCGACCAAACGTGAAACGTATATAAGAAATTCAACAGTGCTCCTAGTCGTTAAAGTATCAGATGACATACAGTTTTTCTCAGATGATGATAAAGTGGTAAACATGGACATTTGAGTGTCAACGGTCTCACAGAACGTCTTGATTAATTGAGGAATTAAAGTGACTGTTTGTAAAACAACGTCTTGCGGTTTAATGACATTTAAGTAATTCGAAGTAAATCCTGCATTTATAGCAACTTCGTTGAAAACTGATTGATATAAAGATTGAGCTTCTCTGGAGTAGAGTTTTGCAAAAAGGAACACAAAATTGAAGAATTATGAATTTCAAAAAATACAGATGATAATAATAAGTTATTTGTATACGTCATAAATTGATTACAGTTAAGTCAAACTGAAAATTGGGGAGCGATGGACGGCTGCTTCACTTAAAATGCGACTTCTCAGTAATCAGATCCCGGAGTCGCGTGATTATCGTTACTTATGATTAGAAACGTCGAGTGACATGATTCAGATAGATTTATTCTTTGTCTTCTGAAAAATTAATTCCTTTTCCTCAAATAGTATTCTCTAAACAATATCTGATGTTACTACTATTTCTACAACTTCCATACACACCTCTCTGTGCTCATATAATGTGGAATTACACGCACCCCATTCCAACAAGAAATAAAAGAAATTAAAATAGAAAGTATGCAGAAAGACAATTAACTAACTTGGCTAATTTGATTTGTAGAGATTTAGCAAATTCAACTAATTCACTAGCCATATGTAAACCACATAACAAATGTGTTTCTGCCCAATTTACATCATCATCATCCAAAGGACAATCGTCAGCTGATTTCAGTAGACTATCCACATCTAGCGATTGAAGTAGACGGCCAGTACAATCTTCAACGGATTGATCGTGTTCAATGGAACAACATGCATATTTTGAATTAGGAAATGTGCTCATTACAACAGTCGCTTGTTCATTGTCAGTAATATGTTCATCAAGATTATTACTGTTATCATTATTATGATATGCCTCAATATTTGTAGTAAATGATTGTTCATTCATAAGACTGCGTACTTCATGGTATAATAAGTGTGAACTTTTCACTATACGGCTTTGTGAATTTGTTTTCTTGTAATGAATAGTACGATCCTCCTCATCATCAACACCGTCGTTGTTAGCGACTGAAGTAGGCATTAATAGAATATTCAAATATTTCGGTAGGTCAATTAATTTCACTGATGAAATCAACTTGATGCTTAAATGAGGCTCACCACTACTACTACATAAATGAAACAACGATAACCATAATTCCTGAAGATTCTGTAATGCATCTAATCGAGCACACAATCGAGATATTGGCAATAATAAACTCTCCGTAGATCCAAAACGATCATAACCACTAGCAAGATTATTGTTATTTGTAGGGAGAATATATTGGAAATTTACAGGACCTTCTGATTCTAGATGATGGAGATGATCTATAGGAACAGAATTAATTATAGCAGATAATTGTGTTGTTAACCATTGCCAACGTGCATCACTAATTGGATGTTCATTTAATAAACGCTTAGTTAAACGGAAATACACTGATGGGAAGTATGTCCAAACAGATTGATAATCATGATGAATCAAGCACTTAAAGTAATTTAATGTTTGTTCCTGGAATGAAATGAAAAAAGTAACGATGTTTTCGACTTTACAAAACCAAAAATACCGGCAACAACACAAAGCAGAACTTAACTAATAAGGGTTTACTTGAAAACACTGTTATAAAGATTGTAGCATAGAATGCCGAGTGTTAATATCACTTCCCAGTTACCTACATTATAGAAGAGTTCTTCTTTTGCTGGTACCTAACAAGAAAGCCAGGTTGAAGGCAGTCTTAACGACCTGGAAGCGTGACCACAATACCTAAGAGACAACTCCTTGAGATCAACTACATATGACCTCTTGATAGATAGTTTTAGGTATTAGTTTCGTACTTGTAAAAGCCTTATTGCCAGACAGAAATCCGTAGAATAAAGTGGTGCACATTTTTTAGAGCTGACGTCCAAACACCGTTCTTCCGCTGTGGGAGGTCGAATATGTGAGGGAAATAACTTACTGCCTCCACATCACTGTACAGTCCGGATTACAACTCGATAGTGTCACTACGATAGGTAGTGGATCACCAGAGGAAGGTAGCAGCTAAGGATCTTTGGATAGTATTTAGAAACATTCTCGCCAAGATGTCGGCAGATGGATCATCTATGAATTCAATACATCTTTTAGGACTACCGATTTCAAACTCTATGGGAAGTTATTGGTTTTATGCTTTTATCCACAAATTAGGGTGGGAAAGTGTGTTTAATAAACGTTTTTCTGAAACGAGTTAACTTTTCATTATTAACATCAGAAATACCGATTCTTTGGAATCTGAAGATGAAGGATAAGACAATATCCCTCTTCCTGTTAATGAAGACTGAACTGCAGAAATTTGTTGATTGACTTTTACACGTAGATTTCCTGTAAATGAATCTTTGTAATGTCATGTTGAGTTTTCTTTTTAACTTAATATCCAAAAAGTGGAAATCTGGATAATTTTCTTTCGTAATAGAAAATTTGATTAAGGGACGAAAGCTACTTAGGATTTTTTTCGGTACGAACTGGCTTCATTTAGTGAACTATTAAACATCAAGAGGCATCTAACAGTCCTAGGTACCTGATGACTACCAGAGATATGCGCGATTATCGTAACAATTGTTGGTACTGTTAAATGATTATGGCTTAGAACAAGTTGCAACGGCGTAGGTTTATTTGTGTTTTATTTTTTATTAGGTCCTGAGTTCTTAAATCGTTTTATACCTTATATTCAGAAATTCATTCTTCCTTCATTAATAGTGTTCTCTGTACCTCATCTCTTTAAAACCACTGATATTATTACTATTTGTGTTAACACTTTCATCCTGCTGTGCCGGTGTATTGTGGTGATTTGGGCCAATCATCTGGTATCACCTATTAGTTGATTATTAATGAGACTGGTTGATCATGGACCATTGAGGTTTCGAAATAGCAATAGAGAGGAAACTCACTAGTCACCAGTCCGATTCTTGGAGGGGTCATGAATTCCGATTGCTAAGAATGTCTCATACAATGAACGAAACAACCATTTGGCTCTTTCTAGTTTCTAATACTTTATTAATGAACTTAAATATTTCGTGGCTAATCAACTAGTTTCGGAATTTCGACGATCATGTTATGAATCCCTATGACACGGATTAAACGCTCGTATTCCAGACCAATTGCCCAAACAAAAGCAGATAAGGTGAAATGTTCGAACATATATATATATATATAGTTTCAGTGTAGTATTATGTATTAAAATCCAAAGAAATGCGTCACTCTATGTATACTACATAATTATATGTACACTAGTGATTAGCTTAAAGAGGTAATTCCTGGAGTTCTTTAGTGAAAAGCTGTAACTAGTATAATTTCGTTGTCAGACAGGTGAAAAAACCATTAATAACAATGGATGATGGACATGCAATACATCACAGATAGACTGCATTTGGAAAAAAAAAACAATTAATGCCAACCCAGTAGTTCAAAGAGTAAGCGCTCGCCATAATACTTGAAGGCTTTGCGTCCAGCTGCCTGGAATAGGGTCGTGTGTGCTTACATTACTGTGACGCAAAAACATAATAGGCGTTTTTAAATACTACGAAAACCGACTTACCTTAAATCCCATCCAAAACACACGAGCCACTTCGGAAAAACCAACAAATAAACGATCTGATGGAGAAAGTTTAACTGGTTTGTCGGGCGATTCATCATTCAAAGATATAATATATGTATCAGTAGAAGTAATGAATCGGATATTCACTTTTAAACGTTGATTGTCTATTGTATGCAGAATTATTGAAAAATCCAATTCCGACTTTTTAGAGGGGAAAACAGAAGAGCTAAAGATATACACAATGTAAATAAAAAGGTTGTCATAAGATATTATTATTGTTATAGACGAAATACTAAGGAATACTGTAACAATCCTTGGTTTTATTATGGATTACTTTAGAACCCTCCCGTTTTTGTTATGTTTTAGCTGTAGTTACACATTTAGAAATATCGGTGTGACGCAAAATACTCTTTATTAGAACTTGTACTATGCACCTCCCTACTCCCTAAATAACTCTTGGCAAAGCCCTTCTCCAAACTAATGAAAAGACAAAAATCCCAAGTGTTTTTCCCTATGCTTTAACCGACGAAAAAGGTGTGTATTTATGAGTTTTTAGAATGATCTTTGAGAACAAGCAATTCATATTGCTAGCTATATGATACATCTGGTTCGATTTGGAAATATTATTACTCATTTACTTAAAATTAGATTTTTGACACAAATGAGAGCCATATAATAAAAAGACAATACTAATAAGAAATCAAAGAAAAGATAGGATTATGATCTGAAGAAAATATGAGGTTTAACGACAGAACAGGAAAATTATACATTAGGAAATATAGTTCGGTTATACATGAGACCAAGAAATACCTCATCCGATTAAGGAAACGTAACACACAACTGAGAAGCAGGGATGGACTGACATAAGCGAACTGTATACAGCTTTCACACCATGACAATATATCATAAACTGATACCTCTGTTTTTTTCCACCAAATCCCAACGTCAGGAAATAATGCATGATATGGAAGTTATTAGGATGATATTCGTAAGACGTAGTGAAGCAAGCAAAGTCGATGTCTCAAGAAATCGACACAAAACTAAATTATCGTCAATATGCCTAAGCGTACAACATTACTAAAACAGTGTTGCCTTGGGATGTCAGTAATCCTGTTGAGACCATGCTAGTCATTGACTGGATGGAGCTAGCGAGTCGGACTTGCAATATGACTATGACCCGATCGACTTGGGAAACTGTAATTAGCTGCATTGTGCCCGAGCAACCAAATCCTATCTCAGAGGTATAAATAAGATAAACAGGCACTAATAAATGAGAACTAAGATCGAGTCACTTATTGAATGGAAACTAATGGCTTTTATGTATCACTTGTTAGATCAAACAATAATATAAAGTACAAAATACATCAAGGATTGGACAAGAGGAAATATGTGGGAAAATTGGGATAATGAAGTCATAATAAGATTACAATAACTGGATAAGGAAAAAGGAGATGACAACAATAAATGAGTCTACCTAGGGCTCACAACTTTAACAATACGAATTGCATAGTTACTAGATCTTCAACAAACGCAGTGTAGCAGTAGAGGGTCTCAATATCGTGAAGAATAGACTCTGTAGATTGTGATTTTGACTCCTTGCCTTGATGTAACAAATCCTTCAGAAACAACTATAAGGGGATTAAGAAAGTTACTGAACATTCTCAGCAAGGAGAGACCAGGTCTTAAAAGCATAGAGTAGGATTAACTTCATCAATAGATTGTAAACCTAACCTAAATGGTTAATCGTAAAAAATTCTTTCTTGGATTATTTTGATCGAATTTTCGCAGCCATTTTGCTGTAACTGTTTAATCAACATCAAGACATATAAAGGGAGACAATTAATGAATACAACTGTACCACTGTCTGCAACTTAGAAACAAGTCGCCTGAAATCTGTATAAACACTTCACAAACATCACACGCGTACACATCAATCATTAAGCCTGAAATTCCGGACAGTTATTAATATCGCAAAATGATGCCATGTTTTAGTGTGAATAATGTACAACAGTGTAGGTGGTGGCTGGAATATGTATTGTTGTAGGCATTCCTTACATGAAGCAAAACTGACAGTTCTTAAAATTTCTAGAGGTAGAAGAAATTTATTTGCCATAATTTCTAAGAGTTTAAATAAAACAATTCTAAATTGACCTCAACAATACTATAGCTCGTAAATAATGAGTACAATTACAGCGTTTTGGTGGATACAAAAAGAACTCGGTTTACAATTTAGAATATAGTAGCAGATTCGAACCCAGGTTTTGCTTAATTCAATTCAAGCAGCCAGACGATACCATGAGACCTAAAGAGAACTGTATGAGTAAATACCACATTGAAATAGCTGTAAAACACTTTATTAAATGCCTTAAACGTTCTCTGACCTATTTTATTTTAGGTCTTTTTACTGTGGCTTGGATAATTCACTTAATTCCATGTGAATCCACTGTTGTAAACATTAGGACTGGAGAGAAAGGTGGAAACTTGAACCGACAGATCGCTCCGGTCTTTATATTATATATCAGTTTCCTTAATTTGTTTGGATACATAATGCAACTCATTTATTTACTTGGTAGAAGTATATACAGTCGGCACTAAACTATGTTGTTTAAGAGAGGATTAATGAAATACCATTACCCAATCGCTCAAACAGAAGTAAATAGAGCATGGCTTGAACCAGAAACCTTTGATACAAACGTACTTCTGATTTTAATCATAAAAATATAACTCTTATTAAAACGATGTAAAACAAGATGACTAGAAAGGGTTTGAATTATTCCGTTGTTATTACTTGGGATTAAATTGTACACAGTTTTCGTTAGAATTCGGAGAGGATCGCCTTGATATAAACGTTTTAAACAGATTATAGCTAACAGTAAAATCAGCGATCTATGTTTTCACCCATCTGGTGCTCAGGAGCTAGATGCATCTGAATCCCAATGTTGCTGATACTTACACTGAAGTTTGAACCCAATTACTTTCACGTCAAAAGTCAATCCACTATCCACTGAGTCCTAGTACTCACTAACGTGTTCAACAGGGATGACATTTATACTATTAGTTATTGGTATTAATACATGGTGAATTCACTCTTTTCTATTACTATAGTTGTAGTTTGCATTATCAAAAACTAATTTCCTTCATAAATTTTACGTTTTTAGTAGTATACGAATGTCTTAGAATAGCTGATTTTTAAATGACTAATCTCCAATTTCCTGGGTCGATTTTGATTAGATAGTCATATGAATTGTCACAGACACCTTAAGGATAGTTACATCTTGTCTCTAAATTGTACTTCTACTGAAAACCTTAAACGAATCAACTGAGTGACAATGAAGGCAAGAGAAATAGTGATTCGTACACATTTCTACTCAACTAGTTACCTACCTTGTAATACACGAACGTGATTTATTCATCATTGTTTTATTATTCATGCTTATCTCTGAACCAGTCAAACTAATTTGATCCGATTCTACCAATGAAGTATTGGATAATTCACTCGCATAATTACTAGCAGTAGTAGCATTCCCAACAGTCTGGATGTCCATACATGGTGTTAAACTAAGAAGACCGAATTGACAAGTTAAAAAGATAAACAGATTATGTATATCTCTATTGCCAATACTAATTAATGATTGTGGGCAAGGTGGTTGATTTGCTGAATTTTGTTGGGCGAATTCCAACTTCCCAATGAACTGACCAGTTAAAACTAGAAAAATAAAACAGTAAAATAAAATCACAGGCATCAAATGACATACAAAATATCGAGTCATTTAGACTGGTGGCTCATATTACAACTTGATTAGTAGAATTAAATTAGTAGCACTTAGAACTAGACAAAAATGACATAGGTCACCACTACTCAGTGATCGATTAACCATATATATCTCATTCCTAAAGGAAGTCAGCCACAGTTCGAGTAGCTAAATGATAACATCTTAAACTATGAAACTGTATGACGCAGATCTGAATAGAGGGGGGAGGAGTATCAGTTCATTTAAGATTTCGGTTATGACCTGCTGAAAAGTTCTAAATAAGAGGAAACTCAGGCCACGTCACGTTTCTCAGTGAACAAATTGAACCGCTAACATTATAAACATTAAGTCAGTAAATAAAAAAATCAATGTTAACGTAAATATATAGAAATTAAGTGTAAGTTAGTGTGTACTCAATTTTGAATTACATCATTCGTATGTCTTTGTGAGAGACAGCTACTTATACTACTTGGTTATCTAAACGGAGAAACGAAAGGGTGTCCGAATTTATGAAACCATATTTGATTATAGATGTTACCTTGATGTAGTGTTGTTGGATTTGCATGATTTAATGATCCATATAAGTTATAAGAAATAAAGAAATGAAAACTGCTAAACATATATGTACATACCTTCAATGATGAACACTTGTCCAGTACGAAGACAATACAAACATCCCAATAAACATGGATATAAAGATTGTGGCATTGAATCAGTTGGTAAACAAAACTGAATGTTAGCACCATCTGAAGAACCGGGCAATCCTATATCATCAAAGGGATATTCAATACTAACTGTACTACCGATCACAAAACAAAGAGAGGATGATTCGACCTGATTAAAATGAATTGTTAGAAGACGAAGTTCCTTTAATGATGATGATGGTAATGATAAGTGGTCAGTACGACATAAGAGCAGATAGACTAAAGTTCGATCATTCGACGTATAACGATCCGATTGTATTGCAAAATCAACAGCATGCCAATTTAATGTATCATTTTCAAACGCTGAGGTTGAATCGATCAAAGACTCAACAGTATAAACACCACCGACCTGCATAAAAGAGGATAGAAGTCAGTGTGGAAAGATGATGTTAAGAAATGCCCTACCTTCGGAGAATTCAATTTGGTCCAACCGAAAAATAGGTTTATTTAGGTCATTGTTTCGAGCTGACCATATAGAATGGTGAGTATATTACAAATTATGAATGTTATTTTATACTACTTACTAATAAACTGAATTGTGAGCTAATTTTTCACATTCTGATCAGGCTAAGAATGGAGCATAGTCCAGAAGTCTGCAACCTTGAATTTTATCTACATATTTGTTCAAACTATCGTTGGTCATTTATACAGTAAGCTTTCCTTGCTTTACGTTAATTTTTACAGCATACACGCTTGTTAGCATCTTTTCTTATCCGACTACACCAAATCAGTACATAACATCGATACCAGAAAGTTTATTTCTTGGAGAGTATAAGACAGGGATATTGTTGTTTTTGTAGGAACATACTGTTTTTAAAGTTTCCAGACATTTTATAGTTAAACTGTACAGCTGAATAAATTATGAATACAATAAATACCTCGATAATATCTAAAGTTGGACTGAAACACTTCTTGTCGGACTTTACAATTTAATTTTTACTTGTTACCGAATATTTGTAGTGAAATGATATAAACAGCATTCACCATACCACTTTATATCAATATATAAATTGATGTTCTTTCCTCAATCATTAGATACGACACTGTGGGAGAAAATTTGGGTAGATATAACTGAATGTATCAGTAAATTTGTTTTAATATCTGATTGAAGTGTTAATTTCATCAAAGGGTCTGACAGTTATAGGCTCGATTCCGTATAAGGCTATGAATGCGTGTTCATAATGATGGGACATATGAACGAAAAGAGAGAATATATACTTTATTTACTACTAACGTGATTAGTACTAACAATCTGGACTTCGTATACTGATGCCTCGTTTTCGTTCGGCCGCTCCTAGCTTATTTTCCAGTTACACCTAGTCTAGCCAACACTATACATTGACATAGGCGGTAATTGTACATACATAGTGTGATATCAATTTAATCATACATGTATACGCTTAGGACAATTTTCATACCTGATAATCTAAATTCTGGTCAATTGACCAAATATCCAACTGGTTTTTGTACAATGCGAAACATAGACATTTATCATTTTCAAATGTTGACGATGGTTGTGTACATGAGATTAAACGAATAAACACCTATACATAAATAAAAGAAGTTGAAAGTAGATGCGTTCACCAGAATTACATAAATAATCAAGTTAAATATTGAAATCAACTAGAACACTTAATCAACTGTACAGACGACTATACGCACTCTAAATAGAAATATTTTATTTAGAGTAAAAAATAAAGAATATAGCAATAGTTTTCATAAACTACAAATACTGATACGGATAGAGCTTGTCTATATCAGGTCTATGCAATACATTTGAAAATTAAAATCTCAATAGGCAGTGATAAACGATCTATTCTTGCGGCGGAGTTAGATTGGGTCAATAATCTCACCGTTCATCACCAGCAACGCCACTGATATTTTAGAAACAGCTCTGCAGATAGTACAAGGTGGTTATGGTGTTAAATTTCTACCTGGAAAACGAATTTTCTATTTTCAGTAGGCGGATCATATTATTTGCTCTCACTTTTTGTGATTGATTGTTAAAAGTAGCTAAAAAGTGATGGTTGTGGCATAACATGAAACCGGTTTACACGTGATGAGGGCCAAAGTAGCCCACGCTAATCTAGTCCATTTTGATGCTATGATTATGTTAATCTAGCTGTTAAAAGTCGGTTTTACAACCCATTAATAAGGGAAGTTCTATCTTGTGTGCGAAACCTAACCTCTTCCAGCTGAGTGTTTGAAGACTCATTGTAATTGATTTTAAATGTCTCCGAGAAATCGCTAACACCTAGTAGCAACACTGAGTTAACAGTGATTAGGTGAGGAAATATGTCCGGGCGCAGTAACGACAACCCTATTTGTTACCACCTTGAAAAACTGGCTTCGGCAGCACGAAGAACTAGTCGAACATGACATTGGCCACTATACAGTGGCTAACAAATGTGAATTTTATTAGTCTACAGAAAAAAAGCAATATGTGTCTTCCATGCCACTTCTTGGCTGGCATGAGGTGTAGACCATAAGATGGAAATATAAAGGAACGTACAAAGTTTTCACCACCACGAGCTGGTATTGATTTTCCTGGTCCGTTGTTGGTTGCAGATGAAGAAACTAGGCTGAAAAAATTCGAAACACGACGACCCAATCCAGATAGTAAACCTTGTGAACGTAGGCTCCCATAATTTGTATTAGTAAGCAGACGAGTGGTCACGGTATCCTTATAAAATGAGTAGGAATAAAGTAAATTTGTGAAAAGACTCGTTTAAACGATAAGACATTCCAAAAACATTACGGCAGATTTAAGTATGATTAAGCTTGAAACTTCAAGACAGGATATATTTCACATGCTACCTATAAGCATGACTTATTAAAGGTTCGTAATACTAACAATCACAACCAACTTTACGTATTAGTAACTCAATAAATAGCCCCTAGAAACCATGCTACTACCCAAAAATAGGGAGAATTACGCCTTATCTCTTGACATAATCTTATACAGTTACGCTCTTACTGCTTCTGTCAGAAAAGTCGCACTTACTGGCATAACGTGGATCGGGGGAGCTGCGAAAATGAGGAAGAAAAGCGAATATTTAAAATTCAAACGAGGCTAGTGAATACAGAAGATTCATTGAGTCGAAAAGTCCCGTTTACATGCTATTTTGGTAAATGGGCTCCGGCATCCTGAGGGGACTAGTGATTTACGAACTCATTCTGGCCACTGGTTACCATGAGACCACAGTTTATGAAGTCGCTCCACTGTCTTGTGTATTCAAATTCCACATTAAAGCATCGAAGAGCAGTTCCTACAGAAACCAGCTGCTTTAGTCTAAGCACCCACGAAGTAACCCGGCCAACACAAAAGTGACGTTTACTAATGAATAATATAGACATTTTTTCAATCCTCCGTACATCCTTTCGATTGTAAAGAGTAACTGTGCAAAGCCCAGGGCGTTAAGTGGAGTTAAAGCTATCTAAATATAATGAAACAGCTGTATTAAACTTTGGGATAGATTAACTGTATTTTATTTGTGTACGGTATCAATTACAGGGTGCAGTAACTGAAAACAATTGATGTTAACTAGTGAGATGACTGAAAAGGAACTAATTAGAATCGAAATGGTCGATAGATGAAATTAACATTTTAGGATAAGAAATGGATAACTAGACGTGAACTCAGTGTATAATTTTAAAGTGACTGCACTACTGTGGTTAGAAGACAGAAATTTTGAGACTAACCTGAGCATTACGTGTATCAATAAGGAGAAGATGGCCAGTTCGAGTGGCGACAATAAATGCACCAGCCTAAATTAGAAAACAAAATGCAAAAAGCTGAATAATTGATAATAGAATTCCTGATAATAATGAATATCTCATAGGACAGTAATTAAGATTATGACACGGAAGACCAAACACGTAAATTTTAGTTGATTTATTTATTTTTCATTTGATAATTGTAAAACAGGCTGGAAGCATTGTATTCAGGTATATGTAAGTTTACAAACTTATCAAGTGCTATGTGAATATTCATCTGATACCTAATGCAAGTGAGTAGCAAACAAATTATGTAAATATATATTGATGCATTTAATCAGTGACTAATTGTCATGCTACTGTGGTATTCAGAACAAAAGTGTAATCTCTTAATAAGGTAGATTTAATGAAGATGAAATATATATACATATACATCAGTTGTTGTCTTAAAACAACAT
Source organism: Schistosoma japonicum (assembly GCA_025215515.1). Classification (NCBI taxonomy): domain Eukaryota; kingdom Metazoa; phylum Platyhelminthes; class Trematoda; order Strigeidida; family Schistosomatidae; genus Schistosoma; species Schistosoma japonicum. The sequence continues at coordinate 13,277,922 of CM046061.1, read as the reverse complement.
ATTATTTATCGGTGCACGGTAGAAATTGTGAATGTGGCAACTGAAAAACAACTTACCACGTGTATATGCTCTAACTGTATTGCTTGATCCCCAAATAGACCACCAATGGGAGCAGGTAGCACAGAATCCACATGAACATAATTACGAGTCAATCGAGGCCATATACGTAAATTACCACCACACGAATTAAGAGCTAAACAACCTGTTGGTAAAGGCGAAGCTTCTACATCGTTCGAAGGGAAGAGTAGACCAACAAGTGAAGCACTGTGTGGTAGGTCACTAGCAGGCAAATCAAAACTTATGCATGAAGAATGAGGCTGGGCGTATAGAAAAGAAATAAGAAGACAATTAAGAATAAGAGTGGATTGCTATAAACAGTGTTTTTCAAATAAACTATTCCTTTATAATAAACACTTATAATAAACCTACTTGTAAGCTTGAAGACTTTATATATCTCCACAGAAATAATTTGTTTTCGGCAACCACAACCAACCATTCGTTAGCGAAAAACCGGGCACTTGAGGCTATCAAATGGAATAAAGATACTGGATATGACAAAGCTTACAACTAGAAGCACGTAAAGCTTTCGATGGAAAGACCGGCAGACTTTCAGATATTCTTGATACTTGTAGCATTCGTGAGGGGTGAATATTCACATTGACGCATGAATACAAAAGCATTGAACAAGAATGCTTGTCATCGTACATTATTGAGCTACAACGGGTTAAAGCAAAAATTCGAAGTAAAAGTGCAAAGGATCACGTAACACGCCTGCAAAGCAGCATTCTAACAGTTCATTTTTGACTGGTTACGATAACGATAGTATAATGCATATATATCAAGGGAAACTCACAAAACTATACGATGATTTGTACGAGGAGTACTTTTCATAAGAGCGATAAGTGATAAGGCATTACATAAACGCGCAGAACATGGTGCTATTTTATGAGTTAAAGTAAATCTGCTTCGCAATTACTTCTAAAAGGTTTGAATATTATGGTGCATATCTAGGAGTCCCAATGTAGTCTGGTAAAAAATCAACATCATTTGCAAAGAGATTAGGACTGTAAGCTTGAGACGGGCAAAACACGGTTTACCAATGGTTTAGGAAATGAATGATAGTCCTTAGAATAATGCTTACCATGAATTTACTTAGAAGAAATAGTAAGGAGAATGCCTTATCCCAAAACAGCCTTAGGAAATACTGAAGACTGTGCTAGTTAATGTACGGTGATTTACTTGTATACTTTTTGGCACATAAGAGCAATCATCAGGAAACATAGGATAAGAACAGTTTGCCACACCTTCAAGGTAAAAATGATTCCAGTATGACTGAAAAATTCGTTGCTATCTTTAAAAATGAATTCACATTTTAAAAAGCTTAGTCAGATACTTATGAACTAGTCTGATTGATACGACAAAGGAGCAAATAGAAGAGAATCAAGCAAAATGTCACATTCGCTTATATAATGAAGATTTACAGAATTTTTAACAATCGCAAGTTTACTTATGGAGCTGAAGTTCTTCGTATCGATTAAAAAGGTTAAATAAATGAATATTTTGTCACTTAATACCAATTATATTTTATAATTTACTATATGAGGGACTACATTTCATTTACAAAGCAATATTTAATGTTATACCTCACTAGACGTGCATTGAAGGTCAAACGTGATCTTTGAATATACCTCGCCTTATAACATTAAGCTTTCTTTGCGGAATCAGTTTCGCTTTCTTAGGACATAATGCTGAATGACTCGTGTTAATCCTCTGATGAAAACCTTATTCTTGATTTGGCTTCTTTAATAATGTATCGACATATAGAGTTATAACTACGCGTTGAGACAGTGTCCTACTTGTTGACTGTTCTTTGAGGGGAGGGGGAGACCGGTAGTCAGCTGGCAGATAATTAGTCTCATGATAAAAAACATTTTCGGGAGCAGTCGTATATTTTCTGCCCTGAAAAAAGAGGAAAAAGACGCGGTATCAAGGCCAAGTTTCTTATTAAGTATTTTAAAGACTGTGTAGAGGTAAATAATTCCCCAAATAAATAGTTGCATAGCCGCTTGTCATCGATGCTGACCACATTTGTTTTAGTGGACGCAACCAGCTGAGGGTGTTTGGTAGAAAATAAATACCAGATCTGGATACGACGCTGCGTGAGAAACAACCACTCTAGTCAGCTAGCACAAACGTTTCTATCCTGTTTGCGCTCTACTCAAAATGAAATCTCTTCTCCCCTTTACCCATCACTGCCTTCTGGTTTGTTTATATTAAAACATGTGTCTTTAGCCGTTAGAAGCTACTCTAGTTACACCTTAAGCGCAACCTGGTCATATACAAGGTACACTTCAACTGTAATCAGGTCCCTCCTAGCTTGTAGAGACGCAAATTATCCCCTGAACATATTGGCTTTTAATATGCACGTTATTTTGTGTGGTTAAGCTCTCTCTTTTGAACTATTTGAGCCTTGTTTACTTGTTGGATTATTTCGGTTTCAAAATACGTTCCTATCTAGTTCTTCCTATCAATTTCTTTATTTACATGCATTCGACTAACCGCATATTTGAGTCAAGTTAATTTATATTCGCGATTCGTATGCACATAGGATTTTTACCTTTTGAAACCTATTAATACTACGATTTAACATCCGTATTTTTTGTATCAGATATCATACGTGGTTATTTTATCGTTCGGTCTCAGTTATACCGACAAATTCTTCTACATGACATTGGAAATGAGTTCAGTTTATTCAGTTTCTCGTCCTACTGTTGCCTCAGCATTTCAGAAATTAGCCCATTTACGGTTCTTTGAACCTTTTCCGGTAACTTAGTATTTTTTTTTACATCAGTGGCTAACTGATTGTATGCAATATTAAAGTTTTAGTAATATAAGCACAATATACACATCACAGATTGCTATAGCGTAAGTTTACTTAAAAACTGTACTTATCGCTCAAACAGTCCTAAAACTATTTCCAACGATCGAATGGAAATATGCGGCTATTTTCAAATCTTTATTGGTAATTACTCCGGAATCACTATGCCCATCAACAACAAGAAGCACAACATAGCATATACATTAGTATCTTGGTATTTAATGTGCACCATATTGCATTTGAAGGCATTCTCCAAGTACTAGACAATTCTTCTGATGGCTTGAGGGTTTTTCGAAGTTTAAAACTGCCTTCTTCTGTGTAAAAGGCTCTCTGTGTCTTAGTATGTCGGCATTTAGGCACCTACAAAGCACCGTTTACCGATGGAATCTGGAATTGATTGGCACTTTGTTTTTCCAATCAACTGTGAAATAATTTATCTGCGGAGTGAATCACACCTATTTCCGATACTCGTATAACAATGGAGTGTGATGGACCTGCTGAAGCTTTGGTGAAATCAGTGTAAACTGCATCTAACCTTAAATGCATTTCATTACATCATATTGATTTTTTTATACCAAAGTGGCTTTATCTGATGTTTTGTTAGTGAGTAGAGGACTGAGGCTCACAAGACTATGTATATTCTAACTTGGTCAGGTGTGAAACCCGAAAGACAACTGGCTGTACCCAATTTATTCCAGACATCTAGATCAAAGTGACGCGTTGTCGCAGTAAAATTGTTTAATTCTCCAGTATCGAAAATAGTAAATACAGTCTAAAATAGCACAACTAAATGGGCAAACAATAAATGGGATTGTACTTTTAAAAGGCACTGACTCCAGAACACAGCGACGACGGTTTTACTCAATCAGTTGTTCTGGCCAACAATGGAGTTCAATACAGTCCGACAAAATAAATCGTTACCAGTACTCCAGCTTACTTGACCCTTGAGTTGAGTTCGCATTGCAGTTCAAAACATTGGGTTCCCACTTGCTGGTCATTTATATCCTTGTGTAAAAATAGTCTCTGTGGTTTGTGTGTTGCTACAGTAGTCTGAAAGTGAATTCGCAATACTTAGACCATTCACCACTAATATTTGTAACCTACATCTAGATTAAGTTCGTAACTAGCCCTTTACTTAGTCCTTCAGTTAATATATGATAGCCGATTTGTTGCCACACTGTTATTGACTTGAACGTAAGACCAGTTTCTTCATAAGTGAGTTAATCAGGATGCCCACTTGACCAACTAGTGAATCTTTTCAACATTTTTCTGAGTCGCCAAGATTGTAAGTCTTGGATATCGTATGACCAGTTAGTACGCTCGCACGTCTGTCCTGTGACTCTTAGCCCCCCAAGGACGGAACGAAAAAGATATGATAACCAAACCGACAACTTACCAGAATCAAACCATATTTCAATCAATCCTTTATATATACATAAAACCTGACCACTCAGTCTACCAATTAGAAAATTGACATCAATACAAAATAAGAGTAACAGTGACTATGAGCTGCAGTAAATATGTACACAAGGTTAACCATAATTTATCAGTGAAAAACGTTGCACTAGCAGTCAGTGTGTCATCACGAATAAAGTTTTTGGTTTATAACCCTTCACTTTCTGCTTTTCTAGTAAGTGGCCATGCCATACTAAGTTTCAACGTCGTCGTAAGAACAATACTAGTACACTTTGCCGATCACATCCTCTTAAATTACTATCTCTTAAACGTGTTTGCATTAACAGATGCTTTTAAACATATGGACTAAAAATCCTACTCTATCTCTGACTTCAACAGATACAGGGGATTTCTAATGGACACTATCCTGAGAGAAACCCAGCAAACCGTTCCCAAATTAGTACTTAGAAATCCCAGGCAGCCTAAGGCTGTGCGTGATCAGTGCACTAACATTAATTAAGACTGAAAAATTACATTTAGTTTAGCACATAAGAGTAAACAGTGGCGGCTTGTGTAATATTTTTAAACTGATAACAAACACTAACCCAAAGGCTGTGAGTGAATATAGGCAGCAATATCGAATTCAGCCGATCTATGAGTTCGTCGCCATTCTGAAAAGTACATTCTATCACACAGATCCTTTACGAAATGCCAGTGTCTTCCGATTTCTGAGTCTCGGTGAACCAACCAATAGCAAAACTGTTTTCGTGGAGCTTATTGGCAACCAGTACTGTCTAGCATTCAAACTAACCTCTAAAGTCACGGATTTGATGGCTGATGGACACATATTTAAGGGATAAAACGGTAGAAAGGTATCTAGGATCCCATCTATCGTTTACTCCTCCTTTGGTTTCATAAATTTGCGCTTAAATACACCTGTAAATCTGCAAGCTTGCCTATTCGACTGGGTATGGCTTTGGGGAGGGATGGAAAGGGTGTTAACAAATACGTTCAACATCGAACGTTTAGTAAAAATCAGCAAAGAAAGTCAAATGAACTGAGTTCTATGGTCTCCTGTAGCCAAAACAACTTAATAGTTGGCAAAGACTATATGCAGCAGCATGTGAAGTAATTATGTTCATAGAAATTATTTCAGATCATTCTGAATAGTATTCGACGTACGTCGAGAAATAGGTACCATAGAATGGACGTAAATGAACGTAAACTCAAGGTCATGATTCTTTCAGCTACTGAGAAGAGTGCGAGTTCCGTTTTTCGGAACACTGGAAGGCTTTGAAACATCTAGACGTGCGTGATGCATCAGATCCTAAATTATTGAAAGAGAGCAGTTGTGAACCTGTGGTATGAGAGTGAGTTTTATCAGTTAATGAAAATACATGAGTATGTTCATAATGTGAGTTAGTCTTTGATCTGAAGGAAATGTGAGATGATTTATAATTAATAGATAATGAAGTATCTAGTGAGCATATACACATGAATGATCCCTGAGGCAAATGTTACCCCGCTGTTCCAAAATAACATTTCTTCGATTTGTAATAGCCTTTTTTATGTTCAACATGACGATACTGACGACACATGCGCTTTCTGAGTGAGGAAAATTTGACAGTGTTAACCACCATAATCCCAGCACTTCGATGGCGATTTAGGAAATGAATTAGAAATGAACTCCTTCAACTTGTTGTAAGGCCTTGGTGCTTCGACTGTGTTGACTACCACCAAGACAGGTTTTGGTTTGTTCTCTACCATTATAATGTCATGTTTTAGAGTCGATAGTCTTTGAGATTCAGTGGTTACAATTTGTAACACCATGTGTGGGTATCGTCCAGTGCGAGACACAATTCCCTCTAAAATGTTCATATTCTTCAACCCGCATATTAATGTCATGTAATTAGATTGGCTGGCAGTTATATCACTGAATATGAGTTTTTCTCATTCACAGTTTACTTTAAGTATATTAAGTAGTTGTCAACAGGCAATTTCAAGATCTGCAAAGATTGATAACGGATATTGAAAAGCATTCTTTGTTGACTAAATATTCCAGAAAATTTATGGGTAATTTCGTCCATTGACACTTTGGAAGAATGTAGTTAACAAACTTACTATATACAACGGTGTCAAGTTTTGTAAGTAAAAATCAAACTTTGCTGGCATCACTAATCATGAAAAATTCAACCCGGCAAAGATGTCTTCATAGCGACGAAACCAAGGTTCAAAAATAAGGCCAGACATTGAATAATCCTTATAATCATAGATTTAATTATACTACTATAAATGTGTTAACTGAAGTAGTCGATGTGAAGTGCGCAAATAGCTTCTGCTTCCACTGAATAGATTGGGACCGGGAAGATTTGATTCGTCTACACTGAAACGATATTCATTTTACGTGTAGGTTGAGTTCACTTTTAATTTGTTGTTATTGTAATGATTTTGTAATGGGCTTGTATGTAGGTGATTGATAGATCGGGGGAATCAAAAAGAATGACTAGCTTTCAGAACTATTTTCTTATATTTTGGTTATATTTACACAGGACATTTTATTCCTGTTACATGTATATTACCCATGCCCTAACTTTTCATCTGACATATTAACTATTGTTGACATTTTCCATCCATAAACTATAACTAGTTATTTGCACACACATTATCCTAGTTTCTCATAATTGTCACCATTGTTTCGTATTGGTGCCATTTACCTAACTGGTTAGATGTGCTGTACCGTTTTCCATGTATATGATGAAACCGACTCTAATAGTAAAGCGTTCGCTGTGGAGCTACATGGTCTTGGGTTCTATACCCGATGGGGTCGTCAAAGCTTACCACTGAAAGTACTGTACAGGGATGAAACAGTTGTCCACTGTATCCTGGTGATCACTGGTATCATAATTTAGACCAATTCATGTTATCAAACGAACATCCAACAATCTCCACAACACTCAATTATATTAAGGAATGTTTGAAGTATAATCTGACTCTGCTTAATGTCTCAGGTATTTTGTGTTCTTCTATTCGGTTTGGGATTAGTAATATAAAGACAGATCAGTCAGTTTTACTATTCACGATAACTGTATTAGTTAACCACTATTCACATTTAATTTGTATTGTGACTGGCAAGTGGGATCCAGGACGCGCGTTTCGTCCTCTTTGGGGCTCATCGGCTGGATGTACCTGCATCCCAATGTTGATGTTCACAGTTGAATCCGCTTGCCAGTCACAATACAAATTAAATGATACTTGTAAATAATCGCTATATCGAGGCAATCCGCTCAATGGGAATATACAAATTCATCCTACCACTATTCACATTACTTGGAGTCCACAACAAATCAGCAAAAAAGTGATTTATATCAAGCAGTCAGTAAGAAAAACCACGAATTATCATTCAATTAACACATTCATTAATTTACAATGATTATTAGTTAGAGAAAATTATCAAGTGAAAAATTATTTTACAAATTCACTACACAATCACGTTGGTTTAAATTAAAGTAATGTAAAAATTGAACAAAATTACGTATTTAAATATTCAATACAAGTTGTTTTGCTTAATTTGTGAACAAATGTATTTTTGTAGATTTAAATTGATTTTCCTCAGCTGACCCCCCCCCTACTCTTATCCTAGCAATAGCATCCTGTCAACATCAATCTATGATATAATCAACTAAACAATTTTATTTGTTTTTTTCTCTCAACTTGTTGCTATGTTAAGTGAGAATTGTACACATTTAAGCATGTTTATGAATTGTCTCTCATTAATGACACTCATGATGAAGTGGATGTATTTATTAAATTGAGAAATTTTCACAGTAACCTTTTGGAAATTGTATGAGAATTTTTTACCTTTAGATGAATACAAGGTGGTGGTTGGTTGATGAATAGATGCAAGAGTATGTGAAACATTTTAATTGTATTAATGAATATTGTATATGGAATCTTTGACAATTGAAAAAGATGGATTATGGCTGGTAAGTGGAATCAAAGATGAGCATTTCGTCATATTTGAAATTCAACAGCTAAGTATATTTGCATCTCAGTGCTGATGTACTCACCCATACTTAAATTTAACGCGTTTCATATTAAAAGCCACAGTGTTTACTACTAGGCTACTGAATCTAGATGGCCGTACTTGTGCAAGGGATATGTATATGCAGTACATGTATATTCCACATGATTTGTTATGAAGTGAAATTAATCGGTTAATCAGTGAACGCGGTGGCGTTTGACACGAACAAGCTAAGTCGAATTTGCAGTGTGATGATCAACATTGGAATGTAGGTGTCTTATCTAATGAATTCCAAGCAAGATGAAACGCTCACCTTGAGTTTCGCCTATCAGCCGCAGTCTAATCTTAGTCATACTTTGTGGGATTTCCATATTTTTATTATAAGCCCCCACTTTACTTTGTTATAACTGATGCTATATTATTTTCTTTTTGCTAAACTATTGTTTAATGTTTTATAACAAGTTCATTCACTGAAGAGATTCTTTTTCAACCAATTCATTTCGAAGCTATTCAATCATTATATATATATATATATATATATATATATATATATATATATCATACCCTGTATTCCGCTTCATATTGTCTAGACACGCTCACTACAGATATGTCGAGGAAGTTGGATGTCTTTCGGCATACTGGTTACACATTTAGAGCTGCTGGTACATAGATTAGTATCCTCGAATAGTCCAACCAGATAGGTTTCACTAGCTTCCTAGAGTACTGATACGGCTGAACTGTGGAAGCGCAGATCGGTCTTAAAGTCCTTAGCGATTTCTCTGACTAAACGCTGGAATGACAACTTTCGGATCAAAACCACTGCGTTTTTCTGGTAACAACAGATCTCATGAAGAGTAGCAGTTCCTGGTCTGTATCCTTGAGATTTCTTTACTCCACTAGTGGCGGAAGCACTCTTACATGAAACTTTGGTGGCCAGTTGTCTACTTAATCCTAGCCATTTTTAAACATCACGAAAAGATTATATATATATATATGATAAGTTATAAGTCAATGGGTAGTTGTAATACTTTTGATTAACTGACGTATTAAATTTTTGACTATCCAGTGTTTCGAATAATCAGTTAGTAATTGAAGGAGGTGAGGTTTGTGAAATACGAAGATTGTGTAATCAGTAGGGTGGAGACAGTTGTTGTTGTTATCGTTAAATAATCGCGAATGAAAATTGAGAAAATTGGGTTGGAGACAGTCTTTGTAATAATTATAATCGTAATAATAATATTGATAATAATAACAGATTGATCAATTTAAGTCTGTGACAAATCAACGGGAAGGTCCAAATTTATCCTAATTACATATTCGTACCCCTTGCTCAAGTGAAGCCGTCTGGACTCAGTAGCTCAATGGCGAACCCGGTAGCGTTTATTAACGAAAAAGGTTTGAACTCGAGTCCCGGTGTGAGCGTCAACACTTGGATGCAGGTACATCCAACTGAGGAGTCCCGAATAGGACAAAATGCGTGTCCTGGATTTCGCTTACCAATCACAATCCAAATCAAACGATAACTTTAATAGATGCGTATGCATGATAATTTCACACAACCTTTAATTCATATAGACTAGTTTCGTTAACAAGTAATCATATGACAATTATGCCTTTTGGTTGTCCGATATGTTACTAAACGTTTCGAATGTAATGGGTTCTGAATGTTTGAATTCGTATATTATCTGACCAAAAACACTTGAGGATAACATAATATGTGTACAATGAAGAGGTAATTAACAATTATTTTGACAGGAATGTATTGGAATTGACATTAATCCAACAAGCAATCAAATCAGAGAGCCCATAGATTGCAAGTTCATTTCTCACTGCACTAAAGTTCATTCACACCTTGAACATGCATAACAACACTGAGATGTACAATAAATAAATTATTATACCTAGGGGGTAAATGCCGCCTTTACAAGTGTTTGTATTATTAGTATCATTACATAGGGTATACTTTGGATACTTCTAATGCATTTGTTTTCTTAAGCACTAAGCAGATTCTGGTTACTGTCGAAGTGTCAATAATAATATAAGTTCATTATTGAAACACTACACTACCTTTTCACATAGAAATACGTTAGAGTGTGAAGCAGTTCAATGATATCGTAAACTGATAGTGATTGGAATTTATGCTTGATTAATGTTATTTAAATGCTCGTGAATCAACAAGTATATGTTGGAAGTTTAACACCCTGTTTATCGAATACTCTTAGTCTTTCTACCTGCCTACCTTCTCTTACTCTGTGGCTTATTTGTACATTAAATTTCCTCTTCTTATTAACCATTTCTCATTCCTCCATCATTTCTTGTGCTTAACATGACGTATCGACATTTTTGACAATTTATTTCCTGCTGTACTTTATCAATTGCTTGATTGGCCATCTTCTACTGATCATGAATGACCTAGATATTGTATGATCTAACCAGCATAATATAGCCGCTCTATTAGGTTTGTAAGGATCATTTGTTCCAAATTACCTGTTTTCCCATGATCTTTAAATTTGGTTGTTTATTACTTCTCGTTACATTCTTCAAATTATTTTGGATTCATGGCATTCAACCGCTTTGTGACAATTGTACACGGCTGTACTTTAACGTCTTGCTTTATTCGAACATCCATTTAGGTGGACTTGGGAATCTTCTCAATTATCCTGTTTTAGAATCATTGGAATAAAGATTAATTTTGATATCATGAATTGGTTTGCATTAAACAACGATTGACCACTAGGAAACACTGGTTAACTATTTCATTCTAGTATGGGACAATTCAGAAATGCTGAACCACAACCCTATCAGTGATCGAACTCAGAACCTTTCAGTTTCGAGCCTACCGGTATCACTCTTTTACTTATACACCACGACCTTGAAACTTACTTTACAAATATCACTGGTCTGTCATTATAGTTTAGTTCTACAGTTAGAAGTCATCAGTTTAGAACTTTCTGATAATTTAATTGAAAACCCAAGAATCAACAAGTAGTCATAAATAACTAATAGACTACAATGAATAAAAGTGATGTTCGCATTTTCTGACAGGATATTTTTAAAGACTGTACTAAAATCCAAATATAAATTTCAATTATGATTGGTTGTTCTTTGAAAGGTATAGAATGTTACACATGTGATAAACTATTTGATTGGACAGTGTTCAAATTAATTTCATATATGATCAAGTGTTCAATTGATTCAATTACTTACAAGGATAAATGTAGTTGGTTTAAAACTATTCTATACAATAAATTACCATTTTTAAATAGACTTTATTTAAATTACAAAGTCGATTATCGCTACATACTTAACATAATTTGAGTAAGTAAAATAAATCATTGAATCATGTTAGTTTATGCGTTTTCACTAGTAACTTACTATTTGTGTGTGTGGTATTCATTAATGATTATGCTAAATTAGAGTGCCAATAAAAGAAGTTAAGGAGAATAGAATAACTGTTTCATCCTGGTATGGAGAGCTGCAGAAGTATAGACCCATGAATCAACTTGGCAAGAGATTTAAAAGTCTTGGCTACGTATTGTATCGGAGTCACATAATAGGAGGAAACGACTGTTTAGTGCTACTCAGTTTTCATTCGGTTATCCTAATTGTGATTTGATTATCTTGTGGCAACTCATTCAAACCGACGTAATTTTTCCTCTGTCATAACATAGACATTATTTTGTACAAGTGAATAATTTCATGTTGAATGCTTATATTAAATTGGTTCTGTGTGAAAGATAACATATTAGTGGCGAATAGATGAGCTTGAGCAAAATATGTCACTAGTTAACTTTACTTAAATATGTCAACCATTGGATACTGGCTCAGTGATCAATAGGTTGGGCCTTCGCCGTGTAGCTTGATCTCATGTAGAAATATGGGTGTGTAATTTGAGGAATTCCGTAGTAATATTAATAAGTCGTTACTTACTGGTTTCTAGTAGTTGTATAATCCAGGTCAATTTATGATTTCAAATTTAACAACCTCCCCCCCCCCACAACACTTAATTATAACTGTGTGGATTTTAACGAGTTACAAAGCATTCCCTTCAGATGTTTTGAAATCTACTGAATTATGAAAGACTGAGGCTACCCAGAACGTTTTCAGTTTCTGTAAGTATATTGTATTCAACACTCGGTCATTTTTTCATTCAGTGGATGGGTGCTATTTATTAAAGCATAATGTTCACTATAATTTTCATTTTACTACCTAACTTTAGTTATATGCATGTTTTTTATTTGGAATGCTGGGACGAGCTACACTTACGTGTTCATAGCAGACAGTAGTAGATAACTCCAGATGCTTCTAATAAAGTCAACAGTGAAAATTACATTCCAATATGCAATAATCATCCACTAAATAAACAGATAAGTAACCGAAAGTGTTTGACATAATGCATTTAATATGTATCGAAGGCTGTTATGACGTGACCCGCAACTTATTAAGATATACGGAGAGAGTAACCTTGATAAGAACTAATACTTCGAAATTCAGAAACTAAAGCTGTTGTTCTGTAACCGTACGTCTGCCCCGTGAGTTCTAGTCCGCAAGCCGGATCAATGAAAACACGATAGGTGAACTAGGAATCAATCAGTCAAACTGTATTTCATCCATTCGTTTATAAACACGGGGAACCTGATTATATAGAGGACTAGTAAGAAGAATGACATTAATTCGAAAAATGGCGATAATAACTAAGAACTGAGGCAATATATTCATTGTTGACTAGTTATTAATCCTGGATGGTAAATAATAAAGTAACAGTTCATGGGTTTAAGGGGGGAGGTTTAGGCTAGATGAACATAACACTAATGGATATAAGATGATCGATTTACATGTGCTTACATGTACTTCTATGAAACAGTTCTGAAAGTAACTTATTCTTCATGAATCGCCTAATACAACAAAGGTGTTACGGATAGCCTAAACCTTATGAAAATAAAGTATCTTTTGAGTACGTCATTTATTAATTGTGATCAGTTTTTTTTAATTAGAGAATATTTAAATTATTTTGCAACAACCTGAAAATTTATTATTATTTTTCTGTTTAACAAGTTACTTAATTGATATGAGTAGTAACAATATAGATAAGCAATCTATACCATGAAAATTTTGTCATAATTCACACAATTAACAAATATATTCTATTCATATGTCTCACACATAGTTATAGTTTGCCAGTAAAAAATGTCCAAGATTTACATCGTAAGATAGAGATTTTACTTTGATTATTAGTTCTGGTAGAATGAATTAAAGTTTATATGAAATACACAGTTAACTGATAGAACACAAATGCATGGAATAATCTGTGATGTTAGTTGACATTGGATTATAGCTAGTAAGTGGAATCTAGGACAAGTATTTCTTCTTGTTAAAGACCTATCAGTTAGATATACTTGAATTCAATTGATGTCCACAAGGGGACTCGAACTCAGTTCTTACGTGTCAAACACAATGTTAGTGAGTTCAGATAGTCCCACTTCCAGTTGATGTTGTTATAGAGTAGAAGTGACCAATTTTTATGAACAACACTGAGATGCAGGTGCATTTAACTGACGAGCCTCAAACAGGACGAAATGCTCTTCCTGAATTTCATTTGCTAGTGACAGTTTAACTTCAATCATACTTGTTAACTGCCGCCGTATTGAAGTAATCAGTTTAGGATTCACATATGGCAATCGAGACTAATCAATTTCAATCCATAACAACGGGAAGACAAAATTTCCAAACTAAATATTTAGGATGTTTTTTTCTGTGATCATTAACATCTATTAAAAAGGGATACTTGTCACCAGGAAGTCCATCTTACATCTCGTATTTATACTGACCTTTTTCAATGCTGGTTATGTAAATATTTAATTAGAGCATTAACAATATGCAATTAAAGCTTTGATTACTTGGTGCCTAGCTTGAAAGTATCGCGTGTGAGTATCGGGAAGAAGCCTTCATGGTGGCGTGTTTGTAAGAATATGTAATAAAGAAATATAAGAGAAGAAATATCAGCCGACGGCTTAGTAAATATATAAGGTGTACTTAAATTTCATAATGGAAATCATCGGTGCGACAAGTTTAAGATGGCAACCATGTTACAGTTGAAACTAGAAAGTTTTAAATGCGTTACGTCGACGTTTTGAGTTCCCTTAAGTTTTGCATTCTTCCCTTGGGCAGTTACTGATAGTCACCTCTGATATGTATATTGACACATGAAGTTTATAGGCAACCAAATGATCTGACTTCCTTCAACAATGATCAAACATCTTATTAGTCTACCCAGAATAAGTTTAATTGGTACCGGCAAGTAAGGACGTTCGAGGCCTAGAAAAAAAAATCAGTATCATTTCTATAGTACATTTCAGACAGTTACAAACGTGGTTTTTCAAACCACGCCTAATATTAATTAGACAGATAACAGGATTACCGAACAAGGGCATTTGTGGTTTTAAACACTCACTAGTGGGTACATAAATAACTGGTAATATTTCATGAGCTGTATGCAACATAGTGACAGCTAATGACAATATGAAAACCACAGAGATGATATATTTACTAGGTATGGAATCAAAATGTGTATAGATCGATCCTGTGAAAAATCTTTTTGAATGTCCTTCGTTTCTGGTTAATAACACTCTGTAGCACCACATATGGCAGGCTCTTGTCACTTGTTTTCTAACAGTGTTAGCAGGATATAGATTGAACTAAAGAATACCCAATGTAAGATTATGTTGGAGCGTTAAAAAGATAGCTGGAGAACACTCTAGAAGATTCTCGCGTAAAAATTATAAATATACTCACGTTTTAATTATTGTGATTTCTTCCATTTAACTTAGTGTGTTGGGAATATAATTACGTACCTGTTCAAGCAGTGTTCTGATTTAGGGTACTAGCTAAGTGTTGTCGAGTATTAAAGAATACTAAGCAATAAGAGTAGTTGAGTCGACGGAGTGAGCTAATTCAACAAATAGATCTTAGATGTCACTGTATTAGGTGAAGGTTATTCACAATCTTTTAAGAATCCACTAAATGTATCACATCCATAAATCTTAGTTATTTTTCTGTTCACTTAATGAATAAATGAGGTTAACTAAGAGTAATGTTCATTGGAATCATTTGTTACTGTTTGATATAAACTTACTTTATGTAGCACAATGCTACCTTCCAGATAGAAAGTACATATTGAACCATTAAATGTATAGAAAAATAAGAGTGTTTGAAATGACCTTGATGTTACCGGGGCTGCGGAAGCAAACCACTGAAACTTGTGCTATGATCACTACTTGATTGACTTAAAGGTGATGATTGATTGGCACGATTCCTGAGTAAAAACAGTCTTCCTCCAGAGGTATGGATACCAAGAGCCTACAAGGGTGAATGTTTAAAGAACAAATCACTTATTGGGTAAAATCGATGGCTTTTAAATATATCGTATACTGGACCAATCAGCAATACAAAATACAAAACACAACAAAGACTGAATCAGGGGGAAGGGGTGTTGTGTACAGGGTTTAGAATAATGGGATCATAGTTACAATAATTTGGAAAGGTAAATACATATGACAGTGGTTAATGAGTTTGGGAAAAGCTAATAATTTAGGCAACACAAATATCAAAGTTACTAAGTGTTTAACCAGATGCAGTTTAGCTGTAAGAGTTCTAATAACCCGGAGATAGACGTGATAGATTGTGATTTTCAATCCTTTGCTACAACATAAGTGTTATGTTTAACATAGTGAATGCTTAAAAAAAGTTACTTATGACTGCAAACACTTATTTATGATTTTTCGTTCAAACCATATCAATCTTCTACTTTATGTTTATAGGATATTTCTATCTAATGGCTAAATTTGGCGATGGTGTACAAATTTCACTTTCATGGATTCCACAATGTAATGGGAAATATCCAGAAAATGCTATTACAGTCGGTGACAATATTTATGTGGTTCGGTCTAGGTTTATAAACGAAATGCTACCTGGAATGCTTATACCTAATGAGGGAAAATGTCATTGTTCTTATGGTGGTAATGAAATGGAATTTACAGAATATGAAGTTCTGTGCGATACTTCATTGAATGAACTTGGAAAAGGGTATGAGTTCACATTTTGATGAAAATATTTCTCAGCTAGATGCTGTACACAATAATTTTCTAATTTTATTATAACATTACAAATGTGAAAAGTGAACAGTAAACTACTGTGATAACATAATAATAAAGATTATACTAACAAGTCATATAGTGTAAATAGTAACAATGTAAGATCAAGTAACTTCTATGGGTTGTGTGAACTTGAAGAAATTATGTTAAACTAACTTGATCAGTCGAATTCTGACACCATTAAATGACTAGACAAACATAACACCATTCAGAAAACATTCAGTGTAAGTATCTGGTATATAAACCTAAGCAGATATGACTGATTAATGAAAGCGAAGATAGGTGGCGTGTAGCTTTTGAGTGAGCAAAACATATGACTTATATATTTTCTTTTTTCTTTAGTCCAGATTATTTCCTACTCTCGACTGTATATGCTTGTGTTAGTTACAGTTCTCACTCTTGATCGGTCAGTCGGACAAAGTAGATCAACTGATGCGAAGTAAGGAGTAGCTGTTAGTTTGCCGAATCACATGACCAAGTAGTTATTAGTACAATAGTAACTGAAACAATGTCTCAAACTAATAAAGGGTCAATCACCAGCTGAATAGACAAGTGATTATGTCTAACACTTCAAAGTTACGTGCTGCCACTTGGCAGTACATTAGAAACATTAGTTCCATCATGAGTACAGGTATGTTTTGCTGGCTCGTGTCAAGTAACAAGATACTGAATTCAAAGAGGATTTTCCGTTGACCTCTCCAACCACCTGACACTAAAATGTTGTGCGTGGTAAACCTAGTTAATTAACCTAATGACAATATTGTAGCTTAGTCAACAGAATCTGATTAATACAAAATAATATGTTGTGAACATTCAATATAAGTATGCAAGAACACATGATTGAGAAACATTTATGGTAACAAATGTACATTTTGAGAAATAGTGATCCGGAACTTTAATCAGGCCTCCATGCTTTTGCTTACATTACTCATAAGTACTACTCACATGATTTCCATGAATAGTAAAAGTCTCATTTGTATTCATTTTCTACAAAGATAACAAATACGCATGCATGTATGAATTCAACCGATGAATTAAGTAGCAGATGTGAATTACAGTGAAGTTTCAGATTGGAATCCACTACTCAGTAGTTATCGATGTCTGTTTAACTATAGTCAGTCAGTGATGTCGACTGCTTTGAAAAGTAATACACATTAACACTGTGTACATTCTTTTCATAACTTAATGTCTTTCTTGTATGTTAAAAATTTGTATTAATGAATAATGTGGTATTTTGCCGCCATTTCCTATGACAAGAAGCAAATGACCTTTTAAATATCACTATCATGAATGTAGAATGTCGTCGAACTGAAGTAATAGAAACAGTATATAAACTTTATCGTTGTAGATTATTATTTAAGAAAAGATTTTTTAAACGTTCTTTCACTCCCCTCCTCCTTATTTTTATTATATTCCAATCTAGATATGAATGGGTTAAGTCAAGTAATGGCGGACATCCCAAACATGCGATTATTGCTGGATTGGCTTCTGATGGTAAACCACTTTATATTGCAAGAGGATACGTTGATAATAAAATATGTGTTGGGAAGGTAAGAAGTCATCAATCTTCATTCTCTATTATTACGAACTTAAAGTTCTTGCCTTCGAATTTGTATATTGCTACTAATTAGTGACCACATCTAAAATTAATAGAAAGGAATTGATCAGCACTTTGAACTAGATAAGGATGATACAGGTTACGATTAATCAATGATCAATCAATAAAAATGTATCAGTCTTATAGGAAGTTAGTTTCAGCTTGAATAATTCCGTGACGATGATTTACAATGTGATGTTGGGAGAAGAGAATTCGAATCACACTAGGTACATCAATTCCCTCAAGATTACAAGTTCATCTCACTGAAGAATGACAACTGGTATTGGGCTTAGAATATGGAGGATTTCCTACTGAATAGCTCCAATTTTGTAACATCTAAGGCGAAATCATTTTAATTAAAAAATTAAACCGTGTCATAACTATAAATTGATTGGTGTATATTCAGTCATGAAAAAGCATTTTAGATCAAATTTAATATTCGATAGATGCAATTTTGTGGAGATTGGTTTTATTTCGTTGTTTTCATTAATCATAATTTGGTAGACTAAGAGACTTGAAAGTGATGGGTTCGATCTCTAGCTGGGGGTCTCGTGTATACACTGCTAATGGATCCTACACTACAACAAAACAGTTGCCCAGTGCTTCCTGGTTTTCACTGGTACCGATTCAAGATTATTCTGTGATGAACAAAAAAAACATTTAAAATTATTTTACAAGACATTATTCATAACTCACTTATTTATTTATTTCTAAGGTACATGAAGGTCATAAATGTGCCTATATGCCATGCGGTGGACTGGAGAATTCGGTTTCTGAATATGAAGTACTTGTATGGAAAAAGAAATGAAATTTAGTACGGGGAGAGATGGTTATATTTTCCCGAAATAAATAGAAAAAAATATTTTTGTTTGTTTTTGGAACGAGAAATGTATTGTCTTCTTAGATTTACCATGATTCCATGTCTTATATTTGTTAGTAATTGGCAGACTATAAGTAAAGGACAGATTATCCAGATTTGATTCAATATATCTAAACGGAATCATACTACATACATGTCATTATCAAGTGAAAATTACTGCGAATGTAGTAAATATTAAGTCAGTCAGTCAGTCAGTTACAACATAGAACTTTGTACATGCGTACATCAGTTCAAGTTGCCATGCCTCAATTAGCAGATAAAGATTAAATTGTCGGACCAAATCCCAAAGTAGGGGAGGTAGTAACAGAGTAAGTACTAACGAGAAGGCATAGAGACCAGAGATGAGATTTGGAATAAAAAGTGATTCAGTAAACAGAAAATTATAATAAGCTCAAAAATTAGAATTTGGAGGAAGACAAGGAGTGGATGCACCTGCGCCATTGCAATCGATTTTGAGCCATATCACCTAAAGTCTCTAACCATTTGTTACGATCATCGTGTGGGCCCCAACCAGGTAGTCTACATCTATTAACATGGCTCAGTCCAATCGTCAATGACTTCATGGATTGGTGCCATGTTTTTGTTTGGCCACCCCTAGCTTTCTTCCAGCCTACTCCTACACCAGACAACATTGCTCGTCGAGGTAGACGGTGGTCAGGCATACGCAACACATGTCCTAACCACCTCAGCCGGTGAAGATTCACTACTTCATCAATAGACTTACCGTATTTCCCTAGTACTCTATTCCTAACCCATGCATTGCTTACTCGGTTGTCCCAGCAAACACGAGCAATGTTTCGGAGACATCTATGATCGAATACTAGGATCCTACGAATATCCTCTACTCTTAAAGGCCATGTTTCACATCCATAAAGTAAAACGGATCTGACTGCTGCACAATAAACGCGTGCTTTTGTCATTAAACGAATGTCTCGCCTACGCCACAAGTGACGCAAGTTGGCAAAAGCCGATCGGGCCTTATGTATACGGGCCGAGATTTCATCAGACACCAGACCGTTAGGACTGATGAGGCTCCCTAGATAAGTAAAGCGGTTAACGCATTCAATAGTTTCACGCCCTATCACTAACTTTGGTGCCGAATTAAGCCAGTCCTGAAGTAACATTTTACATTTGGATGGGGAGAATCGCATCCCAAACATGCTTACGTTCGTGTTTAAGGCAGTCAAAAAATTCTGCATTTTATCAGCATCTTCACTCAGTAGAACTATATCATCTGCATATTCTAAGTCAGAAAGTTTATCTCCTAGAAGGAGGTCAACCCCAGAGAAATCAGACGATGATAATCATAACTCTAAAAGTATGTCCATGATAAAATTAAATAAAAATGGAGATAGCGGACAACCCTGACGAACACCACTAGAAGTGGTCAATTCCGAAGACAATCTGCCATAAGCTCTAACACGACATGTGGTGTTCGAGTAGAGAGCTTGTATAAGGTTAATGTACTTCTCCGGTACACCTTTCAATGACAGACATTGCCACATAACCTTACGATCAATAGAGTCAAACGCCGCCTTAAGGTCAAGGAATACAGCTATTGTTGGGCGTCTGAAAGTGTGCCTATGTTCCAGAACCTGTCTAAGTGTGAATATTTGGTCTATACAACCACGTCCGGGTCTGAAGCCATCTTGGTTTTCTCGAGTTTGCTCTTCACGAGCTTTAGTTAAACGTCGAAGTATTATTGAAGCTAGTATTTTAGACACTATATTCGTTAAACTGATTCCTCGGTAATTGTCACACGAGGACTTCTGTCCTTTCTTAAAGACCGGAATGGTTAGTGTTTGAGACCAGTCAGATGGGATTACGTCTAGTTCCCAAATTCTAGCCAAGATCTCAGTTAATCTCGCCGCTAAGACTGGACCACCTTCCTTAAATATCTCAGGGGTCAATCCATCTGGTCCTGCCGCTCTCCCTCGCTTTAAGTTTCCAATAGCCTTCACAACTTCACTGAGACTTGGGGGACCAATGTTAATTTGCCATTCAGATTGTTTGGGGATGGTTGGCAGCAGGGATGACGCCGTGGGCCAGTTGAACTGTTCCCTAAAGTGTTCTGCCCATCGGTCTAATCTTCTGGATTGACAGTGAATAGTGGAACCATCTTTTTCGGAGATAGTTTCACTTACAGTTGGGTTCCTGATACCCGTTTCCTTGATAAGTCTGAACAGTTGCCTACTGTTACCTATTGCCGCTGCCTTTTCCATCTCTTTAGCTTTCGCCACCCACCACTGCTCACGATCATTGCGTAAGCTTTTGATTAGTTTGTGTCTAAGTTGCCTACGTTGCTCATCATGTTCAGAACCAGACGGGATGTGTTGCCGAGCATCTATCAGTTCAGTAGATGCAGCTGAAATCCACTGAGTTTTCCTAACCTTTAGGTCTAGTTTATTAGTAGATATTACTGCTCTTTCGACAGCTTTTTGGATATCATTCCAGGCTAGCTCAGGTTGAGAACAGTTTACGCCGTTTACTAATTGGTTTTTTAGTTGTTCCTGGAATGTATTCTTGACTTTTTCATCATTAAATTGAACTCTGTGGGGGATCCTTGTAGTGGATCTTTTACGTCCAGTGAGTCGCAGACTGATACGCGCTCGCACTAAGGCATGATCTGAGTCTAAACATGTGCTCCAAAACGAGCGGCAGTCTTCTATCGAGCCTCTCCAACGATGGCTAATAGCAATGTGGTCTATTTGAGTCCAGCGTTGGGTTGATTTCGGAGGCCGCCATGTCAATCGATGTCTTTCCTTATGCTTAAAGTTGGTGCTTGCGAGAAATAAACGCTTGTCTGAACAAAGTTGTAGTAACCGGTTGCCATTGTCTGTTCGTTGAGCCTCAACACCATATGATCCACCTAGGTGCCTTTCGGTTTCATCTAATCTACCTACTTTGGCATTAAAATCACCAGCCACTATTACTACATCAGTGCGCTTAGCTTTACATAGAAGGTCATAAAGCTTTCTGTAAAATTCATCTTTCATTTCATCTGAGCTGCAATCAGTGGGAGCATAGGCAGAGACAACAAAGAGACAACGGCGTGTGTCCCTATCTTTACGAGTCCTTACCGTTCCATTTAGACGGACAGCGCACAATCGACTGTCTATTGGAATCCAGTCGAGGAGAGCCTGTTCAGCTTTTAAACTTAGTGCTATACCTACACCAGCAAGGCCTCGAGTGGTAGCGGTGGGGTCCCCGGAAACACGAAGAGTGAACTGAGCCGGTTCCTTATTTTCACAAGGTGAAGTCAAGCGAATGACTGTGCTTGGATCCTGTATACGCGTTTCAGAGATGCAGCAGATATCGATGGAGCGGGATTCTAGAGTCATGGCTAAGGATGCCTGTTGTCCTATTTGACATAACGTTCGAACGTTGAAAGCTCCAATATACAACTTAGTGCGCGGTTTTAGGAGACCAGGGATAACGTTTCGTGAACTCAAATCAATAGCATTAGAGACGCGAGGTGATAAAATTATGTTAGAAGGATTAGGCATGATGATAAGAGAGTTATTAAGAGTTGAAGGTGGGATTTGGCTTCGAACAAGATGATCTCGTGTGCTGTAAGAGGTATGAGGGCGGTTTTCACTTCCTGGCTGCCCACACCATGGAAGGGTGTTTCTTGACGAACCTGAAAAAGAAGATAGATTAATGTTGGTCTTAGAGACCTGAGAGCGTGATCGCAGAGCCCAAGGGACAACTGCTTGAGGCCTGTCATGCACGGCCTTTTTATGAAAAGTTTTTCGAGTATTAGCTCCGCACTTAAAAGCCCTTAGTGGGCACCCTTACCGCCGGAGACGGAAATCCGTGAGGTAGGGTGAGGTGTGACATTTTTAGGGCCAACCTTTTCTAACCCCTCCTTCCTTGTGAGAAGGCAGCATCGCTGCAGATGCTGGTTGTCCGAGGGAAACACCTTACTGCTGTCACACCCCTCTGCAGTCAGCAGTACGACTTCGCCCTCAGACCTTGAGTAGCTGCTTTTAGTCTCATCGTTCTCCAATCGACCTGCCTGGCATGGTAGAACCTACAGGAACATATGTTCCAGCCAGTATAGCTCGGTTGGGTCATCACGATAGGCAAGCCCGACCACCACGGCAAGGTAGCAGCTACGGTCGGGAGTAAATATTAAGATGGGCAATTTACAGTCATAGTATAATAATAGTGAAATCTTCCACATCAGATGGTTGAAAGAAATCGACAATAATCCCAAGATAATTACCTTTGTTACTGATCCTGTAACAGTTTATAGAGTCTTGTTGAAAACTGATACTCTCCATTGATTTCATGGCTTTTTATATGAACTTCAGTGTGGTAGAAACATTAACAAGGTTAAACGTAGAATACTAAGGAATAAATGGTTGATAGGATAATGAATTAGCGAAACTGCATTGACCGATATGAATGAAATGCATATTACGTATGATCGATCACTTCCCACCTCAGCGTATAAATTACCTAGTTGAGATCAGCCTAGTAATCATAATCAGTGATTACAAGTGTTGAGAGCCATACCTATGCATTGATTATAAGGACCCACATTCATTTATTCGGTGTCTTTGCCTAAATAATGATTCTAAGACAATTTTTTACCTTTATTTTCATAAGTTGATTTTTTCTTCGTTAATTATAATTTTTATGACTGGTCTCGTTTACTACTACCTAATCTACTTAAGTATTCACCTAGCTATGTTGATGTGGTGTAGCACATATGTATCAGGTTCTATGTTACTTTAAATTGACTAACTGAGAACATTGAGATGTTTATCTGAAAATAAGTTGTTCGTGAGCATTGTACAATTAACATGATTATCTTCGTCTCATATAGACCAATTTAATCAAAACGTTTATTTTATTTTAATAAATATTATCTGTGATACAGTTAAAAACAAGTTGGAACCAGTTTTCTCACTTAGAAATCCATATGATTTAGACATAGTTTAATTGTTTATTGAATCAAGGCGTTTTGAGGAGATTGATATTAGGTTTAGTCGATTGAATTTACTACAGAATGATGTTGTTAAAGTACCATTAAAAGTCAGGGAACATTGTACAGCTGTTCTGTTTTAGTATGGAACTCTTCGGCAGTGTGCACTCTTGATTCTGACAAGAATGATCAGTCCCAGGACCCCTAGGTTGATGAACGCTCGACATAATAAACCACTGAGCCTGGGTCAAATGATAGAATTCCCACTTCCATCTATTTGTGATATAGTTTGACGATCATCCATTGCCATCGGTGGTAATATTTCAGTCTCAGTAAGTCTGAACTCCATTAGTCACGACTTTTCACTAGAACTTCAAAAGCATCATACAGTTAGTCACTAGTGAGCTGATTAGTACGGTTAAAAGTAGATTAATGATTCATAAAAATGAAATTAAAATCGATAATTTCACATGTTTCAAAATCGTTTTTAATTAAGTAAATATAAGAATACGCTTACGGACTTTAAAGTATAAGGAAAAATTGTATCTTATCATAAGTATGGCGATATTTTAAAGATTAGTCCGATTCGAAGTTACAGTATTGTTTCAAATTAAGTCGAGATAGATGGATATTTCATCACAGAATGCCTTTTACGACTCTACGCTTAAACTAAGTATGCATACCTTCTGTAATATTTAGAGTTGAGTCTCATTGATTTGGGAAATAAATCTGATACTTGCGATCTACGAATAGACCAAACACCTCTACCTCGACGACATAATTGACGATTAAGTGAATAAAGTAAAGTCGTTATTAGTAATAGCTAACCTACGAGATTCATTGACAGAAATACAAAGCCTAAGCAGCAACGAGTAAAATTATCTGCTTTTCCAAAAGAGATCATTTTCTTGAACATTTAAATTAAAAGTAATACCAAAGAGAAGAACTCGAGAAATAGATTATCAAAATCTTTGCGAAAAATTTTCTACTTAATCGAGCTTCATATTATCTTCTCCAGCCGACTTGCGATTCACGGATTTGTGAAGGCCTAACTTCCGCTTGAGGTCAAGTCAAATTTATCTGCTCTTGTGAAACTGGATACATTAGTAGAACATAATGTAATCTCATGAAATGCATCCCTAGGTTTTGCTATTCTTTTGTCGAAATGATTAAACAAGTCTTTGAACAACCGAATACTAGAATGCCCCATTTATTCTGGTTATGTTGCTCCACCAAAAACTCCTTTCAAAGTTATATGTAAAATAAAATCGAAGTGGTCCATAAGGATTTCAGAAGCTTTATCAATCCACAGATTTAAGCCTCTCAGTACTCAGCTTATTCAATCCCTAATTCTACCTTGATCATAACTTAATTTCAATTCTCAATATTTATTAATATTACGCCGTTATTCTCCACTTCTTTCCTTGTTGTTAGTATTAATTGGTCATCATTAAAATATTTAATTATTCAATTGTTCATATTTATTCTTTCTCTAAACATTTTTATCACTAACCATTTGATCAAAATACAACCCCCTACCCTCCAGCTTGACAACAAGGTTATGTTTTTGTTATTACATTTGTCAAACTAACTAAGATGACTTTGATTAATTTAATTGTATGAGGAAATAACATTGTTTTCTGATAAAATATCTTACGAAACGTCAGAGCACAATCAAGCGACGAGATTGAGCGATTCTTAAAATGCCCGCAATAAATAACCATTTCAACCAATCATCATCCAATCTTAAAATATAAATCAATCAATCACATTCAATCATTCATACACTTCACATCCAATTACTTATCTACCACTTCAAGTCAACAAATTATCACACCACATTACAAATGGTATACAAATTTCCATATTTTGTGTGGTTACTCAAGTTGACTACAGACTTCTCTATATGCAAATTTAAATATTACCATATCTTGTCACCTACATACAGTTATGTAAAAATCCCACAATCGAAAATCAGCTAGAGGAGTGCAAATTGTCACCTACACATTGATTCTAGTAAACATTCATGATTATGATTATACTAACGTTAATGTTTGAGATAGTGTTGAATTCGATTAGAAGTTAGTTCAGTTGTAGTATTGGTTGTAGTTAAGTGTTTTGTGTAGGCATGTAGCATTGACTTGTGTGGTAGGTATCAATTATTCATCAAGAAATTAGTGTCGGATTTCTTCTTATAACATTACAATTTCTACCGTGTGATGTGAAAACAAGTTTTAACATGCTTAGATTGTGATTAACAATGTTAGAGTTGTCCTTCAAGGATATACAGATGCAAATAGAGACTGGTCAGAATTCAGCCATTATTATCAACAATCAGATGATATAAAAATTGACAACTAAACACAATACCAGTGGTATGTTTTCGACCTTAGTAGCTCAGACGACATTGTTTCAATGTTTGAAACAATAAACAGTGGATTCAAGTAAATAAGTAAAATGTAATGCACTGGTGAAAACTGATTCTTAGCATTCATTTCTCTCAACCCAAAACAATATATGACTTCTTATGTTCGTTTGTGTGCAGTGTGAACAGTTAATCATTATGGCTTTTATTTCTTCATGGTTAATATCAGTAAGTGGATGTGATATATTTCAAATCGGAGTAGTTTTTCTCTACTGAACTCGAAATAAATCTAATGAAGTAAAGAGATTTTGTTTACTTGGAATGCTTTCAACATTATTCCGTTGGTACTTGTCAGCTAGAAGCAACCGCAATGATGAGGAAGTTGATAGAGTATACGGAAATTTAACTCAAGTCACTCAACTTCATAATCTGAGAAATTACTGTTTAGCTAATTTGGAAACATTTGACATAATGTAGGACTGAGATAAATATATATATTGTGGCAAAAGATAAAACTCTGAACATTTTAATTGTTTTGAGGCATCAGTTTGACAGTATAACAAATA
Source organism: Schistosoma japonicum (assembly GCA_025215515.1). Lineage (NCBI taxonomy): Eukaryota > Metazoa > Platyhelminthes > Trematoda > Strigeidida > Schistosomatidae > Schistosoma > Schistosoma japonicum. The sequence continues at coordinate 13,251,137 of CM046061.1, read as the reverse complement.
GAACAGGATACAAACTACCAAATTCGACTAGTCCGAGTTGATATATGTGTGTCCTGATAGAAAACCTGAATGCATCGTCGATTCACAATTGTGAACAAATTCTGACTACGACTGGCAAGTGGGATCGAAAACGTCTGTTTCATCCTGTATGAGATACATCGGCCAAATGCGCCTGCTACATCCCTGTGTTAAAGTTCAAATCTGAATTAAATTCCAGTCTATTGTTGTCAAACATCATGGCTTAATCTGTTAAGCTCGTGAACTAAAGCTGTATCAAGAAGATCTGCTTAGGGTGTACATTTACCAACAGTGGATGATTGACCGCAATCCTTAATGAAATTAACGAAAGGATACAAGCACATTCACATTAATAATATAAACATCTTTGTTGCACAGGTTAGGATTTTCCGACTCAGTTTCTCTGGGAATAACATGATGTGACGTACCACGAATCGATTGAATTTAATTCTAGGTGTGAGTATAAACGCTGGTAACCAGGTACATCCCAGGTAGCACGAAATTTACTCACTGGCGTTCATACACCAGTCACAATCCAACTTTATTGAGCAGATGATTTGTATAATTCAGTAGTATTTTATGTTAGACGGAGTCAAACTTGTTAAAGTGTATTGTTTTTAGAAAGGTTATTACTTCTCCAATGCTTTAGGTTTTAATATTGTATAAAAGCACTGTTACGTAATGACGTTTATTTGAGCATGATTAGGTAACTACGTTAAGAAGTTTCTTTTTAGATTCTCTGAAGAGTTAGTGAGACGTAGTTATAAGGTATTAATATGAGTCAGCCGTGAGTGGAAATGGTTAACACATTCAGTATTCCTACTTCATTAGGTCATCTATTCTTCAGTAAATGCTAAGTAAATGATTTCTTTACCGATTTACCATGTAATAACTTAAGTTTTATGTAAAAGTCTACACAGGAGGATTTAATCATTTAACACGATTTTGAAAGCTGCCATTTTCCCTCTATGGGTAGGAAAGTGAATTTCTTGTAATTTGATGTTTTCTAAGTACAAAACAGAGGTATTTCTATCACAAATTTATATCAATACAAGATAAGTGTCATTCAGTTTTGACATTGATACAAAACCTGAATGGTTTCTTCCAATACATATTAAAATGAATTTACATATTCACTGAGACATTTTATGAAATTTCAACTGAATATGTCAAATAGCCTGAAGACCCTAGATTCGACTCCGTATGGATACAAAGAGTGTCCACTACTAAGGAATCACATATTAGGACAAAATGGTTATTCAATGCTCTATAATTTACATTGGTACTGTGACGAATACAAACAAATGACTTGATTTTCAATTATTAACGTAGTAATTAATGAAAGAATAATTAAGTTGAATACAATAATCTTTGAGTATATCTATGTAAGTAAATAGATGTTGCATAGTAACCAGTATTTTTCACCTGCATACACATAAACATAATTCATTTCGTGTATTTACAAAGTTTCATATTTCAGTTATCTATTGTATAATAACATGAAATAAATATGTCAATATTTACATGTAAACACTAGAAACAGAATACTGTTACCAGTAATTTGTTTTCATTATCAAAATAAGCTCATTTATAAAAGCTGAAGAAATTATCATTTATGGTACTATTTTCGTGAATAAAAGTATAAGTGAGTGCTTCAAATGCTTTTAAGGATACGTTAAGGATTATGCTTTATTCTATGTAAGACTTAGATATCAGTATAACTTTTGAATATAAATAAGATTGAATATTTGCTGTGTAGTGTAGATAGTTCAACATGAAGCTCTTATACAATGAAAATTAAAAAGCTACAAAGTTAAATTGTGTAGTCTTGAAGAGTCCAGTATTACCAGAAATAATCATTTAAGCTACACCTCTTCTCTATCATTCACCACTTTCAGAAGGAATCTATAGTCATTCATGGAATGTGTTAGTTACTTATTTTATCTAGTTCTTTTTATGTTAATTAGATTCTATCCGTTAAGTTTTAATTTGACTACTGGTCTAACTTGTGCACTATGTTTTGATGTTGGGAAGATCGGATTTATAAAACTCTAATTAACCTAGATTTAGTAATAGTTGAGAGTCGTTAGTGCTATACAGTAAGAATCTTGAATAAATTAATGCTTCTAGTAGACCATTCAGTTTCACAGTGTGATATGTTATTAATTAACTATTCGGGTAGCTAATATAGAAGCAGTAATGGTACATTGTTTAGAAATAACTTCAATAAAATTCTAAGGCATCATTAACCTCTATTAGTTGTTTATTTTAGTTATTTATGGTTATTCTTAACCAAACTGAATTCATTGAATAATTGATATCTATTAGAAAGCACGTTAAATTAGAGACTGAAAAGATCATCATTATGACTACAATTTAGCCATAACATAAGATAAACTAACCACTTCCACCAGTGTTGTGTTCTTCAATTAACCGATGACTCATTGACATATGAGTATAACTTGCCGGTTTAGTGCTTGTCAAATCACTTACCTCCTTTGTCGATATCTTAAATCAGAAGTGGGCAGTTTCACAGCAGTTGTAGTTATTTGAAACACCCACTGTTATGCATTTAATCCTCATTCTTACCTTAACATCTAATAAAATAAGAATATACATGTTATAAAAACCTTAAAGTAGAGTAATTGAATAACTAGTCTGTGGTAAATCAATTCTAGATTAGAAGAAATATAAACTATTCTGAGAGTTAGTGGGACAATCGTACACTTCAAGTCAGAAGGATACAAACATGAAATAATTAAACGTTTAACAATTTATTGTTTCATAATAAATATATAAGAATTACTCTCATGGAAATATAGTATCTCAGGATGGTCGCTTCCCTCTTCTTCAATCTTCCCAAACATTTATATGAATAACCTATTACTGACATGATTCTATAAGTACAACGGAATACCAGAAGGTGAAAACCTGACCTCTGACCATGATAAACTACTGTTTAAGAGAAAAGACCACTCTTGATTTACATTTTAAAACATTTAGGATTTATTAAATTTGGATTACAATTGGAAAATAGAATTCATGTACTGCGTTTCGTCCTACTTATCAATTGTCAGCTTAGCGTACCGACATCCCAGTGTTGATGTTCACATCGGAACAAGAACTCAGTCGATTTTTGTCGGTCGCCACGATATCTTCAATTACATAACTGGGTGTTGAAAGTCAAACACAAAATAATAATTAAAGAAAAATGATGTCACTATTTAAATTCAGTGGTTGATTCAATAACAGAATAGATTGTTCAATAAGATTGTTCCGAATGAATCGAAATGTGGAGTAGAAAAATTTCTATTTCACTACTAACCAATGATGATAAAACGATAATTTATTGGCTTCAACTACATTCTATCATTTGTATAGTGGGATACATTTTACTTCGATACTAAGAAGTGACAATGTATAACGTTGTTGATTAAAACAGGCTTCATGACACATAAGAACGTTTTGTTATTAGATAACCACTTTACATTAAAACATTATTTAATTGAAGTTGAAATAAAAAAATATTGAATTAATGTTATACAGTTCACTAATTCATTATTGTAGTGTTTATCAACTCTATGAAGTGCTGGTCATAAATCTTGTCTGTCGTGTTCATTGTCCGCTAGTTATTCTCCATATACTTTGTTTTAGCAATATATAAATATAATGGCTAAAGTTGGTCGAGGAATGCAAATACCATTATCATGGGTTCCAGGAAGTGATGGATTTTGTCCAGTTGGAGCAATTACTGTTGATAATGTATGTGTAGCACGATGTAAACATAGTGGTGAATTGTTACCTGGGAAGCTAGTACCAATGAATGGAAAATGTTATTGCTCATATGGTGGAGCAGAAATAGAATCGTACAATTACGAGGTGTTGTGTGAAAGTTTTATTCCTGGTTCTTGTAGAGGGTAAATAAGTATTTACTATCATTTCATATCACCTCTTTATGTATTCACACCTTCATCTATGCTATTTATATAACTATCAACTGAGTTACATTAGAAATTGTTTAATTTAACTAGTACTTAATGAAGTTACAGTTTTGTTTTCAAAATGTAATCATTCATTTCTAAACATACTAATGCATAAATCAACGAATCATTATTGTAAGTATTCACAGACTGCTTACACAATTTTACTGTTAGTTTACTGGTTGGAATTTAGATTAAACAGTTAATCCGACATAATCTTCTAAAATAGTAGGCATTCTGAAGATTGATAGATGATTACAAAATGTTATGCAAATAGATTGTACTGAATAGTAGGTTAGAAAGTAAAGGCTCAAGCATATTGAAGAACTTGAGTTATTCTTGGGATGGTTCTGAATAAATTTTGATTACGGTAAGCTAATCAAAAAACAGCTAAAGAATACAACTTATGTATAATAAGAAGATGGAAGAATTTACAAAGAATATGTCATTTTTACCTCATTATTGGACTGTATGTTACAAGCTCTTACGGTTATCATCTTGAACTTAGAACCTCAGTTATATCGATACCATCAGCTTATACCGCAGACCAAAATGATAACTATAAACGCTAACTATTAGTTATGATCCTCACTGTAATTCCTAATACTAATATAAACCCTAATTACGACTAGTAAGACTAAATCCAGAAACTAGCATGATGTATTTAATAATGTTTCATTCATTAAAACAAATCATTTTACTCTCAACAAAAAAAATGGACGAATTTGGGTGTTTTGTAGAGATTTTTATTAGGTCTAGTTGATTTGATTCGTCATAATTTGTTGTTAAGGTACGAGTGAAAACTACTGAAAACAACTGTTTCGTCCTAGTATGGGACACATCAGTTGTTTTTTCAGGGGAATCGAACCCAGAGTATTATATCACAAATTAGTGTGTGAGAATTTTACTATTTAGACGCTGCCTAGTGATGCAGATAATTGGGTGTTCACCGACCTGAAAGATCATGGTTCAATTCCCACCCCCAGAATCGAATCGACAGTACGCACTGCTGAAGAGTCGCTACCAGGTCAAAACAGTTGTTTAATGCTCCCAGGTATTCAGTGATACACTGCAAACGTGAATCTGTGCTTAATCCAGTCAACTGAATCAACATATTTGCTTGATGAACTTGAATCCATTTGTTTCATCCTGATTGTCTTGGCTGTATACTACAATATAGCCAGCTCATTTGGAGTTCTAAAGAATTGTACCATTTTTCTAAAACAGGTATATATAGAATGTATAAATTATTTAGTATAGATCGATATCTACTAAACATTTGCTTACTACAGTGATTTCACTTGGTTTACACTAAGTTGTGATGGAATGATCCATTAGTTAAAGAAATTATTATTATGTAAACTAGTGACTATCAATAATATGCCAATTAAAATGAAACATGAATCCGGTGAGAATTTCTGTTATACGGTTGTGTTTAAGAGTATGTATATAGTTTGTTACTCTAGTGGATAATATTGTAGTGTTTTGCACAACATTTATTGCACAATATTAGTAGCCACTTTGAAAAGGAATTAATAAGTCGACACGTACGATATTATCATTATTAGATGTGTAACTTAGCATTAAGAAAAATTGTTGATACGGTAATGATGTATGAGGCAAATCAATAGAATTGTAAGAGTAGAAATAGGAACTGGCTTAGGTGACACTTAAATTACACGTAACATAACCTGTGTATCTAATCAAAGACGTTCTACAAAAATCAGAAATCACTCATTGTCTTACTGATGTTTAGAATCTGATGAACATATAGTTATTAGGAGAAAATCAGTTTCTACATCATATGGTAGAAACCATGATGTTAAAAGAAGAAATCCGAAGCTAATTTCTTGATGAATTATTGATATATACCTCACAAGTCAATACTATATGCCTACATAAAACACTTAACTACAACCAATACTACAATTGAACTAACTTCTAATCGAATTCAACACTATCTCAAACATTAACGTTAGTATAATCATAATCATGAATGTTTACCAGAATCAATGTGTTGGTGTATGGATGACAATTCGCACTCCTCTAACTGATTTTCAATTGTGGGTGTTTTACATAACTGTATGTAGGTGAGAAGACGTGGTAATACTTAAATTTGCATATAGAGAAGTCTATAGGCAACTTGATTAACCACACAAAATATGGAAATTTGTATACCATTTGTAATGTGACGTGATAATTTGTTGACTTGGAGTGGTAGATTAGTAAATGGATGTGAAGTGTATGAATGATTGAGTGTGATTGATTGATTGATTGATCAATATCTTGAGATTTGGATATGGGATGGTGATTGGTGGAGATGGTTATTTATTGCGGGCATTTTATGCTTTTTATTAGTAGTCATTTGATTGGTCTGCCTTTACCTGCTTGCATCCTCTTGATATAACTTCAGTATAAAATGGAAGTTGCTAATCATCATTCATTTTACAGAATATGAATAGTAAAGTTACGCCATGACTGATTTGCCACAGCTTTTCCTGTACTATTTGATGAGATTGTTGAAGCATAATAAATAAATTTGATTTTTACAGATACTGTTGGGAAACAGCATATGATGGTGATGTTCCCAAAAATGCAATTGTTGCTGGAATAGCTAAAGATGGTCAACCATTGTACATTGTAAAAGGTTCTGTAAATGGTGAAACATGTTTTGGAAAAGTAAGCGACTTATTTATGCATTTTCTATTCATTATTTGAATAATGTAAATATTGTGTTATAACTTGAGATATGACCCAATTACGATGTACATAAAATAATAGGATTGCTGAGAACTAATATTGCGAACCAGACACGAAATTTGTTAGTTCTTTGTCCGAAAGTCTGCCTATTGACTGCTGGTTCTCAAGCTGAATCGAAGAACTCAAGATAATTCAGTTAACAACCAGTGAGATAGAGAGATAAATCATATTTCAGGCTTTCACTTATATACATTCAAAACCTTACAATTCAGAGGCCTAATAAGAAAAATAATATTCATACAAAACAGGAATAATAATGAATAAAAATTGGTGTGGGGGAGGGAGAGGTGCACAGTTATTTAGTTATAATTCATGAATGGAAAGTGATATGAGAACAGATCATAAGTCCAATGGAATGTTAGGGCGAAGGGAACATGGTAACAATAATAAACATAATATGATCGATTTACATGTACTTAAAGTAAGTGAGACTGTCCTCCAAGAAACAGCGCCGAAAGTTAGATATTCTTTTCAAGTCGCCCGATAAAACAATGATAGATCTAGTATTACTGGATGATGGATAACAGAAGATCTTAAGAAGTATATTTCGCACTAGTTTGGGCTTGTCAGCTTTGTATACTGAAATTTCAGCATTGATATTCACTCTAAAACTCAAATTCGTTTTAAGTACTGAAGGGTTATTCATTGAGTTACATGTATATGTGTTGTTGCCCTGAATATTGTTAACGAGAAAAAACAAATTGTTACAAACAGTAATTGACATTCTACGAGTTATTTACCTTCTGTTAATCATTTTGCACATAATTTTATCTCAAGAAATGGCTACCACTATGGATGTGTCTTTCTGTAGAAATTGATTTTATAGCAGCCTGTTCTATGATTTTGACTTCATACATATTTATACGAAAGAGTGCTTAACTCCAACGATCATAAGGTGATGAATTATTCTATTCAGTCCATAGTTGTTAATGCTTTCTGAGTTTTTTTTTAATGAAGACTGTACACAGTAGTAACTGCCTTCCAAGTAAACAGCATTTAAATCATTTGCGGGATAGCAATTGAAAGCTCTACTCAGTAGTTTTTATTGAGACACGGATATCACGAGATTAAGAATATGCTTCAAATGAATGTTGAGCTGCTATTATAAAATGTTTATGACCTATTGTTACTTGGATTAAAAAAATGATTTACGAGCTAGTCAATAGGAAACCTTGAACCTCGGTTTCATGCTATCTGACACTCACCAAAAGCCTATACACAATCTTCAGGAAGCTGGTTTACCAATGCTTCATAGAAGCAGGAATCGTTTAGACTAGTGGTGATATTAAAACTTGATTTCCACAAAAAAATCAGTCAAACAACACAGTCAACATTTATTAATTAGTCAATACTAATCTAACCACTGTGCAATTCAATAAGTATCACCTTATGATTGCGTATATTTCTCTCCTCCTCTTCTATCGTTTGGAGAAATTAGAGAGGGATGCTACAGAAATCATACTCTGAGTATAATAAGTGGGGAGAAGAGGTATGATGGGAATAATGCTAATCATATTCAGCATTTACCGGTGAATATGAATAGTAGCAAATCAATGTTTTAAACTTTGTGCATGTATACATGTATTGAACATTCGTTAGAAAAATGGATATAAGACTGGAATTTTGTTGTAGTTTTTCATACTGTGAACTGAGAACTCCTATCCCGTTATCAACAATATAGTACTGAATAAAGTGAGTAATATTGTTGCTACATAAAAAATAGAAAAAGTGAAAACAAACTTCTCACAGAATATTTGTTACGAAAATAGGCTAAGGTGAAATGGTTTAGTAACTATTCACCCTACAAAGATTAAATAGCCAGTTTTCTTTTCTAAACTTATCTCCTTCAACGAAGAAATTCTTTCAAATCAACTCCTTTTGTATAAATTTGCAGCAGGTAGCCTACTTGTTATCCCCCTCTCCCTATAAAGAGAATCTATATCAAGGATAATCTCATGCACATTCATCTAGATTCACAATGTAATTTGCTTAACTTAACATTGTACAAGAAACTATTATGATTTATCTCCAAGTCTACTAAATTTATTATGTGAATAATGAAAAACATTGTAGTATATTACGATTCGATCACTATTCTAATTATTTATTATTATTCCAATTGTGTAACTGACTGATTACATATGATTGTCTTCAAATCAATCAATCAGTGCCTGTTACCCCATGTGGAGCATAGGCTACCGAACAGCATTCTCCAACCAACTCTGTCCTGAGCTTTCCTTCCCAGCCTTTCGCAAGAACTCTTCATTCTCCTCATGTCTATCTCCGATTCCCGACGTGATGTGTTCTTAGGTCTTTCTCTTTTCCTTTAGCCTTCAGAATTCCATGTTAATATTTGTCTTGTGACACAATTTGGTGGTTTCTTAAATGTGTGTCCTATCCACTTCAAGCATCTTTTCCTAATTTGATTTGTCTTCTGTCATAGAAGGTTGTTGTTGGTGGTATCCGGCCACCGGATCAGAAGTATTCTGAGCAGACAATTGTTTGTCAATACTCGTATTTTTTGAATGATGCTTTTAATAGTTCTCGAAGTTTCAGCTCCATACAACAAAGCTTACATATTTTACATAGTACCACTTATCATTTCTCTTCTGTTCTAATATTTCAGTTACACGAAGGTCATTCATGTGCTTATTTACCATGGGGTGGTAAAGAACATTCAGTAAGTGAATACGATGTACTTGTATGGCAAAAATATTGAGATTTAAAGGAACTTTATACAGTTTTTCTGACTGAAAACTGAAAGTTTCAGATCATTTATTCAGTTCATATATCTTTCATCTCATCATTTTCTTTTAAATTCATTCTAAACGTAAAAAGTACAATTATTTATATAGAAACAATTTATCGCTTTTTTATTGACTTCAATAAAGGGGGCGGGGAAGGAGGAAGGTTGAATTAAGGAAATTACCACTAATTAGTGAATATAGATGACCATATTCAGTTTGCTTAGTGATGCTGATTGTTAAACACACAGGACCTTGATTCAATTACCCTAATGCGGCAGAGAGTGTACACTACTAAAAAATTTCACACGACGATGGAACAGCTTTCCAGTCTTCCTTAGCTTTCAACTCTACCCAACTGAAATCAATCTATAACTAATAAATATAACAAAGTAAATACAAATATCGAAAGAAAAAACACTTACGTTAAACAATATAAGTTGACAAACGCTTGATAAAGGATAACTTTTAAAGTTCTTGTATGAGGATGTGTGTTTTATTGAGTATGAATAAACAAATCACGTAGATAGTTATTGTATACTTCAGTTAAACAATTATCAATAATGATTTTAATTGTTGAACATCGGTAAACTAATGGCGATAATATCCCTGTTAACTAATGACGACTTTGGTTAAGCAGTGATAGGGAACTTTCTTCCTAGTTAATCAAATAATAACAATAGAAATATCCCGATTATCTTAATTCCATCAGTCAGTTTGACTCAGCCTGACTAATTGTAGTCCATAGAGATGAATACATGAAATCAGAAAAATAATTACAGAATTCGAAATGAGAATTCTTGTTATTTCATATAGTCGTGATTTCATCTTGAATTATTTGTACTTAGCCTTACGTTTGTTTACATGTTTGCACATCTTAAGTGAAATTCATAGAATTGTATAGTCACTAGGCAACTGTTATTATTCTTAAATTGTTTCAGATGTTTGTCGATAAAGTATATTTTGTAACTGGATTTCATTTTGTTCATTAGTTGGTAGATAGACATGTTAAAAAAGTATGCATATTATTGATTCATTACTCTAGGTAACTCGTTAGATCATCATAACTATATTTTATAACTTGAATTATAATGTTGTATTGATGTTAAGCATGAAGCTTTAATATTAGATACAAAGTGATTTGATTCATGGTACATTTAGATATCACAATAATTCACTTATTTGATTTATGGTTGATTAAATACTTAACGGATTGATGCCAGCATGATACTAACGAAAACCAGAGAGCCCTGGATAACAGTTTTGTTCTAATGCAAAACTCATTAACAGCGCTCACTCCAGAATCTGCCATATGGGCTTCAGGTTGGCAGAGACCTAACCTTCTACACCAATGAGCTAGCCTGCATCTAATGATTGAATTTTCACTTTCGCCAATTTGTGATATATATTTGCTTTATATTTTCTACTTTTCATTTATCTAATGACCTAAATTAGTTTTGTGTAATTTAAACTACGACGCATTCAATTAAGTTCATAGTTACTCGTTCATTTACACAGGATCACTGATCGACGTTTCATATTAGTGTTGTATTTTTCCAAATAAAATGAAGAAAGATAAAACAAATAAAGTAAAGAAATAGAAAGGGTTAGGTGTTCACTAACCTAAAGGCCCTGGGTTTGATTAACTTGGTTGAATCAACGGTGCACACTGCTGAGGAGTTCCATGCTGGGACAAAACAGCTACCTAATGCTCCATGGTTTTCAGTGATATTCAAACCAATATCATTCCCCTAATGAATCAAGTCAACTTGATTCCAAAATACCCACAATCATGTCGATCGATCACTATGAATTTTGTGCATCTAAATATACAAATATGTCAATCAAACTTTTATTCTCCGCTTAAAATAGTGATTGTGACTGAATCAGTAGAAAATGACAATATTATACGAGGTGTACATGATTTATGAATTTACGGTTTTCTGTAGGTTAAGCTGTTTAAAAATGGACAAAATAATTATATCTAAACTTGTCTATTTGGTTATAGAGCATCCGTTTACTTGAAACTATATGAATACACAAATAGTATTCTGAGCATCATTAAATTGTATCTGGTTACAGGTTTGAGCTAAGACAAGGGCCTTCGAGTTAAGCTTCAGTGTGTTTAAAGTTAGTATTAATACTACTTTACCCATAGAATACAATTTGTTCAGTGAAATTTGGCTTTAAATATATTCACAACCATATGTTTATGTTTGTGACGTTAAAATGTTTTCCTCTATTATATGGTATATCTTTGGATGGTACATTGATATTTTACATCAGCTGCTGGCTACTTTTGATCTTTCTAGGTAGAAGCTGATTGACTATCATTATTATGGAATAAAGACATTTTAGACTTTGCTTAACTTTGTTCCAATATTACACTTCTACAACTTGTCATTTGATGGGAAAACTCATTATAGTAGTTCCATTAACAAGTGTTGAAAGCCTGTATTAGGTACAGTTACCTCTCCTTAAGTATGCAACAGTTTGGTGACATTTTAAGAAATTTATAAACACAGTAGAAGATTTTTTATAGTTAGTCATTTACAAGTTTTTCTCATTTGTATTGTTGTAAAAAAAACTTCTGTTTACTCTCCAAAGATAAATTGAATAAAGAATTCGGTTACAATTAGTTAAGGCTGACAGTTTAAACTTAAACATAAGTTGTTCAAACTTGTAATTAAAGCAAAAAAAATTGATTGGTGATTATCAAGCGGTATTTCTTCCAAGTAACTCTTGAATACTTGGAATGTTATCATTTTCAATCAGTTTCAAACTGATCAAGTAAAAAATATTCTACTGACGACAACATTTGTTTCCAGAGTACATTTTTAAACAATAATAGACATGTTCAATAATTTCATTATTCTTCTTTATTAATTGAAAAAAACTGAAATTGGTTTTACTTCTTCTTCTAAACAAGTACTTCATAGTCGTTTACTGAATGTTCATTTCCACCCCATGGAAAATATGCACAATTATGACCATAATGTACCTAATTGTAAAACAAACAAAAGAAAAAATTGGTTAATTTCGTTTGCTTATTCACTTTTTAATTTCTTAATTAGTTATACTACTTACTTTAATTCAGCAACTTACATTTTGTCATTCGATTAATGATATAAAGGTTATATTATGTATCTACAAGTTATGTGCGATAATAATAAATAGTTACATGCAGGCATTAAGTTTGATAGTTCCTGTGTTGAGACCGTTCACTTTTATATTTTAAAATTTCAACCCGATTTAAGTATCATCCGTGAAAGGTAAAGGCCATTTTGATCATAGAAACAACTTCACAGAGGTAGTTATATACTGTAGGTTTCGTGTAAACTCTTATTACTTAGTTATCGTAGATAGCATTTACTGCTTACTGTTATTTATTGCATATTTTATGATTTGAGGTCTACCATATGAATTATGACTCATTATTATTCCTAATTCCCATGGTTGTGGTATGGGAGTAGGAGGTATCTCAATCGTCCGGTTAAAATCTTACCAAAGAAATTTATACCATTTCAGCTGCGACAGGTACTGGACACAGAACATTTTGATTTGCAATAAGTTGATTTATATCAGATAATGTAGCTATTTGATATTACATGAATACCAGTTGTTGAAACTGATGACGTATCTTTGCTTATATCAATGCATGTTGGCAATTATGTACGTGAAATTAGTTTAGGGAAACGTCAAAATATTAGACAAAGGAACCAAGTAAAGCCGAAGAATTTTCTAAAGTAAGGCACTCAAAGGGCTCTTTAATCGACAGATGCATCGAAATGGACTCAAATTAGTATCGAATAAAAAGAATGGACAACGACTAAAGAGTCAAAGATCAGGACATTAAAGAAAACAACGAAAATAAATGCGTAAGTAAAAACAACATCGTAATAAAGGGCAACAACTAATTAACATCCATAACAACAATTATGATAAAATTATATAAGTCTAGTTCATTTTAAAGTACATGCTAATAATGTTGGCTAGAAAGATGATGAATGGCTTTATGACAAGGCCAGAATGTGAATAACTGTCCATTAGATGAGTACTGTAAACTCAGATGAGACTATTTACACTCACAGGCTTTAACATTTTGTTCGTACTAAATCATAATATTACTATACAGTTAATAAGTTAAAGTCATTCACATCTTTCAAATAGTCTAGCTAACATTCTACTGGTTACGGTGATCTTGATAAAGGTATGTACTTGTATGTACTGCTTATTGATTACAGTGATTAACCGTAAACGTTTTTAACTGTTAAATTTGTTAGTCTGAGACTTTATTCAACATATGTTACAACCTTAGTCAACCAACCAATCTACGAAAACAATATATGACACAAATCATTTGTATCTACCCACCTTTCCAACACATACTTCTCCATTAACTGAACCTCTAGCTATGTAGAGTGGATCATTTCCTGACATTCCAGCAATAATTGCATTTTTTGGAACATTACCACCTGATTCACTTTCCCATTCATATCTGTAGAGGAAAAAAAAGTTCAACAAGATGCTCATGTTACTGTTAATTATGAAACTGATGTATTTCTTTATGGAATGTAGATCTATTCACATTATCATTCCTAATAAACAATCCATGTACACAATACATTTCATATATTCATCAGTAGTTGTAATGAATTTCTAAAATGAACGCTTTATCTTATCATGAACTTGTAGTAGTAACGTTTGCACATTGTATCTACAGTAACAATTACCAGATTACATTGTATTTGAAATATTAGACAGCATTTATTTTATTGGAATTATGTAGACATTGAATACTTGGATATTGAACAAAGAAATAACTTGTAACTAATGAACTTTTAAACATACGTTTGTTAGCTGTTACATCAGTAAACTCTATTTGTGCTTCGTTCTAACTTCTGATATACACTAATTGTTGACTGTGTTTTGTTGATGTTAGTCATATTAATAACAAACATGTATAGTGTTATAATTCATCAGTCGAATTATGCAATCTTCCCGTAATTGCAAAATTACTAACTCCTCATCCACTCACCCAGATACTAAAAACTGAATTATTATTTGATTTTTTATCACAACACTATAGGCAGTTTTGTTAATGGATTTGTGGTAATTAACATATTACATAACCCACATAACAAACATTCCACTCATTAGTTAAGATTTACTGTTATCTGGGTCGTATATATATTTACGTGTTATTGTTATGTTGGACCACTAAAAAGGAGTGAAAAACTTCCAGAACTGTGATTTAGAGAACTCATTCATTTATTGTGGTCTTCAGTTATGTAAACATTAGATTTCTATTATTACTGTATTCCTATTACCCTATCCTGCCTTTTAGTATATTTACTGTTATTATAATGTCTCTTATTATGGACTACAGTTAATTAGTTGTATACAAGTTGTCCCTGTTCACTACCACTAGTTCCTTAGTTCTGTATTAATGTTCGTCCCCTAATTGGTTGACTGTGTGATCTGACTTTGTGTATATATAAAGGCATGATTGAAATACAATTCGATTCGATTCTGTCTGTTGGCTCATCATTCGTTGCTTTTCTATACCGGTTTGGGGACTAGTAGTAGCGGGGCGGACGTGTCCGTATACTGATTGGCAATCATCAAGGGCACTGTGTATTTTCGCAATACATAACAGTTATAATGGAAAAGAATATAATACGAATCTTCTTGGATATGTGATTAATTCATTGAGATGGTTGATGGTTGTTAGATGTATAGGTATAAATCGATCCCGACTGAATGGATATCACATTGTAGATTAACCATTTAGCCAAAGACAGGTCACTATGTGCAACTAAAGTGCGCATTTATAAACAAAATATTTCGCATGAAATCAACTCAATCAAAATTTATTTAAAGCGTCAGTGATTGTTATGTACTAATATTGATGAATATTCTTGAATCTATGACATTTCAACTTGATTACTAAACCCCACTTGTTGCCAGACATGTAACTTTCTACCCTCGTCTTCCCCCATTCATGATATACTGTAGGATTCTCTCCGAATAAAGTAGATCATAATAACATGTGGGCATTCAGGTAGCTTTTCTCATTAAATTTTACAACCTTTTAGTTTAATAAGTTTTCTCATTTTCACAATTTATAAACAGTAATATTTTTAAAGCGTGCACCTTCTTGGCCACTGAATAAATTGCTTGTAACTGAATTCTCTTCTTTATTCTTCTTTCATTTCATTCTGATTTTGATCGTATACCACATTTTGAAATGTTGTAGTATAGGCGATTGTTGAATTCTTGATGAAATTGAACTAGTGTTTGGGGAGGATTCAATATAAATCTCTTCTGTTTCGGACTAACAAACTCTGTCATTCGTTGACTTGGCACTGTAATAGAATTTTATGAACTAAAGTGGAACTTGTTATCGAAACTTATTCTTTCGAATCTGTGAAGACATCAGAATTGTCCATCGTATTTTTTACACGATTGTTTAGCAGTGTTTCACCATATCAGCATATTTTGCAGGAAGAAATTATGCTATTAGGCCAACTCACAACTAAACAACCTTACTAATTTAGTTGTTTGTGCTCATCACAGATTGATGTTAATTTGCTGCTATCGAAAACTAGGGAGTACTTGATAGCTGTTTCGTCCCAGTATGGAATCCTTAGAAGTGCTCAATATCGATTCCATCAGGGAATCGAACTTAGGGACTTTAGGTTTAACAGTGAGCGCTTAAGCTGCCATGGCATTGGGCTTGACGTTGTCTGATTTCAGAATTCTTACTTCTATCAATTTGTGATATGGTGTGATTCGGCTGTCCATACTATTCAGTGGCACCCAATCAAAATCAATTTATGACGAGCACAAACAATTAAACTTAATGCCAGTTTATCGCGCGCAAACCTGTCTCAACTAATCTACCTAAAAATAGATTATGAACTGTTTCAAAACTGCGTTTTTTTTATGGATGTTTATCAAAAAAGGTTTTATTGCACAACATTAATATAATAACCTTTTAAGGTAATAAAATGTACCCTTTATTATGTCCTGAAAGCGAGGTGTCGCATAGTACTTCATACTCTCTGGTTTTAATTTCCTGACCATTCATTGGATAATAAGCTGTATTATGCCCAATTACTGCTTTTCCGGGAATCCAATGACCATCATGTTTAGAACGAATTACATAGATATCACCTGAAACATTGACAGCATTATGAGGAACATTTCCATCAGTGGCTGGAACCCATGATAATGGAATTTGAATGCCCTTGCCAATTTTAGCCATTTGAATTGATTATTCTTTAGGTTTATGCAAAAACAATAGATCCAATTCACGTTTATGTGTATGTAATATGTTACAAACAAACACTTGTATGAAATATTTCATAAATTAGTATTGTTTGAGTTGATGATATCTTCATTGTGATTGGCAAGTGGGATCCATGATGCGCATTTCATCCTGTTTTGGATTCGTCGGCTGGACCTGCATCCCAGTGTTAATATTCTCATCGTAATTCAAACTCTTTTCGTTTCGTGGCAAACACCACCACGTTCACGACTAAACTACTGACTCTAGACAATCAGACTTGTGCATCAATATTGGGATACAGATACATTCACCCGACGAGTCTCAGACAGAATAAAACACATATCCTGGATTCCGCTTATCAGTCCCAATCAAACTCAAGCAATACTTGTGTACTACCTCTGCATCGAGGCAATTCACCCAGGATGCAAATATGATAACAGAGATTGATTAATTTCAGTCCATGACAAATCAATGGAAGGATACAAATACATTTGAATTATGCCATAAATTAATGTTAACTGGTGAATAAATGTGACGTGTAAGAAGCTATGATTAATGGAATTCAACTCTATCGGGTGTAAGAAAGATGTCACTTACAGTAATGAATGACGGTCTTACAACCTTATGAATTAACCGAAGTTACGATTTAAAAACGCGGCAACATCACTACTAGTATGGATCTGCAGTTTTTATTGGTTCATATTCAGGATTGTAATTGATTTATCTGTGCTGATATATGTGTGTGTATATATATCCTAAACATCCTATAATAAAAATTTTCAATTACAGCTACTTAGATGAAACCATACATGACTGTTACTTATTGATATAAAGATATTATTTACCGTAAATCACAATTACAATTAGATAAGACGATTCATCGATGTGTATAGATTTGACTGATGAATGTAAACTTGATATATCTTCATGCAAATGTTCTTTCTCAGAAATAGGTAACCCGTAACTGTAAAGTGAAGATTACTGAGATAAGTATTGTCTTTTCTTCAATTAATTGGTGAATTAATGTGTGAATCTAAAGTTTTTTGAATAAGTACAACAATACATCGCCTACATTATTCCTATGCGATTGCATTATGAATAAAGTTGAAGGATTGAACTTATTAGAATAATTCTTCTGAATATTATTAATAATGATCTTATTATTGCCAAATCATTTATTGTTCATGAAATATCACTCATTCATTCATGTACTTGTTACTCAAATTTCAGTTAATCAGTAAATAACACCATTGAATTATACTGTGATTATGTTTATTTGTTTTATTATGTGGTCTTAGCGTGTATTTATATAACTAAATGATAATGTGAAATAAGAAAATGGTGATTCTGGAGTACTTCATCAACTGAATTCTAGTGTTTTTCTTTTTCAGACGAGAGGCTAGTTAGTACAATAGTAGACTGATATGGTGTTAAGATATTTGGTTTGTATCACTACTTAGTCATAATCGTTATCAGTGAATGTATAACTCCAGGATATAACACAGTAGAATCTAGAAAGTAAGTTTCATCCTATTCGAAAATTGTCGGTATAATGTGTGTATATCCTAGTGTTATTGTTCATACTTAAACTAGAATCTAGTATCTTCCACTCTAAATCGTAACTTGCTGACCATTAGTCTACTGAGCTCAGATAGCCATCAAACCTTCTAATGTTTATGTTGATATTACAGAGAGAATTCCAATCATTTACTTTAAGCATATTTGCACTGCTGTGGTAATGCTATTCGGTAACAAGATCCTAGTATATTTGACAACATGAAGACAATTCTATCATGAAATAAGTTTACCAAAAGAAACTGATTTACCATAGTCCTCGATCTCAACAATGGGATAATTCAAAACTTTACATATTGTCTCGAGAGAGTTAAAAAGAAATTAGCCCATTTCGCATGTGGGAGATATAGTAAGCTAATAACTAACTATAGTCCTGGGTATCTAACTAGTGAATTTCAATATTATATAACTCCCCAAATTGATATATTTGCTTACATTGAATTTCAACGTCATTTGGTATTTCTCGGACTATTTAAGGGTTGATTGGTAACCAGCAGTTTTGTTATCAAGATACTCCTAAGTGTATCGTGTTTAATACTTATCACCATCTTACTGTACATTTAGCCGAATGAGGGCTTCATTGAAGCGTAATTGTCATGAATTATTCCATTCTAAGTAGCTAGAATAATTTGCAACTGTCTACAATGAATATTTCCAGTTAAGTGTAGTCCCTCATACAATTCCAGTGAACATGGTTGCTTGAAATGAAATCATTGATAGTATAAATCACACTGTAACTATACAGTTAATATTCATTAAATGAATGGAGTAGTTACCAAAATTTTTGGTTACGTTACACTTAATGAACATTAAAGACATTCAAGGAGCGGGGTAGGAGGAGAGAGTAACATTGAACAACTAGATTTACGAAACAGGGTAAAATTTTACTAGAAAAGTACCGGATATCATTTACATTTCGCATATGTAGTTAAGACAGTATATAACGATAATATGAACTGAGATGGTTTGTGGTGATTATTACTTTTAATTGACTGAATACGTCGCAGATTGATGTTGGTAGGGTACTATTGAAAACTAGGGAGCACTAACCAGCTGTTTCGTGCTAGTATGAGGCTCCTCAACAGTATACACCTGAAACCTCTCATGCAGAATCTAGGGTGCACACTACTGAGGAGTCCCATACTAGAACGAAAGTACTATGTTCAACCATGAATGCTATTCTCTTCAATCAATCATCCAGATCAAAAACACATCAACATTGACAATGGTGGCCTAACAACAGCTGAGCACATAAGGAGGGGCATACCGTGAAGGATAAATACAAAGTGAGAATGACAATATTTTCTAACTATAATCATTCTTGCTTTATTCAAATTTATGAAAGGAACTAATTATATAGAAACAGAAAAGAAAGTAGATACCAAATCAACATTGAAAACTGATTACATACCTTTCTCTCACCTTCAGTCAAAACATATATGGTCTTCATAAAACAGGTTACTTTTATAATGATTCTACTTTGTTACCTGTCCTCCATTCTAAGAATATCATATGACTGTCACAAACATATTTAAACTATAAGGGTGATTACTTAATTATAACGTAATTATTTCAACTTTAAGTCTACAGTTTATATTGTTACACTGATGTGTACCTATATGGCTAAGAAAACGTGTTACAAACACAAAAATACTAAGATAAACGAATCAATAAATTGATTTATATGTTTTCTACGTTTTCTTGGTTTTGTGTTATTGGTTTTAATGTTTCATTTCATTTCATTATTTTTAAAAGAGGTTATAATTAAAGCATATTATAACACTGAATCAATCAGATTTAAGGTAGTTGCCATTAGATTGATTGTAATAATAGTTTAACTTCTGTTGGATGTAAGTCGCTGTAAGGGATAAGTTTCTTACTTACTTACTTACTTGCACCTGTTACCCCTTTTGGAGGAGCATAGGCCGCCAACCAGTATTCTCCATTCAACTCTGTCCTGAACCCTATTTTCCAGCTGTCTCCAGTTACTGTTCATCCTTTTAATGTCTACTTCCAGCTCTAGACGCAGTGTGTTCTTTGGCCTTCCTCTTTTCCGTTGTCCAACAGGATTCCAAGTTAGTGCTTGACTCGTGTAATCTGGTTTGCTAAAAAAACGCTAACCAGATTAAACAAAGCGATAAGTTTCAGTAACTCCCAAAGTGTTTACGATGAATAATCATGATAATAGTTCAGGTTGCATTTAAGTCACCTGAACGTCGAGAGTTTGCACCCTCTATTAGTCAGTCCAAAAAGAGTAACTGTAAATGAATATTTTATTATTAATAAATGGTAACATCATTAAGAGTATACAGAATTTAGGAGGCTTTTGTTGATATAGGTTAGTATTAAGTCTAGTTGATGGTTTTGATGTTGATCGGGTACCACTAGGAACCATGGAACATTAGACACCTGTTTCATAGCGAACGCTTAACCCTTTGTACCACTGGGCTGGGTGATATCTAATAGTATAATCCCACTTAAATTAATTTATGATATAAAACGACGATGATCAGCTGTCGTCAGTGAAAACTATTTCACTTATGATTAGGATGAATTAACTGTACAGTGCTCCCTGGATTTCATTGGTGCTAAATTGACATCAGTGATGAACAACTAAACGTAATACTAATCTATTACCAAAATAAGCACCTCATTTCATTTACAATAATCAGTTCACTGGTGGTTAATTTCATGATGTGCCTGAAATTCTAGTGAGAAGTAGTGACTAGTGAAGTTCAAATTTGTCAGGTGTAAGACAATTATCACCGATGACAATGGATAATCGTCACACTATATCACAAACTGACATATAGAATGTACTTGATTAAATTTTCTCTGGGTCATATAAGCATAGCGACTCTATCATAAACTGAACACGTATTCTACTACAGTCTTACCTAACGAAATGTTAAGAAGTTCATATAAACATTAGTTGTCAGATTTTAAGAATGCTAAAGTTTTCATTTTATTTGTATTTTATGTAGCTAGGTTTTTAAAATGATACATGAACGGAGATCATAGTTCGCACCAAGAAGTGACGGTGACTGTCCGACTATCAAAAACGAAGTAAACCTGGACAGAGTTGCTCCATTCCTGTTTAGGACTACCATTAAGGTCTCGTAATCACATAAACTACGTACCACCCAACTGGAATTCAACGGTTTACACTCCTAACTTCAGTTACGTAACCACACTGTCATTAGTTAATAACTACCTTACTCTTTACTGAAGTTTTTTTGTATTCACAAGAATTGCAGGAATTCACCTCTTCCTCCATCTAAATTATTTACTAATAACTGGTTAATTATCATAATTCAGGATGTTTTGAGGAGATTGTTGATATGAAACGCGATGTATAGTAGATCCAATTATCACTATGAACATCACTACTGGGATACATCTAAATCTAAGTGATGTCATTTCAACGTAGGAATCATTGTTAGCTACTCAATGAAAATATTAAAAAACAAGTAAATACAGAATGATTATAGGGTTGCTTACTGTAAACATTGGACACTTTTTCTTTTTAATTGTTCTTATCATGTGATTAAAAAACATAATTGAAGAAAGTTCCTGTAATTCACAAAAATATTAAAGTATACTTTACATTTACTATTTCTTCATTATGAATGAAGAAGTGGAATAACAGAAAATCTTACTATTAATCAATGGATATTTTATACTTTAAAGACAAAAAAAACCTACACAGTAATCGTAACTTCTAAGTCTTACATAATGATCATCAAGTTGCATTATTGGTACAAATAACAAAGATAACAAAGTATCCCAGTGTAATGCCATCGATAGTCTGCTATGAAAACCTTTAGGGATGTTTATAAATACTAATAATTTATAACATAGACGTCCATCACAATTTAGAGAACACTGTATAACTCATTAGCTTTGCTTATGAATTTCAAATCACTAAACACTCATATCAAGTTCACAGTGATGTCTGGTGCTTAATCAATACAAAAAGAAGTAATTAGATAGATAATTAGTTAGTTAGTTAAAGAGATGGATGGATGGATGGATAGATAGACAAGTTTATTGACTAATTAATAAAATTATACCTAATCACTATGAGTATAGCGTATAACTAACGAAGAACGACTTTACAGGATGAGTATGAACAGTTTTGTAGGATTGTTATATATCAAATAAAATTGAAGAATTTCTGGTGTTGGATTGTATATAATACTGAAGAAGAATTATTTAAATCTAAGCATTTTATGCAAAGAAAGAGGTTCCATGTAATCAGCTTAAGTAATGTATACGTGATCTTACTGTTCTTGAAGGTCATTAAACGATACATTTCGCCTTAAGCTATCGCTAATGACTTTCATAATGTAAATGTTCTATCATCTGGTAGTTTACATTCAATTATTCCGGCTTGATATAAAAGGTGTGAATATTTTCACTATCATGATTACATTCTTACTAACTATTAAATAAGATTAATTAGTTTTTTTCTGTAGTTGCCAGTAACTTCTTTCGCTAAACATACGGATATACATTCATAGAACACGTAATAACAAAGTCTTTTGTATACTGTCAGAAATACGAAACTATATTCCCTTACTAAAAGTGTCATACAGGAAAGACAAATGAGGGCAATAAAGACTTAATAGCTCAGTGAATAATATGTCAGCAATTGTAGTGATAAGTACTATTTTGGAATCTCATGACTGGAATATAGATGCATCAAATTGAAAAGTTCTAAAGAGGCTGAAAATGTCCATCCTGAATACTCTTGGCAATCACACTCTAAATATAATAAACTGTAACATTTAATTCATCGGTGACTAATTATGCTTGAATTTAATGCTGATAATAAAAGTCTAAGGAATATCAAACAGAACATGTGATTATATACTGTTAGATTTCAATGAAACGTATCTTCATTTATTGATCATTGTTTAGTAACTGGAGATTAAGATATGGTTCCTTTGATTATTTGAAACTAAACTTATCAATTATTAGTGTTTACAATGAATAGTAAATTCATTCTTTAATTGAGCCAAGGTGATTTTTGAAGATTAATATCAAGTTTTAGTCGATTGAATTTATCAGTCTGAAGCCCGTGGAGCGAAATCAACAACGCACACTGCCGAGAAGCCCCAAGCTGAAACGAAAAGGCTGTCCAGTGCTCACTGATTTTCAATGACATTCTACCGAAATTCATACTTTACCATATTCACTTGGATATTTACTCAGAGATTGTTACAACCACCTTTGTTACTAACTAGATAACTACTATGGTATGATTATGCTATGAATATTCTAATGACTTTGAAATGCATCCAATTTTAGCAATGAATACTAACATTACTCAACACTGACAATAGTCGCAGTGTAAAAAATCAAACAGTCCCTGATGAATCAACGGGAAGATCTAAGTACATCTTAATCATATTATACGTACCCGTTGCACAAATGTCGCTTTCTGGACACAGTAACCTTGTGGTAAACTAGATGGTGTTTAGCACAAAAACAAACTGGGTTCGAGTCTCAGCATGAATATCAAGACTGGGATGCACGTATGTCCAGCTGACGAGTCCTGAATAGGACAAAACGCGCTTCCCGAATTCTGTTACCAGCCAAAATCCAACTCAAACAATACTTGTGAACTATCGATATATTCAGACAACCCGCTCAGGAAGCACATATAGTAACAAAGACTTAGCAGTTTCAGTCCATGACAAATCAATTAGAAGATCCTAACTGTAAACAAAAGGTAGACGTTAAGTAAACACGCAGTAAACGTATGAATAATGATTAATAATTTAATCCAAATTCTGAAAAAAAATGAAATAACTTAAAATTCTTGTATGAAAAGTGCATTAGTAGTGATAATGACTGATCAATGTCATGTTTATTTAGTCAATAGCCCCAGTAGTTGAACTTTATTGACCAAGTAGTATTGTGACCATTGGTTAATATGACTTGATAGCGTATTCACGTTGATGATCAAATAAACGTGGTAATGTCTCCTACTATGAAACTCAGTAGCGCAGAATTGAATTCCACAGGAAGTTTCTTTACGATTGAAGCTACGGCTAGTAGGTGGATGCTGGAAAGGTGGGAGTAGTGCAGTCTTTGTCCAATGGAGTAAAAACAATAGAATTGTACATGCATTGATCCTGATTAATTGGTTTATCTCTGAGAATTTCTAAAGACTCTTGCTAGGAATGATGCTTCTTTGTTTATACATGTAGAAAAGAATCTTGGTTTCCTGAAGTTAACTACAACTAGTGGTTACCGAAGTGTGCTAGCAATTTCCTCGTTAAGGAAAAGTGGTGATCTGAATAGGACTTGTACGCAAATGGGATGAATGAGTAAGTGGGTTGTCGTTTGGGAGGAGAGTGTGTCTGGGTGTATTTTTAGTGTACACTATGCTTGATATCCTCCTTGAATGAGCTTAGTCTATCTGAGTGACGTTCAATGGAACGGGAGGGATTGTTTGTGTCGGGCTAAGAAAAGAAAATAGCATCATTTCAATATCACAATATATTATCATAGGTTAATCAGTGAGTAGTAGTAGTCAATAAGAACTACGGTTTCTGAGACCCTTAAAAATAGATATCGTTATATTGTCACAGATATGACGGACAATGAAATTGAGTTACTGTTCATAATGTTTATACTTATGATGACCAATTACCTCAAAATACTACTTTTAATAGGTACTTAAGGAATAACTTAAGTAAAAAACCACGATTTAACCGAAGGAATGAAGTAACTGAGCAGTTTTAACATACTGAAACAAATCTCTGGAAGAGATTAAATGAGTTTTAAATAAATACAGTATATGTGTCTCTTTTCGAACGAGGAATAAGATTGACTATATTTTAGTGAGTGACAAGGATAAGAGTTCCGAAAGAAGAACGAACGAATTGTATTTATGGAATCAAACGGACTAAATGTAATGACGTATACGTTGGAAAGGCATTATAACAGTAGAATGTAAGGGTAAAAGAACATGTACTTTGTCTAAAGTGTACTCCTAAATCCTTAGTTGATCTAAGATAACTTGAAAATACGTCGTCAATATTATTTCAATCAATAGAAACAGAACATCATTTTCAATGGAACAAGATTACTTCAAAGATGTTATGATACTTGTAAACAGAGATTGACAGCCTGAAGCCATACATACACGAGTGAATCCATTTAGTTTAGATAGACGAGTTGTATTAATATTTTTGCAACAAAGCAAATGAACTATAACTATTATCATAATTACTAATTTCGGGGATTAATATGAATATTCATCATGTTGTTTACTGTTAACGTAGTAATCAGTGCATATCTCTTACACTTGATTACGTCATGACCTTTATATTTTATTAATTTCATTCATCTATAAATGGAACTTGTCACTATGATTATTATTTCCCATTAAAACCAAAATGCCAAATCACATCTACTTTATATTCAAACTGAAACTTGTAAAATAGTTTATTTTGTGTGTTTGTGAAAGAATTAGAGCATGCAAAATAAGGAAATGAATTCACTTTCTCCTTTAACCCCCCTCCCCTCCCCGCCTCCCCTCCCATCCTCATAATGTTTATTGTTCTTGTTTTGAAATAACTTCCTCATGGGAACTGATTGTACGACATTAATGATTAGTAAATGAATTCAGTCATTACCTACTATGTCAACATTCTTTTACTTACAAATACTATGAACTGTGAAGAATCACACGTTCTTAATTAATCATCTACTATAAATAGTTATGGTGATGTCGACTGGCCTCGTTAACACTCCAACATATACATATACATTTATATATTTTAGTAATTTAAGGAACCTAAGTTACATGTCACCTTTTTGACTAAGCCACTATAAATCTTTCAAATCAAGGATAAAGTATCAATAATGACCTAATCTATGTGCATTCATAAATTCAACTGCATCTGTGGAGCCAGTTACATAGGCCCTACTCAAGGTTCCTTATCCATGACAGCACGCGGATATGTTCTGGTTTGGTTATCAAAGAGTCTAACAAGATCTACTACCAGAACGATTCTTGGTCACCTAATGGACTATAACCACAAAATGAAGATTGATGAAGCCTTCTCAATTAAATATAAGGTACTTAGTAATTTGACTTAGTATGTTAGAATACGTCTTTTTTACATAGCGGAAGAATTAGGCATTAACTCAGTGACAGTGTACTTATGTATGCAGAAGAAATATATTCAACCTCACTATTTACCTCGGCCTATAATAAGATCTCATCCATTAGAATTCTTTTTTGGTTGTCTTTCTTCGCATTCATTTCTTTTCCTCCCTTTCCTCTCTCTTCATAAGATATCCATACTCTTTTTATGTCGATTTCATTTTATTTTCTGTTCATCATTACATTACAGTAATTTTAACTTTTCTTTAATGGTACCGTCGTTACTTCTATTACCTCTGTCACTTTAACCTTATTGATTAGATATCATCATCATCATCTTCGAACATGACACATACACTTAAGCTTGGTTACATTAAATGACCTTTGTATAGTATAATTACATAACCTTTCGTATTTATTTAAGGTCATTTTTAAGTATTGAAATATCAGATCGACAATGCTTACCATATGATATAATCTAATTATAAAAATGATATTTATGGATTTGTAAATGTAGAATCTGAAGAAGAATTCATCGAAAACAATTGTTCTCTACAATATCCGTTCACATTATTACTTTAGAATTACTCAGTTCAATTTTATGCTACTAATAACAAACATTTATTTTACTTTAACTTATTCACAAATTCCTTATCATTTGACATTAAGCACACCAGATGTATGATCAAGTGACGTTTGTTGCATAACCAGAGCAACTTCAAAAGATTGTACCTACATGTACTAATAAGAATATTTCAGAAGGCAGTGAGTGATGGTGGAGAAGTTATATTTGGTCCTAAGTGGAGTACTGATGTGATAGTGATGTCTAGGCTGGCTAACTAGAAAGCGAGTTATTTCTCACGTCGCGTCGTGTCGTGTCGTGATCTGGTGGTGATGCGTGACCGAGGGCCTTCAACTTGTTGAGTCCGCTAAAATAAACATGTTCAGCATCAATGACGAGAGTCTATGCAATTATTTGTTTAGCTAATTATGTACTGCTACAGACATGTTGATCTTCCGATTGATTAATCTTGTGCGTGAATTTATTCGTCGTGACTATGTATGTTAACGAAGGTTTAGTAATATGTGAACTACAAACACATATATGCCTTCCATGGACAAATTTCAAACACTCACTTAAAATAACTCATTTTAAAATGCTTAGTTTA
This sequence comes from Schistosoma japonicum, assembly GCA_025215515.1. Taxonomy (NCBI): domain Eukaryota; kingdom Metazoa; phylum Platyhelminthes; class Trematoda; order Strigeidida; family Schistosomatidae; genus Schistosoma; species Schistosoma japonicum. The sequence goes on along the minus strand of CM046061.1, from coordinate 13,223,472 downwards.
TTGATTTCTTTTGGTTACTTCAGATCACTCTACCGGCAGAAATGTTGAAAATCTTTCTAGTTTCATTTGATGAAACTGCTTTACAGATAAAACTTATTCATATATGCCCTCGGCGGCTACATTTTGTGAATATGTGGATGAAATTTCTTACAAAATACATTACCATATACATATATTCTACTCCTTAGATTCTTTTAATCCAATTGGCTTTATTTAGTTTTAGAATGGCCATAAATCTAAATGACCCGTCATCGAATATACCATGTTCTAATTTTAGGTAGCTGGAGGGAGTCGAAAAGAGTTTATACCATTTCAAAACAAAATTCATTCAAATGGTAGTGGCTTTATACTGTCAGGTTTCTCATATACACGATTGGTTTTGATCATTCTTTGTCGTCATACATTCATCCTGGGTGAATTACTTTACTGTAATATTCAGTCACCAATTATGTTACATTTAGTTTGTGGTTAACAGTGGAGTTCAGGTCACATGTTTTGTCTTATTCGATACTTGTCATGTAAATATGTTTGACTTACTAAATGAAACTTGAATTCGGTATCTTCTGCTTATAATGGAGACTGATCAATTAAAATCCTAGATCATACCTTCAAAACCTGTTGAAGAAGTTTCAATCTTTTAGGATTCAGTAGGTCAGTCACTTATGCGTAAGGGTATAAGGAGGAAGATCTTGAATTTAAATTCCAGAACAAATCCAGATAAATCTAGTTGACAAGTTATAGGTAAATTGAAACACTCGTTCAGTACTCTATATAAAAGAGCGTAGAATATTTATCCAGATTGCCTCTCTTTAGAAAAAAGAATTGGATTCGAGCAAAGTTATATGACCATTTTGTCTACAAATAACCAAAAGGTTTAATAGGATCTGCTTCCCTCTTGTCAGTTACTATTACATAAATGTAATTACAAGTGCATTCGGAATTTCTCTAAATTAACTAAATGCTCCTGACTCAGTCGAATAGAGAGGAAGAAGAAGATAGTGAGTTTTCAAATTTAATACGAAACAAAAACAGTACGTCAGTCAAGTTGTATTTAGATTGACTAATAGTCTCTTGATTAAAAGGCTTTTATAAAGTTAATCAATAAGCTATTAACAACTTTGGGGACATGGTCAGCTAGTTTATGTTCTTGGTGGGACCATGAATGACACTAGTCAAGAGGTCATTAATTAAGTTGAATTAAGTGTTCAGTGCTTTGTAGCTGTCCAGTAATTTCTCAGATGTCAAGTTGTAATGAAGAGATCATTAAAAAATTTAACGAATCTACACAAACTACTGATAAATTAATGAATGTTAGGAAAGTTATGTGATATATTTCTATGGTTAATAATACGAACTGGTATATCCATCAGCGTTTCTTCATTCGTATAGGTCCTTGATTTTGGTGAGATCTACACATCACGTTTATTAAAAAGTATCCATATCGAGTCAATCCACTAAAGATGATAGATTGCCAGCAATGAGTTATCAAAATTTACTTCTAAAGATCTACACATCCTCAATAATAAATTCTTTTGGTTGTTTTGCAATCATATAACAACAGACAGGACGTATGTAGGAATCTTTGGTTTGAAAGTTTACTAATGTACTTAACTGAAAGACTGAGATATTAAAAGCTTCTAGAATGCATGTTACATTAAGCAACCAATTCTGTGATTATATAATTAAGATAATGATAGAATGATTCATCTGGAATGTTCGTGGTTGTTCACAAAGAACTCCAACTGGTTGTAGTTCTTTCAGTATTTTACTGGTTTCCGATGACTTTTTCAAGAAATTAAAACTTTTTTTGCACTGCATGCACTCATAAATACAAGTATATTAATGGATCAGATACATATACCACTCAAACTAAGAACATAGTAACTTTCACTGCAAACGCTAATCACATTATCCACTAAGGTGTTCAATCAGTAGATGGTGCATACACACAATACTTCTTATTAACAATCATCTTGCTGGACTTACAATAGCTTTGAGCAAAGTCTTACTTATAAAACTGACTTAAACAATATAACGTCTACGGAATATTGATATATTCGATGGTAAATGATTGTTAAGCGATGGTCAAACACTTCTATCCCCTGATTTGCAATTTTCTACGGTTCAAGGAGTTTTATTGTTGAAGCTGTGTGTGGTATCGTTAGTAATCATGTGCAATACATATCAGTTTAACATTGCGGAGTGGCGAAGGTTTCGTCACCAGGACTTTGTGATTTTAAAGTTGAAGACTCCATGTATGGTACAAGGATTTCGGATTCCAACTATGGTAAGAAATCTCACACTAGAACAAGTCAGTTGTCGTATAAATACTGGTTTCCAATGGTTTTCTAACTAAAGACGGTTATATATTCAATTATTTCCACAATTCTTGAAACCTTCAGGTCTCATGGTGGACACCTAACCATATACACTATTATCCCGGGCTTCGTTCAATAATAGAATTCTAACTTCAATCAAATTGTAATAGAGCTTGACGATCATCCACTGTTATTGGTGAGCTGATCATTGCAAATGAATTGTAGTAATCTAGTGGAAATCGGTATTAATGCAGTATTAGTAACAAGTCAGGCACTATCATAGAAACCCATGAAAAGTAATGAATTATGACCGTAATCCAATTGTAGTAAAAATAAAATGAATATACAGACTCGGAATACGGATAAATTAACATTGATTTCGTAATCGTTTTTGTGTATACTCCTATATGCCTGAACTTAAATACGTTTATTATTCTAAATACTTACTTTACTAATCTTGTGAAGTATTTTAATAGGGGAGATTTGGGTATTTGGCGTATGGCTAAGTTATCAAAACATAAGGAGTCGAGTGTGTCTGAATTCTAGTTCAAGCAAACCCTAATTGCGTTATTACATCTTGACCATAATCTGGATGACGTAAGCCTAATATTAGATATTTTCACAAACATTGAACTACTGATTTATTTCAGTTAATTCGATTTCTGTTATAATTCGTACTTGATAGCTTGACTAGCCGCAGACAACTTCAGCAGTCGAATGCCTTGAACCCTCCTAGTCGCAAATCCAGAAGACAGTAAACGAGTTGACAGAAACTTTATTCCGGTAAGATAGAGAGTGAATTATTTACAAAATATTCGTATATTTGTAGTTTTCTGAAGCAAAAAGTCAGTGTTATAATCCATCCGATCCGAACTAAGTAGTTTCAACTGCTACCCAACCAGGACGCGCAGCGTAGAGGTTCTGGAAGGTTCTATCGATCAGTGATTGAATGGAATGTCTTCCCTCCTTCAAGGGTTCTGGAAGCTTCGTTGATGTTTCTGAGAGCCATCACAACAATTTCTGATTAAATATTACTGGTACTACATAAATGCACATCAAAATGGCCCACAATACGGCAGAACTAGAAGATCTAGCCATTACCGTATGCTTTTAATTGATTGTTAAGACTATCAACAGGGAATTAAATGCCAGTTAGATGTAGGCTTAGCCATTTCTGTCATATTATTGGTGTGATGTTGCTTCACTGAAATTCTGTTCAGTATTTCTCCATTCTAACACGATTACTAGTCAATCTAATGTTTATCTTGGGGGGTTGTAGAGATAGTTAATCGCCAATCCTGATATCATGAATTGACCTAAATCAGATAACCAATGACTACCTAGAAGCACTGGACAGCCGTTTTGTCCTAGTATGGGACTCTTCAGCAGTGCGCATCCACAACCCAATCGGGGATCGAACACAGGATCCTCTGGCTCCGCGGCGAACACTTTGCTGTTGGACCACTAAGTCGGCTCCTAACGGTTGATATTTCTAATTTAGTCAATTCTTTATACGTTTGCGCGACCTCATCCATTGTCATTGCTGGGTAACTGCCTCACATCCGACACGGTTGAACTCCACCGGTTACGTCTTCACACTAGAACTCCAGGAATTACCCCAAGGAACTAGTCACTAGTGAGCTGATGTTTAGTTACTATTGAGGGGGGGGGCTGTGGATATAGTGAATTGTCAATCCTGATATCACGAAATGATCTTGATCAGACAACTATTGATCACCTGAAAGCACTGGACAACATAACAAAGTTAGTAAGATATGTTTTAAGTATAAATTCAAATAAATGTGTAGTCTATAAAATTATGTAATATATTTGCAGTAATCTAATGGATAGAGACTAAGACTTCTGACGTCTCGTAACTGCGTGTGAACCGTTTCTCGAGGAAATAATTCTTTGAGAATAAGTAGTTTAAACTAAGTCACGAAATGTAAGAAATCTTGATATCTGCTCAAGACAACTTTTAACCATTTAAATATAATCTAGTATTTTATTCAAATTGTTAATAACAGAACGTAAGTAGTGAAAAAAAACAGTTGAATTAATTTGAGTTGGATTGTAGCTAACAAGTGAAATCCAGGACATGCGTTTCGTTCTATCTGGGACTTCTCAGCAGGATGTACCTGTATCCCAGTGTTGATACTCACACCGGCACTCAAACTTATTTCGCTTCGTGTTAAACGCCACAGCGTTCACCACTAGGCTACTGAGTATACTTGCAGCCACAATTCAACTCAAATGATACTTGTGAACTAACGCTATGTCGAGGTAATCCGCTCAGGGTGCATACATGGCAACAGAGACTAGTCAATTTCAGTCCATGATAAATCAACGCGAAGACCTAAATACATTCTAACTACAATTGAATTAACTCTTATAACTTGCAATACGTGAATAAATCAACTTAGTCACTGAATCGACTCCTTGAAACTTCAAATTTTATTATAAGCGTAATTTGTTTGACATATGATTTACAATGTCACAGGTAAGTTGTTGTGGATTTATGAACAGTCTTAAAATTGAAATCAAAAGCTGTCAAGTTGATACATTAGTCTGTGCAGTTGTGATAAGCTAGTAAGAGGAAACAGACGAATAAGGTATCACATATGAGCAAATAGATCATTATAACTAACATATTCTCTGTGTTCCTCTCTACGTGCAACACTGCATCCTGTTTGGTATCAACTTACTATTGTATATTCGTTATCATGTTCGATCTCATTAGTCTGGAGTTTTGTATGTTGACGCACCTGAATATACATAGGGTAAAAGTATCGTATTATTACCTGTCTACAAAGATCATTCATCTGCGTAGCATGTGTTCTGTTGTCTCGTCAGTGGCGAGATATTATTAGTGAACCCTATTGTTCTGTGATCGTACATCTTGCATCAGTCTGTAATTGAGCCTATCTTAGCAATTCACTTAACCAAATAATACTTGTGTGCTCATTAGTAGAAAAAAATTAAAATGATCTATCGAAACAGCTTAACCTGTTTAGTTGAATTGTGTAGAGTATAAACAATCATCAACTGAGTTATTTCATTAAAGTTGCTGTGTTGAATTGAGAAAATATTGACTGTTGAACACCAGCTTAGTATTATAAATCAAATACTGTCACCCACAGATTTGAATATTTTGAATGTGATACCCCAAGTAGGAACACATACCGTACAGGAATTAAGATGAAAAGACAACAAGCATTTATAAGGTATACACATTTTATGAAATTATGGTCTACTTATAATGTTTTTGTGGATGTGTAGCTATATTTTTTAATCACCGACGAATACTTATTTGCTATTGTTATGGACAGTGTATTCTTATTAAAGTTAAGGATACCAATTCATCTGGGCATGATGTATTTGTTATATCATTAATTACTACTAGTAATATTTTATTTGTTATGCTTCAGTTTTAAATACCTAATCTATGAAGCTCATAATGAAGAAATCTTTAGTTAGACACAAAATACACTGTTAAATATCACATAGGTTACATAATAATCTGTAAATAAACCAACGTTCATTAATCATAGCTTCATAAAATGTTGTTCAGTACTTGGCTTGAATTATGAACCAACCACAAACCATTACAGGCAGATTTTTGATTGAATAACGTAGTCCTAGTATCCAGTAAAAACCGTCTACACCATTAGGCTGTGATTTCAAGATAAAGTATCGTCAAACAAATAAATTTTGAAACAACAATATATTTGCTTATGATTTTAGATACAGTTGATAGCAGAGACAAATAATTTATTTGATGACATTCTATGGAATAATTTTGAATTCATTCACAAGAATTTTCTATACAGTCTTTATGGTTCTTCTAAATGGTTCCAGTTTTATTGAATATTAACTTTTCATCACTATCTCGGATATTTTAGTAACTATTTAACTTAACAAAATGTAGACAAATTATTACTGAAGTAGGCTAAGGTTATAGTAAACGTTTTTAATGTTTAATAAATGTATTGTTTATATAATTGGTACCACTAATAAACGTAAGTTGAACAACTTTTAGGAACTAAGAAACACTAGAAAACTATTTTGTTCGAATATAGGACTCCTTAGGACTATGCATCTATGACGGTACCAGTGAATCAAGTTTCATTTTTTACTTAGAATACTTAACTGCCAGACTGTTAACCCAGTAGACATTTACCAATTGATATTTTCAACCTTATTTATTGTCATTGGTGGGTAACTATCTCATACTCGACATGACTGAACTCCATTTCTGACATATCACTATAACTGCAGAGATCGCCTCTTATAGTTAGTCGCTAATGAGCTAACTGATAAGAGTTCTACGCAAAATATGAAAATTTCCAGCTAAACTCTTTGATATAATGTATATACATACAGTGAAGAAGTCCCATATTAGAATAAAACAACTGACTGATATTTGTTAAGTTTCAATGGTTGTCTAACACAGATCTATTCATCATATGCAATTCACATTCAACAACAACTCTATGAAATTCATTTAAAATTCATTATATCCAGAATATTCATTCGTTTATCTATTCACTTATATTTACTTAATTAAATACTTCACAGATTGATGTCGACAGGATACGATTGAAATTTAGGATGCACACTGCTGATGAGTTCCATACTAGAACGAAACAGCTATTCAGTACTCTCTAGTTTTCAATGGTATCCTATCAACATTAATCTATGACAAATTCAATAAACTAAGCTTAATATCAATCTCTACAAATCAACTCAATCCCAGTCATTTATGGTATAAGTGAATGTTACATATTGATTTTTATTTCATGTCCTAAATTTTTTTCACTAGATTTTCTGTTTCTCATCTGATATTCTTTAGGTCAATCTACACTGATAAATTCATAGAATACTACAGCAGTATGAAATGAAATACCAGTGAAATGAATAAAAAGTTAACTAACTAAAATTCTTTATTACAACAAAGTAAATAAATAGTGAAAACGCTGCGGATAACCTTAACCATAAATTAAATTATATGATACAATATCTTTATGAAAACAAGTAGTTTTTCATATTTAAATAAGAAAACTGATCAAATTACTTATGTAATTCAATAAAATAGCTAGAGGCATAAAATTAACATTCATGAAGAGATTGAATCATAATGTTCCAAAATGATTTACATTCAATTGTAAAAGATCAATAATTCTATTACTTTTCCTTCGAATCAACTAATCAATCAATGCCTGTTACCCCATGAGGAGCATAGGCCACCAACCGGTATTCTCCAACCAACTCTGTCCTGAGTTTTCTTTTCTAGCCTTTCCCAAGAGCTCTTCATTCTCTTCATGTCTATCTCCAATTCCCGACGCGATGTGTTCTTGGATCTTTCTCTTTTCCTTTAGCCTTCAGTATTCTATGTTAATATTTGTCTTGTGACACAATTTGGTAGTTTCTTTAATGTGTGTCCTATCCACTTCAAGCGTCTTTTCCTAATTTCTTCCTAGTCTGGATTTCGGTTGATTTGTCCTCTGTCATAGGAAGTTGTTGTTGATGGTATCCGGCCAAAGGATCAGAAATATCCTACGCAGACAATTGTTTATAAATACTCGTATTTTTTGAATGATGCTTTTAATAGTTCTCGAAGTTTCAGCTTCATACAACAGGACTGTCTTCACATTTGTATTGAAAATTTTAACTCCAATGTTGACTGACAGTTGTTTTTAATTCCAGATGTCCTTCAGTTGTAAAAATGTCGCTGTTGCACGTTTCCTTCGAGATTGTATCATAAAGTTAGTGAAAGAATAGTTAATGCATACTTCAGAAACTATTGTATGAAATATGACAATTTTTTAATTCATATGACTTCATACTACTGATTATTTAAATTTATGATAAGAGATAATTGTCCGATATAAACATTCTACAAATTCAAATATTTTCTACACTTATATCAGTTTAAGTAGACAAGTAACATTATTGAGATAGTCAAGCATACATCAATATCTAAACTGTCACTCATTGTTAAGCATATTCATTTATTATCAAAATGGTACAAATATAACTGTCTTTAAATGTACGTAATAAAATGTTACTTATAAAATCTAGACTTGATAATCGCTATATCGAGGCAATCCGCTCAGGATGCACATATTGCAACAGAGACTGACCAAATTCAGTCTATAACAAATTAATGAGAATATACAAATTCATCCTAATACCTATATTCCCGTCGCACAAGTGTGACTGTCTGAACTCAGTCGTCTAGTGGTGAATGCGATGGCGTTTGACATGAAATGAACTGAATTCGAATCTCACTGTGAACATCAACATTGGGATGCAGGTACATCCAGCCAACGAGTCCTGAACAAGATGAAACGCGCGTCCTGGATTCCACTTACCAGTCACAATCTAACTTAAATAATTTATTTGTTTATGTTGGGAAAAAGTTTAGTTCTTATTCTATCCATTGCAAATAGTATAACAGTAATGAATAGTTGGATAAGCATACTTGTATCTGACTAATTATGGTGTTACTGATTTTACTTAAAAAGTATTATATCCATTGACATTAAACTGTTTAATAAAAACAAAATGTAGAAAAAATAAATGATATTAAGAGCTGACTTGATAATTTGAATTCATGTGAACATTGGTAAGGATTGTTTTGTTACAACGGGTCAAGGAATCGAGAACCACAATCTATGAAGTTTATTCTTCAGGTAATCGGGACTTTTGCCGCTAAACCACATCTGTTAATCATTTAGTAGCTTGAATATTTACATTGCTCAGGATGTAAGCTTTTCATAGACGCATTATTGATTGTCATATTTATATTTTACTCATGCTATTGTAATTTTAGTATGAAGCGATTATCACGTTTTCTGGACGAAACTCCGCCCCTTTCCCCCAATTCAGTCTTTAGGTGTGTTCTGTATTTCGTAATATTGGTTGGTCCAGAATATGTTATATAAAAAAGCCTTTGTTCATACTCAATAAACTACTTGGTACTGTCTCCTGTTTGCTGATGTTTTATTCTCTCACTCTCCACCTATACGCAAATTTAGTTACGTTTGCTCTGATCCAACCAATTAACGTCTAGTTGTCAGATCGTATAGACTGTAGAAGCAAATTCGAGTGGTTAGTCCTACACACAAGGTCAGTCTTACATTTATCGTGGCCATTTCGTATCTTGCCTTCACATCAGCAACCTCCACAGCCATTTCACCCAAAGATTAGAATGTGTAAAAACTGTTGATTTCCGTTGCTTTGCAACTTTGATTTCAGTCACTTCAATAGAGGATGAATAAATAATAAAGTACAACAGAATTTTTGAAAGTATGCAAATTCAGAAATATGCTTTTGATCTGCTGTAATAATGTATTCTGCATTTCAGCGATCAGTTGGACAGACTTTAACAAGTTTGCTTCTACATAGTAGATCCATCCAGCGAAATAATATTTTGCTCAAGTAATGATGGATAACTTCTATGGTGATGGTAGAAATAAGCTATCGAGTATAACTTAAATGCCGTAGGATTTCTTTGTTATTGTGCTTGGACTGATAAACAGTGATCGATTCCTCAACAATACTGTACATGGTGTTCAATACTCAAACCTAAAATACAAAAGTAGTGTCATCACTATATAAAATGTAAGAGTCGGCATAGAAACCAAATAGCCTATAGCATTAGATCATGTAAGATTGTCCGCCATACAGTTTTACAGCAACCTAAAATAGCAATAAGAAGAATATGTAAAGCAACAGTCAGTTATATTTAGTAAACATAATATGCAGGGTTATTGTAGCCCATCTATGCAGCCTAACAAGTGGTTACATAATCTGAACTACAGCAAACGATAATTCTATCATAAACTGTTACGTGTAACTACACTGTTAACTCCCTTTAATAAATAAAACATAAGGCTTGTACTTACGTCTAGTACATTCTAACCGTAAATGTTTACAGTGACCTATTCCACAATACAGTTTCAGTATAAACTCTTAGTAAGTGGTGGCGAAGAGGTTGAACGCGCTGACCACTTTACTTATCTTAGAAGTCTCACCAGTCCTGGTGGTCTTGTATTTGATGTAATCTCGGTTCGTATACAAAAGGTTCAACTGGCTTTTGTCAATCTGGGTCACTTGTGGCGTAGGCGAAACATCCTTCTACTGACCAAAGGACGCGTTTACAGAGCAATAATTCTATTAGTTCTACTTCATGGATTTGAAACATGGCCACTAAAGATAGAGGATATTCGTATGCTTCTAGTGTTCGATCATATATGTCTTCGAAGCATCGCTCGTGTTTGCTGGGACCAACGAGTAAGTAATAGGTTAGTTAGGAATAGAGTACTAGGTAAATATGGTAAATCGATTGATAAAGTACTGAATCTTCATCAGCTGAGGTGGTTAGGACATGTGTTACGTATTCCCAGCCACCACCCACCTCGACGAGCAGTAATGTCTTGTGTAGGAGTAGTCTGGAGAAAAGGTAGGGGCGGCCAAACCAAAACATGGTACCAGTCGATGAAGTGATTGACAGTTGGGCTGAACCAAATTAACAGATGCAGACTACCTGGTTTAGGTCCGCGTGATGATGAAAACGAATGGCTATTGTTTCGGCGAATTTTAAAAAGACTTGACCTATGTTGTTTATTAATTACTTTCGAGTCATTTTAAAGTATCAATCACGTTCCCTGAGAAAAAAATGCATCTAAGAGTTCATACACAGTATTTAAGGAAAGTGTTATATTTTAAGTAGTAGATATCATGATAAAATAATGTTGTACGCTAAACATTCTATTACTCAAGTTATAAGAACAAGAAAGTACCTATGAGTTCAAAATTAAGAGTAGTTTATTAAAATTATACTAATAACAATGTCATATTCGTTCCGGCTACGATTATGAATATGTCATGGCCAATCAGATTCAAACAATGAACTCGAGGATCATAAAGTACTCTGGATTACTGATGAACATACTACTTGTTTTAAAAATGAAAACATCATTTATTACTTTGCTAAATTTGAAATATTAATTAAAAGCAGTTGTCAGATAATGATGTAACTAGTTGAAATATGTACTGGATAAATAAATCTGTGTTATATCGGGCGATTCGAGAAGGGCAACTAACTTTCCGAACTGTTTTTCAGATGACTGTTTTATTTATTTTGAATTTTTATATAAGTCGTTGACTTCATTTCCACTATTTTCATGTTCTCATCACCCTAACCTCCGATTAGACTCATAAACTGTTATCATAATTTTTGTCACTCAGGAACTATAATCAATTAATTGAGTATCTATACCCCCACCCTCAGTTTCTGTTTTGTATTAATGTTATTCTTCCTATTAATATGCTACATGGTCAGGTTTTGTATAAATATAAATGGATAAGTGAAATGTAGTCTGACTGTGTGGTGGTTGGCTTAGTTATATTGTGTTCTTCATTCCTTCTCGGGGACTAGTAGTCACGCGGCAGATATGTGCGTGCACTGATTGGTACTATTGAGATCATCGTTTTCCATATATTGTGATTGCCCACTTTCTCAGGATATAATTTGGTTGCTGTTTTTTCTTCTCGTTCAAATTAAAACTGGGAAAACTGATAGTGATATTTGCATATTAGATATAAGAATGAATGTGAACTGTAACTTATGCATAAAGAGTTTCTACTATGCAGTGGTTTTTATTTCACTGAGTGGTGTACCCTAAAGTATTAATGAGATAAAATTTATCCTTAAAAATATTGACAATGTTGTTAGGATGGATAAATTTATGGTAAGGAAGAGAAAATATAATATAGAACATAAGAGGGAAGTTGATTAGGTAGACAACTATTTGTGCCTTTAGGTTTGTGGATTGAAATTTGAAAAAAGGACACTTTGAGAAGAGTGTTCAACTGACTTCACTCCCATTATTTAAGAAGTATATCCTACCGGAAAAAATATAATATCAAGATAACTTGACTTCGTACTACTGCCTTGAAGAATATGATTATGTTCACAGACTGATTGTTCACAAACAACGCTTCATAGATCTAACTACTAGAGTAAAATTTCAAAGTAATATGGAGTCGTTTATAAAACTATATAAGTAATACAAAGGCTCCTCATACTGAATGCTTTGGAGACATGTAAATAAATGTCTCTACTGATTCTGTAATTGAAATGAAAGCAAATAAACCTTTGAAATATTGTGAAGTCTGCAGATGAGATAAAAACAACTTGTCCTATGTTATTTGCTGTTTTGTGATTGAGTGGAAAATATAAGAGTCATTCCATTTCATAGATGTCTTTTATGTTTACTGTCCAAACTACAGTTGTTCAGTCCGTGTTGATATCACAGTATGTTAGGTTTTGATGCGTTGTATTTACAGATAGTTACCATGATATACTGCACTACGGTTTAGTGATAGTTGATACTCGTCAGCAAGGCATACTTAAAGGCTTGAAGCAAATATTGCTCCTTATGGGATTGAAGCTTGAATCATCAAGTGTTTGAGGTCTGAGATCATACCACTAACTTCCTGTGTGAATATAACTCCCGTTAAGTTGGATATTAAGTCAGTATTACGTCAAAGGGCGATTTAGAACAGATTAATTACATAAATTCTATATTAAAATAAGCATGGATACCAAAATGAATGTTTCAGTAAGCATGTCGAACAGTACTCAACAAGTAGTAGATAGAGTCTAAATATCAAACTAATCTTATTAAAAATTAACTATCATACTACTTAATTAATATCTGTAATGTAATCCAGAGTACACCACTTTGTCTTCATGCACATTTACTCAAGATCAGATGCAAGTAAATTGTGAAGTAGTTACACTAAAATGAATAAAGGGATACTTCAAACCTACTAAATCCAACGAGCAATTCAATTTTAAGTATCATGACAAGAAGGAAGGAAGTGTCTCATAAAGTAACGTTAATAATAATAATAATAATAATAATAATAATGGTTATCATGCTCTTTTAAAACTTGAAAAATGTATGAAACACTTCAGTATTTGGAAAGATAAATGCTATGATATTAAAAAATGTGGCGTATTTTATAATCATTTCTGAGTGGATACGTCATATACATTATTCATTACATGTTAGTTACTAGAAATGAGGTTAAGTAAATATCGATAGTCGATAGGAAATCCTATTGTATCTAGGTTCATTATTATGACGTATTCACAATCTTAAAGAAACTATTGATTCATGTATGATTCTAATCTGAGTCTCATGTTTTCACGGTTTGTGACCATTACGAATAATATATTCAAACTATCACTGACCTCTTGTATGACTGAGATATTAACATTAGTGGGTCATTGTTTGTTAATTACCTTAAATAATTTAGAAGGTATCCATATTGTATCCAACAATTATTAGGTACCTAAAGATTTCACTCATGAAAGTTTACATCATTTTAACAAAGGTTATTAAGAGCTCCTTCAGAAACCTCTTAAAAGTAGTTTTTCCTATTGCTGTATTTTTAACCAAAAAGTATTACGACAAAATATTTGTGAAGACTGATCATTCCAAAGATAGTTCATGTTGTGAAATAATTCCAACACTAAACGAATATTGAGAACCAGAGATCATCGGTTAATGGTTAGCTCTACCATTTACCTCTTTAGGGATTTAACTGAAAATCTCCTGGCCTAAATAAAGTACATTATATTTATCCTATTGAATAAGCATTCAATAATTTTCATAAATGAATTTAGTTCATTGATGCGGTTTGCAAGGTTTTGTGTAATGTATTATAACTATCTTACACAAGTATTACAATTCAGTTTGGCTATTCAGTAATTCAAAGGATAACGTAATGAAAAAATGATTTTCTAGTTGACTACATTATAAACTGATTATCGAAATTAGGAACATTTCCCAAAAATATCATGTTTCCCACAAACTCTCAGAGTACCCAATTAGTCAACATACATTCCCAAGGCGTACATAATGAAAGTCTGACAACTCCATCTACACTAATTCACTATTCTCCAAAACCATCATCATTCAAATAACATTAAATACATGAACAATAACAGCACACATACATGTATTACGTCATCGTCTCACTTCCTTTCCTAAATATGAAAAAAACCTTTTCATTCCTTCTCTGTGTATTTTCACATTCAGTTACAATGTTAAAACAAGAGTAAGAAGGCATTGATAGTATGAAAGATGTAATCAGTTGAAACAATCAAACGCAGTCTATACTTGATAAATGCATTATTTCCTTACAGATATTTCTGCTTCAAGTGACGGTAATTCCCAGAGAGAACACGTCTATCTCTCAAGTGATTCCATGATTGAGAAAATGCTCATGGTTCTATATAGAGAGTGAATGTATTTATTAGTTGTTTTGTAGAAGCTGCGAATCACATTGATGTCCACATTGTTTTACATAGGATTTGTTAAGTGAGGAAAGAATTAAATCGGTAGGCAAGTAAGTAAGTGATTAAGTGAGAATGTGTGTGTGTGAGTAGATTATTATTCCGTCTTCATTCCCTCCTCCACTCTTAACAACATGAGAATATTGTTGGAGTATCCATGAGTGTTTTTTGTTAGTGTACAAAGTGAGTGACTCTTTCTTCTATCTGATTATATCTGATTATCTAGAGGATTATCGTTATTATTACATTGTCAACAACAATAACTTCATTGATGGATATCATGTCTGTTGTAGTAAGTAATATTTTGATATAAATTTTGTTATATAGCAATAAAGCTCAGTATCATGAATGAAGAAGGCATATTTTGTGAATACTTCAATGATCGGTAGTCAGTATTGATGTTCAATGATTAATGTATTCTATTAGTTTATGTGGTATTGTTACCTTTGATTGTCATCAGTAATGTATGTGATGAGCGTGATGAGATTGAATAAAATCTATGTTTTGCTTTTATTTTCAAATTGATAGACACGAAGTAGAATATGTTTTGAAATAGTAGTCGGTTCAATTTACAGTCACGAGTTAACATAGTAAAAACACTATCAGCAGTATGCGAATTGTATTAAATTAATAAGTAGTTGTAATAAAAGAAGTTACACAAACATTATAGGAATATATCATCTTATGTCAAAATATGATTGTTATGATTATAGATAAGCATTCGGAAGGAATGTAGTGAAGAACTGATATAAAGCTTGAATGAATGCACTAGTACACATGATTAATGTAATTGTAGAAATGGGTAGACAGTCAGACACCAACGCAATCACACATATATTAATCTTACATGAGTATGGGTACATAGTAGTCATGTACAGATACAATAAAGGGAAGCATGAGTTATAAGGTAGCCTATATGTGTTACGTAGAAAACGACAATATATGTTAACAAGTTTGTTGCTTCCACTTTTGGTTTTGCAGTGTACTTAGTAAACACTGTGCAATATGATGTAATGATTCGACGCAATCATAAGGTTTATGTAAAATCATGAACTTTTCAATAATGACTATTTTAACAGTTTTCAACTTCTGCTTCAGAATATCACTGTTAGATTCCCCCTCACTTTGTGGTGCCATGGTAAAAGAGCGGGGAAACACATACCTATGTGGCTTCATACTCAAATAACACGAAGCAATTTAATAAACTTAAGGAGATTAAATCTTGATGATTTATCCCAAAAAATATAGTTCATATGATCCATAAGTTTTACGTTGTAACAACTTTTAAAGGTTTATGTAGGAGTCATCACTCACGTTTTCTTAAATTTATATAACATTTTAGCCATTAGAAAATGAAAGCCTCCTATGTGTACATATTCACCTTGTTACATTCTGGAATCTGCCCTGATAATTTTTGCTTATGATTGTTATTGTAATTATTTTTTGACGATGTTGACAATTTTCTAAACATTCCATCATTTATTTAGGTTGGATTGTGACTTGGAAATGAAATCCAGGACGCATGTTTCGTTTATTAAATCGTAACCACTCAATCCTTGACAAGTATATGTGTATATGACCAGGTTGTTCGTAATATACTACTCAAATGCATCGTCATTTTTAGATCAGCTCCTTTTTTTCATCGACCTATTCATGGCTGCTTACATAAACATTACTTGGCTGTCAAACATGACTAATTATCTTCTCTTATATCAACATATACGGACAATTATAGACGCAGGTTTGACTGGGAAAACATGGAAATTTTAAGCAGAGGAAATACAAAGAAAACCAGAGTATTTTTAGTAGTTTGTTATTCAGGTCACTCAGAGATTAAAACGCTTATCGAATTAGATGTAACTTATTAACTAATTAGGAAACTGATAAACAACTACAATACTATGAATCAGGTCAAGAGGTAAGTGGATTCTAAATAAGTGTACGAAAAGTGACAGAATAAGTGTCGACAACAGCCATTCGAATTTAAAATCGGCAGAGGAAACTGTTAGTCACATGAGGTGAAAATCATACAGCTCACCTCTATCAGAAGTTTGCTTCGATGAAAATGTTGCAGTTAAATCATCTAGCTCAGATAATGCAGTAAAACTAAATCTAATTCTCCTCTCCTAGTAATTTTGTTTTAGCTCTTTTTTTCATTGAACTATATCACTTTTTGTTCAGTTAAAACAGATAGCACTTATAACAAAGTAACTTTTGTGTACGAATAATTGAATCATAAAATCTTCACCTTTAGAATAATGTGGTGCTATTTAGAATATTGAGGGTGGGAGTATCAGTTCAGTATTCGAGTACTTTATGGCAACTAAAATGAAACTTCAATTAAGTGGAACTTCTCACTAACTACTTTTAATCACCTAACATGAAAACATAGCACATATAACATTGTGCACTAACAAACCCTCTGCTAGTGTTTTTAGACAGGTTATAAATTGTTTAACTTATATGACGTTTGTTTGCAAGGATATTTTAATCCAAAATAGGACGAAATACGTGTCTTCAATCCCACCTCTAGCCATAACTCAAGTATGCTAAAACTTAATAAGATGACAGTATTGAGACATTCATTCAACATGTTCACATATTGAGTCCGAATCCCACTGTGAACATCAAGATTGGGATGCAGGTACATCCAGCCTATGAATCCCAAATAGGACGGAACGCGCCTCCTAGATTCCACTTGCCAGTCATAGTCTAACTGAATGCTTGTGAATAATCGCTATATCGAGGCGATCCGCTCAGGATGCACATATAGCAACAGAGACTGACCAACTTCAGTTTTTAACAAATCAATGAGAACTTACAAATTCATCTAACCACATGTTGATATAGTTTGATCATTACTAATAAATCACAAAATTTCGGATTTTAAATTAAAACCATTACCTCAAAGGTAGAATGAAAGTTAAAAGTAAGTAATCATTGGACACACTGAAGGAGAGTCTGCCATGACTTGAATAATTTTATTTTAAACAACAGATTATTTTAAAACCATACTGCAAATAATGAGTTACGAATAATTCAGTCATCTCTTTTCACTTACTATTTTCAGTATCTACTCTCATTAGGTTAAAGATATTTGTTTAATTTTGCAACTACTTAGATATAGACATATGTGTACTTCCTTCTTGTGTATGCGTTCCGACTAACAAATGTAAATTGGTTAACACATTGTAATGTTGCACAACCCTTTATATTCTGGTATCTGATAAGTGTGAACTTATATTATTAAGTAATAGTGACTTTGGTTAAATAATCAGTTTGTTTTAATACAATACTATTAGGTATACATCAGGATAGCTGGATTCCGCAGATGCTTTCTTTACAACAAACAAGCGAAAGTTCTCAATCTAGGTAGTACGGAGGAGTAGATAAACATGATATTTATCACTTCTTAGTTATAGTAAGTATATCAACTTTACAGGAAATCAGCTACAAATAGTCAGCAAATGGAGGGGGGGCATCAATTTTCTAACGATTGCAAATAGATTTTACTGATGATTGTCGACCGGTATGACACTTTGAAAAAAACAAGGTTTCCTACCAACTATCTCCAAATATCCACCAGGAATTCTAATGGATATTCGATCTAATAAATAATAACGTACATACAAATGAAGTTGTGAAACATATTGCTTTCACATCATCTTAAACAAAAAATCATGGTAACAAGATAAACCTTTTTCTCGTTACCTTCAATCTAGATGTATTCATACTATAATTTCAAAGTGCATCTATGTACACCACCAGTTGAAATTAAGCATTTCACTCATAAATAATTAGTGTAAGTAACATCCAATACTTGTTTCCTCCCTGTTGGTTATGTAATAAGACTTATTTTTCAACTTTTAAAGGATACTCTCCTGGAAGAAATTATGTAACATGGTAAAAATTAATAACTGACATATGTACATTGATATGCTGGGCACCTAAAAAAGATTGATTATCTTCGAGAACCGTTTTTCTGTAGACTATTTCATTATTTTTGGTTGTGAACATTTTACTCCTATTTTTATCCAGTAACCCCCCCCCCGCCTTCCCTATCATCCCATTCGACGCATTACGTTCTATTATGTTATTTCTCATTGATGAACTATGGTTAATCAGTTGTGTATACGAACTCCAGTTCACATTAACTATTATTCCTATTTATATTAATGTCAGTTTCCTAATTGGTTGACTGTGTGAAGTGGTTTAATGTATATACAAAGGAATGTATGAAATATAATTCGATTTTGTCTAGTTGGTCTTTCGTCTCGTATTCTTCTCATTCCGGCTTGAGACTCAGTGGGCATAGGGCAGACGCGCAATTATCGACTAGGCACATCCAATAGGTATTCGATCAACCAACCAAATTTTCTCGAGTCATAACATATATGAATGTGAATGAATAGAAACTTCTTTGTCATTATGCTATAACATGCTTATTTGTTTGTTCTTTATTTACATAAATTACATATTACAAGTTTTAATAATGATTTATTAGAGAGTATGGAAATGTGACAGAATAACACTTACTTACTTACTTACTTGCAGTTGTTTGGAGTCCCATATATTTTTCAACTGTAGGAATGCGGCCCTTGCTTTGCCAATCCTTGCCCTTACATCTGCATCGGATCCTCCTTGTTCATCGATGATGCTCCCCAGGTATGTAAAGGTATCCACTTCTTCCAGAGTTTCTCCATCAAGTTCGATTAGGTCGGTGCTCTCTTTGTTGAATTTGCGGATCTTGCTCTTTCCCTTATGTATGTTCAGGCCTATTGATGCTGAGATTGTTTCTGCGTTGGTTGTCTTCACTTGCATTTGCTGTTGTGTATGGGATAGAAGTGCTAGATCATCCACGAAGTCCAGATCATCGAGTTGCATCCTACTTGTCCATTGAATCCCGTGCTTTCACCCCAGATGTAGAGGTTTCCATGATCCAATCGACCTCTAGGAGGAAGAGGAAAGGCGAGAGCAGACAGCCTTATCTGACATCGGTTCTTACTGGGAATGCATTTGTCAGCTGTCCTCCATGCACAATTTTGCACTGCAGTCCATCGTAAGAATTCCGCATGATGTTGACGAGTTTCTGTGGTATACCGTAGTGTCGAAGAAGTTTCCATAGTGATCTCCTGTCTACGCTGTCAAACGCCTTCTCATAGTCGATGAAGTTGATATACAATGACGAGTTCCATTCAATTGATTGTTCAACGATGATGGATACATGACGGATACATGATTTGCAGTTGTATTGAATCATAAAAGTTTCTAGTTGAAAAAACAAACGCTGAAAACCAAGAAGCACTGTTCAGTTACTTGATCCTAATATGAAACTTCTTAACAATAAGCATTCACCACCCTAACAAGGATTGAATTCAAAGCATTCAAAAAGTCGTGGTATACACTAAACATTCAGATCATTGAGTAAACATTTAATCGTTTATATTGTTAATTCCAGTCATTTCTTGCATACATTATACTAAAAATAGAATTTAATACTTAGATCTACTTTACATGATCATGAAATTTTTGATCAGTAATACTAATCATGTGATTAAATTCTATAGATTAATTCCCAATATAATCACTTGACTGTATTTATCAATATTTTCAATAGTTTACATTTGGATACTATTTCAGTTTACATGACATTTTTTGGACAGTGATAACCTGGTTACATTTTCACAACTTATTAATAAATTAATGACTCCATTCAGTGACCAGTTATAATAATCAGTATATATGATCAATTTCAGCAAACAAATTGTTTTAAATAAACGCATGAACTTGATTTAGAAATAGTTTCTAATTAATGGTGATTATGTCAGGCAGTTGAAGTTGATCGACTAGAAATCCTGTCTAACTTAGGTTTTGTGATAGTTAGTATCTATCAGGAAGATGTACTTGAACTCTTGAGGGAACTGATTCTCTATGTAAAATTTGAATTCACAGTACTGTTCAGCTCTATGTTCAGATACTAATCTGTTGTACGACTGAGAAATTTATATTGTTTGATTACTGAATGCCATAATCATATTGGCAATTCTTGTCAGTTGAATAACTATTATGAATAATACTTTGTAAATCAGAGTATTTTTCCTATGATCATAATACTGTTGAAATTATTGAGTTGTTCACTCATATCATCAGTTAACTTAATTTAGTAAAACAAATCATTAGATTTCAAATCAGTGACTTGATGGTTTGGCATTCCTATAAATATTTAAAGGTTCTGAGTTAGGCTCTTGGTCAGTTCATTGATATGCACTAGTGAGTAGTAACATAGTAAGACAAAACAGTTGTCTAGTACTTTCTAGATTTTTCAATTGTTATATAGCCAAAGTTAGATTTTGTTATAGGGAAATTTTTCCCAAAATGTTCAGTTATTGTATTTACAGGTATAATCTGTCTTTACATGAATAACTCCATCCTGTTGTGATTTTTCATGCCAACTTGATAATTGATTACTTTGTCAAAGTACAAAATAACAAATAGAGGGAACACATTTTCAAAACAGTTAGAAAATAATTTTTAGTAAGGAAATTGATGATTTTTATTTGACAAGAACATGAAAGTTCTTTCTAAGGTGCATACATATACAAAAGTAATGCACAAATACTTTGTATGTAATAAATAGTTACATGCAATATCCTGTTTGTAAAGCATCTTTACAATTACAATTCACGTTTAACTATGTTGAATATTGTCTTTCTATGGAATAATTTAAAGATGAAAATTTCAACAAACTTACATATTTGATTCAATGTAGAGATAACTTGAATTCGATTTCATTTTTACAGCTACACAATTGGATTTATGCATACATACATATTATGGAAATGAAGCACTTTCCATCCCAGGAAATAGAATCCACTCGTGATCATGTATCGTTGTCACTCATACACTTTAATGTAAATTTTAACCACTGTGCAATCTCTCGACAACAATGTACTTACACAATGTTTTCGATAGTAATAATTGAAAAATAAAGAAGGGTGATATAATGATTTATTTAGAATCACAAGAGTGTTGCGTAATTGATTAAATGATGAAGAACTATACTCTAATTAAAATGATTTTCAAATTAAAAGAATGAGTTATAACTGTTCCTGAGGTTAAAAGG
Organism: Schistosoma japonicum; assembly: GCA_025215515.1. NCBI lineage: Eukaryota > Metazoa > Platyhelminthes > Trematoda > Strigeidida > Schistosomatidae > Schistosoma > Schistosoma japonicum. The sequence continues at coordinate 13,201,655 of CM046061.1, read as the reverse complement.
AACAGGTACCGAAGTTATTACTAATTATTGAAAAGATGGAAGAGATTTATCAAACTAATTACAAAGTATAAGAAATTAAAGAAGACGTTAAAATAGGTCAGAAATAATAATAATAAAAAAAAACATTTATCAATAAGTGCGTTAGACAATCTTCATGTGATATAACGGTGGGAAGAATCGAAATCACAGTCCATTTCATATGAAACTCCCCTTCCCACGATTCGGTCTTTTGGGTTTTTGTATTACTTTTTGGTCCGAAATTTTATATATAAAAGCCTTTGTTTATTCTTAATAGACAACTTGGTACTGTCTCCTATTTACTAGTGTTTTGTCCCCTCACTCTCCCCCTCTGGGCAAGCCTAGTCAGATTGGCTCCAATCAGACTGATCAACGTCTATGTAGTCAAACCGTATAGATTATAGGAGCAGATTCAGTTAGTCCGTTCTAAATGCAAGGTTAGTTGTATGATAAATTGACATAAATTCAAAATGTCATAAGCTGAATTTCAACTAAGTGGTGTAAATGTAACACAATGAAAATGAGATTTAAGTTTAATTTCAAAAAATGTTGTACTTTTAATTATGTGAGATACAAATTAATCGGTCCAGGATGTTGACACCCTTCTAAGTGTAGCGAATCTCCATAGTAAATTTGTGTTGTAGAGATTGTTGAATGCCAATTTGATTTCATGAACTGGTCTGAATAAGACAATAATTACCACCTAGAGTTCTAATGAGAAGACGTGGAAAACGGAATTCAACCTTTTTGGGTATGAGACAGTTACCCACTAATGGCAATGAATCAGGTCGAATAAATATATAGCAAATTGACTGAATTAGAAATATTATCCGTTTGATTCTGGTTGGCTAAGTGGTCTAATGGTAAAATGTTAGTCTCAGAACCAGAGGGTCCTTGGTACGATTTCTGATGGGGTGGTGAATATGCTTTGCTGAAGAGTTCAACTCTAGGACAAAATACTTATCCGGTGCTTCATGGTGACCCAATATTTGTCTAATTCAAATCAATTCATGATATCAAAGTAAAAATCTCCATAGAATTTTCTAATTAAACAATAAAGTGAGAATAATGAAATTAAATTAAGCAATATTATCTGTTAGACTTCATTAGTGGAACTTTCAAATAATCTCATGATACTACTTAATAAACTATCTTTTACTAATTAGTTAAGTAGCATATTTTGATTAATAGTAATTATCATTTTAGTTTTTCCTTTTTAACTTGAACTAATTTCAATGATTTTTTTTTCTTGTGAGAGAAAACTTCGAATTAATACACACAACTATCACTCAACCACTCCCCCCCGCTCCCTGCCAACCAACCCCTACCCCCCAACATTTTTCTTCGCTTTATGTTATTTTTCATTTGGAAGTTTTGTTGCCATATCAAAATTAAATTTTATCTTACTAACTTTACAATGAAAATAAAATCACGAAAAATCAAATAAAAAAACACTACAAGGAATTAGATAATAACAAAAAAAAATTGAACTGAGACCTTATAACCTCATTTTGTTTTAATTTTTAAACTGTAAACTGTTTGATTTCTAAGTTTGTAACACCACACCTCCCCTTTATACCCCCACCAACCACCACCCCCACTACTCTACATTCCAAAGAAAAGAAAGAAAATTAAATTAGGCATATGCATCAATGTCTTAACTACATAGAAACGAATAGATTAGTTAAAGTTAATATCTAGTGATTGAAATACACTGTTTTTCTCAGATTTCATCTCTTTAGGTTATTAATCAGTAAACTGAAGTTTTGACTAACTACAAGGTTAATTTCATATTTGCATGCAATTCAATGCTTATAGTTAAGTAGAAATTAATTATTTCTTATTTTGATCAATAGAAATGAGTTTTCTTATTGAGTTTTAATTGAAATTTTCATTGTTTTAATAATTTCTTAAAGGTAACCTTATTCAATCAATCAATCAATTTGTCAAGAGAATTTAATAGAATAAACATTTCTTGCTTATATTTATCATAGATTGATCTCGGCAGGGTATCAGTGAAAACAATAGAATATAGAATAACTGTTTTATCATAATGTGAAACTTTTCAGCATTGTACACTCTAAATCACAGAAAGGAAATCAATCCAGTGCCTTTAGGTTTTACAGTGAACTATTTACTAACAGTGCCACCAAATCAACTTCCAACAGTAGATTCCCCAAGCCAACCAATTTTAGATTCCTTGATAAAGTCTAAGGGTTTGCTACTGGACGGTATTATATATAGACGAAAGAGTTACCCAGTATTTCTTGGTTTTCAGTCGTACTCAACCTAGATCAGTTTGTGAGGAATACAAATAATAGGTAAAGTACCAGTCTTTAAAAAACCATACCTCATTCAATCAATCAGTCAATGCCTGTTACCCCACGTAGAGCATAGGCCGCCGACCAACATTCTCTAACCAACTCTGTCCTGTGCTCTCCTTACCAGCTCTTCTCAAGTGCTCTTAATTCTCTTCATGTCAATCTCCAATACCTGACTCAGTGTGTTCTTGAGTCTTCCTCTTTTACTATGGCCTTTAGGATTCCAAGTTAGTGCTTATCCTATAATACAGTTTGATGATTTCCTCAGTGTGTATCCGATCCACCCCCATCATCTTTTCCTAATATTTTTCTCGACTTAATTTCGGTTGGTTTGTTCTCTGCCATAGGAGGTTATTGTTCATCGTATTCGGCTAACGGATCCGAAGTATCCTACGCAGATAGTTGTTTACAAAGACTTGTATCTTTGAATGATGCTTTACATAGTTCTCCAAGTTTCAGCTCCATACAACAGGACTGTCTTCACATTTGTATTGAAAATGTTGATTTTAATGTTGACTGACAGTTGGTTTTATTTCCAGATGTCCTTCAGTTGTAGAAATGCTGCTCTTGCCTTTCCAATCCGCGCCTTCACATCTGCCACAGATCAGACCCTCCTTGTTTATCGATGACGCTGCCCAAGAATGTCGAGGTTTCTACATCTTCCAGGATTTCCCCGTCAAGTGAAATTGAGTTAGTGTTGGTTATTTTGTATCGGAGGATCGTGCTTTTCCCTTTGTGTATGTTGAGGCCTACTGCTAACGAGGCTGCTGCTACCTTGTCCATCCTCATCTGCATTTTATGCTGTGTGTGTGATAGGAGAGCTAGATCACCTGCAAAGTCCAAGTCATCTGGTTGCATTGATGTTATACACTGCATTCCGAGATTGCCTTGAGATGTTGTAGTTTTCATGATCCAGTCAACCACCAGTAGGAAGAGGAAGGGTGAGAGTAAGCAGTCTTGTTTTTCACCGGTCATCACTTCGAATGATTATGTGAACTGAATTCCATGCACGATTCCACAGTGTATTCTTTCGCATGAATTCTGTGTGATGTTGACTATCTTTTTGAGTACACCGTAATGTCTAAGAAGACTACATAATGTTCTTCTGTCGACGCAGTCGAATGTCTTTTGTAGTCAAGAAAGTTAATGTAAAGTGGTGAATTCCATTCGATTGATTGTTCAACAATTAACCGTAGAGTCGTGATTTGGTCGATACACGATCGGTCTTTACGAAATCCGAAGTTTGTCGACTGGGTATTTCATTCAGTTTAATAACACTATGTTGAAGACTTTTCCTGGTATCGAAGGAAGAGTGATGCCTTTATAGTTCTCAGTAATCACTTGACAACCAGTCAGATTATGGTTGATTGGATTCGTCACAGATTGATATTAGTAAGGTTCCACTGAGAACAAAAGAGAACTGAACGGCTGTCTCGTCCTAGTATTGGACTCGTAAGCAATGCGTACCTTCTATTTCGCCTGGGGAGTCAAACCTGTGACCTTCAAATTAGCGCACACATAACCCGATACACCACTGGGGCAGACATGTAGAGTTCAGACTTGTCTGGAGTGAGACAGTTATCACCAATGCCAATGAATGATCGTCGCGTTGGATCACTAACCGATCGAGGTAGGAATTCTATTACTAGATCACAACCTAGTGGTGTATTGGGTCAGGCATTTGCTAACCTGAAGACCCTGAATTATATTCCCCTGGTGAAAACGAGGATGCATGCTGCTAAAGAGTCCCATACTACGGCAAAACAGCCATCCAGTATCCCTTAGTTTCCAATGGTATCCTACCATAATCAATCTGTGAAGAACCCAACCAACTAAACGTATTACCAATCTCCACAAACCACCTCAATTCAGTCAGACAATAGTTTCGATGACTAGTATTTTGATTTTGTTGAACATTGTTGTGGTCTATCTTTATTTGATGGGTAATGTTACACATTCATCTGCCACTAATGTTATTGATATGTACACATGATGTTGTATTCTGAAGCAAAGTTTCAAGTAAAATCCTCTGGATTTAATATCATGAATTGACCTAAATTAGAAAAACTTTTGAAAATCATGAAGTATTTTTTCCTTGTATGAGATTCATTCCTAGAATTATAGTAAGAAGTTATGGTCAGGAACGTTCAATCATATCAGATGTGAGATAGTTGCTGATTACTGGAAACTGATGAATTCGGGCAGTTAGTAGGATTAGAGAATCGATAAAAGCCAATCAGCAAACACATTTCGGTCATTGAACATAGTTTGGTTAGTCATGTTGATAAATCATCGTATTCCAGCTAATTTCAACCAAGAATTTGTAATCAGCCACCTTTCTTTGGAACTATTATGATTCAATGTAGTCACATAAATTTTCGATGGTAGACTAACTTAGGTTATTATATGATATCAAAATCAATAATACGAACAACAGCCAATTAAAATTCATCGACTTGGAACAGGACACTGTTGGGTGACCAACTGTGACACATTTTAGATACTATTAAAATGATAAAAATAATGTTATGTGGTTGAAGTTATTTGGCAGGAAACATTGTCTGACCTACATTTCATGCTAGTTGGCACTCGTTAGTTAGTTATCTTCAAGGAATCGGTGCTCTCTTATGATTAAGAAGAATTGAATTTCAGTATACCTAACATCAGAAAAATAGTAAGATGACTTTGTATATTCCAACTGATTTGTTAAAGACTGAAGCTGGTCAGTCACTGTTGTTATATGTGCATCCTGAGCGGATCGCCTCGATATGGCGATTATTCACAAGTATTATTTAACTTAGACTGTGACTGGGAAGTGGAATCTAGGACGCGCCTTTCGTCCTATTCGGGACTCGTCGTTTGGGTGTACCTGCATCCCGATGTTGATGTCCTGGATTAAACTTGCCAGTCACAATCTAGCTCAAATAATGCTTGTGAATAATCGCTATATCAAGGCAATCCGCTAAGGATGCACATATAGCAACGGTGACTGACCAGCTTCAGTCTTTAACAAATCAATGAGAATTCACAAAATCATCCTACCACCAATTCGCCCATTGCACAAGTGTAACTGTCTGGACTCAGTAGTCTAGTGGTGAACGCAATGGCGTTTTACACGAAACGGACTGACTTCGGATTCCACTGTAATCATCAACATCGGGATGCAGGTGCATCCAGCCGACTAGTCCCAAATAGGACGAAACACCCTACCTGGATTCCACTTGCCAGTCACAATCCAACTTAAATGATCAGAAAAATACCTATATTATAACTTGATCAATAAAGTTTGTTCACCAGCTCTAAATGACTACACAAACACGAGAAACGCTGTTACTCATTGAACAACAGTTACTAAACACTGTCAGCCTATAAATACTACTGTCTTCAAAATTGTATTAATCTTAACAAAAATCAACTAAACTATGATCGTGTGTGCAATATTGATCAACTTGATGCTGAATTTCCTAGAAGTTAAATTAAGGATTTGTGATGAGTTGAATATAATTATCAGAAGAGTGTTTTGTGTAAAAGCAGATGAAATGGTGCTATCAATTAAAATTCCATTTTAGTTACAGTATACTGATATGACATAGACAGCTATGAAGAAGTGAGAATAATAAAAATATGTAAAAATACTTTATGTTAAATGGTGAATAATTCTATACATAAATAATGATTATCTGTATACAGTGAAACAAGAACGATTCTATGGAGGATATGTGGATAATGACTCTGTTTATTTGCATAGTTCACTTACTAATAAACACTTATATCTAAGTTTGAAATTCTCACTTTCGTATAGTCCTAAGATAGCACTTAATCTATAAAGAACCGTATTGATTTCATCTAGTGATTTTGATGTTGATGCCTGAAACAAATGTGAGGTTAACCAAACTGTCATAAGTTGTTTTCATGAGAGCAAGAACAAATATTTGTGGAGAATAAGATGATGATTCATTTTATTTCGTTGGTTTCTCATCAACTGCATACAACCTAGAATAGTATTTTTACAAAATTAATAATTGAAACAAGTTTTTACATACTCATGAGAACGAATGGAGTTAGTTGAAATCGAGATTACATAAACATGTGAACATGGCTTAAAATGTTGGAGAAAATGCTGTGAATATATACAATCCAAGAGAAGGTACCAGAAGGCGAAATAGAGATCAGAGGTCAAACGATTACACAATAAGAGGTGGTTGGAAATATTTGAGAATAAAGTGATCAAAACTCAGTTATTAAACTTTAAATGACCTAATTAAACACGAAAGTTGAACTTAACCATCTAAAAAACCAATGATGATGTAACCAAGAAAGGATTGTTAAGTCTGATCAAAAGAGAAAACGTATTAAAAGAAACTTAGCGAGAGAATAATAACTATGAAAGCAATAACACAAAAGTTAGGTTACCAGGGTAAAGAAAGGCTTATAACAGTTTCTTTTTGAACACATAAGTTTGGTTTCAATCGTTTAATGGCAATTGCTTCGGCATATTTTAGAAGATTTGAAGTTTTTTGTCTATTGAACACTTTAAATGATTGATTATTATCAATTTGGTGTCCTGTGTCAATTAGATGCTTAGCGATTGCGCTGTTAAATGTCATTGTTTCTGTGAGTCGTAGATTTTTTGGAACATGTTCATTAAATCGTAGGTAGGCTCTTCTTTCTGTTCGGCCAATGTAACTGCTACTGCAGGTACACGTAAATTTATATAGACAGTTGGCGGTAACTTGAGAGGGATACCTGTCGATTTTTGATTGTTTCAGTGAACATGTTGTTATGTATTATATAAGCAGTTTTGCAGCATAATAAGTTCTCTTTAAAGCTGAGCTAAGTCTTCTTCTGATTGTTTCAGCAATGTCATCACCTTTAAAATCGAGTTGAATGAAAATAGATTTCTTGTGGACTGTAGTTTCATTTGGTTTATCAGGCTTTTGTTCACTGTATTTGTCAATGAATTTTTCGGGGTAGCCATTCTTTTTTAGATACTGTTTAATGTTAGTGAGTTCTGTATCTATCATATCTGAAGTACAAATCTTTTTGGCTTTGATAAACAATGTTTTCACTAATGCTATTTTGTGATGGATTGGACAAAAGCTATTAAAATTCAAGAACAGTCCATTCCACGTCGTTTTTTCTGTAGATCGACTGTTGCACTGAACCATCTCGTCGACGTTGCATGGCAATATCCAAGAAATGAAATTTATTGTCCTTTTTCTAACTCCATAGTAAATTGAATATCTTTATGTGCTTGATTGAAAATTTTCAATAAATAGTTAGCATATTAATTTTGTAAAAATACTATTCTAGGTTGTATGCAGTTGATGAGAAACCAACGAAATAAAATGAATCATCATCTTATTCTGCACAAATATTTGTTTTTGCTCTCATGAAAATAATAAAGGGAACAAAGTGTATGAAATGTCATAAGTTGATGGTTATTTATGATAATAATGATAATGTTAAAGATGATACTATCATATTACTATTATTCTGGTCTCTAAATGAATACATCTATTATTAAATGTAATGCATTAGATAAAAAAAAAAAGTTGAAATTCGTCAATATGCTACAGAAAAAGGAGTATGCTTTCCATTTAGTTGGATATTAATCACATATATTTATCTAAATTGAATTAAATGTACATTAGACAGTATAATCTTAATGTTAACACTTAATTTGTATATTTACACTGATTAGTTATTTATGTTATTGAATTATGTAATAATGACAATATAAACGACTATATTCTACAAAATGATATCAATTAAATATTTCTACTAATGAGTAATTTATTACATTAACATTGAATTGTAATTAATAATAAAGGCTGGGATAAATGTATTGTCGTAATTGAGAATTGTAAGTTGGATGTACATGCATTCCAATGAAGTCCGAATCCAGTATTTATCACTTCAAACGTTAACGAGTTAATCTCTAAGTTTCTAAGCTAAAAAAGCTACTAAATTATTTAACGAGTGTGAATCTCATTGTGAACATCAATGCTAATATGCATCAAGCAAGTATTGGTGGTTAGCGTTTTTTTTTATTAAGGTTGCTTTTCACGGGATGCGGTTGCTAACCCCCTGCCCAAATCTCCTCTTTTGTCCGGGTTTGAGATCAGTAGTGACCCTAGGGGGGCCTCAGACGGAGTTTAACCAAAAAGCACTGGATAGATGTTTCGTTGTAGTATGGGACTACACACCAATGCCCAGCCTAGATCCCGCACCTCGGGCTCCAGGTTGGAAAATGCTTAATTCTCTGCATTATTTATTTGAGAATGATAGTCGGAGGCATATGGTTCACGACGGGTAACGGGCATTGATTGATTGGTCAAAGTATACCTGATGAATGTGAAACAGAATATTTCCTGAAGTTCAACTGTATTCACAGTCAAAATATAGTAAAAACTTGTTGTAAACTCATAATATCTAGGTAGATGGCTTTGAATGCACTAGTATCAATAAAAACTGATCAAGTGATAAAAGTCAAATTCATACATGTGGAACAGTAGAGATAACGTGAATAAAATCATACTGTATAGATTGTTGCCATGGTAACTATTGACATATTTATAGATAGAAATTCATAGATGAATATTAAACAAACTGTTTAATTTTCTAACTGGGCAATTCATTGTTTTACCAAACAATTAAATTTATTGACATAAAGATAGAATTGTGATAAGACAGTTTATGTCATAGGATAATTTTAGCTAAATAAGCATAAAAAGCTTGAATGAATTGAACAGATGTTTCCTTGTAGCATATAATTTCTAAGCAAAGCTTACTCACAATTCAGAAAGAAGTTAAACTAATAAACTGTTCATCACGAGGAAAGTGTGTTTTAATCATACAGTAATACTGAATTTTGATTGAAGTTGGAAATCTGCACCGATGCAAATTACTATAGTTACGCAAATGTATTTTATTCACCATAATACATGAAGGTTTTCGTATTTGTCTCTGATGCATTCATAGGTGTGTAATTTTAGGAATTACTATGCTAAAAACAAACCACCTATCTAGTTTTCTCTGTTGTTCTTTAGTTTCTTTTCTATGATGTTTTTTATCATGTCTTACTACGTGAGGATATACGGACTGACTAAATCAGGCTTAATCAGTTAGTGGTTAATATCAAAAAGTATGGTATATACTTTGTACTCCCTAAATACAAAGTACTTCTTCAAGACAAACAAAAATCTATGTCTGCTCCCATTCCTTCTGGTAAGCAGTTAAAAGTAAATTCAACATTCGTGTTTCTAAATAATTGTGGAAGTATTGGCTGTTAAGTGATAGCTGAGGTGAATATCTCATAATAAAAGTCAAAAGTGGCTTATACAAGTCAGAACCATTTATAGTGCTATAATGAAGTTAGTCTAACTTTAAAAGTCAGGTGACAGGGATTCGACTCTATACATGTGAAGCCTTATCTCTCCTATTTTTGCATGACTAATAGCTCTCTGTATTTATTCGTCGATACATTTGAAAGTCTTCTGATATCTAGTGCTGACACCATTTTACAAATGTTGGAGTTCATTAAAGGCATGTATTTGCTCAGTGACCACAGTTTTAGTGAGTGTTATTGTCTTGAAGGTGCTTTATGAACGTTACTGTATTGTCTTTAGAAGTGTGTATTATTTGCCAATAAGAACTGGATGGAAAAAGTGTAGTTGTGATCAGTTAATGACTCAAATCTATAGTTCCATCAGAACTTATTAATCAGGATCCAAAATATGATTCACCTCAGTGACTTGACACGTTGCCAGATACGTCTTAGACTATAAGATAGCAGAGATTTAAATTCTTTATAAAATGATGGTAATTTTTGACGGAATGAAGTTTTCCCTGGTTGTATTTAATACCAATATGTATTGACTGAAACTTTCTTTTTACAATAAATCGTTCTGATCATCTTCATTTTCCCTCTTTCATTTATTCATAACATAACACATACACATATTCAATTATGTTTTAACAATTATTGAATATGTAGTTGCTTTCAATCGAGTGTTGTGAATATTGTTGAATTCAACATCACGAATAGCTCTTAGTGAGTCAACCATTGATCAACAGGAAGTACTGAATAGTTATTTCCTACTAGTATCCAACTCTTTAACAGTGCATATCCACAATCCACCACCCAATTTTGGTGGACGAGGCTGCTCAAATCCATTTCGAATTTATTTAGTTAAAAATATAAATCGTCAGAAGCCGGCTAAGTAGTCTAATGGCCAAGCGATCGCAGAGGAGGTTGAAGATCATGGGTTTGATTCCATAGTATTGACGTGGAAGTACACTCCTGAAGAGTCCCATACTGAAATGAAACAGCTGTACAGTACTTCAAAATTTTTGATGACCAACTCTTGATACCAAATTCAAATAAGTGCTTAATTATACCACTTATTGATACTTATACCTGATCATTCTAATGTCTAACTATTTTTATAATGTAATTTCATATACTGAAATTATTTACAAATGTGATTAGCTTTTAAATGTCTTCTATACATTTGGTGACAAAATTGTATGAAATTACTTGTTCGCATGACAACAAAAATGCATAAAAAGTCTATTATTGATCTTATCATCATCATCATCATCATCATCATCATCATCATCATCATCATCATCATCATCATCATCATCATCATCATCATCATCATCATCATCATCATCATCCTATTTTGTCATTGTTTTAAATTTTTATTTGAATAAATTAAAATGGTTAGATTTTATTTTTTAAAAAAAATGAGAAATTTAATCCCGAAATACTTAAATTTAATAAGTAAGCTTGAATTCATCTGTTCTAATGTATCTTTAGAAACAGTTTGATTGTTTGTATGGATTAATTTTGTAATGAAATGATTTTTGTCTCGTTGATTAGATTCGTCATAGATTGATGTTGATAGAGTACCATTGAAAACTAAGGAGTACTATACAGCCGTTTCGTCCTAGTTTGGGACTTTCCATTAGTGCACATAGTCAATTCTGCCAGAGAAATTGAACACACGGCTTTTGGGAATGATTAAAAAGATGATGAAAACTAGAAAGTTTGCTTTTGTTCTAGTATGTGACGTTTTAGTTACTATTCACCTATGAATCTTTCAGGTATGGAAGCTACAACCTCTAGACCTATAGATTAGCCCCTACCTTTCAGATTGCTAATTTGGCATCTAACTCTTATTGATCATCAAAAGGCAATCGAAATTGATTGAGATTAGAAACCGAAATCAGTGATAGTTATGAGTTCACTGTAAAGCTTTGATGTTCTAAGTTTGATAACTGGTTCAATCAAAAATAGACATTACCTCCGAGTAGTCCCTTTATAGAACGAAACGATTGTCGTTTTCTTTCGATGTTAACTGTAGTTTTTATGCTCCAAAATACCAGTGATAAATATTGCCAGTCTAAACACTAGATGATCACCAAAAATTATGATAATTGTATTACATAAATGACTCGATTTAACATTCAAGATAATGTTAGCAACTATTCATTTTGAGTTATGTTTAGAATTGTAAATTGGTGTTAAATGTTGGATAAACTTGAAAAACAGAACTTCACCTAAAACGTGTTACGTAACCATAGACAGATAGGAGAATATAATGAAACAATTTTTTTAGGTAAGTCCTTAGAATGTGATAAAACCCTGAAATCTACTACATCCAATCAACATCAATTCAAGACTTTTAAAAAAAGGTGTGCTACATCTTTGATTAGGTAAGCACAAGTTCCTGTATGTGGCATGTCTCCATTGAAAATTAACCATAAGTAACAGTATTTTCTAAATATAGGACATATATTTTGGAGGAACAGTTCTTTCGTCTTTACTTATTCATTCAAAGTTTAAGAACTCAATAAACTTTTAGGAAGCAGTGTAAAAGCGTTTGAATATTATATATATAATTACCAGTTTTATATATATATATATATATATATATATATATATATATATATATATATATACCAAGAAAAATGCTATTCGGCGTTGCTGTTTGGATTCCACATAAAGTCAAATATACAAGATGTATAAAGTCTAACCAAACAGCAAATGACTTCATAAAGTAATCCCAAAGCCCTTATCAGAAGATGTGGTCGGTGAAATTCAATCATGTACCACCAATAGTAGTATATTAGGTCAGCTAATATCATGAATCGATCAAAGCGGATTCTAACTTAAGTAGTGGCTGCTGGCCCTCGAGGTCATGGATTCCATCCCCAGCGAAGAAGCGATGGCTCACTACCTATAACTCGCTAAACCAAAACTAGCTGTTAACTACCTTCAGGTTGTCTAACTAAATCGAAGTGTAACTTCAGATTCGTAAACCACAACATCTCAAACTAGTAATTAGGATTTTGGAACTAACTAGATCGGCAGCATGACTTAGTTTAATCTAAAGTTGGGTTGTGGCTGTGAGGAGGGGGGGAGGGTGGTATCTAAATCGTGTATTTCGTTCTATCTAGGATTCATCAACTGACATTGTTTGAATTTCAGTGTTAATTCTTACATCTAAACTCGAATTCAGTACATTCATATCAAACACCACTACACCTACCACTAAGTCACTGAGTCCAAACAAGCACATTTGTACAACCATTATGTACATATAATTCAAAAAGAATTATATCTTCCTGTTAATGTTGTTATTATAGACTGAAAATAATCAATCTCTATTATCATATACCCATCCAGAAGGAATTACATTGATATACCAGTAATTCACTAGAATGATTACAACTAAATTGTTATTGAGAACATATTTTCACTTGACTCTAACTTCATTCTAATGTTGATTCATTATAAACACTTTATAAGGTGAATTAAATGAATTTAGATAATAAATAAGCATTAGATTATTTATTTATTTATTACTAAAATCATTAATTGTATCAGCTATTGTATAGAATCAAATGAATCTAATTGAATATTAAACATTTAAGTGATAAACGATAAGGATAAATAGAATTCATTATTCATCATGAATAGATTCATTAAATAGGTCAATTAGTAACAAACAAACAAAAAAAAGAGAGTCAATTAATAGATTAATTCACAGTTACAATTATGTCATTTACAAATGAAATTCACATAGTTAAAGTGAATAAGTGTGGCAGGATCAAATTTCAATATTTATCTAACTCACCTGGACCCAATTTTCGAAGTAGCAGGCGAACCTTCCAAGCATCATCTTGCGTTGCGAAATCAAATTTAAATAGATCTTTGTAACGACGAAACCACATATCAAAAGTGATATTAGAATCAGGATCGTAGTGGAACTCAGCAATACTATTAGCAACGCCGTCAATAGATGGTGCAATAGTAGTGGTAGATGTGCTAGGCTAGCAGGTAGATGCAATTTTCGTTTCTGCAAGCATTTGAATCAATTTAAACTGCTGCTCCAATAATAATTCCATTTTCGACGGATCCATGTTAGCACCAGCCTCGTCGCCACTGCTAAGGTTTCGCGAGTTTATGGTGACACCTAGATAACCGCTAACGAACGTAAGACCAGCGACACAGTAACAGGAAGCTAAGCCATTCCGCATCGCCCCACCCCAGCTAACTAGAGTAAGAAGTCCAAAGACGGCAAGAAGCGTTTATTCCACAGACAGCCTGTCAGACGACATCATCACACAAAACTCATGCGTATATATACAAAAATAGAGAGCGTCCTTGGAATGTTACAAATAGCGTACTAAAATAAACAACGAACCAATAAGATTCAGCGTCTTACCGAGTGGGAAACACGAACTGAAGGTGAGAAGGGGAATTTTTGGCGCGAAAACACGAAATTCAAAATTTACACAATAAAATCACAAAAATAACAAGTTTGCCAAGTGAGTTTTGGTGATCTAACATCCCCAACAATAAGATAAATGACTAAGATTATCTACAACACTTTTTAATGTATTCACTAGATGTAACTTACTTAGGATTCTTCAATTATTACAAGATACTTTCATATAATCAAACAATAAAAATAGTTGATAGAATCAAATAATTGAATATATATACTTGTCGAATTATTACTTAACTTAAAACTTTCTTAATCAATTATGGTAATTGAAAGAGTTCAATGTTCAATTCTTTAAAGATATGCAATATACAAATTTGTATTTCATATTGTTTAATAGAATATAAATTAACAGAAGTAAATTTTGCATTAAATGAATTATATTGATGTGAATAATTAAAGATATTAAGGTTATGAATATACTTGATTGGTATTAACAATAGAAAATATCATTAGGAATAAACTCAAGTTCTTAGCTGTAGGGATGAAAAAAATTTTATTATGAATCTATTACATTAAGTTCATACGCTTGATTGAATACCTATAGTCTGTTAATATACATTAGTGCATTGTTAAATCTACCCTTTTGATTCTTGATCATATGGCCGGTACCTTTATTAATATTCATATTTATCAATGAATGACCTAAGTGAAGAAAAAAAACCATCGTATGTAGAAATATCAGCCAGTTTTTAAGTTCATTCAATGGATGAGTACTGTATAATGCAGAATAATTGTCCTCGAAAGTTCCATTTTAAGTGTCTAAAGTTATATAGAATTTGAATTTTATATCACAAATTGATTCGGGTAAATAATCAGTGAACAACTGTTTTGTTCAGTGTTGAACTCATAAGTGCTGCGATTTCACGAATGGCTCCTGCACAGAAACTACAGGTTTTACGGAGAACACCAAACTGTTAAACTACTGAGCTAGCACACAATAAAATGAAGTTAAAACTACCAACTACTGAATGCTTGCCAGTTCCGTGGTCTGATGACCAAACATCTGTTGTGAAATCCGATGGTCCTGCGCTTGATCCCCTTGTGGAGTTAGGAGTACGGATTGATAAGGAGTCCCACAACAACAATTTTCATACTATCCTTTTATTCAGAATCGCCACTACTTAGTGATCAGTCAATAGACAGAATCGATCTAGTACGAAATCTACTATCATCAATCAAATTGATCATTTGGTATGATAATTGAAAAAATCGTAATCATTTTAAATTGTTAGTTACTAAGGTACAGAAATGACCGAATTCACACTGCTGTATAATCTGGATAAACTCTAATGGATAATTGCTTTATTGCTGAACTAATCAATATAAAGTATCCAGTCATCTTTCCCATTTTAATTATCTATTGGTTGAGAATGTACATAATGAGTTATCTTTTGTTCAAATTAATATTTTTCAGACGAGTAACTTTTTTCTGATAAGATATCCAGCTCCGTAAGACGATAAGGGTAATGTGAATTAGGGGAAACAATTGAATTCTTTGTAAAATCATGCGGTGACAGTGTTAAGTCATTCCCATTCTATTGTAACTGAATACTGTGAAGATTGCTGAATGTTAACTTGATATGACGAAATGGTTTGAATCAGAACAACCATTGATCACCAGGAAGCACTAGACGGCCACCTCATCCTAGTATGGAGGAGATGGATGCGTACAGCCGAAGAGTCCCGTACTATGACGAAACATCTATCCACTGATTTCTGGTTGTTTCAATTCAGACTAATTCGTGATCTTAAAGTGTTTTGTCTATCATTGTCCTTAGCTAGATCGGTTTATGACTAATGTTTCATTATGTTAGATTTACAATCATTCTAAATATATCCAGTGGTTATTTATGACAAAGGACCAATAGGTTATGAACAACGTTGAATTTGCACATATGCGCATAGGTCCAAATTTCTACACCACATTAGCACGATGAGATCACATTTATAAGCTTGACACCACAATATGATTCAACAGGAAGGAATAAATTAAACGTATGTACGGAAGAATAATGGAACTTAAGATCTAGAAGAATATAATGAGTGAATACGTGTGTGGCTTTGTGACCGACTCTGAACCATGTCATTCAGTGTCTCCAACTGCCCATCTAGATTGTCCCATGAACCTCAACCAGGTAGTTTCGACCTACAAATATGGCTTAAACAGACCATCAGAGATGGGAATCAAATTTATTTGCCTTGATGTGATATTCCTCTCTATTGTGTTATTTTGTTCCTTTAGAATTGTTTTGTCAATATTTCACCAATAGGAAAGTACATTCTGCCTAGTAGTCAATTTTTATTTACGAACTAATAGATGAAACTATAGTGTTTATTTGTTTTTGGCAAAGTATTTTTGAAGCAAAATAACATCATCAATCAAGTATGAACTCGTATACTGGGCTCATTGTGCTACAGTAGGATAATAGAGAGTCATTAGAAATATGTGGATGATTGACACAATGGTTTTCTACACTATAGAAGGATACTTCTCTGGAGGTACCTTGAAATGGCACTAAGTTACGGGGAGGTTTTCCAGATCTGGGTATATGACAACAAAGTCCAAGAGACAACTATTTGAGACTGACCATGCAGAGTTTCTGATTTGCTAGCTCCGTACTTTTTAGACACCATCGCTGGTGGAAGTACATGAAGCAAGTTAGTGTGCTTGTTTTATGGTTGATCTAAACGCACTCCCGCCGTTCGCTTTAAAAAAGTCGCTAGAGATGCTAGCCGTCTGAGAGGACGTTATTCCGAATACAGCCTCCAATTAGGATTTTAAGTTAATCTTACAGATATTTTCCTATTTATAAACTTGAAAAAGGAACGACTGTCAGAATAATAGTATGAATCAGTGTTTTATCAAAGCCACTGTTATCGAAAGGCTTATTAATTTAAAAGGACATCATCATTATTCTTTTATTGCCTTGGTGGCCTAAATTTCCTCAACATTTGCTTACGTTACAATACGTCTTATGCTTAGTTATAAAATGCTGAACTCTACTCAATTTAGTCTTTTGATAAGCCTAATTCTGTAATCGTATTATGCATACTGCTAGCTTCGATTTCCGGATTTGTCGTAATGTTTTTATCTAGAATATTCACATTACTCAACATTTAACTATTCGACCATATAAACATCTCTTATAATCCTTTCGTAATTAATGTTTCATTTACCATTCTACATTGATGAGAGCTATTCTACTATGACGATATCAAATATATATACATTTTTCTGGTTTTACATAATAATTATTGCTAATGATTGTAGGTTTGTAAAGTAGTTGATGAAAGAGACCACGAAATATATGAATTCGTACTATTCTTCTATGATAGTCGTTGTTAGTTTAATCGTTATTTAACAGATTTACATGTTTTGACCGAACATAAAGGAGGAGTGCCCCAGCCAACATAACTCGATTAGTTTATCATGGTAAGTAGGTACGGTTATCACATCAAGGTATCAGCTAGGATTGAAAAGAACACTGACTTTATCACATCATGTTATTTTGTATAATATATATATCGTTATGATACAACTTATTTACGAGTTAAACAATTTAACCAATTCTCTGCAAGTTTGGATGAAATACGTTGGTTAATAACAGTGAACGACCAATTTGATGTTTGTCGAGTCCTTTATAGTGCTGATCGAATTTTATCAGTCGAGTTGTAATGTGGACATTACTCTAAGTGACTCTATATCACTGGAACTATGTGAAAATGGAAAGTTGTTTTGGAGGTAGTTGGCAGGAAACATTAGACTTAGAGTTAGTGTTGTTTGGCATTCATCCCAAAGATGTGTCTGTCGGAGACCATGAGTCCCCTCAAAGATTGATAATACTCCGGGCTGATGAGACGAGTGCCGAAAAGCACGAAACTTAGGTCCGGGGTTTTATGTCAACTACTAACAAAACAACTTTAAATGAAATAGAGATAAGATCTAACTTTATGACTGGATATTTGGTAATGTGAGACTCTGTGTAGTCGAATGACAAATGAAGCATCGGAGTTAATAAATTGATTGTTAGCAATACAAGTAAAAGAGCATAACAACAACAACAACAGGCATTTAGAATTTATTCATGATAACACACGATGGTGTCAAAGTGGAAAACAATATTATGACCTGTAGACAATTGATAATATGTGATGGACAAATGAAATATAGCTATTCTTACAGTAAAATAACTCTTTTAAAGATATCAGATGATGATCAGTTAGTTTTACACGATTTTCAATGGCATAAATTTCATGCTTATCAAAGGCGCATAAGAAGATACAGAATAACATTATTTAACTACATTACTTAAAAAAAATGCATATTTTGTGAGTTAAATATGTTTTCTTAACAAAAAAACCTGAATAAGCCGGGAGGTGGAGAGGAAAAAGACGACTAACAGAGAGAGTAAGATGCAATAAGAAAAAAAAAACAGGAGAGCAGCGAAGACATAGAGAAAAAGATTAATTTCTAAGATATGAAATGAAATTATACTGTTGAACATCAACTGGAAAAACTAAGAATTAAGAGAGGCGCACACACCTACAGAGTGACATCAGTCAACGGGAGGTAAATGCACAGTACACTTACATGTTTACACATATATATAATAAAAGATACGACAGATTAGTCTTTACAGGAACAAACATATTCTCAACAATCTACAAGATGAGAAATATTGTCAGTTTACACATACAATAGAAAACAAATAAAACTGAGGTACCTCACAAACGTTTTGGCAGAAAATCAACACTGTCCAATATAAAAACATCCGGATGTAGTTTGTTTTATACAAAGCATAGTGTTTTCAATTAATCTTTTAGAGTAGCTTAATGATAAATAATAATACTACAACAACTACTACTACTAATATTAGTACTATATTTACTATGTAAACAATATAGAAGAAAATCCAAAAATGCAGTATATCAACGTGTTTATAAACAAAACCAATCATCTATAAGGAAAAAACTGCATTCGATTAAAAACAAGCAGTGAAAGTAGCAGAAAGTTAAATTAAAATGATAAAGTCTATTAGCACATACATCACTTTAAAAGATTAGGCTGAAAGTGGAAGTGGTGCCGGTAGGTCAGTAGTGAACGTAGAAGAATTACAATTATTTGTAAGATCCACAAAAAATAGCAGAGTCCGAATCAAATAATAATAATAATAATATAGGGATTAAATAGAAAAAAATGTCTATCAATCAACATATTGACAATGATGAAGACTAGGATGATTAGCGAAAGAAAAGAAAAAAAAAGAATTTAAATTTGCAATTATCTTCTTATTCATAGAATTTTACACTGGATGGTTTCAGGCTGATTGTTTAAAATCGTCTATAATTCGACAATACGGATTATTCAGTTGAATGATGGACTAGAATATTATAATCATTACTGGTCGTTATCTAAGTTGATAAAATAGCAATATGCCCCACAGATGATGTCGACTGAGATTATTACTGTAACGGTGGATGACATCGTTGTTCATCTAGACGCGTAGATTGTACACGTTGAATTAAAGCAAATAAATCATCATCATCATTGAGAATAGCTGGAGCAGAACATCGATTTGCTGAATTATTAGATGTAGCACCGGTTGAAGAAGTGTACAACGTTAATGCTCTATGTGGATTACGTGCTATTGTTGTTGTTACCGCTGATGTTGTAGTACACGTTGATCGACCAATTCCCCTAGAATCATGGCCACTAACAGTACTACAGTGATAAGTTGGAGGATTAACATGTGATTGGATTGATTGAGTAAGTGGATCAGGTAGATTACTACGTTGATCATTGATTCGTGTACATGTCTGTATAAGAATATTATAGAATTAAAAAATAAAAATATTAAACATTAGTAGTGAGGGCCTGTGATGATTTTTCGTGATTGATATTTATGATACAAATTTATTAGTCCTTGCTTAAACACGTACATTCTGAGGTAACTGCCTCAAGAGAGTATTGTGTAACAAGTAGTTGAATTCGAGTCTAAGTATAATAATCAACATTAGGATTTATCCAACTGGAGAATCTTAAATAAGGGAAAATGCGTTATGGATTCCACTAATAACCAAAATATAATTTCTATACTAAAATATTATATTACTTGGGCATTTTATGCAAAATATAAAGTGCGAGCATGGAACTCCCACCAGTGCATATTTACCACTCTACCATCGATTGAACCCAAGAGGTTCAGGCTTCGTGGTGAGTAAATTACACCTTTAGACTAGTGGGTTCTAATCAAATGGTTTACATTTTTAACTTCAGTCAATTTACGATACTGGGCGATTATCATCCACCACCGTCAGTAATACTGTCTAAATTCATGATATAGTCATGACTTCTTCATAAAACATAAAGAATTACCTTTTGACTTATACTTTACTTCAAAAATCTGGATGTGATGGCCAATAATACTCTACTAACCTTACTAAGCTAATCCAACTAGAATGGAGTTTCTAACCTGTGACTTAGTGGTTGGTTGTCGAATGCATTAAAATCACAGAGCCACTGTTCACATGCAACATTATTATATTAAGATGAACACATCAAAAACGATTAACGTAACGAAAAAAAATACCTGAATTCGAAATATCATTTCTAAAAATTCATCATCCAGATCACCAGTAGATGAAACAAGTTGACCACGACGTCCATGTGAACTCCCAGCATTACTACCTCCTACTCTTGTTATCCCATCGCCCTTGCCAGTACTTGTAGAAGAACCAGCAGCAATAGTTGAATTGTCAGTAAGAAGTCCAGTCACACCACCACTATTACTGTTAGTGCTATGGAATCTAGGTTCTGGAAGACCATCACTTGCACAACTACTCGTGGATTTGAAAACTGAATTCATTGAACCAAAATAACGATTATTAGTCAAAGAAGTAGTATTAGTATTACTATTATCTAATATATGAAGCCCAGGTCCAGAACGAAGACCAGGAAAGACAGATAGATTAGCTCGTTGATCATTCATTCTATCACCCTAAAAACATGATAAAACAGGAATTAAAGGAAATATGAGGAGAGATAAAATAGAAATTCAATTAGTAATAAACCACATTTGTGCATAAGCTCAAATCAACATACCGAACTAACACGATGAGAACAAATTAACAAGAATAGTATCGTAGTACAAACTAACGAAAAGGAAAGACTTAGTATGTATAGAAGTATAATGGAACTTCAGATATTGAGGAAGATAAAGAGTTGATTAATCTGTTCCACTGTGATCGATTCTTATTTATGTCACCAAACCAATCGCCTACCCACCAATCGAGATTATTGCTTAGTGGACACCAACTAGGTAATCTGTCCTATGCCTTTCACTTTGGGTAATTATGGTAAATGACCTTGTTGGAACGAATACAATGACTGAGAAACGAAGACTGAATATTCTGACATGGAAATCTGCCTCTAAACGAAGCTAACCCTAAGCTGGTAGAGAGGGAACACAAGAGTGAGCTAACCAGCTCAAAATGCTGAATTTTATATTTCATGCAAACTCAGATCACACAACAGCCTAAATATAGTAATAACGCAAAACAAACTAAGGGCATTAATGACAGGAAAATGAGGTAGTGGGTACATAATTAACTAGTTCTAGTTCATGAACGGAAAATAGGCTTTGGTCGCATGGTATGTTGCCAAGCTATACGAATGCAATGCATCGTCTGAATTCTAGATCAAGTAAATTTTCACTATGTTTAAATTAATTGATAACATGTTATATTACTAAAGTCCGGAAAATGACATATCTGTTAGTGGATCAAATGAAAAGTCAAAACAAGGGAAATACGAAATTGGCAGAAACAAAGTGCTTAGCAGATATGGAATCGAAATATACAAAATAATATTTCGAAAAATAGTTCTGGAAGGTCAATCACCCTTTGTAACTCATTCTTTATAATAGCCTGCATACATTAACACGGATCAAACAAACAGTCAACGATTGCATAAACTAATACTGTTTTTTTTGGCCATCCCAAGTTTTGTTTCATTTTACACTTATACCAACTAACATAGTAGGTCAAGATAGGCGGTAGTTGGTCATAAGTAATACATGTCCCAAATGCCTAAATTTATGAAAATTCACAACTGAACAACCTATTTCAAATCTTTGCGTAGGACTGTGTCTAACCTCAGCACTACTTACTCGGTTGTTCCATGATAAGCGAGAGATGTTACGAAGATAACTATAATTAAGGATCTGCAGTCTTCGCACCTCTATTTTAATGGGATTGGATAATGATTACAGATAGCACTTATATTTATATAGTGATTTCATTCAGAAAGGAAGTCAGTTAGTCAGTTACAACTAACTTTGGAAATGGTGCAAATGTGTGTTAGCCTAAGTTGTAGTATAAAATCACAACGACTAGATGAATTCAATAAGATGGGAAGTAAAAGAGTTAAAATAATCGCAACAGCAGTGAAGAAGATTGCTAAAATATTGAGAATATAGTTTTAGAAGACTGAGTGAAAAGGTATGCATGAAGGAACACTGAAACTGAATATCTAAAGGAGGATTGATGAAAAGATTAGCCCATAAATTATATGATGTGTCAAAGTTTTAAGGAAAGAAAAGACAAAAATGCAGGAAGAAATGTTAATTATGAAAATAATCTACCGAAATTTGAAGCAGATTGGTTAATGAATTGTTGTATAATCTGCGCATAAAGTATAAAATAGATGAATTCTGTTAGCGCAGATCCAATACTGATCTGCCAATAAAAAGTTCTTTGATTGGATGATCTCTGGTGAAGAGCAACGTTACTAGTCCAGGTGCGATATCGGACTTTGGACAGCAATAAGGTCAACGGTTAATTACTTGATGGACTGACTGATATCGTCCCTAGTCCTCCTCCAACTTACTTCTACACTAGTCAACATTGTAAACCGAATTGGATGATTTTTGAGTACATAAATGTGTTGCAATTACCTCAGTAAATGAAAGTTCAGAGCCTCATCAACCGACCTTGACACACTAGTGTAACACCCCGTGCCTAACCTTCACGGTACTCCAGCAATGTTCCGAGGATATGTCGGATAAAAATATGCAACGTATACATATTCCCTACCTTTATAGCTCACGAATCGTACGAAATGGACTGCTGTGCTCGAAATTATAAACTGCTAATTAGTGCTAACAAAACTCAATTACCTCCGTCACTAATCTGCTTCAAATATCAAAGTTCAACTATCTTAGCATTACAAAAGTACTGTTCATATTACTCCTCGATGTATTTCGATTAATGTTAAATGAAATATGTCTTCATAAAATACATTTTATATCTGTTTTTTTCAATTTGTTTCAATCATCGAAGTTATATGCAGCTCTATTTAGTACTTATCAATTATACTTTTCTAGCACCTAGACATATTGTCGTACAACTGCCCCCCCCCGCTACTTCCAAAAAAATTAAAACTGCCCTACCGTTGATTAATAACGTTTCAAAATCAACATAAGGATTTTACGTTCTTCTGGAATTAATGTCACTTGCAACTACCGATATCACAACGCTATGGAAAAGTGGCATATTTTTATATTAGTTCCGGATTACGTATATGATACTAGGAAAACATCAAAAGTGGTGATAAGGCGTTAAATCCTTATTGGCTTAGATGGATGAGACAGGTATTACGTATGCTAAATGGTTGCCTACCTTAACGTGCAATCATAGAGGAGAAAGTTTGAGAAAAGATAGAGGCAACCGAAATAAGGCACGACATCGGTTCATAAAGCCTTAGATAGTTTATCTAAATCCTGTTAATATATCTAAACAACCTGGTTGGTGTTCGAGTGATAACAGCTGCTAGTAGATGGAGACGTTGAGTGACACGAGTTAAAATCCAATGCAATGGCGCAGATACAGTCACATTTATCTCCTTTGGTGCATGCTTTTGAGTTTCTTCTACAGATTCAATGTTTAGTCCTTATCACTTTGATTGCTGCTACGATCATTTCAACTTTTTTTCATCATTCATTTTGTCAATTATATTTTAATTTGCTGATGTTGCATGTCAACGAGGGTTAGCGCATATTTGGGCAAGGTTGAATCGATAACTGGCTAACTGAATCTAGAGATTAGAACCAGTGACACTGATAGGTGGACAAGTTTGGAATCAGTCTCGGCATCGAAACTTCCTACTCACTAATAGTTTTCTTATTCATGTACAGATGGTTGGGTTATGAGATAGTAAATACCCATACTGTAAAGGAGATTAAAAACAATAATCCAGTGTCAAAATTACTACGAAACCATTCGGAGCATAACTGACTTAATGTAGGAGTGAGACTATTACACCGACTGTTTACTATTACTCAATGATCAATCAAAAGAAGTACCACTCAATGCGATAAAGGAATGTATGAGAAAATGAGAATTACCTGAACTCCCTCTATTAGATCAAAAAAGGCTTCTTCATTGGTGCCGATTTGATTATGAAGCGAAGAATTATCATTATCAGATGTATCATGAGAATTGGCAGGTAGCGATTGAACAGTGTTTAATTCCTGTGTTGAAGTAGTTGTTTCAGTGAACTGAGTTGGTGGTGTTCCTTGGCTGGTACGCAAATAGCACCGTTGTTCATCCATGCGACGAGATTGTGATTCTAATAAAAGTGAGAAAAACATTTCTTGTTGGTCCACTGAACGCTCTTCTTCAAGTAAAGGTGCAGTAGCAACTGCCACAGTTGAAGAACTAGCAGTAGTAGTAGAAGTAGTAGCAGTATTATGCGCATTACCAGAGTCTAAATTTTCATTTGATAGATTAGGATTCATTCTATTCATTTGAGACATAGATTCAATCGATTCTAAATTGCCTTCGATATCACCAAGATTAGGTATATCAATTTGTTGTGATAAATTTGGGCGAAATGCTGGAGCACTTAAATAAAATTCAACCTGAATTTGTTTTGGAAATAAATAACAATCATAATTTATCTCAGTATAAAGTATAACATTACATATATATATATATATATATATATATATATATATATATATATAAAATCCGTCTGTGAAACCTTTAATAGTACTTGTATGAATGAGCTCAAGAGGATCACTACTTGATGTAGCATAACTCCGTCAAATTTGTTTTCATGGTTTACCATTCAAAAAGTGCCATAATTTTGTAAAACCAGTCACTCGTGTACGGCGTAAAATCGATAACGGATGCACAATGTAGTTGATATTAAATGATTGACAGTAATCAATAGGAGTACCAATTCATTCAGGACTGTGAGTACACTTTGCTAAATAATTAGTATGAAACTTAAGTCCAGGTTACCAATCTCAACTGCTCATAACCAGTCAATACCCTTCTCCTTTTAAATAAGTAGGACGAGTACAGATGTGCGATTTTAAAAATGCGAGTTCTTAATACTTTATGCTGGATTCAGTATGCTCATGAACTGAATTTAAATTGAATAATGCGGCAGAAAAAAACATACTAGATGCTAATGTTTTTATAGTTTACGTGAAGTTAAATTACTAAATTGATAGATGGAAAACTCATTTACAATACTTAACATGGATCATACAAATATATTACCGAGACAGTAATCTATAACGATGCCAAGATATTTTTATAGTACTAGTTAAAACGTGAATGTTATCTAATCTGCATCAAACTGTGAAAGTGCAGACCTTTTAGGGCGACTGAACCATCATTACATAGAATTGTAGTCTTCAAAAGGTAATAAGCGTCAATGTTGTTTCTACAGCTCAGAACTTTTAATAGGGATAAAATGATGCGTTGAAAAAGGATAAAGCTAAGGATTAAAAAATCTAAGGACGAGACTGTAGGAATTTTTATTTTAGAACCACCCCCCTTGTTAAGCCTTTAACTAAAAGATTTGATTCAAAGGAGGATAGCATTAAGAATCGCATTCTGATGGAATTTCGTAGATAATAAGTCAGTCAATAATGTACATCATACAGCCTAGAAAAGATATACGCTAGCTTAAGTTTCCAAGTCACATTAACACGATGAAATTACATTAATGGGATTAGTATCACAATACAAACCAATGACAGGGAATGATTAAGTTAGCATGAAAGAATAATGGAACTTATGAGAATAGTGTAAATGCATCTACAACACTGTGGCCGATTCCCAGTAATGCCACTAAAACAGTCCCAAACTAGTGATCTTGATTATTATTTGGCAGACCCCAACTAGGTAGTATGCAAATACCAACTAGCATTGTGCGTGGAGATGAATGGTAGTTGGTCATACATAATATGTCCCAAAAACCTCAGTTGATGAAAATTCACAACCTCACAAACGATTTCAAATCTTTGTCTAGTACTCTGTGCCTAACCTCAGCATTACTTACCGGGTCGTTCAGTGATACGTGACAGATGCTATGAAGATACCTGTGGCCAAAAACATGGAGCCTTCGTATATGTTCTATTTTCGTAATTCATGTTTCGCATGAATATACAAGAGTTGTGTCTAATGCATTCATAATGTTGTTTACTTTATGGAACTAGACTTTCTAGTCAGATTGGCCTTCTGACGTTAATAAGCTGGACAGAGGAATAGTAATAACTTTGTTCGGTGTCAATTGAAGCTAGTGTTGAATATTAGTTAGTGAGTGAAAAGACGGTGACAAAATTATTAACTACATTATCGAACTTAGCACAAAATTAGTTACTAATTGATGGAATCAGTATTTTAATGGCAATTTATTTTAACACAATTTCTGAGAATAACGAGAATTTACAGCAGGAGAAACTAGAAAGTCCATCTTTGCTTATAAAATATATAAATTTTTGCCTGGTGGATAAGAGATTTGAGTTTTGCTCTGCCAAATTTAGGTTTTAAAACCGACTAGTATCATTAGTCCTTATATATATATATATTAGAGCTGACTACATGAACTTGTACTACAGAAACAGAGTTTATCACTATTGCAAGTACATGAAATAGGTAAACTATGAAAATGCTTACCATGTTTTCCTTTTTCGATTTTGATAACACAGGTGTTGGAACATCTTCAAAAAAAGAATAATATGAATTGAATCTTCAGTAATATATATACATATACATTTAAGTTGTGTTTTTTTTTACAATAAACTGGTATTGTCATGTCTTATGTGAAGAAACGAAGCATAGAATAAATACACCATAATGTGTTACTCAGTAATCCCATCAGTTAATATCATCCGTAACATACATAAACGACATCAACATCTGGGCTCAATAGTTCATTGAAAGATATGTTGGAGTTTGAAGCAAAAGTTGCTAAGTTTAAGACTTAGTAAGAACATCGACATTAGGATGGAGGTATATCTAAATGATAACTTATAAATAGGATGAACCACCGCTCTTAGATTTCATTGTGAAACACAATATAACTAGAAACAAATCACTCGGCTGTAATTTGACGTAAAAATAACAACAGGAACACTCAAGCACTTACATATAAAACTAGTATTGTTTATAATCCCACATAATATGCCAGTGATGAATAATAATCCAAGAAACTCTGGGATTCTTAAAGTTTCTATGATTTAGACAATTTATCAAATGTAAAGAGCTCAAAAAATCTCTATTATTTCAAAAGACTGTTAACCTGTTTATTAGATTTACTGATCAAGTGACAGATAAAAATGAACTGTTATCAGAATTATCAATCTCGAATTGTATTCGTCAAGGAAACCCCTTATTCCCCCCCCCCACAGTAGTCTTATTTAAATTCGTTAAAAATATTCTCCTGGAAATTACATTTGCCATACCAAAGTTTACAGGGAATGATCCACCTGTCAGGAGGTTCGTTTATTAACTAAAGAATAGACAAATTATATAGTTCTATTTGATGAAGATGCAGACAACATTCAAAGTCTCCAGAACACCTTAGGTAACAAACGGAAACATGTTTTGGATGCGTTACTATCCCTTCAAATATCTCGTCTGTATGTCGTCTAGATTTATTATTGAGAGTGAAGTAGTTGAACGTGGTGGCTATTTCACTTATCTTGGATATAATGCTAACACCAGTGGGTTAGTGTTTAACGAAATCTAAACAAAAATTCAGAAAGCTCGTTTGGGCTAGGCTGAAACGAGTTACTTGTAGAGTAAGCTAGACGTTCGTCTTCCAAACAAAGGACAAGTATAATGAGCAGCAGTACAGATATAAAACCCGAAATAGAAAAAATAAGAGGCTTGTAGAGGCTGTGAGTCTCTGATTATCAGTATCTTTGAAGCATCTCTCGCTTATTTTGAAACAACCGAATAAGCAATGTACCAACATCCCATCAACGGGATATATATATATATATATATATATATATATATATATATATATATATATGCGCGTCGCACAATCGTAGTTATCTGAACTGCAACCTAATGAATAATGTGGTGGTATTGATGTGGATGGACTAAGTTAAAGTGCAGTGTGAACATTAACACTGGGAAACAAGAGGCACATCGAGCTGGTGAATCCCAGATAAGATATATAACGCGTATTATGGATTTTATTCATCAGCTACAATTTAGCATTAGTTATTCCATAAGTGTTCTTTACCCAGCAATATTGGATACTTTTCTCTTCACTTAGTGGATAAGTGCTGCATAATACAATAAATTTTAAAAAAGACACCAATTCTAGCCCAGACTTTTAAAAGTTGCATTTTACATCCGGCAAATAAGACTGAACTACACCGAGCATATTCATTGAAATCAGTTGATAATAATTTTTAAAAAACTATTGCACAAGCCGAGTACAATGTTCAGATACTCGACTGCACTCAAATGTATGAAAGTCAGTCATGATACTAATATCCGACAAGACCTTCAACATTTATGTGGGACAAGGCATTCGTATTGTGATGAACCAATCGAATTACATTGGCTAGAACGCTAATCTTTCTAGGCCTCTATCATGATCAGTGTAAGTATACAACAAAAGCGTCTCCTCAATTCCTAACAGATTTTTTTATCTTTTACTAAAGAAATCAATATCATTTCGCTTCCTTAATGATGCAAAGCTTTGAAATTGTGCAGAATTGTACTTTATGTACCTTTATTCATTCTATTTGGATCCCAATAATTTTCCATGATAAAATAATTACTCCATTGTTTGACCGTTGCTGCTACCTGGACGTGGTAATTGAGCTTGCCTATAGTGATAAATGAGTAGAGCTATGCTGGCTGGAACGATCATTTATTTAAGTCATACCATACGAGGCGGGTCGGTTGAGGAGCAGACTAAAAGCTGAAAACCTAAGGCCTGAGGGAGAAATCGTGCTGCTGACTGTACAGAGGTGTAACGACAGTAAGGTGCTTCCCCCGCCCCTGGCAACCTGCATGACAGCGATGCTGCCACCTTGCAAAGGGAAGATGCGGCTAGTAAAGGTCGATCTTAACAATGAACAGCTCACCTTACTCCATAGATTTCCATAACCGGCAGTAAGGCCTCAACAAATAAAGAACTAACATGACAAAAACCACTCTGAAAGGATATGTATGACTGGTCTCAGGCAGCATCGAGGTCACACTCACGGGTAGTCAAGATGTTCTCTAATCCACTTTCTTTTTCAGCTGCCCCAGGAAGAACCCTTTTACGATGTGTGCAACCGAGAAGTGATAACCGCCATCATACCTCAAAAACACTCGAGATCACTCTGTTTATGAACAAATCCATTCTTTATTTTGTTCAAGCAACTTTCACTTCTTAGTTTGTTTAATCTGGTTAGTGATTTTGTTAGCAAGCTTGTGTTTTACGCGATAGGGATGCTAGCCTTATGCCCAACCCTCCTCCTTTACCAGGGCTTGGGACCAGCAGTAACCCTAGAAGAGCTGCATCAGTAGGCCTGAACATACATAAGGGAAAGAGCAAGATCCTCAAATTCAACACAGAGAGCACCGACCCAATCGAACTTGATGGTGAAACTCTGGAAGAAGCGGATACCTTCACGTACCTGGGAAGCATCATCGATAAACAAGGAGGATTCAATGCAGATGTAAAGGCAAGGAATGGCAAAACAAGGGCAGCATTCCTACAGTTGAAGAACATATGGGACTCAAAACAACTGTCTATCAACCTCAAAGTCAGACTCTTCAATTTGAACGTCAAGTCAGTTCTTCTGAATGGAGCTGAAACGTGGAGAACTACTTCAAACATCCTCAGGAGAGTACAGGTATTTATAAACAACTGTCTTCGTAAGATAGTGAATGTCCGTTGGCCGGAAACCATCAGCAACAGCCTACTATGGGAGAGAACAAACCAACTTCCAGCTGAAGTGGAAATCAGGAAACGACGTTGGAAATAGATAGGACATACATTGCGGAAATCATCAGACTGCATCACGAGACAAGCATTAACTTGGAATCCTGTTGGGAAACGAAAATGATGAAGGCCAAAGAACACACCGCGTCGAGAATCGGAAGCAGATAATAAAAGGATGAACAGCAACTGGAAACAGCTGGAAAGGATTGCTCTGGACAGAGTTCAGTGGAGAATGCTGGTCAGCGGCCTATGCTCATTCCGGAGGGGTAACGGGCGTTAGTAAGTGAGCAAGTAAGACTTTGACTTCTTGCCTTAAACTTTCTCCCACCATCTTTCTCATGTGTACCACTAGTGCTAATTATTTGAGTTCTCGAAATACTATTGCCGCGCTCTAAACTCCATTCTGATAAGTCAGTTAACAAGCCACGTTAGTTAAAACCTTAGGATCTCTTGCGATAGATGTTTGATGTGTTTCTATAACACGCATACCCTCCCCTCCAGAGTGTTTATTTACTTGACTTCACCAAGTCAATACGGAGAAACAGTGGAGTTCACCCTTCGTTTATTTATAGACCTGAAAACAAGCGCTTTGTGGCCTTGCTGGTCTAGGTATGGCACTAAGTTTGCCAGCATAACAGGCACTTTTCGAGTGCATTCCTGTAGACAGTCTTTTATGTGCTATTCGTCTAAATGGTATAGTACGTACTCGAGAAGATAGGCATACACGTCGATATCCATTTCGCGTTTCTTTCAATATTTCCACCACCACTGATTACAGTACGGATGAGTTATGAAACGAGTTCTACATGACTTTCTCTAGCCTCCTTTAGAAAGCTAAGCACTAAGACATAGTAATCACAACAGATTTTAATGCCCAAGTCCGTAGGCCGAATCAGTCTGAAAAAACATAGGTGGATCACTCGGGATCCCAGCCCAACTGATAGATAATGGAGGCCGTCTGATGCAATTGTGTTTGGACCGATCGATCTCTACTGCGCCGATGGAGGCTCGAAAAGTCATTCCGCCAGGCTCTGAGGCTGATGAAGAGCGATGGCAACTGAAACGCTGACTAACAAAAAGTCTGTGCAAGGACAGTGAGCAGTGGTGAGCAATAACAGTAAAAGCGATAGAAGCGAACGGCGGCAATACTCGACAACTGTCGCGTTTGATTGAGGACACTGGAAATCGGATGTTATTGGGACTACTCCCAAGAAAGTTGGGTCTGTGATCCACTCTCAGTCCATAAGATTGGACCGATGAAATTAGCACTTTTGGGAACAGTTCAACTGACTCGTAGCTATTCACCGCTTACCGACTATCCCCAAACTGCTTGAGTGGAAAACTGATATATGTCTTTCCCCCACAACTCTTGGTGAGGTTTATAAGGCTATAGGTCATTTGAAACAAGGTGGTAAAGCAGAAGAACCTAATAGGGTAACCCCAGATGTCTTGAAGGATGGTGGTTCACTTAAAGTAGGCAGGTTGAATGGTATATTAGCCAACGTTTGGAAACTGAAAGTCATCCTATATGACTGATTTCAATCGTTCCAGTTTACAAAAAGTGAAAGAAATCTTGTGATAACCACAAAAGAATAAGTTTGATTAACATAGTGTCTAAACTATTAGCTTATGTAATCATTCGACATCTATTTGAAGCTAAGGAACCAGGCTGGTTTCAGAACTGGTCGAGGATGCATTGATCAAATAATCACTTTATGTTAGATTCTAGGCATACTTCCATCGTTCGACAGTAGCGACATTCTTTGACTTGAAAGTTGTTTTTGACCCCTCAGATTGGGTTCTGTGGCAGTTTGTCATTAAAAGCCTTGCCTCAAAAGTTCAGTAACCTCATAAAGGTTCTTTACTTGAACACAACTGGTCAAGTTAGAGCTTATGGCGAGCTGTCGAGAGAATTGTCAGTCTCAAGAGGGGTTTTTAAAAGTTGTCTCTTACCTCACTTCCTACTTAATTTCGTCATAGATGTTCCCTTAGAAGTCTCACTTTCTTAATTTAAAATGGTGAAAATATGCAGAGCCCGATTAACACCTTGAATAATAATGTAAGCATATTCAGGATGCGTTTCGCTCCATCTAAATGCAAAATATTACTCCAGAACTGGTTTGCATCACTACCTAGATTGGTTACATGGAGTAAAGTAATTGAGTGCATTGACTACTTCATTTATTCGGGAAGTCTCACCACTCCCAATAAGTCGGTGTCCGATGAAATCTTAACACGGGTTCAGAAAGTTCCCTTGGCTCTTACCAAATTACGTCACTTGTGTCGTAGGCAAAATAGACAGATACAACACAGAACTTCGTACGTACGTACATTAGTTCAGGTTGCCATACCACATCAGCACAGAGACGCAACTGTCAGTTCAAATCCAAGAGTGATAGCGATAGTAGAAGTATTAGCAGTAATGCAGAAAATTAGGGAGCGAAGATATGATTCGAAAAGTATAATTCAGTGAGATAAATTTGAAAGGAGAAAGATAGAGAATTCGGAAGGTTAGATTTTGAGAGAACGCAAAGAGTGGATGCACCTGCGCCATTGCGAACGATTCTGAGCCATGTCGTTCAAGGTCTCTAACCATTGGTGACTTTCGTCTCGCGGACCCCAACCACGCAGCCTACATCTACCAACATGACTTAGTCTACTTGTCAGTGACTTCATCGATTTCTGCCATGTTTTGGTTTGGCCTCCTCTAGCTTTCTTCCAACCTGTTCCTACGCCGCTAAACATAGCTCGTCGAGGCAGTCGGTAGTTAGACATGCGTAACACATGTCCCAACCACCTCAACTGATGAAGTTTCAATACCTCATCTATTGATTTGCCATCCTTTCCTAGAACTCGTTTCCTAACGACAGCATTGCTCACTCGGTTGTCCCACGATACACGAGCAATGCTTCGGAGACACCTATGATCGAAGACCAGTAACCTACGAATGTCCTCTACTCTTAACGGCCATGTTTCGCTACCGTATAGTAGGACAGAGCGAACTGCTGCACGGTACACTCGTCCTTTGGTTAGCAAGCGGATATCTCGCCTGCGCCATAAGTGACGCAACTTGGCAAAAGCCAATCGAGCTTTCTGTATCCGTGCAAAATATCCACCTTTCAATAAAAGGTCAAGTGTACTGCACAGTAGTCAGCTCCGTTTTAACCTATGAATGCGAAACACGGGCCGTGAAAACGAAAGAAATAGGCAGGCTTCATTTTTTCGATCATGGGAGTCTTTGAAGCATCGCCTGAATATTATGGAACGACAAAGTAAAATATACTCACACTAGATATCTCGTACTAGGGGAAAATGGAAAATCAGTTGATGAGGTTATGAGTTCTAATCGGCTGAGATGGCTGGAACATGTGATACGTATGTCTAACCACTGCCTACTTCGTCGCACAATGCTGCTTGGTGAAGAAGTAGGATGGAAAAAGGTCAAACTAAAACATGGCACCAGTCCATGAAGCCTTTAACTGTTGGTCGAAGCCATGTTGGTAGACACTGATTATCTATTTGGTGTTCACGTGGTAATCGCAATCAATGTCTGGAGATACTGGGTGGCATGGCTCAGAGTCGTTTACAGTGGCCCAAATGTATTCACTCCGTATCTTCATCTAGACCTTAGGTTCTATTATTTTTTCATACACATCTTTACTTTGTCCTTCTCTATTGTATCCTATTGTCGTGTTGTTATTGCGAATTTGATCTCGTCGTGTTAATGTGGAATGGTAGGGTCTACATTGCTAATGACTGACTGATTGAACCACATGAATTGAAGTCACTTTAGTAATTACCCAAGCTCGTCCGCGTCATTTAGTTAGACAACATTCATCAATTTCAAGATTTTTAATATCTAAATAACAGTAGGTTTTACTTAGAAGCTTTCCGTCATCACGCTTCGAATACCACGAAAGAAAATACTAGAGCAGTCATCATGTGACCGGAATGGTTTGTCAGTAACGTTTGATTTCGCTGAAAGGTGTTCATATGCATGCATACCATAAAAATTATAGTGAAGCAACGAAAACTTACTTTGTAGCTGATTATTGACGATTTTTAAAATACCTCGATAACACCAAGAGATGTAAGGAAAAACCTTAAACTGACTATTAGACTAGAGAAACTTACATTAAATGATCAATGAGTACTGACCAGTGTAACATTTGTCTAGCCTTTTATGGTAGTGATCGAACTCCATCGGTAACCAAACCATTAATGCAAGTGTCGCGACATCGCCTGCACTATGCTGTGAAGGTAGTTAGTTTAGAGGTGGTCGGAAGGAAAACTTACTTCACCTAGGTTTTGAGCTGTCTGACACTCGCTAGTAGCAAGATATACAAGCAATCTTGAAGAAATTGACATTCACTAGCTGGTTTGAACCAAGGTCACTCAATTTTATAACCTGGGAGCGACCAAGGTTACCTGACGACTATTGCCGAACAATCAATCATAACATCTGTTTACTTATTAAATCAGTGGATTTAGATATCTGATATCAAGAATAATGACCGGTTAAATTATTGAAATTCCATTTGTTTACTGCATTTATAGTAATCAACTCATAAGTAATGGTAATAATAATGATAAAAATTGCACAAAAATAAATATTATAAAAGGTGGTTTATTATACTTAAGAATTTATAATATCATTATACCATACACTATTTGATATGTTTTCTAAGAACAGATGCTACATAGTATTACCAAGACCAAAATAGACTATAAATGATTGTCAAAATAACGGATTATATATGCACACATATAATTCATAGATTAACGTTAAATGAGAATAAGTAGTATAAAATAATCATAAATTCCCCTCCAAACCTGTACAATGTGTTCTATTTTAATTACAATTAATTCCTTTGATTTCAGTGTATTGGCCGACACTATTATTATTTTTATTTTGTTTACTTACTGACATATGTCCTACAGAGAGAGTGGTATAAGAATTAATATCAAAATTACTCATCTGATTAGATTATAACGTTTATTGGCTTATTTTCACCATAAGGGAGCTATGGCGTATAAGATAAACACTATTTAGCTGCCAACCACTGTTAAATAGTAAAATAATGAACAATGTAACCTCCATGTTGTAAGCGAGATTTTGAGCTTAGTTTGTGTGAAAATCATTAGGAGTGAATATTGTAAAATAGAGGAAAGTCCCATTCTAATAAGCCTAAGGAAGTCAGCCTATTTCAAATAAACATAGAAGACTGTCTCGGACAGTAGCTAGTTCGGAGGTAGTCTGCAGGAAACTCTGGGCATAGGTTCTGTATTATCTGACACTCGTCACGAAGGCGCACCTGCAATCTTTGAGGCAACTTATCCCTTCCATGTGGATTCAATCCCGGGTCACCCAGTTTCACAGTCGTAGACTATTACTATTAAGCTATTCGGGCCGCAACTGACCTTCTATAGAACTAAGCTATGTATATTGGGTGATCATTGTATAGTGACCAATTTGACGTTCGTCAAATCCTTTATAATGCTAGTCGAATTATATCGATCGAGTTGCAATGTGACTACTAGTCTAAGTGACTTACCTACCATAACTGCCACTATGTAGAGATAGGTGGTTTGGGCTAGTTGACAGGACACCTTGTGCCTAGGTTTGTACTACTTTTAACTTGCCAGTAACGCGTATTTCTCGTCTCTACATAGTCCTAGCGACGACGAGTCACTTAGACTTGTGGTTACATTATAACTCTATTGGTAGAATTCGGTCAATGATCTAAAGTGCCTGTTTAACTTGTTCAGTTAACGCAATTCAGCAACTGCCCCGACTTCCTTAAATTAACGAAAGTTGATGACGATAGTTACGGAATGAACAGCACAACTTTCATGATTACCTTGAATACTTATAAACATCTCTATCGATAGCCACTAATAATTATGATCAGATTGCTTTTAAAAAACGAAAATCTCAGCCTGTAGCTATGGCTTCTAAACAAATATTAGGCATATTGACAAGCCCAAAATATATCGTAGGTGGTCTCAGAGAGAGTCGAAAGCATTCCATCCTACACTGGACACGTCAGATGCAGACACATCAGTGTTCACTACTGTGATGTTAGTGTCCTCTAGCTAAGACATATAAACCAGTAATCAGCAATATCCCCTGATACCTATTGTAATCAGCGAAAACGTTGGACGAAACCGCCTTAACACCGGGCAAATATACATAACAGAGAAATAATAACGTTGCTTGACACTGCGATCTGCCTACTACGTAGTGAAAAGACGGTCAAGGCAAACAGATAACTGACAGACCGAAATCGAATACGAAGAACCACAGCATGTAATAATTGTACCAGGTTATTGAGCTAATAAGCTGCGAGTAGTGTTCCCGGATTGCTGAGTGATTTACGGATCAACAGATTTCAATTATGGATAGATTAATCACACTAACATCGATATTGTGCTAGCTTTGCACCCTGTCGTAACATTTTGATACAGTATGTTTTATAGTCCAATTTAAAAAAAAACATGTTGACAAACGGGTAAATTCCAAAAGTTTAAGCTATATTCTGTGACATATGTTATTCGACTATGTCAGTACAGAGATGAAACATTAAAAGATTTACGAAAAAATCTATGTGTTATTGGTCACAAGCAGTTATTCCTTGGGCATAAAAAGTTTTCAGCCACCAATCTTAGTTATCGCTCAGATATCAACCAGTTGGTAGTCTGCATCTACCAACTAAGTTCAAACTCACAAAATGTCAATAATTAAACTCACTTCAAGAAAAACAACAGTAAAAAGTAAGTACTGACATGATGAAATCTGTCAACAGAACTTACCCAAACAACCCATTTGTGAGATGACAGTTTGTCCATCTTCAGTAACAGTTACAAATTCCACTGTCTCAAGTATACCTTCATAATTTTCAAGTAATTCATTTTCTAAATCTTTATCCAATTCCAAGTCTAAATCATCATCATCATCATTATTAATATCATCATCGTTATTGTTAATAACTTTATGTGTATATATTGGTAAGTGATTTCCAATAGTTGATTGATTAATATTAGTTGTTGTTGCAGTAGTAGTTACAATAGATTGTGAACTTTTTAATTCTTGTATATTAATATTATTATTAATTGTATCGGTATGAATTGTTTTCGACAAAGAATTCGACAATGATTGTGAAATTAATCCATTTATCAAATTACTAGAATTTGTCTCATCAGTAATATGCAGGCGATTATCATCAGATGAATTTGTACAATTATTAGGTGTAATTTTACTACTTGTTATAATATTAGTAGTACTGGTATTATTGTTGTGATTGGTACAATCTGTACTGTATGATAATTTATGTTTAGTTAAAAAAGGGATATTTTCATCAAAAAGTAATAATTTCGAATCATTTATATCGGATAAACAACGATTCTGTATAGTTAGACTTTTTGTCTGTGAGTCTACTATTTCATGTTGTTGCCCAATAAGAGTAGGGCATTCTGTCTGTTTACTTATCATTAAACTACGGATTTCACCAATCATCAATTGAGCTGTTGTATAACCTGTATTATCGCCCAACTATATATCATCGCCATATACAAAGATATACATTTAAATAGATTGAACGTGAGTTGGAACATAGGTGTATGCATAAAGGACATATAGATATGCATACATAAATATTTATCCAAACGACGTGTTCATCCAACAATATTTAATTGAATGCATACATACACAGTAAGTCGGATCCAGTGAAGATGTAGCAGTAACAGGGAAAGTAATGCGACGGAAACAAAAAGAGAAAAAAGTCAGTGAATGGTACAAAATCCTCAGCATTATATACGCATAAAGAATATTCGTTTCGATGTATTTTCATCAGATTATGATATTTGACGTGCATTTTTAATATAACATTAACTTCAATAAAGTTTATGAGTCAATTTAGATTATTATTATTATTATTATTATTATTATTATTATTATTATTATTATTATTATTATTATTATTATTATTATTAGAATCACAATCAATAATATCAGGATGAAATAAATGAACAATCTGAATATAAAATCGAAATTGTTTGACTGGAAATTACGTAATGTACAAAATGATATGGAAATGGGGGTGTGTTAATTAAATTCTGAACACGTATTGACGAGATGAGCAATAATGACAATAAAATAAGTTTATGGTAATACAATGAGGAGAGTCTATATGAATTAGGGAAATCGTATAATTAGAGTTGAATTGTGACCAGTAAGCTGGAACTATGACACACGTTTTGTCGCATTTATGGCTCGTTAGCTGGATGTACCTGCATCCCAGTGTTCATGTTTACACCGGAACTCGAACTCAGTTCGTTTTGTGCCAACCGCCACCTCATTTACTACTAGGCTACTGAGTCTCAGTGTAAACATCAACACTGGGACGCAGGCACATCCAGCTGATGAGTCCCAAATAGGACAAAACGTGCGTCCTGGATTCCGCTTGGGAGTCACAGTCCAGCTTACATAACACTTGTGATATGCCGTTATATCGAGGCAATCCGCTTAGGATGCACATACATCAACAAAGACTGACCAGTTTCAGTCCATGAAAAATCAACGGGGGGGGATCCCAATACATCCTAATTAAATTGTATTATCTTAACATTAAATTGGCGACTGGCCAGATGTTGGCCACGGTAAAATATATGACTGAGCAGATTGACTTTGTATATAAAGCTTCTATATTTTTTTATTCAGTCAAAATTGCGATTACTTCTGAATTTTGAAAAAAATTCAATCTGACAGGTTTTAACAAACAATTACTTATTTAACAGACTAATGAAAACGATTGATTTATACTGGCGGTATGACCAGTTTCCAACAAATAGGCGAGTAGTGAAATGTTTACTGTTCTGCGCCATGCTACTCAACCAGTCCCCAACCACTAGTTACGACAATTGAACGGACCCCACGCATATAGTCGACATCTACCGTAACGATTCAGATCAACAGTTAACGACTTTATGGACAGATGCCAAATTTCAATTTGACCCCATTCCACTATTGCTACTACACCAGTCAACATCATGCATCATTGTAGGAGGGAATTTTGGAAAACTCAAAACTCCCCAACATAACTAGTTACGTTGAGGCATAGTGTGAAGTTAATTAACGTATACTGAATACTCATTTTTAACAATTCAAAGGCACTCGAAGTTTGTGTACATAAAACACATTAAAAATCTAAAGATAGGATGAACTAGTTCTATATTGTGAAAATTCAAATTGGAGCATGATTGGAAAAGTTTCTACCAATGTAACCGACATAAAATGATTTTTTTGTAAGTATAATGGAAGATATGACATTATTCTTCGGAACGCGGAAACGTTTTACTTTATCATTACCCACGATATAATACGGTCCTAGCTACAAAAAATCAAACACTGGCTAGCCGAATACATGTGTAGTGACTCTTACCCAGTAACTTCAGTCCCAAAAATCAACTATTGAAAAGAAGAAAGGATATTAGATGTATATTCTCAGATCTACTTAACGACAACATACGACGAGATAGGTAGGTATTACTCTGTTTTATAAGTGTCCTTGAGAATCAACCATTCAGGAGGTGAGATTTGTAGAGATTTATTCGATAGCGGATGTGCAGAAGACTTAAAAGTCCCAAATGGTGCTTACTGAAGTCTTTTTGGATGATTTAGACAGATTTTTTTATAAGTGTACATTATAGAAAAAACTGCAACAAACTCATTCGGATAATCGTGTCAGATTAATGTTCAGAAGTACAGCTGATAGAATAAGAACGAATCATTCGATATCATGGTAACATTTTCATTTTATAAGCTACGAGTTTTTAACATTAAATAGAAGTATGATTCTTGATTTAACCACACAAGAATATATATACAAACTCGAGTTTCAGAAGCATTCAAGTGGTGACTCAGTGATAATGACTTTCAAATTTCCCAAATAAGTCATAGGTCTGAACCTCTGTAATAACTCGTACTTGATAGCTTGACTAGCCGCAGACAACTTTAGCACTCGAACGCCTTGAACCCTCCTAGCCGCAAATCCAGAAGTCGAGTAGACAGGAACTTTATTCCAGTAAGATAGAGAGTGAGTTATTTACAAAATATTCGTATATTTATAGTTTTCTGAAACAATGAAATCAGTATTCTAATCCATCTAATTTGAACTAAGTAGTTTAAACTGTTTCCCAATCAGGACACGCCACGTTGAGGTTCTGGAAGGTTGTCAATCAGTGATTGGATGGAATATCTCCGGCTCTTTTAAGGGTTCTAGAGGCTTCGTTGAAGTTTCTGGGAGCCGTCCTAACAACCACGCTCTACCTAATTCGGTTTCGGAAACTGGATAGTATTGTAACTAGACCCCACATTTAAAGCATGGTTGAAAGTTAAGTACATGAATCCGTACTCGGCGGATGCATTTAAAACAATCATTACAACAATTCGATGGATAATTTGAGTTACAAGACGTACTAAAGGGACAAGGTGACTCACCAATATTACACAGTACACAAAGAAAAACGAACGGTTGTGAACTTACTTACCTGACGAGCGATTCGACGATGCCGTTTAGAGCAACGTAAAGCTAGATCGTATCTTTTCATAGCAGTATAAGCATTTGCCAATGACCAATGTGCACGACCTTCACCAATACGATCAAGTAAACCACGAGCGATAACTAAGTGTCTCAGTAGAAATACAACGGCAGTGCCTGGATCTCTTAACAGAATATATGTATTACCCAAACTGAAACAAGCTTGAGCTTCAAGAGATGTATCCTTTAAACGTACTGATAATTGCAATGCTTCTCTTTAA
The DNA here is from genome assembly GCA_025215515.1 of Schistosoma japonicum. Taxonomy (NCBI): domain Eukaryota; kingdom Metazoa; phylum Platyhelminthes; class Trematoda; order Strigeidida; family Schistosomatidae; genus Schistosoma; species Schistosoma japonicum. The sequence continues at coordinate 13,160,438 of CM046061.1, read as the reverse complement.
AAAACAATAAACAGGAAAGGGAATTTCATGTAGAAAAAATTCAGTTAGAACTGGTTGATAAAAGTTTATTCAATCAATAATAAGCAATGTAGACCCCGGTACTTTAGTTTATCGATCCAGGTTCCCATACCATATTAGCATAGCGAGGTGAAATTATCAGGATGAAACCAGCGCAACAGTAGTAATCGTGGATGCGCACCGCTGAGGAGTTTTATACTAGGGCGAAACAACTGTCCAGTATTTTCTGGTTGCCGACGGATGTCCAACTCAGACCAATTCGTGATATCAAATTATAAAATGAATGTTTGTATTTGTCATAGATTGATTTCAATCGGGTGCCATTTGAAAACTAGCCGGAACTACATAAGTGTTTCGTCTAAGCATGAAACCCCACAGTAGCGCCACATATGCTTAACCAATAAAACCACTGGGTTAATGACAAAATCCTCACTTCACTTAATTCGTAATATATCGTGACTATCATCTAATGTTATTACTGACAACTGCCTCACTCCTGGGTTATCCGATCGCCAACCACGACTTTTCATAGGAACTTGGAGTCCCGAGGTGATTATTATAGCTAAGTTGCGAGTCAGATCCCTGGTAGGGAGGTGATTGCTCACTGCTGTGGAATCGCATAAAGACGAAACAGCTGAGCACTACTTCTTGAATTTCATTGGTACTCAACTAAGACCAGCCTGTGACGAATACAAACAATGAATCCATATAATAATCCACCAATGAGAAGCCCTCAGAGATTCTCCTTCATCAATTGCTACCTTGTCTCCCCCCCCCCTTGTATCCAACCAAAATAGATGCGAAGAAAATAAAATCTCACCGGTAGTGTTCCACAGCTGAATTGAAATCAGCTAAAAATATGAATGCATTGCCAATATTACTATGAGCGCGCCGCTGAGCGGCGAGATCACCGAATTCTTTTGCAATTTTTAAACGCTAACCAAGGATTTGTAAAAAAAAAAGAAATGAAACAACAATATAAGAGTGATCAGATAGTAAATTAAACAGAGAGAAAAGTTAATGTTATTAATGGGCTAAAGTATGTGTACTAATTTTTAGTGAATCATCTGGTCAATCATAAACGACGTAGAACAAAGCACATACACGGATCAGTTCAAAATGCATTGCAATATTAGCAAGACGAGATCAAGTTAACAAGATGAGTACCAGAGCGTAGTACAACAAGATGGTATGAAAAGATATGTGTGTGAAAAAATAATGGAACTAAAGACTTATAAGTTAAAGAGCTACTACATTGGCGCGATTGTGAGAGATTCTCAATTGTCACCTAGTGTCTCCAATCAATAATCATGATCTGCACCTATTAACATAGTTCACATCTACAGTGAATGATTTCATGGACTGCTTATACATTCTTCTATCGAATTTCTAAGTAGATCGGATTAAGACAAATATGCTTTTATTGTGTGTGTACTTATAAACTATTTGGTTTACAGTAATTTTGTATTCATTCGATTTGTATAGACTATAATATTCTATTTATAATATTTTGCGGTATTTAACTGATGCATATAATCATGTGTCGTTTTGAGACAGAATAGAATACCTGAAATTAATCTTTCTGACTCCTCTCACTCATATTCCGAATGATTTTTAGGGATAGAAGAATTTTATTCTTCAAGTGGCTTTATTTTGTTTGTACATTCATAGTATTGGACAAGGTAAATAACATTCGTGTTACTGTTTAGTGAAGGTCAGCAATAAATAAAACATGGTAGGAACTTATTCGAAAGCGACATTTTAACTTTTTCCAAAAAATTATTTTAATGAAACAATTCTATCATTTGAGTATAATATGTCGATCTATTGAACAGCATATGAGAAAAGAAATTTCTGATAAGAATTTGGCTTAAATGAAACCAGGATTTTAGGTCTTTATTAGTCAGTAGTAAGGCAGAAATCAAATTACTCTAGATTTTGGTTAATACTGATAAGTTGTGGAGTTTATTGGCTAATTTATTCAATTGTTGAATCAATCAATTAACACAAAGCATTGAATCATTTATTGATTGCTACTTCATATTGCACGTAAAGAGTTGAAATTTTCCCAATAGCGGGCTAAAAACTGCGTTCTATGATATTCAATGTCTCAGTTAGGTGTATTAGGTATAAGAGTAAAAGGAAGTGGCAATCATATTTGTTGTTCTCAGTTTAAATCCATTCAAATTATTAAAATTTACTCAGCCATATCACTTCCATTATGAATACTAATAGCATTAAGTTTTAACTTCATCAACAGAATGAAATCAACATTAAGGACAAAACAAATATGGCATTGGTCACCCGTTAGTGATTAATCAATGTAATAGTTTTAGTCCTACAGGAGGTCAGTCGTCGTCCGAATAGACTAGTAGTAGCATGTCAGTTTATGAAGTTGGTTCCGATCCCACAAAGATCATCAGTTTTCTCAAGATTCCATGTACACCTTTCAGACTAGTGCCAAATAACACGAAACCTAAGTGAAGTAGGATTTTCTACAGACCACTAACAACTTAACGACTATATATGTCATATTTGAACTCTCAAAGTACAACATGAACAACATCTGTTAACTTGAACACAAAACAAATATGCATGGTTGTTGCAACATCCACTACTGATCGAAAAGGTGTTTCATTTCCATTTACCGACTGACTATACTAATTTCTTCTGTCTACACCAAACTCATTAATTTTGTTTGGATAAAAGTACAATTTGCAGACTAAATTTAGTGATTATTCAAATGTCCGCAACGAAATACTGGCTTAACTAATCAATGCTAACCCAGAAAACCTGGAACTAGCCAATTAGAAGTCAGCTATTCTAAGACACTTTTATACTACTAAGAATAAAAATCAGTTTTTGGTTGCGTAAACTAAAAACTATTGCACCAATCTTATCAAATATTAGGTTATCGCTAAGCAAATCGTAAGTAACACAAATCAATGTTGTGTAACTGTAATTATAAATCTTAGCAAAAATCATAACCCTAATTCTATACCTTAATACTGTTTTAGACTTTGTATGTCAGTTGTGAAATTACAAATTGTATCGTTACAGTATGTCTTTATTCTAACTGGCTGATCGGGAATAATACAGTTACGGTCATTTGCGCTTCGAGATTCATTCTAAGTCTAGAACAGGAATTACATAATATTCGGAGGCTCCATTATCGACTCAATCATAACAAATTAGCTCAGTTGATTTTGCAACGCCTAAAAGATTATTCGCGTATATATAAATGTTTCAGAATGTGGGTATTATAAATGTATCAATACAGGAACAGATACGTCGTTGATCCTTCTATCTCCAAACGGTAAAACTTCCAGAAAACCCAGGTAAATTCATTGATAACGTATAAACTCTATACTTTATACAATATTATTATTTTCCAAGAAAAGGGAAACACTTAACGATACCACCTTCTAATCGGTTAGTAGTCAGTAATAAAAATATGTAACTATAATTTACTCGATGGTTCATTTAGATTTCTCAGATTGATCTTGATTAGACATAATGACTATTTGTCGCAAACAGTTTACGAATAGCTAAATTCCATCTTTAAGTTGGACTTCTACCTTCGTTGTTTGGAACGAATAAGGTCTCAATTGAAGTTACGTAATTGAAAATAGTCAGTATGAAACTCTGCTTGACTTAGTATTGTGTTAATTGATACTCATTAACAAGGTTTATTTACAACTCTGATGAGACTTTCGACCTTGAGGAGATTTGAAACTGAGTCATCCAGCTTCATACGCTGAGATGCTGCCGCTAATCTATTCAGATCGTCATTGACTTCCTGTTAGACTGAGACATTCACATTGATTCATCACCAAGTAGTGATCTATGTTATGTTTATCTAGTCCTTAATCTTGATCGATAGAATTCGACTCTAGCCACCAAGAATTAAGACACACAGCACACGATGTCTAGTCACGCAAATAACTTGCAACACCCAAAAACGAACGGTAGAATTTAATCACCACAAAGGATTAGAAAAACATTAATCCCTGCTCGGTGACCAATCAATATAAAGTGCTAACTAGTCTCAATAAGTTGAAGAGTCTGACTTCGTAGAATGCTTGAAGTAATGGAAACGAAGATGTGATAGTTGTATTTACGTAAACTAAGATTCATATTTATTTCTTACTTAGTACTAATGGGCACTGAAAATGTACGGACCATACATAATTAAGTGGGCTAGGAAACTCCATGGATGACCAAAACGACACAGGTGTTTTGATTAGGGGGCAATTCCCAGAGCTTAATCCACAAGGTAGTAAAACATTGTAAGAAGATGCTATTCCATGATAAGTAGTGATCAAAATAAATTTATAAGCTATTTACGTCCTCAATGATCTTAAAACCAAGATTTTCCACCTCCCCTAGATGAACTCTTTGTATTCACCAACTCAGTTTAAGCACTGAATATTCACTATTATCCTTTCACATTGCAGGCAACATCATTGCGTGAAGGTGATGGGAAAGACTTCCCTGTTAGGGGCTATAAACGAGTGGCTGTATAAGGGAGAGAAAGAAGGTGTCAAATCTCTCCACTTCCGCCGTACTACAATATTATGAGGGTTGACATATACTGAACTTTGTGGAAATAACGGTTTTTTTAGTATTTGTGAATAAACGAAAAGTAACACTTGTACAACCATAAAAAAACAACAATAATAATGATTGTAGTTAATACATACAATCATAAAAACTTTAATAATAATAATAATAATAATAATAATAATATATTAGTCGGAACATACATCTTTATAACATTCGATCGCCTCCGTAAAATTACTAAGTAAATAATAGACATTTGCTAGACTACCCAGAGCACGACCTTCGGCTGGTCGATCACCAAGTATTCGAACTAATTCAAGACCCATTCTACAAGAAAAGAAAACAACAACAAGAGGAAGAATGAAGACAAAATAAAATCAAAAATACATTATATCAAATCTGCTGCGTAAAATGCTAGCGAAATTAACTCGAAAGACAAGGTATGATATCAAACGTTAGATGATATGTCTTGGAATTAATCTCATAATAGATTCTAAGTTTTAAAATTATTTCATACCATTTATTCAGCAAACCAATTTTGTCTTCTAAAATAAAATTAGTTCTTACCATGACTTTTACCACTGTAACGTTCATCTTAATTGCTTCATCGTGGTATACTGTAGCACATTGTAACAAACTGATTTGCCATTTGTGTAATAATCAGAGAGTTCACTTCTACCTGAAGTAGGAACTTACGAAGTTGCTTACAACGACAAACAAAACTTCACAATTAAACTATCTTGTTCAGAGTACATAATACTACCAAACGTTGTGTCTAGATGTTATTCAGTCGTAAATAACGTAGGACCTGGTGAATACATGCATCGGTCTAAATTGATAGACTTCATCACCAGGGTAAAACGGATACTAAAATAGTAGAAGTAATGGTATAATCAGTGGCCATAAACAGGACCAGATAGATAGAGTATGATTCAAGGAGGGGGAGATGATTCATAGACTGGTCCGAAATAATTGAAAGCTCCACATTTAAAACCTCCGCCTGGAGCCCCCCTAGGGTTACTGCCGGTCCCAAGCCTGGATGAAAGAGGAGTGTTGGACAACCCTATCTCGTAAAACAACAATTTTGCTAAAAATAACGCTGACCAGTTAAAACCTTTATAATCCCTTTAACTCTGCCCTGGAAGTTGGAAGATCTTTTATGACGCCTCATGGTGGAGGGCGAGTTTCTTCGGAAGCCACGAGGCCGATGACGCTTCTGACAACCAGAGCAACCATTAATATAGATACATGGAACGTCCGCACGATGTAGGAGACAGCGAGAAGCATGCGAATTGCCGGAGAAATAAAAAGATATTTGGAAGAAGATATTTGGAATAAGTGAAACCCAAATCATGATCTACTATAAAAAGGTGAAACTAATATGGAGGACAATTGGAAAGATATTAAATAAACAATAACTTCAACCTGCCAGGAGATTTTGGGTCGCATAAAACAACACCATAAAGAATGGATTTCTGTCGGTACTCTGGACAAGATCCGAGAAAGGAGAAGTAAAAAACTAGCAATTAATAACAACCGGACAAGAAAAGAGAAAGCCAAAGCACAGGCCGAATACGCAGAAGTCGGTAAACAAGTGAAGAGGAGCATCAGGTTGGATAAATGGAAATACATGGAGGACCTATCAATGATGGCGGAAAAGGCTGCAAGAGAAAGAAACATGAGGAATTTATACGATACAAAGAAGAAGTTAGCTGGGAAATTCAGTAAACCAGAACAGCCAATCAAGAACAAAACTGGTAAACTAATCACTGAAGTGAATAAATAACGAAACAGGTGGATAGAACACTTCGAAAAGCTGTTAAATCGATCAGCACCATTGAACCCACCAGTCATCGAAACAGCAGCGACAGATCTTCCCATAAACACCGACCCACCAACAGTTGAAGAAGTCAAAACGGTCATCCGGCAAATCAAGAGTGGCAAGTCAACAGAGCCAGACAACATATCAGCTTAGCTGGGCACTGAAGGCTGATATAGAAGCATCTGCAAAGATACTACACATTCTCTTCAGGAAGATTTGGGAGGAAGAACAAGTGCCAGCAGACTGGAAAGAAGGATACCTCATCAAAATACCAAAGAAAGGAGATCTCAGCAACTGCGAAAACTACAGAGGCATCACTCTTCTATCGATACCAGGAAAAGTCTTCAACAGAGTGTGATTAAACCGAATGAAAGACCCAGTCGACGCTCAACTTCGAGACCAACAGGCCGAATTTCGTAAGGACTGATCGTGTATTGATCAGATTGCTACACTACGGTTCATTGATGAGCAGTCAATTGAACGGAATTTACCCCTTTACACTAACCTCCTCGACTACGAAAAAGCATTCGACAGAGTGGAATGGAGAGTATTATGAAGCCTTCTACGGCATTATGGTGTACCTGACAAGATAGTCAACATCATATGGAACTCCTATGACTGACTACATTGTAAAGCCCTGCATGGAGGTCAACTCACGAATTCATTCGAAGTGAAGACCAGCGTTAAACAAGGCTGCTTACTGTCGCCCTTCCTCTTCATGCTGGTAATTGACTGGATCATGAAAACTGCAACATCTCAAGGTAATCTCAGAATACAGTGGAAAACATCAATGCAACTAGATGACTTGGACTTTGCAGGTGATCTAGCTCTCCTATCACACACACAGCAACAAATGCAGATGAAGACGAACAAGGTAGCAGCAGCCTCGTCAATAGTAGGTTTCAACATACACAAACGGAAAAGCAAGATCCTCCGATACAAAACAACCAACACTAACTCAATTTCACTTGACGGAGAAATTCTGGAAGATGTAGAATCATTTACATACTTGGGTGGCAGCATCATCAATCAACAAGGAGGGTCTGATCTGTGGCAGATGTGAAGGCGCGGATCGGAAAGGCAAGAGCAGCATTTCTACAACTTAAAAACATCTGGAACTCAAACCAACTGTTAATCAACATCGAATTTAGAATTTTCAATACAAATGTGAAGACAGTTCTGTTGTATGGAGCTAAAACTTGCATGGAGAACTACGAAAAGCGTCATTCAGAAGATACAAGTATTTATAAACAATTGTCTGCGTAGGATACTTCGGATCCGTTGGTCGAATACCATGAACAACAACCTCCTATGGCAGAGGATAAATCAACTTCTAGTAAAGAAAGAAATTAGGAAAAAACGCTGTAGGTGGATAAGACACACACTGAGGAAACCACCAAATTGTGTCACATGACAAGAATTAACATGGAACCCTGAAGGTCAAAGGCAAAGGGGGAGACCCAAGAATACACTGTGTCGAGAACTGGAGTCAGACATGAAGAGACTAAAAAGATCTTGGGAAGGACTGGAAAGGAAAGCCCAGGACAGAGTTGGTTGGAGAATACTGGTCGGTGGTCTATGGTCCATATGGGGTAACAGGCATTGATTGATTGATCTACATTTAAAGGAAGATTGAAAGTGAATGCGCTTGAAACATGTTACTCAATGTTTTTGATTACTGGCTACTACAATCGCGCAGATCCCAACCAGATAGTCAATATCCACCTGTACGGCTTAGATTAATGGTCAATGACTTAATGAACTGACTCCACGTTTCGGTTTGGATAAAGATAAGAATAAAATAATCATAAATGTAGAGATCCAAGAGGTGATAGGTGATGAAGAAACAACAATAAACCTTCCTATCAGAAAAGCATTGATCCAGTACGATGAACATCACGATCAGTATGGGAATATTATAGAAACCAAAGGAAGGTAAAATAACATAAAGAAGAGATTAGAGAGGAAGACACCAACAAGCAGAGGACAAGTGATACAGAAAGTGATAAGAAGTTTCAAAGCTGAGAGAAAATTAAGAAAGAAGGATAAATTTGGACTTTGTCAATCGATCTCGGACTAGTTTTATTGCTTTCAAATCTTTATAAACCACTTAATTGTGTCTTTTGATAACTAGAAATTAAGAGACATGATAAAAACTGTTACATGATAGTTACTACTTGCATGCCGCCTCCCTCAAATGCCCTGGTAGGCGGAAAGGTAGGGAGACTTTATTTTCACTTTCTCTCCCCCTCTCATATGGCCGCTCGTTTATAGCACTTGTCAGGAAATCCATTCTACTGACTTTACGAGGTGATGTTGCCCACAAAAATGAAAGGATGGTAGCGAACATTCAGTGCTTAAACCGAGTTGGTGGATACGGAGAGTTCTTCTAAAGAAGTTTGAAAGCCATGAGTCCACGTCAATGAAAGGTATGTGCTTTGGTCTGGGTATCCATGTGACGTCCAAGCCCATACAATTAAAACAATTGATAATTATGAAGAGCATGTATGAACTGCTTACTAATTTGTATTACAGTTGTAAGCAAATCACAATACTAAGATTATTGTAAAAATGAAAATAATTTCAATAAAATTCCTGTTGTGAAAAGGAAAAATCTTGCCTAAACAATAATTTGTTGCCATTCGTATATACCCGTAACTATTTTTGACAAGCCTCACTCATGTGATATCCCATTCTGTAGTCAAAATATTTGATGTGTGAATTCCACAGAAATCATCTCGTTTCATTAAATGACAGATTAAGATGATTGATTATAACTAAATAGCCATTCGAAAACAGGAAGTACTGGATACCTATCTCAACATAATATGGAATTCCTCCGCAATGCATATCCACGACACGGCAAGGATCAAATTAAAAACCTTCATGTAAAATGGTTAGCATTAAAGCTTCAGATCACGGAGTGTGTATTCATATTTGTTGGCAATAAATGTACATTTTTGCAAAACTTGATAAATAATATAATTCTAACCTTAATGCGTGTGGAAAAATGTAACATATTTACTTGTAATATTCAGCAGCTTTTCTTTGAGCTCTCACTGAATCAGCTGGGAATTCACCAGAATCAGGTAACCATTGTTTTCCTTTAGATTGATATACATTGCCTAAATTGTATAATGCTCCAGCTTCTGTTCTCTACAAGTGAGTTATGCAATCAAGAAAAAAAAATTTATGAAACACTAACGCTAGAAGTATAATATAAAGAAAAGTGTTAATTTTTTAAATCAAGTTGTGGAGTTATTTTTGGCTAATAAACAGAATCGGCATAATTTCAAAGTACTTTTCAACGGAAATAATGGGACCTGTTAGACTATAACGATTTTAGCGTGTTTTTCTATAGTTTTTCTTAAAGCATATTATCAGTTTTCCTATCTTCACATTGTAGAGTGAATACATATTTATACCAAAGGATTCGCTGCTAAATCTTTCTCATAACCATGAGGAGTTTCATGGAAAATTCATCATAACCAACAAAATCTCTATTAATGAATTTAATGAATTATCAATCAGATGAAATTATAAGATAACAGACACTGTCTTCATGCCGATGTAGGAAAGTGGAAGCCACGCACTTTAAAATTCCTAAATTACCAACTTGTCAGTTAATTAATGGACCAGTGAATATCATCAATCGTGGAAATAATTATGCAACTTATTTACCAACTACAGATTTGCTTACTCTGTTTTGAGCTACACTCTAAGAGGATGTTCAAAGAGGATGTTCAAATGGAAGTAGGTATAGCGGGACTCGAACATACAGCACAGTGGTTGGAAGTGGGACACCTAAACTACTAAGCGATCGCTTCTAGTCCTGGTAAGCATTGTCCCCCCAACTAAACCTCTAGTTACTAGTGAGGTGCTAATTTTTATAACCATTTAATATTTTAAGCCTATAAGTTATATGCTGTGTCGGGATGCTCGTATAGATCCTGGAAAAGCCTTCAGAAGCTGAAAACGTTTCTTCCAATCATCAGTCAGTAGAATTTCTAAAAGCATTGACGTAGCATCGTACCACTGGTCGACTGAGAAACTTCATACTGTCCAATTGGATGAATTATGATGGCAACTTTTAGTCAGCTCAAAATTAAAAATATAGACGCTTTCAGTACATATAAAACACTCACTGAAGTAAAATTTCCTCTCATTTTTTTCTGTCTTTTGATTTGCGACCTGAGAGGTTTTGAGTTAGGTAAAACTAGTCCACAAATTAGCAAGCGGTAGTCTAAGCTCAGGAATAAGAATTATTAGTGGAGATGGTAATAAAACCCTAACTTATGTGTAGAAACCCTAAATGATAAGTAGTCCGTTATAACAGTATGAAATTTGCAGTCATGTTTATTTTCTTTTATAATTATGCGTATATAGTTTTTTTGTTAACTTGTTTTGACGACTGAAGTTATCTGTAACATTTTCAGTGTTCAATAACTAGACATGTCATATTCAACACTTTCAGTCTTTTTTTATTTAGAGAGTAAATACTGAGTATTAGTGTAATTTTCATTACAGATTTTATTTAAGGCTATGATTTACACTATGTTTTGTTTCTCATCCAGTATGACGGATTGTACTACACTGGCGTATTCGTGATGGAAAGTCGCAGGAAACTTTAGACACCCAAAATGAAATTACCAACGTAAATTACACTCTAATATGCAAAATTCGTCGACCGAACGAATGTAAAAATTACTGAAAGTGTTAGATACAATACACTTATTGAACACTGGGAATATTGCAGACAACCTCAGTCGTTTTGACTTCCTGTTAGAAGCAAATGCAATACTTTAACTAAGAAACTTTGTCAAAGACAAAGTCGATAGAGTGCATTTATAATGTAGTGAGGGTAACAGTTTGATAACACAAAAAAAACACCATTGTTCTCAGCTGAATTTCTCATATAGCAACTTACAATATAAGAAGGCGATGGTTGAAATGATAGAAGAAAACCCTATCCTTAAGCCAAATTTGTGTGTAATAAATTCATCCAGGTATAAAATGTTTGAAGGTTTACAACAGCCGAGTATTAAGCAGAGCTATGATAAAACATTTCTTTAGGTATGCTTACTCATTTTATCAGATAATTTCCCCAGGTAGTTGGAGGCAGTCGGCAGGAAACTCTGCTTGATCTAAGTATTGTGTTAGTTGTCACTGGTTAGTAAGGGATGCCTATAGTCATGAAGGGACTGATGATTGACTTTATAACCTAAGTTATCTAGTTTCACAGTCTGAGACGTTATCACAACGACGGAAGGTGGTTTCAGGGTAGTCATCGGGAAATCCTGGTTGACCTACGTTCCGTACACTCGAGCAAACTCGATCCCAAGCCACCTAGTCTCAAAGACGACTGACTCACTAGAGTTTTTATTTTCTTTACTCTTTTGGTTCTCGTATCGTGTTAATTTTCCTCCCCTTTGGTGTGATGTGATAACTGTAAAATAGAAATGCATTTATAGTCAGGTTTCAAGTTGTCTATGGCTGACCGCTTAAAGTGTTTCGACTTCAATATCTACTACTTTATTGATGATTCCGAAAACCTTACAATACTTCTCATATTGACCAGATAAACTGTTAATGTATTTATGGTTTTAATTGTCCCTGCAATACACAGTTTGACTTAAAGGTACGACCCCCCTCCTTGAGAAGCTACTCATAAGTTGTAGGGTCGTAGGAATTTATAGCACAGTCGGTATATATATATATATATATATATATATATATATATATATATATAATATTTTGTTAGTTGATTTATTTTTGGAATTGCGTATTTAATGACCTTACGATTATGAATGTGTTCTAATGCAGATTAGGAATAACAATCAAAAAGAAATAGAGTCACCTCGATAATCGCACATTTTACAGCATAAACAACTTTCGGCTAAAGCATAATATAGGGACGAACTTGGACAATCCTTAAAATGGCCGTGATGTATAATCATGTTGGGCAGTCACTATAAACCATGGAGCTATGAGTGTAAAGGTGAGTCAATAGGCGTTAAGGATATGCAACCAATTTTAGTCAATCAAGAAATAGTAATTGCAAAATAAACAATAGATCAGTAGAAAACAGAAATGTTATGTGGGGCACACAAACTTTAAATGATCACTGTTTATTGAAGTTTCCTTAGACTTATCTGTCTTCTAATCGAAAGAACAACACATAAGCTTCATATGGCTATCAAATATCCGAATTCCAGTAGTCATACTATTAACTCAATAAGTGTGTTTGGATTCATTAAAATGAGTTTATTTAGGGATAACATTAAATTTAGAAATAAAGTTAGGTTAGGCATAAGGTTATGATTTGAAGAAAACGGCTAGTTTATGGATCATCAATGTCTGTTACCCCATGTGGAGCATAGGTCGCCAACCAGTATTCTCCAACCAACTCTATCCTGGGCTTTCCTTTCCAGTTTTTTCCAAGTGATGTTCATTTTCTTCATGTCTATCTTCAATTCCCGACGCATTGTATCCTTGGGTCTTCCTCTTTATCTTTGGTCTCTAGGATTCCAATTTAGTACTTGTCTTGTGTCACGGTTCGATGATTATCAGTAACCAGTTTATGGATAGTCTAGGGCTAAATTAGGCGTTGTGATAGCTTAGGCATACGGTTGATTTATGTGATATATATATATATATATATATATATATATATATATATATATATATATACATTTAGCACTTTAATTCTTAATATGTAATGTTAAAAATTAGTTTTTCTTAATAATTTTAAACATTCTGAACACAATATATAGGGATCGTAATAATAGATTTTTAAATGGAAAAATTGGTTTTTCGTGTTCTCGATGATTCGTTATAACAATTATTTTTCGTGGACAGTCAAAGAATCACTCAAGCTCACTCATAAGCTATACTGTAGCCTGATTTTTTAATAATATAATATGATTTTAGTTTTCAGGTTGTTTTTTCAATATCAAACTGATTGTAAAAGAATCTGTACTGAACGTATCCTCGGTAAATTTAATTAAAGTCGGTGGAGTGGTGTCTAATTGGTAAAGAAGTTTAACTTCCAGCCACTAAGTCGAATTTCGAGCTTTGCTTCATCTGCCTCGGTTTGAGAAACTCTGTAATATTACTAGTCCTCACAGAGTAGAACTGGAAGTTAGGTACACAAATCTTCAACTGGTAAATGAGATGCTATAAAACTATTTAGTTGTTCAAGATGAGTTAGACAGTGGAGTAAGTTTTAAATATGGATATCAAAAACACTAAGCTATGCAAATATTTTAAAATCTTATAATGAATCAGAGATTACGGTTACGGATAAGTAACTATCAAAATCAATACACTTAAATTGCACACCATAAGCAACCCAGTATATTATTGTTGATCACTAGTGCAGTTAACATCCTTGAGTTATTTTTAGTCCCGTGAATGAAATCCGAAACCCATCGTTTTAGTAATGTGCAGATGTGTATGAAGCGTTTCCTGATATGATACTTAAGAGTAACTAAAACAAATACGGCAACTGGGACACACTTTATTTCAGATAGTCTGCTATAATTTATTCTTCTTATCCCAGTTGGTATTTCAACGTGGTAGATGGGCTGGTATATCGTAATGCCTCAATCTAGCTAAATTGGCTGGAAAAATAGTCCTTTCAGGTCCTATCACGCCAGACAGGTCGTTTAAAGAGCGGTAAAACTACGAGTAGTAAACTAAAGGTACAAGGGTGAGATCATATTGCGAACTGTAAATGTGAGTGAAGGCTATAAGGTGTTTTCCTCGGGTAAACAGAATCTTTGGCCGTTAAAAAAACAACTAAGTCTACAGATTTTCGTTGAGAGCGATGACATCTTTTAAATACAGAAAGGCATATTGTGATAGGTTCCAAGTAGCTATTTTTTGGACTTTGTGGTTACGCTTCTAAGTTACCGAAACCAATTCTGCTTTAGTTTTATTTTCGAACACTTAATAAAGACGCATCATTCCACGATTTGAGCAACCAGCAAATGAAAACCGCCTATTTACGTCTAACTGCACTCAAAATAATAATTTTCATGACTCCGTTAAGGGGATTTAAAGTCGAACTGCAATCATTAAAATATTTACCTTGTCATCTAATTGTCTAGCGATTATTAATTCATGAGTGAAGCACATTATCGCCTCATCATATTTACCCATCATTTGAAGTGTATTACCGAGATTTCCTGTTGCAAACGCTTCGCCAATGCCATCACCCATTCTTCTGCAAGTAAAACAGTTTAAAAAAAATTATAGTTATTGGTATAGAGATGAAATAAGAGTACACATTTGTATATACGAAAGCGTAAAATTAACTTATAGAATGTGAGAGCCTTGATTATTATAGTTCTGAAATACAGCAATAAGATTTTTGATTGACTCCGTTTTTCACATATCATTGCTGTGAAACTTTAAACTCTATTCACATTAGGAATACTCTAGCTAATAGGCGTTCATTTAACCTCATTATCAGGTACTGATTTGCGTATTTGATTTTAGGCTACATCCTATCTGATTACCCAGCATGAAAAATTGAAGATGAATTCAAACCTGAGACTTAGTGGCTGAAGATCGAACACTAACAATTAACTGATAATATCACAATCAAGGAAAGAGGTCAACATTTTTAAAGAAAATCAGGACAAAATAAACGGCTTAAGATAAATATCTGATAGTGTGTATGTTAATCTATCAATTTTACGGCACACTTCAGTTCCTTGATATTTTACTTAAAGAAAATCTGATGATTACCAACAATTCATATGCATGTAAGTTTACAAAATATTTACACTAGTTCGGAGATGAAATCTATTGTTTTAAATTTAGGAATACGTACAAGTTATTGATGTACTAAAGTGAACTAATGAGCTTAAAAAATAGTTAGAAATTAAGTTTCTAGATTATTGTATAGCATGCGCACAAAAAATACATGTCTTGATTTAAATCACCTTGACCCAAGCGACTCAACATGACAAGATCAGACGTCTATTTTGATTGTACTAACTTATTTTAGTATGTTCCATTATATTATTTAATCTTGTGTTAATTCAATTCAGTTATTTATTCTCTGTAAAAGCGACTTGCACTAAGCTGCAAAAAGTCAGGAATTTTAATTTCTAGTCATTGGAATATTACAAATATATATCACTCATTTTTATAAATCGCTGGTGTTCGTTGAGACAACCAGGTAAACAATAATGCCAGACTTTCTTATGGATCGCTTATTTTTGTAAACAATGCCGCAGTTAGCATATGATATCTTCTAAATCTACTTTGCAAATAAGCATGAAATGAAATCCTCGTATAGTGGAGCAACAGCCTAGTGGTAAATGTACGGTTTCAATTGGTATGTAGTGAATTCAAGCTCCAATCCACCTATTTTGATCTGGGCAACCTGATAGCATAGTTAGCCCTCATAAATTAAATGTAACTCAGAGCTGAGGACATAAACCTTTACTGTTGTAGAAATCAATCAGTTCCTTATGATGAGGCAGCATATTTACTGTATTTACTGTACCATACATACGCTCAATTGGAATAATTTTAGCACTTAGCGTTGATAAATCACAAAATAAAGATTAAGATCTGTTTTAAAAAGTCAGTGTATTATTACTATTGGACCCCCTAACCTTTTGCATACTTGTACTTTCGTAAAATCGTCGGAAAAGCTGAATTAACTGTTTACATTACCTAGAATAATTTTATTATCACGACAAATTTTAAGGTCTGTCTCAAAGCTTTTTTTTATAAACAAATTTAAAAAGCACATATAAATGATACCACGTATGTTGTTTCTAGGCTATTATTGGCTTTTCATAATAAATTAATGTCATTTCTTGTTAACAAGTGATGAGTGAGTGTGGTATTTAAAGCGCTACTATGACATTATCACAACTCATTGACCAGGTAAAGGACTGGTGTACTATATTTTGGGCCCCATTGATGATATCAGTTTGTTCAAACTGAAAGCAGGCCAAGTTCCGAATCTAAGATACAGTCTGAAAGTCAAACGCTTTAATTATAGGGTCAAGAGAGTAATTTTGCATTGATTTCCAAGATAACAATACACCATACAGGTTCATTACAACATAAATAGCGTAGCTCAGTCCTGTGGAGCAACAACAAGTACTAAGAAACATGGTAGACCAACAAGAGAACAAAGTTAACGAGAAACAACAAATATTGAGGGAAAACGGCATACCTAGCTAGAGCAAGGTTCCAACGATGATATTCCAAAGCTCTAGTGTAGTCCTGTTGATAAAAATAAGCATTGCCTAGTTGACAATAGATAACTGACAAACAACTAAGATCATCTGTCCCGATCGCTAATGCTTGAAGAAAAAGAGATATTCCTTTATTCCAGTCGCCTTCACGGCAAAACCTTTCACCCTCCACAGCAAGATACAAACACGACTTTGATGTTGCCAAATTTGAATGTGTCATTTGGAAGTTTAAAAACCAAGTATCTGTAATCGTAACATGTAGTAAGTAATTATCGAAGAAAAACACTTGAAAAAATAATTGAGACTAAACATTCCGTGGAAAAAATCATGTTTTACATTTAAATCAGTCCGTCTACTGAGACCCGAGGAATTCAATGTTAGTGTGATAGGCGTACTTACCAACTTGAGAGAGATGCGACAAGCTTTATGCTGTTTATGACTAACTGAAAACCAAATGCGTAGTAAAACATATGAAATAATTTGTAAAACGATCCCGAAAAACACCAAAATAGAACTTCATGAATCATCAAGTAATAATCAATCTCATTTTTATCTAGTCCTTTTAACGCTAAAGGAATTCTATCAGTTAAGTTACAATTTGGTTACTAGCCTTAGTTGCTCGACACTGCGACGAGTGCTAACCGGCATACAACTTAGGCCTACCGTCGGCTACTTTCAACCACCTACTAACTCGATATAGTGCGCATGAGGTCGAGTCAGTTGGAATGAGAATAAAATTCTCATGAGAAGGTTAACTAATTGATTTAGTATGTGAAGACAATATAATCTTATTCGTTGAAGACGCCAAAAATGCAGTCTCCTAGACGTTTTGAGTAACGACGTATGTTTAGGTATTTTTCCCCTGTTAAATACAAAAAGTTACTTCAGCATTGGTCTGTATTGTTTCATAGATAAATTATAGGGAGTGATGTGATTCAGTGCGGCGACCACTTATTCCGAATTTCCATCAACCCTGAAGGCTGAGTGTGTGACAAAATCTCGACAAAGATTCAGAAAGCCAGCTTGGCTAATGCCAACTTGAATCACTTGAGGTGATACTGTTTCACAACTAAAAGGCGTATACTGCGTAGCAGTACGTGATGCATTATATTTTGGGTACAAAATAGTAGCTACGGAAATAAAAATAACACGTGAAACATGGAGTCTTTGAATACAGGTATCTTCGAAAATTTCCTCGATTATACTGCAACGACTGGGTAAGAAACGCTAGAGCACACATTACTACGCAAAGATGGAGGACCGGTTAACGATATTCTAAATATTTATTGACTAAGGTGTTTGAGACATGTATTAAGTATGATCAAGCACCTCCTATTTCGACCCACGATATTAGTTAGTGTAGGCGCAAAATGTAGGGAAACGAAAGTAGCCTGAAGAAAGTGTAATATAAGCTCATGACGTTATTGACTGTTGATGTTACCCATGGTATGCGCAAATTGTACTTTGTTTATTATTTAAAAACAAAATTTGGAGCAAAATGGCACCAAAAATATATGCACCACACAAGTACGGAAGTAACGTTGTGAGAAAGATCGCAATGTAAAAGGGAAAGTATAAAATTTAATAAGACAATTGAAGAATTACAGGGCATGAGATAAAGTTCGGATAGGAACACAATCGAAAAGAAGATTTCATCCCTATTAAGAGAAGTAATCATACTTCTATGAAGATTGCATTAAGAAACTGCAGCAAGATTGCCACTACCGTCTATTCTGTGACATATCTGATAACCATTCAAGCAACTGTTTCGCAACATCTCTGGGACCTCAACCAGGAAGTCGGGATGGACCGACAGATGCCAGTCCTATAAAATTTCGCTCCGTTTCACGACGTCGTGTCATAAACTTACCACCTTTCCGCATTTTCCAACCAGTCCCGTAAATAACGCACGATATGGAGACCGCTGAGATGACATTCGTAAAACGTGGTCAGGCTGCCGAAGTTGGTGCTTCAAGATGGTGATACCGATAGAGTTATCATCACTGAGCCCGAAAACACTATGCCCAACATCAGCATTACTAACACGATGTTCCCAACAGATGATAGCAATCTAGCGGAGACGACGATAATCCAACACGAAGAGAGATGCCAAACATTATCACCTCGAAGAAACCGGGTTTCGCAAGCATATAGCACAAACGCTCTTACCGAAGAATTGTAAACCCGACATTGTACTGCCAGACTCACATCACGACGGTGACACAGATGCCTCAATTAGGTATAAGTCGATCTGGTTTTCATTATCCATAGATTGATCTCAGTTGATACACCACCACCAATACTCACAGAACAATACACGAACTTTTTCACTACTACCACAAACAATGAGAGCAGGTACACATTACTGACAGTCTTACACGAGTACTTTGCACTTGTGAGGTGCAAAGTATAGGCCACATTTACGGATACTAATTTCCAACTGATTCATTGAGATTTGAATGGATTGTGTTACCGCACAGTAAGACAATATCGTCTGCCTATTCAAAGCCGAAGTCTTTCTCCAGGTAAATACTCCACACCACTAGCACGCACCTCCTCCAGAGCTGTTTCTAGAATGTCAGCGATGGCAAAGTTGAAAGGAAACGGTGAAACTGTGTAAACAGCCTAACCTCACTGCTGGAGTGGAATAGTGGAGAAAGGTGATTGTATGAAGTCATTCTGTCTGTTTGTGTACAGAGCTTCTAAGATGTTAATAAACTTCTCAGGAATACCCTTCTCCGACAGATAATTCAGAACAAAGTCCTGTCCAACAAATCAAAGGTGACCCTAATGTCAAGAAAACCAATGATTGTTGACTTACAATACGTGTGACGGTGTTTCAATATTTACCAGCCTAACAAACGTTTGATTAGAACATTCTTGATCTGGTCTGAAACTAGCTGTACTCCTAGTTACTCAGCTTTTCACGCGTTTTAAACAATCTGCAAAGCATGACGGAAAACAATAATTTGAAAGCAATCCAGAGTAGACCTATCCCCCTCCCCAACAGTTGTTACACTGGTTACGTGAGCCATTTCTAAAAATGGGGACGACGATCACTTTATCCCGAGATGATGTAACAATCTCAGTTTCCCGAAGCTTTACAAACAACCCTGTTAGATCCTTGACTGGGAGTTCGTCACCATCTTTAAAAAGGGTTGAGGTTTAATCGCCTAGATTTGTTGGTTTGTTACGATTCAGAAGTTGAGGTTCATTGTAAGCTCGCCCTTCGCTAGGTGGACCAGTCGTCACCGGTAATGAAGAACAGGACAATCTGGTCGAAATTGTTAGGGTAACAGATCAGATGAACTAGTCCTCAAAATAATCAGCCCATTGTCGACGGCGATCGGGGATACTAATGACTAGCGTACCATCCGTTTCGCAGATTGTTTCACTGACACCAGATTTTATGCTGCAAGTAGCTCGGACAAGCTGAAAGAGCTTCCGGCAATCACCAAATGCAGCTGCTGTTTTCAACTTCTTGGCACACTCAGACCACCGGATTTCCCGGTCCTAACGCAGGCTTTTCACTATTACCTGACGTAAAAATCTACATTTGTCATCAAACTCATGAGTCATCGGAGTGAACCGTTGGCACCACAATGAGCTGTGAGGAACCTGCACAAACCTAATGTCTATAAGCGAGAGGTTTCACAAAACTGCAAGCGACGTGGCTCACCATTTAAATGGCTTTACGCAAATGCAACCAGTGTTCGTCTACGCAATCCGCTGGACTAGAATTTAGTCTGGAATCTAACTTAGATTGATATTTGGTTACAGCAGAAGCTGAATCAAATTCGTTAGTATTAATCTGTTTACGACAAGACATCTGATAGTCATTGAAACGCAAAACGTGTGTGACGCAAACCAAACCATGATTAAAGTTCAGATAAGTGTTTAGAAAGGAACGACAGTATTGAGCACAACCACGTCGGCAGTAAGTCATAGTTACGGCAGTTGTGTGTGGGCTAATAGACTGCACGGCGGCCCGAAGTGAGGGGTGGTTTTCTTAAAGGACAACCTCCTCAAGCCTTTGGTTTTGAGACCAGTCCACAAGGCAGCAGAACATGGTCAGGAGATGCAGTATCATGATAGCCAATGACCAAGATTGGTTTATACGACTTTCGTTCCTTTATGATGATAAAACCAATGTGCATTGTTAGTTTGGAATTAGGGTTTTCAACTCCTCTAGGTAGATCATTAATGTCCACTGAACCAGTTTAAGCGCTGGGTATTCGTTTTCTTCCTTCCACTTTAGCAGACAACATTGCTGCGAGGTAGTGAGATAGAAGGACCCTGGCAAAGGCTAAACGCATGGCTGAATTAGAGCATTTTGATGGAAAGAACAAACTCTCCATACTCTTGGCTCTACGATGGGATTACGAAGGCAAACTACCCAGTTGAGGGTTGTCAAAAAATAATTGCGATCAGTGGTCGAAGATATAGAATGATATGACTGAGAATCGATCAGAGACGAAAACGCATTAATCCGCTTGTCGTCTCTTGTATTTTAAGCTTCATTATTCGTTCATACACCACTTACTCTTTGTTGAACTATATTCTAGTAATTTTTAGTTCGGTTTCGTCAAACCACTGATACGGCAACTTAAAACAGTGCATATTTGTTGACCTATACATTGTCCATGATTGACCGACTGTCGAAAATCCTGCATGGTCTTTATGAAAACTCCAGGAAGTTCATATATAACTTATCGAACAGAATGTGATGTATTACTTGTATTTAAAATCCATGTTTAAAAATAAAGCAAATATCGACAAAATTGACACTGAAGTCCACTCTAAAAATTAATTTGATCAGTCAAAAGACCCTTATTCAGTAAACAAATATGTTAAACGATTACCTGGTAATTAAAGTCGATAAAAACAACGAAGATCAAACTGATCCCACCGATTTAGGTGGATAAGGAACAAGAGTATCATTAAGGCACAAATACTAGGATGGTAATCGGGAATAAGAGGTTCAGGAAGACCTAAGCGAATTTCCGGCACAACAATCGACTGGAAAATACGTTATTTTAGGACGTTAAACATATTTATATTTAGTAACCATTTATGCTTACCAACAGCACTTAGACAATATATGGTCACTTTAATATAACATTCAGATACTTTTCGATAATCTTATTACTCGTAAATAACAAACAATATGTAACTGCCTGCATACTAAAAATAAAACGGCCTATAATGATGCTGTCAAACATTTATAGAATTATAATAGTTCTTTTTTGATCAGACTCTCAGGAGTATTAGTGACGAGATTCAAAAAAGTTCTAGATCATTGTGAACGACCAGTCTACATATCCTGATCAACAATGTTCAAAGATTGAGGCAAACATACTGTAGTATGGCAGGTTAGTTGTTGTCCGTAAAATGTTTGCTCTTTAAATGATGAAAGCGATGTTGGGACCACAGGCGAAAGGTCTGCAAGGTAGAGAAGTAAGCAAAACAACTTCAGATAATTCCTTGTAATATTATCAAGAATCGCTTACGTGTGAAATCGGAATCGGTAACTGAATGCGTCTATCAAGCCTTAAAATACTGAGACATTTATGACCCTGAGAATTCGGAACGACCGCCTCAAGGCCTTGTTTCAAATAGTGTCAAAAAGTTGATAACATTTGTTTGTATTCTGAATTAAGTGAAATATCTTAAAGTTCCCAGAAAATGAGCTGATTATCTTTATCTTTTACTCGCTACTCTTCCAACTGCTCCTTGGCAGTGGATATTCGTCCCTCAGAGTTGAAAGAAGGTATGTTTGTACTCTTCCACATGGTGAGTAGCAAGGTGGAAACTGTTAATTGCCTATCGATTTATTAGGTCACCACTATAGCATAAGTCAGTGGAAGAATGATCAAGGTACCACTCCATATTCGTGTTATATATAAATCTTGGCAAAGCTAAATCTGGTATTAGGCATTAGTTTACTATGTCGTCGGTTAAGACCAATGTCAGAAGGTTAAATCTACAGGATATCGTTTCGTACCATTAAAGAAGAGAGCGAAGAAAGAATGACGCGTTTGCCAAAATATATTAAGTACAACAAAATTTATGATGTGTTAAATCACAGCATGTTGATGAAAGCTTAAAAGGTGAGTGATATAGATAACCTCTTGCATAAGAGTTCCACCTCATAATTCTCCCGCACATATTTCTAGCCTAATGTAGTATCTGATAAACTTATTTACCCACCATTATCTTATGCATATCATACTTACCTAATCATGTCTATCAAACTAACGTGGACATTTGTGTGCTGAGACAATACATTGTCACAATTATTCTACAGTCACAAGAAGTTTCAAAATGTGGAGAGTAAAACTAGCTGTCTCTGATACCTTGATTCTTCAGATGAACTTGGGCAGGATACATGTCAAGGGTATTGAGACCACGCTAATGCTGAAGATGTAGCGCTCAGTCATAGTCTTGGAAGTCGAGAGCCACTCCTTTTACAATGTACATGCTTATCTCCAGGACTTGAAGTGTCTCTTAATCTAGGGATTCTGTAGCGAATAAAGAGTTTAACTTGGGGTTCATCTGTAACACTTAGGAAAGTGTAAGTCTTAAATTGTTGTTCTCTTAGTACATACTCAAGATTATATATTAAGAAATACACTTACATAGTGACCATTTAAACGCAAATGGACATTTCTATCCTTAAATGTGTTGAATATACGCAACCTTGAAAGGTTGATGAACTAAGAGACAATCACAATGAAGCTGGACCTTAAGCATTAAACGTGCCTTAAGTTCGATGCAGAGAATTCAGAGGGGTATATGTTATTGATTTACCATATGACTGAAAACCCTCTTTACCCTTACAGGCCAGTCTCAAATTAAACCTATGATGATAGTTACAGCATGATACATGAAATAGCTCGCTCAAGAGTTACAGATAAATATGTTGTAGTTATAATAAGCAAACTCTGTGACCCATTACCTAAATAAACGGTGTTGGCATCCTACTCCGAATCTCCTGAAAATAATTTCAAAGCCTGCTTCAATCTCTGGAGTTTGCGAGGAGTGATAATGTAGTAGTAACTCCATGGGAATTTATAGTCTTTACGTCTAGCGAATCTTTAACCACTTAGTATCATGCGTTTGCAACAGATATCTTGCTCTGCATAAAATTCGGCAAAGTTCGGTTGGGGTTTTACTAGATGCTACCGAAGGTCTAAAGCCAAACCCAGACAAACGTAAAGGCATGAAGTCAATCTTTTAGTGTTCACTGTCTAGCAAAAACCATACTGACCTGACTAACTTGTTTATATTAGTTATTAAAAAGCATTGGAAATTAGATTAGCGAGTTTTGTTTCATCAATGCTATAGGCGCTTTTCAACAAGGTTGATACTAGGCATTTTTCCCCTTCCAAGGTCGTCGTGTTGGATCGCGTTATTGTAACATGGTATGTTGTGATATTTTGTGTATAATGATGCTACCTATTTATTTCTTGGTTTGAAAAGTTTTGTATTGACAACATTTTGTAAATATTCTTTTATTGTCCTAGAGCACGGGAATAAAATGCGATAAGTCGTGCTATGAAGCTTACGAAGATTTAAAACTTCTTAAAAAATATCGGTATATTCTTTTCCACATCTACAACAATCAGGAAATAAAAGTGTTACACCGAGCCGCCAGAGGTAATAACCATCAAATCGTTTTTAACTGATAGAGGCAAACTATGATGACTTTATGCAAGATTTAATAACAGCTATGAATGCAGGGGAGGGACGCTACGCAGTTTATGATTACGAACTCAAAGAAAAAGTGAATTCTATAGTATTCATCCTGTGGTATGTTAGAGTGCACGAATATATATGTTCATAATTAAGGGTCCCGTCCTCACTGGACGTTAAAGTGAGAATGATATATGCTGCTTCAAAAAGTGCATTGAAAGCTAAGCTGGTTGGAGTAAAATATGAAGTTGAGGCAAATGACTTAGAAGAGATCACGGAAGAAGAGCTGTTTAAAAAGGTCCGATAACTTCGTTTTTTATTTGTGTTTCGAGGACTTGTACTGGTTTACTCATTTGCATTTTAGTGACATCTCGCTTGTTTAATCTGTATTTTTATTTCAAATATTGATGGTAGTTTACCAGACTCATCAGTGTATTGATGTTCTGGTACCATGTTTGCTTGTGTATTTGTACATTGAAATCCAATTCCATTTTCCTGTGCCCTATAAGTAATATTTGTGTTTAGTGTTCTGATTATTATTTAACCCTTGCTCCTATTTGGTCTACAAAAGCTGCCATTGTTGAGTTTCGGAAGACTTTAACTGCTAAATTGTAATATCGAGTTATTTAAAATTTCAACTCGTTTCCTATGCATGCGTAAACAATGTACTTATAATGATCATAAACGTGATCCCTTTGTTCTGATTTATAAATTGCTAATTTATCTTCAAGATAGGGGTGTTTACCGAATTACATTAGTGTAACTCCTGTGTGTTACATGCATGCTAGTCGCGTCATTTTTCTGTGTATGGTAATATTATTTATACAGACGTGCTATTTTAGTACATCCCTTCCAGTCAACGACTATAGTAAAAAATCATCATGGCATCATAAAACGTTTGAGTCAATTAAATGAATCAAATGCAGAATTTGAAAGACTTATTTCCTTGTTATGCTTGACAGGTTATGTTTTACTAATAATCTAACTCAGTAAAGTAAAACCGGTTCTCACGTACGTGGGCTGTTACTATTAAGTACATATTTGCGATTTGGACACAGGTTATATTTACTCTAATTTGTAATTGCTGTGATTAGTTAAACTTTGCAACTATAAGAGTTATCTTTACTTTAATTTGATTATTTTCTGGAAAGTCAATGTATATGTTGTTCGTAGTTGTAATTAAGTAAATTTCGTGGCATATAAATGCGAAGTTTCACAGTGAAGTAGCGTTTAATCCGAACTGTTTTTAATTTAACTTGGAGTGGTTTTGTAAGTACGTACAATATTAGTTTAAGGTGTCGAATAGGCCAAACGTAATGGTCTCTGCACTTTGATTTCCAAAACAATTATAGTTCCATTTTTGGATTTCACTTGTGGTTTTCACCGTTAACTATAGATCTTATAGACAATTTCAAGGTAATTCGTGCTGTTCAGAGTAGTCATAACTTCCTTATCGCTATTTAGATGTACACTGGTTAAACTGATGTAGTATCCATTCTGTTTATGACAAACTTCCAAGCTCATGAGGTAGCTGGAAAACGAATATACGTATTGGTAGCCAATCCGGCTTTTAGAGTACTTTTCCAGATATTTTGAATGAAGTGGTATATTTCTCAATAAGTTTTGTATGTGTGCACAACGTAGAACCTGGCTCGCGTACATTGGTCCAAGTTACCACACCTCATCACCACAGCAAGATGAACACCAAGTTAGTAAGTTAGTAGTTACTTCGATAGTTAAAAATGTGTGGATTTATCGTAGAGGGAGAAAGAATTAATTTACGGAATTTTTATAAAATAATTGTAAGCTGACAATTTAAGGAATGACTGTGAATGCACCTGCTCAATTGTAACCTGTTCTGAGCTATATCACGCAAGGTCCTCAGCCCTTAGTTACAGCATTACCGCGGACCCCGACCAAGTAATCTGCATCTACCAATACGGCTGAATCCAACAGTCTGACTCCATGGACTGATGTCATGTTTTAGTTTGACTGCCTCTACCTTTCATCCTACTGCAACATCAACTGGCATCGCGCGTCGATGTAGGTGGTGGCTAAGGATACGCAACACATCCTAACCACGTTAGACAACCGAGATTCATCAGCTAGTTGACTACTTTTCACCAATATTTTGCATCCAACTTCCTTGTTACTTACGCGGTGATCCCAGCAAAATGAGATCTGTTTCCATGATATTCGTGATCGAATGCCAGTAGTTTCCTAATGACCAAGTTCCAGATCCATATGGTAGTGTAGAATGGTCCTTTACGGAGCATGGTGGCGGATATTTCATCCATGGGTAACGTAAGTTAGCAATACCTACGGAGATTTCATCAGATATCAACCTCATAGAACTGGTCACACTTCCAAGATAGGCGACGTGGTTAGCGCGGTCACCTACTTCATTCCCTTTCTTTAGTTTTGGTGGTGACTCAAATTAATCCTAAAGCAACAGTTCGCATGTGGAGGTGGAGAAACGCATCCTGGACATACTTGTATTGTTGCTCAAACTACCATAAGACTACATTTCGTCATCTAAGTTAGTGCGCAGACCCAGTAGATCGATTCAAAAACAACGAGAACGTTATTTCCAGCTACAAGTCTATGATGAAGTTCAACAAATATGGAGACAGCTTTGACTGACTTCACTTGTGGTTATAAGTTCAGATGACCGTTCCCCATACTCCTTCACTCAACTAGTAGTGTTCGAGCAAATAGCTTTCATAATGTTTGTGTACTTCTGAGGTACACCTTTCAATGATAAGCGCTGCCATAGAACATTCGTGTATAGAGTCAAATAGTGCTTTCAAACACAAAAAAAATCATTATCAGACACCGAAAGTATATCTGCTTGTCCTAGTTTATACTTAGTCTTATTCCTACACCAGCTAGCCCACAATTGGCTACATAAATGAATTGTATATCGTGCATGTTTTCCGAATTGGCTAGTTGGTGTCAAGTGAATGACCAGGCTAGGATCCTGTGTGCATACATTTATGATACGGGATTCTAGTGTCTTGACCAGGGAGGCATGCTGCCCAATCTGATACACGGGTCGTACGTTGAAGGCCCTAATGTACCGTTGAGTACGGGACGGTATTTTGTGAAGCGAGATTGTTGGCATTGGTGCCATATGAGGAGGAAGTTAGAAATAGAAATGTAGAGTTAATAATGGAAGTAGTAGAAATTTTATTACGAAGACGGTGATCTTGAGTTCTCTTAGTGGTATAAGGATGGTTATTACTTCCCGGTTACTTACACTGTGGGTGGATTCTCCTCGAGACATCTGAAAAAGAAGTTGGGTTACTGGTGGTCTTA
The DNA here is from genome assembly GCA_025215515.1 of Schistosoma japonicum. Classification (NCBI taxonomy): domain Eukaryota; kingdom Metazoa; phylum Platyhelminthes; class Trematoda; order Strigeidida; family Schistosomatidae; genus Schistosoma; species Schistosoma japonicum. The sequence goes on along the minus strand of CM046061.1, from coordinate 13,132,796 downwards.
ATGGCCCATGAGTTTGACAGTAATGCTCAACGGACAACTCCCTAATGATGGCCACACCTGACCTCTTTACAAGTGGTTCTTGGTGTGTTAACTCTGTACTTAAGGTATCCCCTCCATGCTAGGCACGTGAATTTCCGAATTCAGATGAACTTATTACGGGGATTTATTATACTTCACAAGTACAGATCTGCGTACTGAGTTTTGAGTCACACATTATGTTTAGGGAGTGTTTGGAACAATTAGATATGGTGGGATTCAAACCTGTTAGCTGTTGATTGTAAATCAAGCTCAAAAACCGCTAAGTCACAACACTATCCCATTTCCATGGATTCATATGTATACAACTAGTCCTTATTCATTTCAATAATAAGGACTTGTACTGATGTGTGCTTGATCATGCTTTGTTTGTGACTGATTTCGCATCCAGCCCTATTATATTTCATAGATTCTCTCACGGCTCTTACTAATATTATTCATTATTTTATCGCACATTCCCGTTGAGAAAGCGTGTTGAATAAGTTTTCGTGTAAACCTAATTCACAAAACTAGCTACGTAAATTTCATACTTGTAGCTAAGTATACAAATATGTAAATGAGGTAAATTTGATCATTGTATGTTAGCATTTCTTATTCTATCGATCTTAAAATCTAGTGACTTACTCTTAGCTTATCAATAAATAAGAGATTCATCATCATTATTATTGTAAGGGGACTTCATTCAGTAGTTTACATAATTGATATATGAATTTGATTAAACAGAATCGTTAATTTGGTATCACGAATTGGTACGAATTCGACAACCATTGATCACCGGGAAGCACTGGATGACTGTTTCGCCGTAGTATGGGACTCTTCAGCGGCGCGCATTCACGACCTCATCAAAAATAGGACCCAGGTTTCTCTCTCCGCGGTAAACACTCACTATTAGACCACTGAAACGGCTCCCAACGGTTGATATTTTTATTCAGTTAAGGAGAATTGTAACTGTTATATACATTCATTTGAGTAATAAATAGGATTCTAAATCTATTTTTCTCCAACCTTCATGCATTTGGCTATTGGATTGATTATTTGCTTATCTTATCTCACTAATTCACTTTTAGTCAGGTGAATGAAAACGCTTAGTAGGTACTTACTTTTAACATTTTTAATCGGAGACACCCTAGTGTAGATCAAACTGAGGACCTTGGAATTTCACAGCTATCGCTTGGCCCTCATACTACTGAATTTGTTTAAATTGCTAACTCCAGTCACTTCAATGTATTCTAGAACCCTCACGCTATATCATTAACAGGATGTGGTTCACTTTCTACAATGTTTTAATCCAATGGTCATACCTCACTGTGACTCTAGGAGTCATCTCATAAAGTTGGTCACCAATAGCTACATGATGACTTATTGCTAGGTGTTGTACAGATTGCTGAATTCAAAGATTACCATAGATTTATGTCATTTAGTTAGGCACTGAAACTCTGGAATTACTAGATAGCTGTTTCACCCTACTCATCAATTGTACCTTACTATTGGTATATGTTAGTTTTCATTTAATTAGTAAGCTGCTTAATATATAAAGGATTTGAAGTGGAGATAACTTCAGTCGATATTCAATTAATCAGTAGTCCGCATAATTTCCCATATATTACGTTCATTAATCTGGCCACATACACTGTCCTAGTGTTTAAAGCAGTCACCTTGCAGCTAACAGATTATATTTTCGGAAGCCATTGAACCACAGTCAACCAAAATTAACATATAACTTAGCACAAATGTGTGATTACTCATGTTGCTACACTAAATTGACACTAGCAGTTGAAATTAATAATACAGAGTCTCAATGATAGTGAGAAAAGCTAAACACTGTGAATACGATTCGAAAAGACTGGATGTGAATGCATGAATGAAGGAATACAATAACTCAAAATTTAGAGGGAGACAAATAGTAAATACATCTGTTCTATTATGGCTGACTTCAAAACATATTATCCAAATCCTCCAATCACTCACTGTGTAAATCCGAACCATGTAGTATGGACCTAGCAGCATTACTGAGGCCGACAGTCAGTTACTTCACGATCTGATATCATATCTTGGTTCGATCGCGTTTAGCTTTCTTACGACAACATTATACAACTGTTTGAACATCCACATACTGTTTTCTTATATTAGATTGCATCTACACCACGTTTGGCTCCTATTATTTGTAGATTCCCCGCGTTCTAACCTTTCATTTGACCAATCAGGTATTGCTGTGTCATTTTTCAATCATGAACTGTAACTAATGAATTGTTTACATGATACCCTAGTCTCCTGTCTTTGTTGTTCTTGTTCTGTATTGATGTGATTTTTCTAGCTGGTTAGGTGTATGATGAGATTTTGCATGTATATAAAGGAATGTTTAAAATATAAACTGACTCTAGTTGTTGGATTAGTTATTTTGTGTTCTTCTATCCGGCTTAAGATTAGCAGTATCAGGGTAGACTTTAAGGGTCAGTCTTACTATTCACGGTCATCGTACTTGTTCAGGCTAGGTCGACCGTTATCCGTTTCGGTCGGAATCCACGACATTACTCTAGACAAACTATTGATTCCAACTCCTAATAGAAGTGAACATTTTTAATTATTCAAAGTGGCTAAATCAACGTGTTCTAATGAAATCGGGAATCTCCACAGAGTTTGTTATCTTTGTGTTCGTTTTCCCAATTGATCGGTAAAGTAACAAAATTCTAGATTAAAAAATCTTGAATTATTTCTCGGATCGACTTGCGATCAATAGTTACATTGATTTGAATCGAGTTCATCACTCGGTGTGCACAAGGTCAAAGGTCACTTAAACAAGTTAGTCAATGGAAATGCAAGACATCTTGAAACTATGATGATAAACAGTCAGAGAAAAGTCATCAGAATATATATCGATCTACCTCCAGTATAATTTCAATAGCACATTTCTACTTAAAGTAGTCACTGATAGTACTGTATCACACTCAGCTACTGAAAGAAAAATCTATCTGATTGATGGATTTCATTTGTTTCAAAAATATCATAATAGTGATTAGCTAAAATCATAGAATTACTTCCAAGTGAAAGATGGGTTAAAATGATACATGTAATTGTCTAACAAGAAACTTTAAAACATCGGAAACAATGTAGTATTCAACTGAAAACACGGTAAATTCTGTAAGATCTTTTCAACTCTTGTAAATTTGTAACTCCACGTTATTGATATTCAAGATTGGCATGTGTACATCTTTAATGGAGTACATTAGCATTGTGTTTAGTTATAGTTTTTTTTTCTATGAACTTCAATTACGGCTAGTAATGAATATGTTTTTAATTATATATGGGACTTGTCAAACAGATTCGCCTGCATTCCATTTTGTTGATGTTCCATTACTTTTTTCTCCAAACATGGATATATCAACTCAGTAAGTCTCAGATACAATGAAACATGCATACTTAGTTCCAATACTAATCACATTCCAACTTTAATAAAACTTAGATTTGAGAAATTTATTCATGTCATATGGTGATTCTTTTATTATTTTTTAACACTTTCTACTAGCACTCATGATTATTGACGTAATGTACTGTAGTGTAATATGTTGTTAGTGCATTAATATATATGTGCAAATGTGTATTCTGCAATGTTTGTAGTATAATATTTGTGTATTTTGTAATTGGATGTCACGGTGATTGTTGAATTCGATGCTACGTGTTGGCCTGAGTTAGACAATCACTTAGAACATGAAAGCAATGGACATCAATCAACATCCACGACCCAACCAAGAAATCATTCCTAGAATTTTTGGCTAACATCTAACCATTAAACCACTTAACCAGATGGTATCCAACAATTCATATCTTCAGTCAATTTACAGTTTATTTTGATGACTTCATTCAATGTCATCTGTAGGTAACTGCTTCACACCCGACATAGTTGAACTTTATTTATTATCTTAATCTGTAAACACATTCTTAAATATTAACAGCCTACAGTGATTATACGTTAATATGACATAATACTACTTTAATAAAATATGAATACGTTTCTACATAGGAACTAAACACCCTCAACATTCTAAACGAAATAATCATAACAACTAATAAATACATTTATATCAATGAAATGAATTATCATAATGAAGAAATTTCAAGTAGAACTAGGAAAAAAAAAAGAAGAGATACGTTGTCTCTATCCTTAGATGTGCATGTGTGTGTGTGTGTAGGTGTTTGTATATTTGGGCAAATGTACATGTTAGTGTTTTCGATGATTCAAATCTAAGTAACTAGTAGAATTAGATAACAGTAATAGAATAGAAACATCAAGCCTTCTGTAACCAGTTTTATTTAATTCATTCGTTAGTTTTGTTGGAATTTACTTTGATTGTACACCCATACTTATTCACATTCATTTTGCACAAAATTATCGATTTTTATTTGCATATCAAATCAATATGTTATGACTGTCTATCTATTTGTTTGTTGAATATGTTATTGTAGCCTATGGAGAGGTTACGTTGAATGGGCAATAAAACATCAATATGAATTCGTGTATGTGCATCTATATCGATTTTTATAGTTTATCATCACTCTCTTTTACACTAATGAAATGTACATGTGTGTGTGTGTGTGTATGGAATAGATTCATATATGATTCCCCATATTAATGGAAAAATGAACCTCATCCCTTTATTCTGTTACCATTTGTATTAGTGAATAAATGAAATACAATAGGCCCACACTATCTCTCCCCTCCGAAAAGAAAGTAATACATAATTTGTCTTTGTTTGCACTTACAAGTTTACTATTTTTCATAGAATAAATACGTTGTTAAAATCAATACAACCCATTTTGTGCTGATAGAATTTCACTCTTATTTTATGAATTGACATTCAATGAAATAATCATTATTTGTAGAGTTTAATAGAAAGTGATACAGTGAAATTATGTAGGTAGGTGGGTGTGCAAGTAAAAAATAGGTTTATTGACAGTAACATAACATTTTCTTGTTACCAACTGCTACTTTCTTAGAATTTAACTGAATGTGATATGATTCATACAGTAAAATTGTTTAGTATTAAATGGAATTCTCAATATTGACTCAAATCTACTGGTATATTTATTATATTAAACTCTGTTATGCTATAATCACAATGTTCTATTTAGGAAATTTAAATAGAAGTACGTAACTATCAGTTATCAAGTTCGAACTCTACATTATGTATTGGAATTTTTAGTTGAACAGTATCGTTTGTTATTATACACCTGATATGTTAGGTAGATAGGACTGAATAAATAAAGTAAGACTAAATTATAGTGCCACTTTTGAGTGATTCTTTAAGTGACCTTAAATTATCACATTTCTGCTTTCACACTCGACAGTGGATTTCGTCTGATATCAAACAATATGACCAATTGTGAAAGTGTTCTATGAAATGTCTTGTTAATATTGGAAAACTGGCATCTATGCATTGGAGCCAAATTTGTGGCTTGATGGTGTTCTTAAAAGTAGATACTACATAAAGAAATTGGCTACGATCGGAGACGTAGATGATTCGATTGCTACTTCATTAGTTTATTTTTATAAAACAATCAACATTGTGGTAGATGTCTCACTTTAAATAAGAGAAAAAATCCCATTCATCTCCACACAAAAGTGCAATTACAGGTTAGATTGGATCGACTATGATGCTGTCTACGTCATTTAGTCTTCTCGAGAAATCATGACTATTGTCAAAGAGCATGAAAGCTACACAAAACGGCCTCCTAGTAATCTTGTAGTGCGTGAATAGTGACAAATAATCAATCGTAGTACATGCTACTTGCAGCAACCATACAAAGTCGACCTAAATACTATCCAAACTCTCCAGTAAGGCTTTTTTTGACTGTAAAGAAAGGTTAGCAACTGGGACATTTCACGTTCTCAAAAGAAGGCCTACTTGAACTCTCTGTCCAAACAACTATAATTAATTAAATTGTATCGGGTTTCTCGTATGTGTAAATACACGATACAAATTATCTTTAATCTCCTCACCTCAAACACAACACTTTTCACTCACTGACAAACACAAACAAACAAACTTGTCTAAATTTGAATCACCTTGACCTATAATGACAATACGTCAGTAAGACGAGATTTGTACTAAATAATGTTGATATGACTTACAGTTTGAACCAATCACTGATAATGTTCGAAGAGACCTTGTACGGGCCAATTACAGTGATTAGTGCCAAATACGACTGTCTAATTTATGTCTACCCAGATGCTTGCTATGTCCAAGGCCAAAATGGATAGGACACAAGACTGATGAACCAACCAAATCAGACTATATTGATATTCAGATAAAACCTGACCACATAGTCATATAATTAGGAAAATGATGTTGATACCATAACAAAGGTGATAATAATAGTGAACTTGGGTAAAGTACACAGTTATTTAACTGCAGTTCACAAATTGAAAATCACATACTAACAGTGCATGGGTTACACGTGAAGTTTGGGGGAGAGTGGAACATAATAATAATAATAATAATAAATCGGCGGCCTACGCTCCACATGGGGTAATAGGCATTGGTTGATTGATTAATAATAACAATAATAATAATAGAATTGAGATGGTTTGTGGGGATTGGCATTAATTTTTATTTAGTTGATTGAATTCGTCAAAGTTAGTTGTTGGTAGGGTGCCATTAGAAAGTAGGAAACACTGGACAATTGTTTAGTCGCGCTGTCACAAATTGATAAGTGTGGAAATTCTACCATTGGATGGCAGCCCAGTGTTGCAGAAGATTAGGCTCTAGCCAAGCTGAAGCCTCTAGTGCGGAATCTAGGGTGCATACTTCTGGAGATTCCCACACTTGAGTAAGACAGCTGTCCTGCACTCCCCGGTTTTCAATAGTACCCTGTCAACATCAATCTGTGACGAATTCAACCAATAGAAAATAATAATAGGAATAAAATATCTGCTCTGAATACAACCAACATAAGTGAAATGGCATTCTGATAAACATTTCTGAAAGACATTCAATCTTCTTTAGTTGCTCGATATAACAATCTCAATTTACTCATTTGTATTACTTAATCCAGTTGTTTATTGTTTGAAGAAGCGGCTTAAATAAAATCGTAGAAAGATAGAAATTTTATTTTTAGTTCATTGGAATATTGCTGATATATATTACTTAATTGGGTGTATTTTCTATCATGTTAATGAGTTGTAAATCAGCAACTGTATAGTAACAGCGAAATACGTGATTTCATGTTATTGCACTACATTCATTGTTTGTATTTTCATTGTTCAAATTTACAAACAGTAAAATTGTATGAAATTTTCGAGAGAAACATTTCTTTCTCTCCATGCGTTCAAGTCAGTGCGATGTTTGTGATGAGAATTAAACGCAGAATATTCAGAGAGTTAGTCAGAATAATGTCTAACTACGCGTTGTTTTCTAGTCACTTTTTTAGCAAGGTTGTTTTTTACGGGATGTAGTTGCTAACTTCATGTCCAACCCTCCTCCTTTGTTCGGGCTTGGGACCTTCAGTAACGCTAAAATGATTCCAGGCAGAAAATAAACTCATCTCAGCTGTCAGCCAACATTGAATTCATAATTTTACATACAAATGTGAAGACAGTTTTATTGTGTGTAGCTGGAACTTGGTGAACTACGGAAAGCATCATTCAAAAGATACATGTAATTATAAACAACTGTCTACCCAAGATACTTCGGATCCGTTGGTCAGATGCCATCAGAAAAAATCTATGGCAGAGAACAAACCAACAGCAATTCAACCGAGAATGAAGTTATCAAAAGACCCTGGAAGTAGACTGAACATACACTGAGGAAATCAGTAAACTGTGTCACACGAAAATCACTAACTTAATCCTCAAGTCCAAAGAAAAAGAGGAGGATCAAACAACATACAGGGTGGGTAATTGGGGACAGGTATTGAAAAGAATGAATAGCACTTGGAAAGAACTAGAGAGAAAAACCCAGGACAGAGTTGGTTGGAGAATGTTAGTCGGCTACCTATACTCTACATGGGGGTAACAGGCATTGATTAATTGACTTGTTGTTTTCCGTGTCAATTTTTTCAAACTCTGCATTTATGCGATTTGTCTCCTACACCGAAAAATCTTCAATGTGTTGTGAACTCCGAAATTGAAGTTACTGGTGAATTTTGTATTGAAACTTAAACTGGAGGTTTCTAATTTTGATAAAATTATGACAGACCTAAACCTGGTGTGTAGAATTATGAACTTCCTCAGTCAAAGTATGCAGAACTTTTGAAAAAACTTTAATGAAGACTCGTTAAAGATAAATGATGTGAAAGTATTACTGAAAATGCAGAAAACTATATAGGCAACTTATCATGTTTGGAACTGAATCAACTGGAGATGGAAGCAGTTTTTCTAGGCTCTAAATCCTACATTCCACTAAAGTATATCAATAGGATTGACACTGAAAATTAATTTGAGTACATGTAGCATCAATTATCTAAAGTAAAACAAACAGATGAAGAAAGACAAAGTTGGTTCAGATCTCAACTTTCTGTTATTACCAATCGATACATCACATTATAAGCTCTACAATCGAATACTTTATTGTTAGTACACCAATCAGCTTTGAAGAATTTAATACATGACATTGTTATTCTCCTACCTAATTAATACTCTAGAATAGTTACAATGGATAAGGATAAATATGCAAATAAAGTCTGAATAGTTTTAAATGTTTCATGAAAGTTTTTGATTCATACCATGAAAAGAGATAGTACTAGGACGACAGAAAATCGTATTATTAAAGAATTATGAGTTTTTTTTGAAGAAGAAACTCACAGACGAAATCATGCAAAATTAATTGAATCTTAGTAGGTCTCGGTTGCCTTATGTATGTGGCTTACTGAAAAAAAATAATAAATGCAATGTTCTTATAAGTTTGATACTATCATTCGTGAGCTCTCTTGTTAACAATCTTATCCATTAGTTAAAGGAATATCTAGAACCAACTCTGCGGTAGCTTGTTGTCGATAGTTTAAAAAAGTATGATTCAATCTTCACAGGTACCAAAAGATGCCAAGATCGATAAAATTTCAGATTCATTCAATTTATCACTATTGTTTACCGTAATCCCGCTTAAGGAAACAATGCAAATTACGTTTCAACACAACGACCTTTCGCCTTAACCTAAGAACCAATCTGAACAGCTCTTACTAATGTGTACGTAGGACATATATTTTTAATTTGATAACATCTATAAACGTCAAGTTAATGGAGTTTACTTTCAAAAACTGTTTGATTCAATCCTAACTGATATCTTTATGATAAACTCGGAACAAATAAAGGTAAATTCGACAACTGATGAAACAGAATTATATCTAAGCTATGTTGACAATACTTTCCTTGTTTGTAACAATTAAGAACGAGGCTTTCATTATGAATCTTCTCAGTAAAACACACCCTAATATATGGCATACAATGGAACATGAATGTGACACTGACCACTTCCTATAACATAGTATTCAAACAAGGAACTTCAAAAATCTATTCACCGAAATGATACTTGAAGTGGGTTGCATTTAGATTTCAACAGTTTCTGTCCAATGAACTGCATATGGGCTTTGGTGAGAACACTGTTTAATCGTACACGGAAATCATGTTCAGTTGAGAAGAATGAAGAGGAACTATCTATAGCTGGAAATTGTTTACAAGACAATGGTTGCCTACAAACAATCATCAACAGATATTGAAAAATATAGAACTAAACGAATAGAGTTTACCACTATAATAAAGAAACCACTCTATTTTCGACTTTAATCCAGAGTTAGGATAAACTTCAAATTAGGCGTTATACTAAGAAGAAGGTTTTTGGTTGTCGAACTATTCTTCCTGTATGAAACAAATTCCTCACTAAAGTGGACAAAGTGAACGAATTTCCACTTGATCTTAGATCAAGTTGTGTTTACCAATTTATATGTTTATGCCAAAGTACTAACATTAGAAGTCTAAAAAAACAGAGTCAACGTCCATATTGCTGAGCATATACCACGACAATTGAGACTAAAGTATTAACTTATTTTCGATAGTGCGATTGTTTGTCATTTTGATAGTGGGCACTAGGTTGACATATTTAAATCCTTAATAATAATCGATACTGGAAAAAAATCATCTAGTTTATTAAGTTTCACTGAAGCTGGTGCTACTAAAATGTTGAAGCTAAACTTACGTATTCGGTGGTCAGTTTAGCATTGCCTTAGTAGCTTTATTTTCTAATGTTTACTTGTGTAACATTTTAATCCCTGTCTTTAGTTACTAATGTCTTTATTTTAAGTATCACATGGCGTTTTTCTGTTAGTCCATACATCTACTTTCTTCATTTTTCCATCAACTTTATGAATATTACTTATTGTGTTTACTCTGTTAACCTGTCTATTTTACGGTTGTGATTACATAACTTTTAACCCAAATCTCTATCATCTGAAACAACTTGTCTCCATGTGTTGTCAAAATTTTCTTCCAGAATTTTCATATCAATCAACGCATAAAAATGAAAATTTTTTGAATACATGTTATAATTCTCGCATAATTATTAGTTTTCGTCTAATTCATCATGACGAATATAAAGTAGTTGAGCGCTTCAACCGCTTTACTTATCTGGGGAATTTCATCAGCTCTGATGGTTTGGTATCTGATGAAATCTCGGCACGAACATATAAGGCTTGATTGGCTTTTGACAATTTACATCACTTGTGGCGTAGGCGAGACATGCGTCTACTGACCAAAGGATGGGTTTACTGCGCAAAAGTTTGATCCGTTCTACTTTATGGATGTGAAACATAGCCATTAAGGATAGAGAATATTCGTATGCTTCTAGTATTCGATCATAGATATCTTCGAAGAATTGCTTGTGTTTGCTGGGACTACTGATCAAGCAATACGTTGATTAGGAAAAGAGTGCTAAGTAAATATAGTAAACCGATTGAAGAAGTAATGAATTATTGTTAGCTGAGGTGGTTAGCATATGTGTTACGTATGCCCGACCACTGTCTACCTCGACGAGCAATGCTGTCTGGTGTGAGAGTAAGCTGGAAAAAAGGTAGGGGCAGCCAAACGAAAACATGGCAACAATCCATGAAGTCATTAACAATTGGGCTTAGCCATATTAATAAGTACAGTCTACCTGGTTGGGGTCCACGTGATGATCGTGACCAGTGGTTAGAGACTGTTAATGATATGACTCGAAATCGTTCACAACGGTACAGCTTCATCTCTTAATTGTCCTTCTCAGAATTCTAAGTTTTTGGCTTCATCATAACTATTTTAACTTATTTTTATTTTCATGAGTCTTATTTTCAATCTCTAATTTTCTCCAACTCCGCCCGCAGCTCTTCTAGGGTTGTTACCGGTCCCAAGCCCGGGTAAAGGAGGAGGGTTGGGCATAGGGCTAGCACCCCTATCCCGTAAAACACAAGTATGCTAAAAAAACGCTAACCAGAATAAACAAACTTAACTATCTAAACTCTGCCCTGGAAGTGGAAGGAATCTATATGACGCTTCATGATGAAAGCCGAGATTCTTCGGAAGTCATGAGGCCGATGCCCCCCCCTTCTAACGACCAGAGCAAACATTTTTATAGGTACATGGAATGTTTGGACAATGTGGGAGACAGGGAAGATCACCCAGATAGCAGCAGAAATGAAGAGATAAAATGTAACTGTGCTCGGGATCAGCGAAACGCATTGGACTCAAACTGGACAGAAAACATTAGCCACGGAAGAGGTGCTACTATATTCCGGGCACGAAGAGGAAAATGCCCCATACACCCAAGGAGTTGCTCTGATGCTGTCTAAGAAGGCGCGCAATGCACTTGTAGGATGGGAACCACATGGACCCAGGATCATCAAAGCATCTTTCAAGACAATGAAGAAGGGGATTACAATGAACATCATCCAGTGTTATGCACCCACCAACGACGGCAACGACGAGGACAAAGATCAGTTTTATGATAGGCTGCAGTCAATTATAGCGAAGTGTCCAGGAAAGGATCTGACAATCCTGATGGGGGACCTAAATGCCAAAGTCGGAATGGACAACACCGGTTACGAAGACATCATGGGACGACAAGGATTGGGGGAAAGAAATGAAAATGGTGAAAGATTTACAAATCTTTGCGCTTTCAACAAAATGGTTATAGGTGGTACAATATTCCCCCACAAACGCATACACAAGGCTACATGGATCTCACCAGATCATAGTACAGAGAATCAAATTGATCATATATGCATCAATAAAAAATTCAGAAGATCAATGGAAGATGTGAGAACCAGGAGAGGAGCTGATGTAGCTTCAGACCACCACCTAGTGGTTGCCAAAATGAAGCTGAAGCTAAAGAAGCAATGGATAACTGGAGCAACAGCATTAAAACGGTTCAATACAGCCTCTCTTCGGGATACTGACAAACTCAATGAATTCAAAATAATTCTCAACAACAGGTTCCAAGCCTTACAAGATCTGCTGAACGAGGAAGAAACCACTATGGAGGACAACTGGAAAGGAATCAAAGAGGCACTAACTTCAACTTGTCAAGAGGCTCTGGGCTGCAAGAACTACCATCATAAGGAATGGATTTCCACAGAGACCCTGAGCGAAAGTCAACAAAGGAGGAACAAGAAGGCAGAAATCAACAACAGCCGAACTAGAGCAGAAAAAATCAAGGCACAAAATGAATACACAGAAGCAAATAAACAAGTAAAGAAGTGTATTCGAGCCGACAAACGGAAGTATATCGAAGGCCTTGCAACAACAGCGGAAAAAGCTGCAAGAGAAGGAAATATGAAACAGCTATACGACACAACGAAGAAGCTGGCAGGGAAATATAGTAAACCAGAGCGACCGGTCAGGAACAAAGGAGGCAAGCTAATCACCGAGATTCAAGAACAAAGAGACAGATGGGTAGAACATTTCGAGGAACTCTTGAATAGACCAGCTCCACCAAACCCACCACACATCGAAGCAGCATCTACAGACCTCCCGATTGATGTCAATCCACCAACGATGGAAGAAATCAAGATAGCTATCAGACAGATCAAAAGTGGGAAAGCAGCAGGACCTGACAATATACCAGCCGAAGCACTTAAGTCAGATATAGACATAACGGCGAGGATGCTCCACGTTTTATTCAAGAGGATCTGGGAGGAAGAACAGGTGCCGGCAGACTGGAAGGAAGGATACCTTATCAAGATACCAAAGAAAGGGGATTTGAGCGAATGCGAGAACTACAGAGGAATCACACTATTGTTAGTACCAGGGAAAGTCTTCAACAGAGTGTTGTTGAACAGAATGAAAGATTCAGTGGATGCTCAACTTCGAGATCAACAGGCTGGTTTTTGTAAGGATCGGTCATGCACAGACCAAATCGCAACACTACGCATCATCGTTGAACAATCAATTGAATGGAACTCGTCACTGTACATCAACTTCATCGACTATGAGAAGGCGTTTGACAGCGTGGACAGGAGATCACTATGGAAACTTCTTTGACACTACGGTATACCAGAGAAACTCGTCAACATCATCCAGAATTCTTACGACGGACTACAGTGCAAAATTGTGCATGGAGGACAGCTGACAAATGCATTCTCAGTAAGAACCGGTGTCAGACAAGGCTGTCTGCCGTCGCCCTTCCTCTTCCTCCTAGTGGTCGATTGGATCATGAAAACTTCTACATCTGGGGAGAAGCACGGGATTCAATGGACAAGTAGGATGCAACTCGATGATCTGGACTTCGCGGATGATCTAGCTCTTTTAACCCATACACACCAACAAATGCAAGTGAAAACAACCAACGCAGAAACAATCTCAGCATCAATAGGCCTGAACATACATAAGGGAAAGAGCAAGATCCTCGAATTCAGCATCGAGAGCACGGACCTAATTGAACTTGATGGTGAAACTCTGGAAGAAGTGGATACCTTTACATACCTGGGGAGCATCATCGATGAACAAGGAGGATCCGATGCAGATGTAAGGGCAAGGATCGGCGAAGCCAGGGCAGCATTCCTACAGTTGAAAAATGTATGGGACTCCAAACAACTGTCTACCAATCTCAAAGTTAGACTCTTCAACTCGAACGTCAAGTCAGTTCTTCTGTATGGAGCTGAAACGCGGAGAACTACTGCAAACATCCTCAGGGGAGTACAGGTATTTATCAACAACTGTCTATGCAGAATATTGAATGTCTGTTGGCCGGAAACCATCAGCAACAGCCTACTTTCGAAGAAAACAAACCAACTTTTAGCTGAAGAGGAAATCAGGAAACGACGTTGGAAATGGATAGGGCATACATTGTGGGAATTATCAGACTGTATCACGAGACAAGCACTAACTTGGAATCCTGTTGGAAAACGGAAAAGAGGAAGGCCAAAGAACACCCTGCGTCGAGAACTGGAAGAAGACATAAAAAGGATAAACAGTAACTGGAAACAGCTGGAAAGGATTGCTCTGGACAGAGTTGGATGGAGAATACTGGTGAGCGGCCTATGCTCCTCCGAGAGGGGTAACAGGCGCAAGTAAGTAAGTAAGTATTTTTCTCCATTTCTGCTAATTCTACTGTTATTGCCTCTACTGCTCTGGAATTGGCCTGATAATTCCATCCCCTTATAATAAGTGGGGCACGGAAACTTGAGATGATGTACCAACGTACTAGTTTCTTACCTCGTGACTGACTGATGCAAGGTGATCAGTTAAATAGTGATTGTTACTATTGTTTACAAGGTTGTATAACAGCTAGAGAAGAAAATTCGTGAAGTAAATGAATTCATTTCACTGTGTTATGTTGATTGTTTTTTATTATATAAACATTGAAAATTAGGTAATATCAAAGTAGTCTTTCCTTTTGCTCAGTAGAATTCGTCATTTATACATACACAAATTACATATCTAAACATATGTATGTAAGAATGAATCCAGGAATTTCAAGTCTTATGGTAACTACGGTACAATTAAATGGTCGCTAGTATCAAATATATTTTCAGGTAATAGTGATTATTTGTCGTATACCATTGGTGAATTCTTTGGAATCTTCTGGAGTTTGATGATGGCGGGGGGAGGGAGATGGAAGAACATTTCCTATTAATCAGTATATATATATATATATATATATATATATATATATATATACGTCCATGAAGTGAAACGATCACTATTGTTAATGTTATGTATAATTATGTCTGGTGACTGTATACACTTATGAGCTTCATGAAATGTTTACATGTTATGAATCTATGTATTGGGAAATTAAAGAGGTATGTTGTTCTACTGAGTCTGCTATTTAAAGAAACAAGAAGTGGGCGAATTTTTCTTTGGAATTTATGTATCGAATATATTCAATAACTAAAAGAGATATGATGGAAGCTTACACTGATCGTAAACATTTTCGAATGAATATGAATGTACTTATTTTCTGAATATTTTCTAGTTAAAAGTTTGTGTAGCTGGAATTTTGTTACGTCATCGCTTGTTTTGTATTGAGAATGCTTTCTGTTATAACCAAATACATGGTATTGCATTAGGTGGCCATTATTATTACTGAAGGCTGATTACATTCTTTCAATGCAAAGACTGTAGATTACAGGTTCAATTCTTATCCAGTACTTCCCAACTGTTAATTGTTTTTTTAGTTTGATGTCATTCCATATAGAAAATACTAATTAAGATGAACGGTTTTAGTGAAACTTATATTTTAACAAATGAAGTAGTCAACTGGAAATGATCATTATTATTTTTCTATCTATTAGTAAATCAACATTACTAATAAGTAGTAATGAAAAAATACACAGAGAAATTACATGTTTGGTTTAAATAGCTGAACACTGCTTGTTTCCTGTCATGAATCTGTAATGAATAAGACTGAAAAAATAAAGAAATAAATTTAAAGAATCGTCATGACAACATATAATTAAGACACCATAGTAAATAGATTAATGAGGCAGAAATAATAATAAATACATCCTACTCATCTGAATGAAGCAGGAAATCAATATGATTGTTTAAATAGCAACCAACCAGGTTTATTCATTTCTGAATGGTCACATTGAATACTGTGTGTTAAATAAATACACGCAGCAGTTATCAACTACAAGCCGATATGAGGATCGGATTCAGGATCTCCAGGTATCTCAGTGGATGCTTTACTATTAGCACCACTGAGGCTACCGGTACATAGTAGTGTGGAATTACTATCCACTGAACTCGTGACTTAGCGCGACCATCATTCAATGCCATCTATGATAACTGTTTGATTCCCAACATGTCAAACCTCGCCAATTACGACTTCTTACTAGAACTTGACTGTGTGCTGAAATAAGTCAGTAATCCGCCAAATACCATCCATACTGAGTTAATATAGTCCTGTTGAGATTGATTTTAGTTTGTCTTTATTCATTATAGATTAGTTCCGGCTGAATACTGATGAAATCAGAGAGCATTAAGCAGATGATTTGTCCTAGCATGAAACTCTGCAGAAGTGAGCAATCACAAGCCCACCAGAAATTGTACCCTAGGCTTTACTAGAATAATCAGCTCACAGATATCTTACTTCATAACTCTATTGAATTTGCAGAGAGAAGTCGTGATTGGTAGAGTTCAGACAAGCCAAACAATTGTTACTGATAGCATTCGACAATAGTAACTCTATATGACAAAGTGAATGGATAGAGAATCCTAACATTGGATGCCGACCTGCCCACTGGTGCAAATTGTATAGAATTTCCTGCGGAATGTAAAGTTTATGTTTTCAATTTCTGAAGGGAGGGGATAGGTGTGCACGCGCTCTGGTGATTAATCTGAAGCTAGGGGGAAATAACCGTGTAATCCATCCTTATATTTAGTCATATTATGCAAACCAGGTCGTTGATGCACGTAGACTGAATATTTAATCTACGAACAATCAACTATAATCTAAAGAACTGAAATAACACTTCAAAAACTCCCCTTAATAAGGCCGTGCGTGATCGGCCTCAAGCAGTTGCCACTTGGACTCTGCAATCGCGCTCCCAGGTCACTATGACCAATACTAACCCGGTTTTTTTTCAGGTACTTCAAGAAGCAATATCCTTCTATAGTGTGGGCAGCCAGGAAGTGAAAATTGCCCTCATACCTCTAACAGCACACGAGATCATCTTGTTCGAAGCTAAATCCCACCTTCAACTCTTAATAATTCTCTTATCGCCATGCCTACTCCTTCTAACATAATTTTATCACCTCGCGTCTCTAATGCTAATGATTTGAGTTCACGAAACGTTATACCTGGTCTCCTAAAATCGCGCACTAAGTTATATATTGGAGCTTTCAACGTTCGAACCTTATGTCAAATAGGACAACAGGCTTCCCTAGCCATGACTCTAGAATCCCGCTCCATCGATATCTGCTGCATCTCTGGAACGCGTATACAGGATCCAAGCATAGTCATTCGCTTGATCTAAACCTTGTGAAAATAAGGAACCGGCTCGCTTCACTCTTCGTGTCTCCGCGGACCCCACTGCTACCACTCGAGGCCTTGCTGGTGTAGGTATAGCACTAAGTTTAAAAGCTGAACAGGCTCTCCTCGACTGGATTCCAATAGACAGTAGCTTGTGCGCTGTCCGTCTAAATGGAACGGTAAGGACTCGTAAAGATAGGGACACACGCCGTTGTCTCTTTGTTGTCTCTGCCTATGCTCCCACTGACTGCATCTTAGATGAAGTAAAAGATGAATTTTACAGAAAGCTTTCTGACCTTCTATGTAAAGCTAAGTGCAGTGATGTAGTAATAGTGGCTGGTGATTTTAATGCCCAAGTAGGTAGACTAGATGAAACCGAAAGGCACCTAGGTGGATCCCATGGTGTTGAGGCTCGACGAACAGACAATGGCTACCGGTTACTACAACTATGTTCAGATAAGCGTTTATTTCTCGCAAACACCAACTTTAAGCATAAGGAAAGACATCGGTTAACATGGCGGCCTCCGAAATCAACTCAACACTGGACTCAAATAGACCACATTGCTATCAGCCATCGTTGGAGAAGCTCGATAGAAGACTGCCGCTCGTTTTGGTGTACATGTGTAGACTCAGATCATGCCTTAGTGCGAGCGCGTATTAGTCTGCGCCTCACTGAACGTAAAAGATTCACCACAAGGAGTTCAACTTAATGATGAAAAAGTCAAGAATACATTTCAGGAACAACTAAAAAGCCAGTTAGTCAACTATGTAAGCTGTACTCATACCGAGTTATTTTGGAATGATATCCAAAAAGCTGTTGAAACAGTAGTAATATCTTCTAATAAACTAGACCTAAAGGTTAATAAAACTCAGTGGATTTCAGCTGCATCTACTGAACTGATAGATGCTCGGCAACACATCCCACCTGGTTCCGAACATGATGAGAAACGAAGGCAAATTAAACACAAGCTGGTTTAGAGCTTATGCAATGATTGTGAGGAGTGGTCGGTGGTAAAAGCTAAAGAGATGAAAAAGGCCGCGGCAATAGGTAACATTAGGCAACTGTTTAGACTTATCAAGGAAATGGGTATCAGAAACCCGACTGTAAGTGAAACTATCTCCAAGAAAGATGGTCTCACTATTCACTATCAATCTTGAAGATTAGACCGATGGACACAACACTTTAGGGAACAGTTCAACTGGTCTTTGGCCTCATCCCTGTTGCTCACCATCCCCAAACAATCTGAAAGGCAAATTAACACTGGTCCCCCAAGTTTCAGTGAGGTTGAGAAGGCTATAGGAAACTTAAAGCGAGGGAGAGCAGCAGGACCAGATGGATTGACCCGTGAGATATTTAAGGAAGGTGGCCCAGCCTTAGCAGCGAGATTATTTGAGGTCTTGGTTAGAATTCAGGAACTGGACGTTATCCTATCTGACTGGTCTCGAACACTAACCATTCCGGTTTATAAGAAAGGACAGAAGTCCCCGTATGACAATTACCGAGGAATCAGTTTAACGAATATAGTGTCTAAAATATTAGCTTCAATAATACTTAGACGTCTAACGAAAGCTCGTGAAGAGCAAACTCGAGAAAACCAAGGTGGTTTCAGACCCGGAGGTGGTTGTATATACCAAATATTCACACTACGGCAGGTTCTGGAACATAGGCACACTTTCAGACACCCAGCAATAGCTGTATACCTTGACCTTTAGGCGGCGTTTGACTCTATCGATCGTAAGGTTATGTGGCAATGTCTGTCATTGAAAGGCGTACCGGAGAAGTACATTAACCTTATACAAGCTCTCTACTCGAACACCACATGTCGAGTTAGAGCTTATGGCATATTGTCTTCGGAATTGATCACTTCTAGTGGTGTTCGTCAAGGTTGTCCGCTTTCCCCATTTTTATTTAATTTTATCATGGACATACTTTTCGAGTTAACATTGTCATCGTCTGATTTCTCTGGGGTTGACCTCCTTCCAGGAGATAAACTTACTGACTTAGAATATGCCGATGATATAGTTCTACTGAGTGAAGATGCTGATAAAATGCAGAATTTTTTGACTACCTTGAACATGAACGTAAGCATGTTTGGGATGCGATTCTCCCCATCCAAATGCAAAATGCTACTTCACGGCTGGCTTTATTCGGCACAGAGGCTAGTGATAGGGAGCGAAACTATTGAATGTGTTAACCGTTTTACTTATCTCGGGAGCCTTATCAGTCCTGACGGCCTGGTGTCTGATGAAATCTCGGCCCGTATACATAAGGCCCGATCAGCTTTCGCCAACTTGCGTCACTTGTGGCGTTGGCAAGACATTCGTTAACTGACGAAAAGACGCGTTTACTGCGCAGCAGTCAGATCCGTTTTACTTTATGGATGTGAAACATGGCCTTTAAGGATATAGGATATTCGTAGGCTCTTAGTATTTGATCATAGATTTCTCCGAAACATTGCTCGTGTATGCTGGGACCACCGAGTAAGCAATGCGTGGGTTAGGAGTAGCGTACTGGGCAAATACGGTAAGTTTATCAATGGGGTAGTGAATCTTCACCGGCTGAGGTGGTTAGGACATGTGTTGCGTATGCCTGACCACCGTCTACCGAAACGAGCAATGTTGTCTGTTGTAGGAGTAGGCTGGAAGAAAGCTAGGGGTGGCCAAACGAAAACATGGCACCAATCCATGAAGTCATTGACAATTGGGCTGAGCCATGTTAATAGATGCAGACTACTTGGTTGGGGCCCACGCGATGATCGTAACAAATGGTTAGAGACTTTAGGTGATATAGCTCAAAGTCGTTGTCAATGGCGCAGGTGCATCCACTCCTTGTCTTCCTCCAAATTTTAGTTTTTGAGCTTCTCATAATTTTCTCTTTACTGAATCACTTTTATCTCAAATCTCATCTCTGATCTCTATGCCTTTCCATTAGTACTTACTCTGTTACTTCCTCTCCTACTCTGGGATTTGGTCCGACAATTTAATCCTATCAGCTTATTGAGGTATGGCAACTTGAAGTGATGTACGCATGTACCAAGTTCTACGTTGTAACTGACTGACTGACTTAGATGAAGCAGAGTTTCCTGCCGACTGCCTCCAACTGCCTGGGGAAATTATCTGATAAAATGAGCAAGCATACCTAAAGAAATGTTTTATCATAGCTTTGCTTATTACTTGGCTGTTGTAAACCTTCAAACATATTATACCTGGATGAATTTATTTCATACAAATTTGGCTTAAGGATAGGGTTTTCTTCCGTCATCTCAACCATCGCCTTCTTATATTGTAAGTTGCTATATGAGAAACTCAGCTGAGAACAATGTTGTTACCCTCACTACATTATAAATGCATCTATCGAGTTTATATTTATCTTAACTAGAATAGAGAAGAAGTTTGTTAGATTTTAATAATGTTAAGTTGTTTATATTCGTCATAGATTGGTGTTAGCTAAATACTAATGAAAATCAGAGAGCACTGGATAGATTTTCCGTACAAGTGTGGAACTCCTCATCAACGTGTACTCATGATTTCATCAGGGAATTCAACCCAGGGACTTAAGGTTAGTGTACGCTTAACTCCGTACACCACTAGGCCTGTGTCCAATAGTATAATCCTCAAATACACCAATTTGTAATTATTGTCACCAGTGAGGTGTTCAACAGTAAGACGAAACAGCTGTTCAGTGATCCCTGGTTTTCAGTGGTACCTGGCCAACACCAATCTGTGACAAGTATAAACAATGAAATGTAATTCCTATCTCCACAAAAGCATCTCATTTCAATTTGAATAATGTGTATTTAGAGTGTCAGAATAATCAAGGTAGTGTGCTTAATACGAATAGATTTAGAAATTACATACATCTAAAGCGAAGAAATTCCCTAAAAGTTGTGTCATATAATATGGTGTCAAGCATATAAACTGTTAAACAATAACTCACTTATGTTATTCAAAGATCCACAACTTCAATTGAATTCTCATCTTTGCTTAAAATGTAACTTATGCTTCACTTAAACATTGTTCACTAGGCCATTCCGCAAATGATATGTCGGAATATTATAATAAATACTAACGCCTACTGCTATGCAGGAACTAACCACAACTCTAACCGGAAACTTATCTGCGCCAACTGATACTAGCAACCGTGACCAACGACTCGATACTGATTACTCACCCCGAAACAAAATCAAGAACACCAAAGCAGCACCAGGAAGATTCGATTCTATTACAATTCAAGTCTGTATATATAGATTCAAAAACGACCTTGGGAAAAACAGAGTAATTAGCATAGTAAAATGACATTACAACCAATCACAGTTAACAAGGTCCAGCGGAGGAAATGAAAAGCAGTACCGGTTTCCGCTCACTTTACAATTAAATAAAAAATAGCAAAATCACATGAAAAATAACTAGTTTCTCCTCTTCTTAGCACTTCCCCTTTTTAAGAAAAGTTTGCTTTCTTGGAACCTCACTGTGGCTCTTCGTTTTCTTTCACTCCGTCTTATTGGCTGTTGTTCTTCGGATGCTCCTTTCTTGTTGTTTGCTGCAATTAATGTTGGGTTCTCCGTGGGGAGCTTAAAAGTGTCAAGAAGAAGTTCAAGCGCTAGGTTCGGTTCATCTGCTTTTTGTTCACCAAACCTTCTTCGCAGCTGGTTGCGATGTCGGATCCATATTTGTCCTCCCACTGCTACTTCATACATCACCTTTCCTCTTTTACCTTTAATTACTCCGTTTTTCCATTTCTCGCTTCCTGGTCTGTAGTTCCTTACGTACACCTGCGTGCCGTTTCTATAGATATCATCATCGTTGCTTTTCACTCTTGCCGGCCTCATTACCTCATTCATCGTTCTCAGTTTCCGTCCCATTAGTGCTTCTGCTGGTGATTTCTGTTCCGGAGCACTGTTGTTTGGGGTACTTCTATATACAAGTAGAAAACGCTGAATAATTTCTGCTAGGCTTCCCTCCCCCTTCGCCTTAAGTACAGCTCTTTCGAAGGTATCCACAAACCTCTCCGCTTGTCCATTTGATTGTGGATGGTACGGTGGGGAGCAAATATGTGTGATAGCGTTTTCTCGACAGAATTCACTGAAAATCTGTGACGTAAACTGGGACCCGTCATCAGTGACTAGTGTCTCTGGAAACCGATGACACGCGAATATCTTCGTCAATGTTTCCAGGGTTTTCTGCGTGGTCGGAGGAACTACAGGATGGATCTCTGGCCATTTCGAATATGCGTCTACTAACACCAAGTAGTAGACTCCTGACATGGGCCCGGCAAAATCTAAATGTACTCTGCTCCATGGACTCGCAGGAACAGGCCAGCTTACTGGTTCCACCTTCGGTGGGTTTTTCGATGCTCGTTGAATCGTTTTATCTCTTCTTGTGAATTCAGCAACTTGCTGTGTGGTAACAGGAAGTGCTCTCACAGCATGCATGAAACTTTCTTTAGCGTAATCTCTCGTATCGATGGTGGCAATCACCGACTCTTCACTCTTCGTAGGATAGGTGCTTAGTGGAACAGCATCTAGTTTCAGGTCAGTAATCCAATCTAACCCCAACAAGTTAAGATTGTTGTTAACCACATAACATACTCCATCCGTGGTTATTTCGTTGAATGACGCTGAGCACACAATTTTGCCAATGATCACCAAACGATCGCCTGATGCACTTATGGCGAGTTGTTCTGTAGCGCATAGTACAGGTTTCCCAATTTTATTCCATGTTTTTCTAGAAATAATAGTAATATCAGATGCTGTATCAAGTTGGAGGCTTACCGTATGACCATTTATCCGAACAGAAACGTACTTTCTGGCTGGTCTCTGATGAGCGTGATTCAGGGTGGATACTGAAAGTGACTCAGCCGGCTTATTCGGTGAATGGAATCTTCTTTTGGAACGTGATCGAGTGCGTATGTCTTTCTGCCTGCACAAAGTTTCTTTGTGTCCCAGTCTGTTACACTTTCTGCAACGATAGTTCTTAAATGGACAAAACTTGGCGAAATGCCATCCACCACAGTTCCAGCATCTGGATGGGGGAGTAATATTCTTCTTTTCGGCTGGTTTATCACAATAAGTTGAGGTGATTGCTGGAGTGATTTGATGAGAAATAGGTTTTCGACGAACAGCATGAACTTCAATGTCACCATTACCACTAGACTGGACAAGTGCAGTATCATGCTTTAAATTGGTCAGTCGTTGATATTCTGCGGCAATGTCATTTAGAGACAATGTTGGTTCTTGGTCAAGACGGTGAAGCAATCGCGTTCGAATATCAGCGAATTTTTCTGACTGTAGGCTGCAGATGAGTATTAAGGATTTAAATTGGTTCTCCGATAAGTCTTTCAATTTAAACCGTTCACATTCTCTGTTTACAACTCCAACATGAGTTAAGAAATCATCTGATTCATTCATTTTTAACTTTAGGCAACGATATCTAATATTGAATAGAGAAGAATTGTCACCGAAGTGTTGGCTGAGAGTTGAGCAGGTTTCAGAGAATGTTCTATCTCGAGGATTTTGAGGTAAAATTAGGTTGCAGTATTTGTCAAGTTCTGCTGCACCAAGCTTTCTGAGAAGTAGGCGAACTTTCCATGCATCGTCCTGTGAAGCTAAATCATACGTAAACAAATCCTCATATTTCCGGAACCAGGTATCAAAAGTAACATTAGCTTCTGGATCATAATTAAATTCAGCAATACTATTAATAATTCCATCAATTGAAAGTGCAGAAATGGGGACAGGAACATTCGAGGATGATTCAAGCTTAGAATTCAGGCTCGTAAAAAGCTTCATTAGTTTGAGTTGTTCATCCAACAACGAATCCATTTTAGTAGGATCCACAGTCACCATCACCCGTCGCCAATTGATATATCGGAATATTAAAATAAATACTAACGCCTACTGCTATGCAGGAACTAACCACAACTCTAACCGGAAACTTATCTGCGCCAACTGATACTAGCAACCGTGACCAACGACTCGATACTGATTACTCACCCCGAAACAAAATCAAGAACACCAAAGCAGCACCAGGAAGATTCGATTCTATTACAATTCAAGTCTGTATATATAGATTCAAAAACGACCTTGGGAAAAACAGAGTAATTAGCATAGTAAAATGACATTACAACCAATCACAGTTAACAAGGTCCAGCGGAGGAAATGAAAAGCAGTACCGGTTTCCGCTCACTTTACAATTAAATAAAAAATAGCAAAATCACATGAAAAATAACTAGTTTCTCCTCTTCTTAGCAGCAAAACACGAGCAATAACTTACAGAAATCTACGAACAGAATCCAGCAACACACGCATATCTCCTACTTTTACTACCCACATTTCATTGTGGGTATATGTTCAGTTTGTTCGTCCCTCTATTGTGAAGCGGATATTTGACCTTACATTCAAGTGACTCATACTTACTTTTCGTACAACTTCAACTCACCTGAACTGATGAGATACAGCCTAACACACTTTAAAAACATACTGAACACTTTTCATTACTATCTAACTTGACGAAAAAATCCAATTTGTAATTCAATTCGAGGATGTGATCTGTGTTGAGTTTACATTATAACCACAAATAATTAGATATACTAGGTGATGGGGCTGAAAATCGGTCAAGGTGGTGTAGATGTAGTCATTCTTTATCTTCCATCAAATCTTGAACTTCAGTATTACATCATATCTACTATACTTGCAATTCACTCCTTTTAGAATTTTATTCTTTAGTGCTTAATCTTTCTCACTATAATTATCTAATTATTTTGGTAATTTCATTTCGTTATACTTCGATTAGCTGTTGAAGCGGTGTGATACACGGTTATGATTGAGAATGAAAACTTGCCGTCCATTATCTTTTCCAGAAAATGAGTTGATTAAACACACCAAAGAAATATTCACAGGTTTCATTCAGTTTTTGACAATTTTAGGAACTCGGTTAACTCAATCATAGTGTCTTGACAGGATTACAAGATTATGACAATTAACGTCGACGAACAGATATTGAACATGAAGCGAGAACGAGCAACCATTTGAGTAGAATAACATAGCATTTCACATTATTTTGATCAGTTGTCAACAGTTGCTTACGACCTCTAATATTATAAAATTGAAATTTAACGTACTTGTCACGTTACTTGAAAGTAAATAGATGCATAACATCATTATGATGAAAAGGAGATACAAGTACAATTTATAGAACTGTATAGTAACTACTACAATTGGATTTACTAAGTAAACGGAAATTCCAGAATTACACAACATGATCAAGAAATTCATGAGTTAACGATTTCAGTTGACTGCATAACAGACGGCTGGATACAAGTGAATGATGTGTAGAGGCCAGTGAATTTCTAAACTGAGACAACGAACTTAAAAGAATCCAAAGTTAATGTGATCGAAGTAGGTGACGCACTTTGAAGAAGAAAAGCTTAATGATGTAATCAAATAACCATAATATTACCGTGGGAGAGAGAGACTAACCAGTGATTTATTTTGAATAAGGAAGCCTGGTTTTATGCTTTTGATAGGAACGGCTTCGTTGGATTTGAAAAGGATTGATCTTAGTTGTTTATTAATCACTATTAGGGTTTTAAAGTATCACTCAAATGCTGAGTCACTGAGATGTCTTGAAATAGTAACACTAAGTGTTGTGAACAGCACATTCGAAGATTCTTCGAATTATATTCTTGGACTTGTCTTTTACTTCCGTTATTGTAACTGATGTGACAGATACAAGTAAATTTATGGATGAGATTGGCAGTAAAATGGAAGGGGTACCTATCAATCTTTGATTGCGATTAAGAACATATTTACTTGTGTATGTGTTATGATGCGAGAAAAATGGGGTTGAGTGACCGAGTGCCAAATTACTTGAGCCTAGCGATAATTGTGCGTCTGCCCTGTGCCCATTTAGTCCCAAGCCGAAATAAGAAGAATGCGAGCCAATAGATCAGCCAGACAGAATCATATTATATTCCAAGCATTCTTTCATACAAACATAAAATCAGACCACACAGCAAACCAATTAAGAAATTAACATGAATACAGAACGAGGGAAATAGTGGTAGTGAATAGGAACAACTTGTACACAACTAATTAACTGTAGTTCATAACAAGAGACAATATAATAACAGTAACTATGCTAAACGGGAGGATAGGGTAAGAGGAACGTAACAATAATAGAAACAAAGTGTTTACATTACAGACAGTTCGAATAGATGAAATAGTGTTCTCAAAACGCAGTTCTGAAGGTTTGTTACAATTCTTTGTAGTCCGGCCTAACAGTATGGACTACTAGTTTGGTTTCAGAATTCGTACTATCCATTACTGTTTTTAGTCTTCGGTTTATTGTTACAAAAGAGTCGTCAACTTTAATGTGAAGTTGGAAAAGAATAAGTTTCTCCTCAACTTTGTCATATTTCTCAATGAACTTATATGGATATTCATTATCTTTTAAGGATTTTTCGACTTTTCTTTTAGTTTATTAGGACTACAAATCTTTACCGTTTTACGAATTAGTATTTTGACTAATTAATTCTTGTAGTTGATTGAACAAATACTCCATTCCATTTATCTTTTAATTGAACCGAACGTTGAATCGTCCCATCCTGTCTTCGATGTATTGGAACATTAATAAAGTGAAGCCTATCATCACTTTCGTATTTTATGGATACTTTATAAAAAAAAAAGAACATTACCATTATGTAACAAAGATGTAATTAGCGTTAATTGGCAGAATGAAACATTGCAAATACCTACATTTCATATATTGAAGAATATCTTGGAAGATTATTAGTAGTAGTAAAAGACGTACAAACTAAACATAAGTGGTTACGTAATAAATAAAAATTACTGATGAGTAAGAATCTAACCAAATAAAATGAGTAGAGCTAAGTGAAGCTACAAATGTTGGAAAAAAGTGATGTAACGGTGTAACGAAATGAAGGGGTTTAAAAAGACTTTACGTAGATATTTGATGATGCATTGAAATAAGGTTTATGTTTCCATGACAATAGAAAGCTTATGGTTGTTTTCTTCTGTGTACACAATTTAGGTTTATGACGCGCAATAGCTATAGACTTCAGTGAATTTCAAAAGACTGGCGTTTAATTGTTTATGAAACATCTTCAATGATTTCAAAGTATCAACCTGTTGTGTCATGTCCAAAATATTGATCTATTCAAGATACTTCGTTTTTATAAGCTGATGATTTTCAAACATGTTTAGAAAATCTGATATTAAACATCCTTTTTATCCAACCAGTGTAATTGGTTTAAGAAGTGCTTATACATTTGTAGACACAGTCCTTGGTAATATGTTAGCGGAACCTGTTTATGTTTGTTCGGGTTATGAAACACTTTGGTATACACAAGAATCTTACTTTCGATACAAGGTAAATTATATTTAGTGTAGTGTTGAGCCTCCCAGTGACTGCCCCTTAGACATCATCATGTTGGAAAACGCGCTTGATGGCGATGTCATTTACCGATCATATCTACTTGCAAATTAATATCTTCATTTTTCCTACACATATCAACGAGTTTCCGTGGCTAGCGATTGTCGCGCGGGCATTTTTATACATTAATTGGTTTTACCTCCAGGTTGTCGTCAGTACGCATTATTTCTATCGTACTGGTCAGAATACTATTTTACGAAGTAGAAAATATTTACATATACAAAGTGTATATACAATGTAGCATGATATAGGATAGGGTAAACGAAATATTTAAAATGCCAACGTTCATTTTATAAAAGAAACAATCATTGTTTCGATTTAATAACCACTTTAAACCAGTCAGAAAGCAAAATTTGTGGCTGAATATTTTGTCAGGGAAAGCATTTTCATGAAAAATGAATGAATCATTGTTTCGTAGTGGCGTTGACGCTATTAAGCCATAGAAACAACGATCTATGCGATTAAAAACCTGCCAGACTAATTAGGTATTCGTACATATTCATTACTCTACACTTCTTCCTATATTATATGTGATCGGAATGAATCAACCGCAAACAGCAAATTATAATGAATTTTTCATTTTATAACTCAAATCATTTTCCAGAAAAAATTTAAGTGAGGACTCATTCCTCTCTTTATGAAGATCTTTAACAAAATGCAAAGATTTATCCGTAGATCGATGAAAATTTCAGTAGTTCCAACCATAAACTATATATATATATGCACTTGTCATCATAAATCTCGTTTAACTTATGGTTTTTATTGGGGAAGGTATAATATAGTGTGCCTTATTTCATTAATGATGTATTAACTTATTCCCAGATAACAATTCAACTATTCGTAAATACTATTTTCTTTGTAAATCGGGTTACAATCCCATTTATAACTTGAATTCCTAATTTTAATACGAATTCATAAACTTGAATACAAATTTCGAAATTGTATTAGTTTGTATTAGGATAAATTTGTATATTCCCATTGATTTGTTATAGACTGATGCTGATCAGTCAATGTTGCTATATGTGCTATATCCCCCTGTAAACATCAACATTAGGATGCAGATACATCCAACAGACAAGTCCTAAAAGGGACGAAACCAGTGTCCTGGGTTTTACTTACCAGTCATAATCCAACTTAATTGTATTACTGTTGGTTCAACGTTACCCTAATTTTCACCTTATTTTGCCTTACGTCTTGTTTTGCCTTGCAGTACAATTGAACCTAATTTCATGAATGTGACTGGAATTCCAGGCTGAAGACAGCCCTTATCTTATGGATTAATATTAAGTATAGAGTTTAGAAACTAGTTATATCTAGAATTTAGAGTAGAATGTAATGTAGAGTAAAACGTTGAATAAAACGCTTAACTTGTAAAACTTTGGGCACATTATTGCAAGCCCTTTCATTTTTCATACATTTTTATTCCAACGATTTACACGATGTCTTTCCCAATTTTGTATGATTTGACATTAACCTTTTGGCTCACTGAGTTAGTCTCATTTTCAGTTTGGTAAAGACAATAAGCTGGATTCCCTGTGTTAGCTCTAGTAACAGAAGTCTCTCAGTCGATCCATATTATTTTTGAAAATGTCAATAGATAGATCTACGACTACTTGTTAATGTGGAGAGTTTCACTCGTTAATTATTTTTACCACATAACTTATTTCATACCATGAGACCTTACACAGAATCATATTCCTAACATAGAATAACTGGCGTTTCATTTCAATATTAGCCTGAAATGTAAAGTGATTATTTTTAGACTATATGAATATGTATACGAATTCGTGGAATGTAAAAAGCACTGAACAACTGAAGCTTGTAGACTATCATTTTATTTCCAAAGTACACTTACTGTCATGAGTTGTCCTGTTTTCGACGTTTTTGAAATCAACCAACTGTTGTCAAGTAAGTGAGTGTATGTAGGTGCATGTTTGTCAATCATTGCAGATTCATTTACTAGAAAACTCATGAAGAGCCACAATTAAGGGTGATTCATATATTTCCCATCCACTTTGTCTGTCAGAGTGGCAAGAGTGAATAACCATTCATTTCAAAAAAATGAATACGTTAGCGATATTCTAAATATTTATTGACTAAGGTGTTTGAGACATGTATTAAGTATGATCAAGCACCTCCTATTTCGACCCACGATATTAGTTAGTGTAGGTGCAAAATGTAGGGAAACGAAAGTAGCCTGAAGTAAGTGTAATATAAGCTCATGAAGTTACTGACTGTTGATGTTACCCATGGTATGCGCAAATTGTACTTTATTCATCATTTAAAAACAAAATTTGGAGCAAAATGGCACCGAAAATATATGCACCACACAAATACGAAAGTAACGTTGTGAGAAAGATCGCAATGAAAAAGGGAAAGTATAAAATTTAATAAGACAATTGAAGAATTACAGGGCATGAGATAAAGTTCGGATAGGAACACAATCGGAAAGAAGATTTCATCCCTATTAAGAAAAGTAATCATACTTCTATGAAGACTGTATTAAGAAACTGCAGCAAGATTGCCACTACCGTCTATTTTGTGACATATCTGATAACCATTCAAGCAATTGATTCGCAACATCTCTGGGACCTCAACCAGGAAGTCGGGATGGACCGACAGATGCCAGTCCTATAAAATTTCCCTCCGTTTCATGACGTCGTGTCATAAACTTACCACCTTTCCGCGTTTTCCAACCAGTCCCGTAAATAACGCACGATATGGAGACCGCTGAGATGACATTCGTAAAACGTGACCAGGCTGCCGAAGTTGGTGTCTCAAGATGGTGATACCGATAGAGTTATCATCACTAAGCCCGAAAACACTATGCCCAACATCAGCATTACTAACACGATGTTCCCAACAGATGATAGCAATCTAGCGGAGACGACGATAATCCAACACGGAGAGAGATGCCAAACATTATCAACTCGCAGAAACCGGGTTTCGCAAGCATATAGCACAAACGCTCTTACCGAAGAATTGTAAATCCGACATTGTACTGCCAGACTCACATCACGACGGTGACACAGATGCCTCAATTAGGTATAAGTCGATCTGGTTTTCATTATCCGTAGATTGATCTCAGTTGATACACCGCCACCAATACTCACAAATCAATACACGAACATTTTCACTACTTCTAGTGGTTCACCACAAACAATGAGAGCAGGTACACATTACTTACAGTCTTACACAAGTACTTTGCACTTGTGAGGTGCAAAGTATAGGCCACATTTACGGATATTAATTTTCAACTGATTCATTGAGATTTGAATGGCTTGTGTTACCGCACAGTAAGATAATATCGTCTGCCTATTCAAGGCCGAAGTCTTTCTCCAGGTAAATACTCCACACCACTAGCACGCACCTCCTCCAGAGCTGTTTCTAGAATGTCAGCGATGGCAAAGTTGAAGGGAAATGGTGAAACTGTGTAAACAGCCTAACCTCACTGCTGGAGTGGAATAGTGGAGAAAGATGATTGTATGAAGTCATTCTGTCTGTTTGTGTACAGAGCTTCTAAGATGTTAATAAACTTCTCAGGAATACCCTTCTCCGACAAATAATTCCAGAACAAAGTCCTGTCCAACAAATCAAAGGTGACCCTAATGTCAAGAAAACCAATGATTGTTGACTTACAATACGTGTGACGGTGTTTCAATATTTACCAGCCTAACAAACGTTTGATTA
The DNA here is from genome assembly GCA_025215515.1 of Schistosoma japonicum. NCBI lineage: Eukaryota > Metazoa > Platyhelminthes > Trematoda > Strigeidida > Schistosomatidae > Schistosoma > Schistosoma japonicum. Next base: position 13,101,183 of record CM046061.1, on the reverse strand, counting down.
GAACATTCTTGATCTGGTCTAAAACTAGCTGTACTCCTAGTTACTCAGCTTTTCACGCGTTTTAAACAATCTGCAAAGCATGACGGTAAACAATAATTTCAAAGCAATCCAGAGTAGACCTATCCCTCCCCCACCCCCAACAGTTGTTACACTGGTTACGTGAGCCATTTCTAAAAATGGGGACGACGATCACTTTGTCCCGAGATGATGTAACAATCTCAGTTTCCCGAAGCTTTACAAACAACCCTGTTAGATCCCTGACCGGGAGTTCGTCACCATCTTTAAAAAGAGTTGAGGTTTAATCGCCTAGATTTGTTGGTTTGTTACGATTCAGAAGTTGGGGTTCCTTGTAAGCTCGCTCTTTGCTAGGTGGGCCAGTCGTTACCGGTAATGAAGAACAGGACAATCTGGTCGAAATTGTTAGGGTAACAGATCAGATGAACTAGTCCTCAAAATAATCAGCCCATTGTCGACGGCGATCGGAGATACTAATGACTAGCGTATCATCCGTTTCGCGGATTGTTTCACTGACACCAGACTTTATGCTGCAAGCAGCTCGGACAAGCTGAAAGAGCTTCCGGCAATCACCAAATGCAGCTGCTGTTTTCAACTCCTTGGCACACTCAGACCACCGGATTTCCCGGTCCTAACGCAGGCTTTTCACCATTGCCTGATGTAAAAATCTACGTTTATTATCAAACTCATGAGTCATCGGAGTGGACCGATAGCACCACAATGAGCTGTGAGGAACCTGCACAAACCTAATGTCTATAAGCGAGAGGTTTCACAAAACTGCAAGCGACGTGGCTCACCATTTAAATGGCTTTATGCAGATGCAACCAGTGTTCGTCTACGCAATCCGCTGGACTAGAATTTAGTCTGGAATCTAACTTAGATTGATATTTGGTTACAGCAGAAGCTGAATCAAGTTCGTTAGTATTAATCTGTCTACGACAAGACATCTGATAGTCATTGAAACGCAAAACGTGTGTGACGTAAACCAAACCATGATTAAAGTCCAGATAAGTGTTCAGAAAGGAACGACAGTCTTGAGCACAACCACGTCGGCAGTAAGTCATAGTTACTGCAATTGTGTGTGAGCTGATAGACTGCACGGTAGCCCGAAGTGAGGGGTGGTTTTCTTAAAGGACAACCTCCTCAAGCCTTTGGTTTTGAGACCAGTCCACAAGGAAGCAGAACATTGTCAGGAGATGCAGTATCATGATAGCCAGTGATCAAGATTGGTTTATACGACTTTCATTCCTTTATGATTATAAAACCAATGTGAATTGTTAGTTTGGAATTAAGGTTTTGACTTCTCTAGGTAGACCATTCATGTCCACTGAACCAATTTAAGCGCTGGGTATTCATTTTCTTCCTTCCACTTTAGCAGACAACATTGCTGCGAGGTAGTGAGATAGAAGGACCCTGGCAAAAGCTAAACGCATGGCTGCATTAGAGCATTTTGATGGAAAGAACAAACTCTCCATACTCTTGGCTGTACGATGGCATTACGAAGGCAAACTACCCAGTTGAGGGTCGTCAAAAAACAATTGCGATCAGTGGTCGAAGATATAGAATGATATGACTGAGAATCGATCAGAGACGAAAACGCATTAATCTGCTTGTCGTCTCTTGTATTTTAGACTTTATTATTCTTTCACACACCACTTACTCTTTGTTGAACTATATTCTAGTAATTTTTAGTTCGGTTTCGTCAAACCACTGATATGGCAACTTAAAACAGTGCATATTTGTCGGCCTATACATTGTTCATGATTGGCCGACTGTCTAAAATCCTGCATGGTCTTTATGAAAACTCCAGGAAGTTCATATATAACTTATCGAACAGAATGTGACGTGTCACTTGTATTTAAAATCCATGTTTAAAAATAAAGCAAATAACGACGAAATTGATACTGAAGTCCACTCTAAAAATTAATTTGATCAGTCAGAAGACCCTTATCCAGTAAACAAATATGTTAAACGATTACCTGGTAATTAAAGTCGATAAAAACAACGACGATCAGACTGATTCCACCAATTTAGGTGGATGAGGAACAAGAGTATCATTAAGGCACAAATACTAAGATGGTAATCGGGAACAAGAGGTTCAAGAAGACCTAAGCGAATTTCCGGCACAACAATCGACTGGAAAATACGTTATTTTAGGACGTTAAACATATTTATATTTAGTAACCATTTATGCTTACCAACAGCACTTAGACAATATATGGTCACTTCAATATAATAAAGTTTAACATTCAGATACTTTTCGATAATCTTATTACTCGTAAATAACAAACAATATGTAACTGCCTGCATACTAAAAATTAAAAGGCCTATAATGATGCTGTCAAACATTTATAGATTTATAATAGTTCTTTTTTGATTAGACTCTCAGGAGTATTAGTGACGAGATTCAAAAAAGTTATAGATCATTGTGAACGACCAGTCTACATATCCTGACCAACAATGTTCAAAGTTTGAGGCGAACATACTTCAGTATGGCAGGTTAGTTGTTGTCCGCAAATGTTTGCTCACTAAACGATGAAAGCGATGTTGGGACCACAGGCGAAAGGTCTGCAAAGTTGAGAAGTAAGCAGAATAACTACGGAGAAAATCCTTGTAAGATTATCAAGAATCACTTATGTGTGAAATCGGAATCGGTAACTGAATGCGTCTATCAAGCCTTGAATTACTGAAAGACTCATGACCTTGAGAATTCAAAACGAACGCCTCAAGGCCTCGTTTCAGGTAGTGTCAAAAAGTTGATAACATCTGTTTGTATTCTGAATTAAATGAAATGTCTTAAAGTTCCCAGAAAATGAGCTGATTATCTTTATCTTTTTACTCGCCACTCTTTCAACTGCTCCTTGGCAGTGGATATTCGTCCCTCAGAGTTGAAAGAAGGTATGTTTGTACTCTTCCACATGGTGAGTAGCAAGGTGGAAACTGTTAATTGCCTATCGATTTATTAGGGCACCACCATAGCACTACCATAGCTTCCAACGAAGGTTTGAGTCGTGATCTGGTAGTAATGCGTGACCGCGCGTTGTCAACTAGTCGTGCCCGTTTAAACAAACATGGTCAGCATCAATATCAAGGGCTTATGCAACTATTTGTTTTCGGTATCATTTACCGTTACAGCCCTATCAAGATGTTTTACTATCTAATTGAAATCACCTACTTTAAGATTTTTTATATAACTCCCCCAGATATGAATCAAGCTCTGCGTCAGATGTTTGCGGGTATAGACCGACTAACAAAACTCCCGCGGATTCCAAAATCAATCAAAATATGGTCAGTGAAAATGTTGTATATTATCTATGATCAGCTTGGTTCCTTACAATTACGATCACGCATGACTTATCAGTCAAATTACTCCTAATTTATAACCACCAGCCACCATAAGTATCATAGGATTCTAATTCTCTATTCCCCTACAACCAAACTCTAAGCGGGCTGATTACTTGGCGAAGCTAAATCTGGATTTAGGTATTAGTTTACTATGTCGTCGGTTAAGACCAATGTCAGAAGGTTAAATCTACAGGAGATCGTTTCGTACCACTAAAAAAGAGAGCGAAGAAAGAATGACGCGTTTGCCAAAATATATTAAGTACAACAAAATTTATGATGTGTTAAATCACAGCATGTTGATGAAAGCTTATAAGGTGAGTGATATAGATAACCTCTTGCATAAGAGTTCCACCTCATAATTCTCCCGCACATATTTCTAGCCTAATGTAGTATCTGATAAACTTATTTACCCACCATTATCTTATGCATGTCATACTTAACTAATCATGTCTATCAAACTAACGTGAACATTTGTGTGCTGAGACAATACATTGTCACAATTATTCTACAGTCACAAGAAGTTTCAAAATGTGGAGAGTAAAACTAGCTGTCTCTGATACCTTGATTCTTCAGATGAACTTGGGCAGGATACATGTCAAGGGTATTAGGACCACGCTACTGCTGAAGATGTAGCGCTCAGTCATAGTCTTGGAAGTCGAGAGCCACTCCTTTTACAATGTAAATGATCATCTCAAGGACTTGAAGTGTCTCTTAATCTAGGGATTCTGTAGCAAATAAAGAGTTTAACTTGGGGTTCATCTGTAACACTTAGGTAGGTGTAAGTCTTAAATTGTTATTCTCTTAGTACATACTCAAGATTATATATTAAGAAATACACTTACATAGTGACCATTTAAACGCAAATGGACATTTCTATCCTTAAATGTGTTGAATATACGCAACCTTGAAAGGTTGATGAACTAAGAGACAATCACAATGAAGCTGGACCTGAAACATTAAACGTGCCTTAAGTTCGATGCAGAGGGATCAGAAGGGTATATATTATTGATTTACCATGTAATCGGAAACCCTCTCTACCCTAACAGGCCAGTCTCAAATTAAACCTATGATGATAGTTACAGCATGATACATGAAATAGCTCGCTCAAGAGTTAGAGATAGATATATTGTGGTTAGAATAAGCAAACTCTGTGACCCATTACCTAAATAAACGGTGTTGGCATCCTACTCCGAATCTCCTGAAAATAATTTCAAAGCCTGCTTCAATCTCTGGAGTTTGCGAGGAGTGATAATGTAGTAGTAACTCCATGGGAATTTATAATCTTTAAGTCTAACAAATCTTTAACCACTTAGTTTCATGCGTATGCAACAGATATCGTGCTCTGCATAACTAATAACAGTTTTTTAATATTTTGACGCAGACCACAACAGTCAAAAATCCTCAGATTTGTCAAAGTTTGGTTGGGGTTTTACTAGATGCTACCGAAGGTCTAGAGCCAAACCCAGACAAACGTAAAGGCATGAAGTCAATCTTTTAGTGTTCACTGTCTAGCAAAAACCATACTGACCTGACTAGCTTGTTTATATTAGTTATTAAAAAGCATTGGAAATTAGATTAGCGAGTTTTGTTTCATCAATGCTATAGGCGCTTTTCAACAAGGTTGATTCTAGGCATTTTTCCCCTTCCAAGGTCGTCGTGTTGGATCGCATTATTGTAACATGGTATGTTGTGATATTTTTGAGTATAATGATGCTACCCATTTATTTCTTGGTTTGAAAAGTTTTGTATTGACAACATTTTGTAAATATTCTTTTATTGTCCTAGAGCACGGGAATAAAATGCGATAAGTCGTGCTATGAAGCTTTCGAAGAATTAAGACTTCTTAAAAAACACCGGTATATTCTTTTCCACATCTACAACAATCAGGAAATAAAAGTGTTACACCGAGCCGCCAGAGGTAATAACCATCAAATTGTTTTTAACTGGTAGAGGCAAACTATGATGACTTTATGCAAGATTTAATAACAGCTATGAATGCAGGGGAGGGACGCTACGCAGTTTATGATTTCGAACTCGAAGGAAAAGTACCTACTATGGTATTCATCCTGTGGTATGTTAGAGTGCACGAATATATATGTTCATAATTAAGGGTCCCGTCCTCACTGGACGTTAAAGTGAGAATGATATATGCTGCTTCAAAAAGTGCATTGAAAGCTAAGCTGGTTGGAGTGAAACATGAAGTTGAGGCGAATGACTTAGAAGAGATCGCGGAAGAAGAGCTGTTTAAAAAGGTCCGATAACTTTGTTTCTTATTTGTGTTCCGAGGACTCGTACTGGTTTACTCATTTGCATTTTAGTGACATCTCGCTTGTTTAATCTGTATTTTTATTTCAAATATTGATGGTAGTTTACCAGACTCATCAGTGTATTGATGTCCTGGTGCCATGTTTGCTTCTTGTGTATTTGTACATTGAAATCCAATTCCATTTTCCTGTGCCCTATAAGTAATATTTATGCTTAGTGTGCTGATTCTTATTTAACCCTTGCTCCTATTTGGTCTACAAAAGCTGCCATTGTTGAGTTTCGGAAGACTTTAACTGCTAAATTGTAATATCAAGTTATTTAAAATTTCAACTCGTTTCCTATGCATGCGTAAACAATGTACTTATAATGATCATAAACGTGATCCCTTTGTTCTGATTTATAAATTGCTAATTTATCTTCAAGATAGGGGTGTTTACCGAATTACATTAGTGTAACTCCTGTGTGTTACATGTATGCTAGTCGCGTCATTTTTCTGTGTATGGTAATATTATTTATACAGACGTGCTATTTTAGTACATCCCTTCCAGTCAACGACTATCGTAAAAAATCATCATGGCATCATAAAACGTTTGAGTCAATTGAATGAATCAAATGCAGAATTTGAAAGACTTATTTCTTTGTTATGCTTGACAGGTTATGTTTTACTAATAATCTAACTCAGTAAAGTAAAACCGGTTCTCACGTACGTGGGCTGTTACTATTAAGTACATATTTGCTATTTGGACACAGGTTATATTTACTCTAATTTGTAAGTGCTGTGATTAGTTAAACTTTGCAACTATAAGAGTTATCTGTACCTTAATTTGATTATTTTCTGGAAAGTCAATGTATATATTGTTCGTAGTTGTAATTAAGTAAATTTCGTGGCATATAAATGCGAAGTTTCACAGTGAAGTAGCGTTTAATCGGAACTGTTTTTAATTTAACTTGGAGTGGTTTTGTAAGTAGGTACAATATTAGTTTAAGGTGTCGAATAGGCCAAACATAATGGTCTCTGCACTTTGATTTCCAAAACAATTATAGTTCCATTGTTGGATTTTACTTGTGTTTTTCACCGTTAACTATAGATCTTATAGACAGTTTCAAGGTAATTCGTGCTGTTCAGAGTAGTCATAACTTCCTTATCGCTATTTAGATGTACACTGGTTAAACTGATGTAGTATCCATTCTGTTTATGACAAACTTCCAAGCTCATGAGGTAGCTGGAAAACGAATATACCTATTAGTAGCAAATCCGGCTTTTAGAGTACTTTTCCAGATATTTTGAATGAAGTGGTATATTTCTCAATAAGTTTTGTATGTGTGCACAACGTAGAACCTGGCTCTCGTACATTGGTCCAAGTTACCATACCTCATCACCACAGCAAGATGAACACCAAATTAGTAAGGTAGTAGTTACTTCAATAGTTGAAAATGTGTGGATTTATCGTAGAGGGAGTAAGAATTAATTTACGGAATTCTTATAAAATAATTGTAAGCTGACAATTTGAGGAATGATTGTGAATGCATCTGCTCAATTGTAACCGGTTCTGAGCTATATCACGCAAGGTCCTCAGCCCTTAGTTACAGCATTAACGCGGACCACGACCAAGTAATCTGCATCTACCAATACGGCTCAAACCAACAGTCTGACTCCATGGACTGATGCCATGTTTTATTTTGACTACCTCTGCCTTTCATCCTACTGCAACATCAACTGGCATCACGCGTCGAGGTAGGTGGTGGCTAAGAATACGCAACACATCCTAACCACGTTAGACGACCGAGATTCATCAGCTAGTCGACTACATTTCACCAATATTTTGCATCCAACTTCCTTGTTATTTACGCGGTGATCCCAGCAAAATGAGATCTGTTCCCATGATACTCGTGATCGAATGCCAGTAGTTTCCTAATGACCAAGTTCCAGATCCATATGGTAGTGTAGAATGGTCCTTCACGGAGCATGGTGGCGGATATCTCATCCATGGGTAATGTAAGTTGGCAATACCTACGGAGACTTCATCAGATATCAACCTCATAGAACTGGTCACACTTCCAAGATAGGCGACGTGGTTAGCGCGGTCACCTACTTCATTCCCTTTCTTTAGTTTTGGTGGTGACTCAAACTAATCCTAAAGCAACAGTTCGCATGTGTGGGTGGAGAAACGCATCCTGGACATACTTGTATTGTTGCTCAACACTACCATAAGACTACATTTCGTCATCTAAATTAATGAGCAGACCCAGTAGATCGATTTAAAGAAAACGAGAACGTTATTTCCAGCTTCAAGTCTATGATGAAGTTCAACAAATATGGAGACAGTTTTGATTGACTTCACTTGTGGTTATAAGTTCAGATGACTGTTCCCCATACTCCTTCACTCAACTAGTAGTGTTCGAGCAAATAGCTTTCATAATGTTTGTGTACTTCTGAGGTACACCTTTCAATGATAGGCACTGCCATAGAACATTCGTGTATAGAGTCAAATAGTGCTTTCAAACACAAAAGAAATCATTGTCAGACGCCGAAAGTATATCTGCTTGTCCTAGTTTATATTTAGTCTTATTCCTACACCAGCTAGCCCACAATTGGCTACATAAATGAATTGTATATCGTGCAGGTTTTCCGAATTGGCTAGTTGGGGTCAAGTGAATGACCAGGCTAGGATCCTGTGTGCATACATTTATGATACGAGATTCTAGTGTCTTGACCGGGGAGGCATGCTGCCCAATCTGATACACGGGTCGTACGTTGAAGGCCCTAACGTACCGTTGAGTACGGGACGGTATTTTGTGAAGCGAGATTGTTGGCATTGGTGCCATATGAGGAGGAAGTTAGAGACAGAAGTTTAGAGTTAATAATGGAAGTAGGAGAAATTTCATTACGAAGACGGTGATCTTGAGTTCTCTTAGTGGTATAAGGATGGTTATTACTTCCCGGTTACTTACACTGTTAGTGGATTCTCCTCGAGACATCTGAAAAAAAGTTGGGTTAATAGTGGTCTTTATGGCTCAACAGTTTGACAGTAATGCTCAACGGACAACTCCCTAATGATGGCCACACCTGACCTCTTTACAAGTGGTTCTTGGTGTGTTAACTCTGTACTTAAGGTATCCCCTCCATGCTAGGCACGTGATTTTCCGAATTCAGATGAACTTATTACGGGGACTTATTATACTTCACAAGTACAGATCTGCGTACTGAGTTTTGAGTCACACATTATGTTTAGGGAGTGTTTGGAACAATAAGATATAGTGGGATTCAAACCTGTTAGCTGTTGATTGTAAATCATGCTCAAAAACCGCTAAGTCACAACACTATTCCATTTCCATGGATTCATATGTATCCAACTAGTCCTTATTCATTTCAATAATAAGGACTTGTACTGATGTGTGCTTGATCATGCTTTGTTTGTGACTGATTTCGTATCCAGTTCTATTATATTTCATAGATTCTCTCACGGCTCTTACTAATATTATTCATTATTTTATCGCACATTTCCATTGAGAAAGCGTGTTGAATAAGTTTTCATGTAAACCTAATTCACAAAACTAGCTACGTAAATTTCATACTTGTAGCTAAGTATACAAATATGTAAATCAGGTGAATTTGATCATTGTATGTTAGCATTTCTTATTCTATCGATCTTAAAATCTAGTGACTTACTCTTAACTTATCAATAAATAAGAGATTCATCATCATTATTATTGTAAGGGGACTTCATTCAGTAGTTTACATACTTGATATATGAATTTGACTAAACAGAATCGTTAATTTGGTATCACGAATTGGTCCGAATTCGACAACCATTGATCACCGGGAAGCACTGGATGACTGTTTCGCCATTGTATGGGACTCTTCAGCGGCGCGCATTCACGACCTCATCAAAAATAGGACCCAGGTTTCTCTCTCTGCGGTAAACACTTACTATTAGACCACTGAAACGGCTCCCAACGGTTGATATTTTTATTCAGTCAAGCAGAATTGTAACTGTTATATACATTCATTTGAGTAGTAAATAGGATTCTAAATCTATTTTTCTCCAACCTTCTTCATGCATTTGGCTATTGCATTGATTATTTGCTTATCTTATCTCCCTAATTCACTTTTAGTCAGGTGAATGAAAACGCTTAGTAGGTATTTACTTTTAACATTTTTAATCGGAGACACCCTAGTGTAGATCAAACTGAGGACCTTGGAATTTCACAGCTATCGCTTGGCCCTCATACTACTGAATTTGTTTACATTGCTAACTACAGTTACTTCTATGTATTCTAGAACCCTCACGCTATATCATTGACGGGATGTGGTTCACTTTCTACAATGTTGCAATCCAATGGTCATACCTCACTGTGACTCTAGGAGTCATCTCATAAAGTTGGTCACCAATAGCTACATGATGACTTATTGCTAGGTGTTGTACAGATTGCTGAATTCAAAGATTACCATAGATTTATGTCATTTAGTTAGGCACTGAAACTCTGGAATTACTAGATTGCTGTTTCACCCTACTATAGTACTCATCAGTTGTACCTTACTATTGGTATATGTTAGTTTTCATTTAATTAGTAAGCTGCTTAATATATAAAGGATTTGAAGTGGAGATAACTTCAGTCGATATTCAATTAATCAGTAGTCCGCATAATTTCCCATATATTACTTTCATTAATCTGGCCATATACACTGTCCTAGTGTTTAAAGCAGTCAACTTGCAGCTAACAGATTATATTTTCGAAAGCCATTGAACCACAGTCAACCAGAATTAACATATAACCTAGCATGAATGTGTGATTACTCAAGTTGCTACAGTAAATTGACACTAGCAGTTGAAATTAATAATACAGAGTCTCAATGATAGTGAGAAAAGCTAAACACTGTGAATACGATTCGAAAAGACTGGATGTGAATGCATGAATGAAGGAATACAATAACTCAAAATTTAGAGGAAGACAAATAGTAAATACATCTGTGCTATTCTGGCTGACGACAAAATATATTATCCAAATTCTCCAATCACTCACTGTGTAAATCCGAACCATGTAGTATGGACCTAGCAGCATTGCTGAGGCCGACAGTCAGTTACTTCACGATCTGATATCATATCTTGGTTCGATTGCGTTTAGCTTTCTTACGACAACACCATACAACTGTTTGAACATCAGCATACTGTCTTCTTATATTAGATTGCATTTACACAGCACGTTTGGCTTCTATTATTTATAGATTTCCCGCGTTCTGACCTATCAGGTATTGCTGTGTCTTTTTTCAATCATGAACTGTAACTAATGAATTGTTTACATGATACCCTAGTCTCCTGTCTTTGTTGCTCTTGTTCTGTATTGATGTGATTTCCCTAGCTTGTTAGGTGTATGATGAGATTTTAGATGTATATAAAGGAATGTTTAAAATATAAACTGACTCTAGTTGTTGGATTAGTTATTTTTGTTCTTCTATTAGGCTTGAGATTAGTAGTATCAGGGTAGACTTTAAGGGTCAGTCTTACTATTCACGGTCATCGTACTTGTTCAGGCTAGGTCGACCGTTATCCATTTCGGTCGGAATCCACGACATTACTCTAGACAAACTATTGATTCCAACTCCTAATAGAAGTGAACATTTTTAATTATTCAAAGTGGCTAAATCAACGTGTTCTAATGAAATCGGGAATCTCCACAGGGTTTGTTATCTTTGTGTTCGTTTTCCCAATTGATCGGTAAAGTAACAAAATTCTAGATTAAAAAATCTTAAATTATTTCTCAGATCGACCTACGATCAATAGTTATATTGATTTGAATCGAGTTCATTGCTCGGTGTGCACAAGGTCAAAGGTCACTTAAACAAGTTAGTCAATGGAAATGCAAGACATCTTGAAACTATGATGATAAACAGTCAGAGAAAAGTCATCAGAATATATATCGATCTACCTCCAGTATAATTTCAATAGCACATTTCTACTTAAAGTAGTCACTGATAGTACTGTATCACACTCAGCTTGGAAATATATCCAGTGCTACTGAAAGAAAAATCTATCTGATTGATGGATTTCATTTGTTTCAAAAATATCATAATAGTGATTAGCTAAAATCATAGAATTACTTCCAAGTGAAAGATGGGTTAAAACGATACATGTAATTGTCTAACAAGAAACTTTAAAACATCGGAAACAATGTAGTATTCAACTGAAAACACGGTAAATTCTGTAAGATCTTTTCAACTCTTGTAAATTTGTAATTCCACGTTATTGATATTCAAGATTGGCATGTGTACATCTTTAATGGAGTACATTAGCATTGTGTTTAGTTATAGTTTTTTTTTTCTATGAACTTTAATTACGGCTAGTGATGAATATGTTTTTAATTATATATGGGACTTGTCAAACAGATTCGCCTGCATTCCATTTTGTTGATGTTCCATTACTTTTTTCTCCAAACATGGATATATCAACTCAGTAAGTCTCAGATATAATGAAACATGCATACTTAGTTCCAATACTAACCAAATTCCAACTTTAATAAAACATAGATTTGAGAAATTTATTCATGTCATATGGTGATTCTTTTATTTTTTTTTTTAACACTTTCTACTAGCACTCATGATTATTGACGTAATGTACTGTAGTGTAATATGTTGTTAGTGCATTAATATATATGTGCAAATGTGTATTCTGCAATGTTTGTAGTATAATATTTGTGTATTTTGTAATTGGATGTCACGGTGATTGTTGAATTCGATGCTACGTGTTGGCCTGAGTTAGACAATCACTTAGAACATGAAAGCAATGGACATCAATCAACATCCACGACCCAACCAAGAAATCATTCCTAGAATTTTTGGCTAACATCTAACCATTAAACCACTTAACCAGATGGTATCCAACAATTCATATCTTCAGTCAATTTACAGTTTACTTTGATGACTTCATTCAATGTCATCTGTAGGTAACTGCTTCACACCCGACATAGTTGAACTTTATTTATTATCTTAATCTGTAAACACATTCTTAAATATTAACAGCCTACAGTGATTATACGTTAATATGACTTAATACTACTTTAATAAAATATGAATATGTTTCTACATAGGAACTAAACACCCTCAATATTCTAAACGAAATAATCATAACAACTAATAAATACATTTATATCAATGAAATGAATTATCATAATGAAGAAATTTCAACTAGAACACTAAATAAAATCAATAAAAAGGAAAAAAAAGAAGAGATACGTTGTCTCTATCCTTAGATGTGCATGTGTGTGTGTGTGTAGGTGTTTGTATATTTGGGCAAATGTACATGTTAGTGTTTTCCATGATACCAAATCTAAGTAACTAGTAGAATTAGATAGCAGAAATAGAATAGAAACATCAAGCCTTCTGTAACCAGTTTTATTTAATTCATTCGTTAGTTTTGTTGGAATTTACGTTGATTGTACACCCATACTTATACGCATTCATTTTACACAAAATTATTGATTTTTACTTGCATATCAAATCAATATGTTATGACTGTCTATCTATTTGTTTGTTGAATATGTTATTGTAGCCCATGGAGAGGTTACGTTGAATGGGCAATAAAACATCAATATGTATTCGTGTATGTGCATCTATATCGATTTTTATAGTTTATCATCACTCTCTTTTACACTAATGAAATGTACATGTGTGTGTGTGTGTATGGAATAGATTCATATATGATTCCCCATATTAATGGAAAAATGAACCTCATCCCTTTATTCTGTTACCATTTGTATTAATGAATAAATGAAATACAATAGGCCCACACTATCTCTCCCCTCCGAAAAGAAAGTAATACATAATTTGTCTTTGTTTGCACTTACAAGTTTACTATTTTTCATAGAATAAATACGTTGTTAAAATCAATACAACCCATTTTGTGCTGATAGAATTTCACTCTTATTTTATGAATTGACATTCAATGAAATAATCATTATTTGTAGAGTTTAATAGAAAGTGATACAGTGAAATTATGTAGGTAGGTGGGTGTGCAAGTAAAAAATAGGTTTATTGACAGTAACATAACATTTTCTTGTTACCAACTGCTACTTTCTTAGAATTTAACTGAATGTGATATGATTCATACAGTAAAATTGTTTAGTATTAAATGGAATTCTCAATATTGACTCAAATCTACTGGTATATTTATTATATTAAACTCTGTTATGCTATAATCACAATGTTCTATTTAGGAAATTTAAATAGAAGTACGTAACTATCAGTTATCAAGTTCGAACTCTACATTATGTATTGGAATTTTTAGTTGAACAGTATCGTTTGTTATTATACACCTGATATGTTAGGTAGATAGGACTGAATAAATAAAGTAAGACTAAATTATAGTGCCACTTTTGAGTGATTCTTTAAGTGACCTTAAATTATCACATTTCTGCTTTCACACTCGACAGTGGATTTCGTCTGATATCAAACAATATGACGAATTTTGAAAATGTTCTATGAAATGTCTTGTTAATATTGGAAAACTGGCATCTATGCATTTGAGCCAAATTCGTGGCTTGATGGTGTTCTTAAAAGTAGATACTACATAAAGAAATTGGCTACGATCGGAGACGTAGATGATTCGATTGCTACTTCATTAGTTTATTTTTATAAAACAATCAACATTGTGGTAGATGTCTCACTTTAAATAAGAGAAAAAATCCCATTCATCTCCACACAAAAGTGCAATTACAAGTTAGATTGGATCGACTATGATGCTGTCTACGTCATTTAGTCTTCTCGAGAAATCATGACTATTGTCAAAGAGCATGAAAGCTACACAAAACGGCGTCCTAGTAATCTTGTAGTGCATGAATAGTGACAAATAATCAATCGTAGTACATGCTACTTGCAGCAACCATACAAAGTCGACCTAAATACTATCCAAACTCTCCAGTAAGGCTTTTTTTGACTGTAAAGAAAGGTTAGCAACTGGGACATTTCACATTCTCAAAAGAAGGCCTACTTGAACTCTCTGTCCAAACAACTATAATTAAATTGTTTCAGGTTTCTCATGTGTGTAAATACACGATACAAATTATCTTTAATCTCCTCACCTGAAACACAACACTTTTCACTCGCTGACAAACACAAACAAACAAACTTGTCTAAATTTGAATCACCTTGACCTATAATGACAATACGTCAGTAAGACGAGATTTGTACTAAATAATGTTGATATGACTTACAGTTTGAACCAATCACTGATAATGTTCGAAGAGACCTTGTACGGGCCAATTACAGTGATTAGTGCCAAATACGACTGTCTAATTTATGTCTACCCAGATGCTTGCTGTTCCAAGGCCAAAATGGATAGGACACAAGACTGATGAACCAACCAAATCAGACTATATTGATATACAGATAAAACCTGACCACACAGTCATATAATTAGGAAAATGATGTTGATACCATAACAAAGGTGATAATAATAGTGAACTTGGGTAAAGTACACACAGTTATTTAACTGCAGTTCATAAATTGAAAGTCACATACTAACAGTGCATGGGTTAGACGTGAAGTTTTGGGGGAAAGAGGAACATAATAATAATAATAATAAATCGGCGGCCTACGCTCCACATGGGGTAACAGGCATTGGTTGATTGATTAATAATAACAATAATAATAATAGAATTGAGATGGTTTGTGGGGATTGGCATTAATTTTTATTTAGTTGATTGAATTCGTCAAAGTTATTTGTTGGTAGGGTGCCATTAGAAAGTAGGAAACACTGGACAATTGTTTAGTCGCGCTGTCACAAATTGATAAGTGTGGAAATTCTACCATTGGATGGCAGCCCAGTGGTGCAGAAGATTAGGCTCTAGCCAATCTGAAGCCTCTAGTGCGGAATCTAGGGTGCATACTTCTGGAGATTCCCATACTCGAGTAAGACAGCTGTCCTGCACTCCCCGGTTTTCAATAGTACCCTGTCAACATCAATCTGTGACGAATTCAACCAATTGAAAATAATAATAATAATAGGAATAAAATATCTGCTCTGAATGCAACCAACATAAGTGAAATGGCATTCTGATAAACATTTCTGAAAGACATTCAATCTTCTTCAGTTGCTCGATACAACAATCTCAATTTACTCAATTGTATTACTTAATTCAGTTGTTTATTCCTTGAAGAAGCGGCTTAAATAAAATAGCAGAAAGATAGAAATTTCATTTTTAGTTCATTGGAATATTACTGATATATATTACTTAATTGGGTGTATTTTCTATGATGTTAATGATGAGAAATTAGGATAACTTTTATCACTATTGCTTCTAAGTTGTAAATCAGCAACTGTATAGTAACAGCAAAATAAGTGAATTCATGTTATTGTACTACATTCATTGTTTGTATTTTCATTATTCAAATTTACAAACAGTAAAATTGTATGAAATTTTCGAGAGAAACATTTCTTTCTCTCCAAACGTTCAAGTCAATGCGATGTTTGGGATGAGAATTAGGAGCAGGTTCATCTCTTCATTGTCCTTCTCAGAATTCTAAGTTTTTGAATTCATCATAACTATTTTAACCGAGTTTTATTTTCATGAGTCTTATTTTTAATCACTAATCTTCTCCATTACTGCTAATACTACTGTTATTGCCTCTACTGCTCTGGAATTGACCTGATAATTCCATCCCCTTATAATAAATGAGGCACGGAAACTTGAGATGATGTACCAACGTACTAGTTTCTTACCTCGTGACTGACTGATGCAAGGTGATCAGTTAAATAGTGATTGTTACTATTGTTTACAAGGTTGTATAACAGCTAGAGAAGAAAATTCGTGAAGTAAATGAATTCATTTCACTGTGTTATGTTGATTGTTTTCATTATATAAACATTGAAAATTAGGTAATATCAAAGTAGTCTTTCCTTTTGCTCAGTAGAATTCGTCATTTATACATACACAAATTACATATCTAAACATATGTATGTAAGAATGAATCCAGGAATTTCAAGTCTTATGGTAACTACGGTACAATTAAATGGTCGCTAGTATCAAATATATTTTCAGGTAATAGTGATTATTTGTCGTATACCATTGGTGAATTCTTTGGAATCTTCTGGAGTTTGATGATGGCGGGGGGAGGGAGATGGAAGAACATTTCCTATTAATCAGTATATATATATATATATATATATATATATATATATATATATATACGTCCATGAAGTGAAACGATCACTATTGTTAATGTTATGTATAATTATGTCTGGTGACTGTATACACTTATGAGCTTCATGAAATGTTTACATGTTATGAATCTATGTATTGGGAAATTAAAGAGGTATGTTGTTCTACTGAGTCTGCTATTTAAAGAAACAAGAAGTGGGCGAATTTTTCTTTGGAATTTATGTATCGAATATATTCAATAACTAAAAGAGATATGATGGAAGCTTACACTGATCGTAAACATTTTCGAATGAATATGAATGTACTTATTTTCTGAATATTTTCTAGTTAAAAGTTTGTGTAGCTGGAATTTTGTTACGTCATCGCTTGTTTTGTATTGAGAATGCTTTCTGTTATAACCAAATACATGGTATTGCATTAGGTGGCCATTATTATTACTGAAGGCTGATTACATTCTTTCAATGCAAAGACTGTAGATTACAGGTTCAATTCTTATCCAGTACTTCCCAACTGTTAATTGTTTTTTTAGTTTGATGTCATTCCATATAGAAAATACTAATTAAGATGAACGGTTTTAGTGAAACTTATATTTTAACAAATGAAGTAGTCAACTGGAAATGATCATTATTATTTTTCTATCTATTAGTAAATCAACATTACTAATAAGTAGTAATGAAAAAATACACAGAGAAATTACATGTTTGGTTTAAATAGCTGAACACTGCTTGTTTCCTGTCATGAATCTGTAATGAATAAGACTGAAAAAATAAAGAAATAAATTTAAAGAATCGTCATGACAACATATAATTAAGACACCATAGTAAATAGATTAATGAGGCAGAAATAATAATAAATACATCCTACTCATCTGAATGAAGCAGGAAATCAATATGATTGTTTAAATAGCAACCAACCAGGTTTATTCATTTCTGAATGGTCACATTGAATACTGTGTGTTAAATAAATACACGCAGCAGTTATCAACTACAAGCCGATATGAGGATCGGATTCAGGATCTCCAGGTATCTCAGTGGATGCTTTACTATTAGCACCACTGAGGCTACCGGTACATAGTAGTGTGGAATTACTATCCACTGAACTCGTGACTTAGCGCGACCATCATTCAATGCCATCTATGATAACTGTTTGATTCCCAACATGTCAAACCTCGTCAATCACGACTTCTTACTAGAACTTGACTGTGTGCTGAAATAAGTCAGTAATCCGCCAAATACCATCCATACTGAGTTAATATAGTCCTGTTGAGATTGATTTTAGTTTGTCTTTATTCATTATAGATTAGTTCCGGCTGAATACTGATGAAATCAGAGAGCATTAAGCAGATGATTTGTCCTAGCATGAAACTCTGCAGAAGTGAGCAATCA
This sequence comes from Schistosoma japonicum, assembly GCA_025215515.1. Classification (NCBI taxonomy): domain Eukaryota; kingdom Metazoa; phylum Platyhelminthes; class Trematoda; order Strigeidida; family Schistosomatidae; genus Schistosoma; species Schistosoma japonicum. The sequence goes on along the minus strand of CM046061.1, from coordinate 13,083,019 downwards.
CAAGCCCACCAGAAATTGTACCCTAGGCTTTACTAGAATAATCAGCTCACAGATATCTTACTTCATAACTCTATTGAATTTGCAGAGAGAAGTCGTGATTGGTAGAGTTCAGACAAGCCAAACAATTGTTACTGATAGCATTCGACAATAGTAACTCTATATGACAAAGTGAATGGATAGAGAATCCTAACATTGGATGCCGACCTGCCCACTGGTGCAAATTGTATAGAATTTCCTGCGGAATGTAAAGTTTATGTTTTCAATTTCTGAAGGGAGGGGATAGGTGTGCACGCGCTCTGGTGATTAATCTGAAGCTAGGGGGAAATAACCGTGTAATCCATCCTTATATTTAGTCATATTATGCAAACCAGGTCGTTGATGCACGTAGACTGAATATTTAATCTACGAACAATCAACTATAATCTGAATACGATACAAGATATAGTGAAGCTTAATATATCAATAGGATGCTTCCAGTTAGAAGAATATAAGAATCAAATAACTGAGGTGATATTCTTTCTGGAGTTGGTTATTCTTCCTTCTTGTCTCCTACTCAACAGAAATAAACTTTTATTTTATTTAATTTTTAATAAGATTGACATTTCTTTTAATTTCATTACTTGTTTTAATGTATTCAAAATGACACAAACAGCAGCCCGGTTTAGTTTATATTCTGTCAACTTATATGTTTATTGATTTAAAAAGAAATTCAATAGTTGTTTTACTTTTATTTCTATCCAACTATGATTCTATTTGTCAACATTAGTAAAGCTAAACTAGAATAGAAAAGAAGTTTTTTAGATTTCAATAATGTTAAGTTGTTTATATTCGTCATAGATTGGTGTTAGCTAAATACTACTGAAAATCAGAGAGCACTGGATTGATTTTCCGTACAAGTGTGGGACTCCTCATTAACGTGTACTCTTGATTTCACCAGGGTCCTACCATGCCAAGCAGGTCTGTTGAAGAGTGATAAGACCAAAGGCAGCAACCTAAGATCTGAGGGCGAAGTCGTACTGCTGACTGCAGCGAGGTGTGACAGCAGTAAGGTGTTTCCCTCGGATAACCAGCATCTGCAGCGATGCTGCCTTCTTAACGGAAGGAAGGGATCAGAAAAGGTTGACCCTAAAAATGTCACACCTCACCTTACCTTTATCCAGGTATCTAAGAAGCAATATCCTTCCATGGTGTGGGCAGCCAGGAAGTAAAATTTGCCCTCATACCTCTAACAGCACACAAGATCATCTTGTTCGAGGCCAAATCCCACCTTCAACTCTTAATAATTCTCTTATCACCATACCTACTCCTTCTAACATAATTTTATCACTTCGCGTCTCTAATGCTAATGATTCGAGTTCACGAAACGTTATACCTGGTCTCCTAAAACAGCGCACTAAGTTATATATTGGAGCTTTCAACGTTTGAACCTTATGTCAAATAGGACAACAGGCTTCCCTAGCCATGACTCTAGAATCCCGCTCCATCGATATCTGCTGCATCTCTGAAACGCGTTTACTGGATCCAAGCATAGTCATTTGCTTGACCTCACCTTGTGAAAATAAGGAACCGGCTCGGTTCATTCTTCGTGTTTCCGGGGACCCCACTGCTACCACTCGAGGCCTTGCTGGTGTAGGTATAGCACTAAGTTTAAAAGCTGAACAGGCTCTCCTCGACTGGATTCCAATAGACAGCCGTTTGTGCGCTGTCCGTCTAAATGGAACGGTAAGGACTCGTAAAGATAGGGACACACGCCGTCGTCTCTTTGTTGTCTCTACCTATGCTCCCACTGACTGCAGCTCAGATGAAGTGAAAGGTGAATTTTACAGAAAGCTTAATGACCTTCTATGTAAAGCTAGGCGCACTGATGTAGTAATAGTGGCTGGTGATTTTAATGCCCAAGTAGGTAGACTAGATGAAACCGAAAGGCACCTAGGTGGATCCCATGATGTTGAGGCTCAACGAACATACAATGGCAACCGGTTACTACAACTTTGTTTAGATAAGCATTTATTTCTCTCAAACATCAACTTTAAGCATAAGGAAAGACATCGGTTGACATGGCGGCCTCCGAAATCAACCCAACGCTGGACTCAAATAGACCACATTGCTATTAGCCATCGTTGGAGAGGCTCGATAGAAGACTACCACTCGTTTTGGAGTACATGTTTAGACTCAGGTCATGCCTTCGTACGAGCGCGTATTAGTCTGCGTCTCACTGGATGTAGAAGATCCACGACAAGGATCCCCCTCAGAGTTCAACTTAATTGTGAAAAAGTCAAGAATACATTTCAGGAACAACTAAAAAACCAATTAGTAAACGGCGTAAACTGTACTCGTCCTGAGTTAGCTTGGAATGATATCCAAAAAGCTGTTGAAACACCAGTAATATCTACTAATAAACTAAACCAAAAGGTTAGGAAAACTCAGTGGATTTCAGCTGCATCTACCGAACTGATAGATGCTCGGCAACACATCCCGTCTGGTTCTGAACATGATGAGGAACGAAGGCAACTTAAACACAAACTGATTAAAAGCTTACGCAAAGATCGAGAGCAGTGGTGGGTGGCGAAGGCTAAAGAGATGGAAAAGGCAGCGGCAATAGGTAACAGTAGGCAACTGTTCAGACTTATCAAAGAAAACGGGTATCAGGAACCCAACTGTAAGTGAAACTATCTCCAAAAAAGTTGGTCCCACTATTCACTGCTAATCCAGAAGATTAGACCGATGGGCAGAACACTTTAGGGAGCAGTTCAACTAGCCTTTGGCCTCATCCTAGTTGCTTATCATCCCCAAACAATCTGAATAGCAAGTTAACATTGGTCCCCCAAGTTTCAGTGAGGTTGAGAAGGCTATAGGAAACTTAAAGCGAGGGAGAGCAGCAGGACCAGATGGATTGACGCCTGAGATATTTAAGGAAGGTGGCCCAGCCTTAGCAGCGAGATTAACTGGGATTTTGGCTAGAATTCAGGAACTAGACGTAATCCCATCTGACTGGTCTCGAACACTAACCATTTCGGTCTATAAGAAAGGACAGAAGTCCTCGTGTGACAATTACCGAGGAATCAGTTTAACGAATATAGTGTCTAAAATACTAGCTTCAATAATACTTCGACGTCTAACTAAAGCTCGTGAAGAGCAAACTCGAGAAAACCAAGGTGGTTTCAGACCCGGAGGTGGTTGTATATACCAAATATTCACACATAGGCAGGTTTTGGAACATAGGCACACTTTCAGACGCCCGACAATAGCTGTATTCCTTGACCTTAAGGCGGCGTTAGACTCTATCGATCGTAAGGTTATGTGGCAATGTCTGTCATTGAAAGGTGTATCGAAGAAGTACATTAACCTTATACAAGCTCTCTACTCGAACACCACATGTCGAGTTAGAGCTTATGGCATATTGTCTTCGGAATTGATCACTTCTAGTGGTGTTCGTCAAGGTTGTCCGCTTTCCCCATTTTTATTTAATTTTATCATGGACATACTTTTCGAGTTAACATTGTCATCGTCTGATTTCTCTGGGGTTGACCTCCTTCCAGGAGATAAACTTACTGACTTAGAATATGCCGATGATATAGTTCTACTGAGTGAAGATGCTGATAAAATGCAGAATTTTTTGACTACCTTAAACATGAACGTAAGCATGTTTGGGATGCGATTCTCCCCCTCCAAATGCAAAATGCTACTTTAGGGCTGGCTTTATTCGGCACAGAGGCTAGTGATAGGGAGTGAAACTATTGAATGTGCTAACCGTTTTACTTATCTCGGGAGCCTCATCAGTCCTGACGGTCTGGTGTCTGATGAAATCTCGGCTCGTATATATAAGGCCCGATCGGCTTTCGCTAACTTGCGTCACTTGTGGCGTTGGCAAGACATTTGTTTACTGACGAAAAGACGCGTTTACTGCGCAGCAGTCAGATCCGTTTTACTTTATGGATGTGAAACATGGCCTTTAAGGATATAGGATATTCGTAGGCTCTTAGTATTCGATCATAGATGTCTCCGAAACATTGCTCGTGTATGCTGGGACCACCGAGTAAGCAATGCGTGGGTTAGGAAGAGCGTACTAGGCAAATACGGTAAGTTTATCAATGGGGTAGTGAATCTTCACCGGCTGAGGTGGTTAGGACATGTGTTGCGTATGCCTGACCACCGTCTACCGAAACGAGCAATGTTGTCTGTTGTAGGAGTAGACTGGAAGAAAGCTAGGGGTGGCCAAACGAAAACATGGAACTAATCCATGAAGTCATTAACAGTTGGGCTGAGCCATGTTAATAGATGCAGACTACCTGGTTGGGGCCCACGCGACGATCGTAACAAATGGTTAGAGACTTTAGGTGATATAGCTCAAAATCGTTGTCAATGGCGCAGGTGCATCCACTCCTTGTCTTCCTCCAAATTCTAATTTTTGAGCTTCTCATAATTTTCTCTTTACTGAATCACTTTGATCTCAAATCTCATCTCTGATCTCTATGCCTTTCCATTAGTACTTACTCTGTTACTTCCTCTCCTACTCTGGGATTTGGTCCGACAATTTAATCTCTTTCAGCTTATTGAGGTATGGAAATTTGAAGTGATGTACGCATGTACCAAGTTCTACGTTGTAACTGACTGACTGACTTAGATGAAGCAGAGTTTCCTGCCGACTGTCTCCAACTGCCTGGGGAAATTATCTGATAAAATGAGCAAGCATACCTAAAGAAATGTTTTATCATAGCTTTACTTATTACTCGGCTGTTGTAAACCTTCAAACATTTTATACCTGGATGAATTTATTTCACACAAATTTGGCTTAAGGATAGGGTTTTCTTCCGTCATCTCAACCATTGCCTTCTTATATTGTAAGTTGCTATATGAGAAACTCAGCTGAGAACAATGTTGTTACCCTCACTACATTATAAATGCACCCTATCGAGTTTATATTTATCTTAACTAGAATAGAAAATAAGTTTGTTAGATTTTAATAATGTTAAGTTGTTTATATTCGTCATAGATTGGTGTTAGCTAAATACTACTGAAAATCAGAGAGCACTGGATTGATTTTCCATACAAGTGCGGGACTCCTCATCAACGTGTACTCATGATTTCACCAGGGAATTCAACCCAGGGACTTAAGGTTAGTGAACGCTTAACTCCGTACACCACTAGGCCTGTGTCCAATAGTATAATCCTCAAATACACCAATTTGTAATTATTGTCACCAGTGAGGTGTTCAACACTAAGACGAAACAGCTGTTCAGTGATCCCTGGTTTTCAGTTGTACCTGGCCAACACCAATCTGTGACAAGTATAAACAATGAAACGTAATTCCTATCTCCACAGAAGCATCTCATTTCAATTTCAATAATGTGTATTTAGAGTGTCAGAATAATCAAGGTAGTGTGCTTAATACGAATAGATTTAGAAGTTACATTCATCTAAAGCGAAGAAATTTCCTAAAAGTGGTGTCATATAATATGATGTCAAGCATATAAACTGTTAAACAATAACTCACTTATGTTATTCAAAGATCCACAACTTCAATTGAATTCTCATCTTTGCTTAAAATGTAACTTATGCTTCACTTAAACATTGTTCACTAGGCCATTCCACAAAACACGAGCAATAACTTACAGAAATCTACGAACAGAATCCAGCAACACACGCATATCTCCTACTTTTACTACCCACATTTCATTGTGGGTATATGTTCAGTTTGTTCGTCCCTCTATTGTGAAGCGGATATTTGACCTTACATTCAAGTGACTCATACTTACTTTTCGTACAACTTCAACTCACCTGAACTGATGAGATACAGCCTAACACACTTTAAAAACATACTGAACACTTTTCATTACTATCTAACTTGACGAAAAAATCCAATTTGTAATTCAATTCGAGGATGTGATCTGTGTTGAGTTTACGTTATAACCACAAATAATTAGATATACTAGGTGATGGGGCTGAAAATCGGTCAAGGTGGTGTAGATGTAGTCATTCTTTATCTTCCATCAAATCTCGAACTTCAGTATTACATCATATCTATTATACTTGCAATTCACTCCTTTTAGAATTTTATTCTTTAGTGCTTAATCTTTCTCACTATAATTATCTAATTATTTTGGTAATTTCATTTCGTTATACTTCGATTAGCTGTTGAAGCGGTGTGATACACGGTTATGATTGTAGAATGAAAACTTGTCGTCCATTATCTCTTTCAAAAAATGAGTTAATTAAACACACCAAAGAAATATTCACAGGTTTCATTTAGTTTTTGACAATTTTAGGAACTCGGTTAACTCAATCATAGTGTCTTGACAGGATTACAAGATTATGACAATTAACGTCGACGAACAGATATTGAACATGAAGCGAGAACGAGCAACCATTTGAGTAGAATAACATAGCATTTCACATTATTTTGATCAGTTGTCAACAGTTGCTTACGACCTCTAATATTACAAAATTGAAATTTAACGTACTTTTCACGTTACTTGAAAGTAAATAGATGCATAGCATCATCATGATGAAAAGGAGATACAAGTACAATTTATAGAACTGTATAGTAACTATTACAATTGCGTTTACTATGTAAACGGAAATTCCAGATTAACATAACATGATCAAGAAATTCATGAGTTAAAGATTTCAGTTGACTGCATAACAGACGGCTGGATACAAGTGAATGATGTGTAGAGGCCAGTGAATTTCTAAACTGAGACAATGAACTTAAAAGAATCCAAAGTTAATGTGATCAAAATAGGTGACGCACTTTGAAGGAAAAAAGCCTAATGATGTAATCAAATAACCATAATATTACCGTGGGAGAGAGAGACTAACCAGTGATTTATTTTGAATAAGGAAGCCTGGTTTTATGCTTTTGATAGGAACGGCTTCGTTGGATTTGAAAAGGATTGATCTTAGTTGTTTATTAATCACTATTAGGGTTTTAAAGTATCACTCAAATGCTGAGTCACTGAGATGTCTTGAAATAGTAACACTAAGTGTTGTGAACAGCACATTCGAAGATTCTTCGAATTATATTCTTGGACTTGTCTTTTACTTCCGTTATTGTAACTGATGTGACAGATACAAGTAAATTTATGGATGAGATTGGCAGTAAAATGGAAGGGGTACCTATCAATCTTTGATTGCGATTAAGAACATATTTACTTGTGTATGTGTTATGATGCGAGAAAAATGGGGTTGAGTGACCGAGTGCCAAATTACTTGAGCCTAGCGATAATTGTGCGTCTGCCCTGTGCCCATTTAGTCCCAAGCCGAAATAAGAAGAATGCGAGCCAATAGATCAGCCAGACAGAATCATATTATATTCCAAGCATTCTTTCATACAAACATAAAATCAGACCACACAGCAAACCAATTAAGAAATTAACATGAATACAGAACGAGGGAAATAGTGGTAGTGAATAGGAACAACTTGTACACAACTAATTAACTGTAGTTCATAACAAGAGACAATATAATAACAGTAACTATGCTAAACGGGAGGATAGGGTAAGAGGAACGTAACAATAATAGAAACAAAGTGTTTACATTACAGACAGTTCGAATAGATGAAATAGTGTTCTCAAAACGCAGTTCTGAAGGTTTGTTACAATTCTTTGTAGTCCGGCCTAACAGTATGGACTACTAGTTTGGTTTCAGAATTCGTACTATCCATTACTGTTTTTAGTCTTCGGTTTATTGTTACAAAAGAGTCGTCAACTTTAATGTGAAGTTGGAAAAGAATAAGTTTCTCCTCAACTTTGTCATATTTCTCAATGAACTTATATGGATATTCATTATCTTTTAAGGATTTTTCGACTTTTCTTTTAGTTTATTAGGACTACAAATCTTTACCGTTTTACGAATTAGTATTTTGACTAATTAATTCTTGTAGTTGATTGAACAAATACTCCATTCCATTTATCTTTTAATTGAACCGAACGTTGAATCGTCCCATCCTGTCTTCGATGTATTGGAACATTAATAAAGTGAAGCCTATCATCACTTTCGTATTTTATGGATACTTTATAAAAAAAAAAGAACATTACCATTATGTAACAAAGATGTAATTAGCGTTAATTGGCAGAATGAAACATTGCAAATACCTACATTTCATATATTGAAGAATATCTTGGAAGATTATTAGTAGTAGTAAAAGACGTACAAACTAAACATAAGTGGTTACGTAATAAATAAAAATTACTGATGAGTAAGAATCTAACCAAATAAAATGAGTAGAGCTAAGTGAAGCTACAAATGTTGGAAAAAAGTGATGTAACGGTGTAACGAAATGAAGGGGTTTAAAAAGACTTTACGTAGATATTTGATGATGCATTGAAATAAGGTTTATGTTTCCATGACAATAGAAAGCTTATGGTTGTTTTCTTCTGTGTACACAATTTAGGTTTATGACGCGCAATAGCTATAGACTTCAGTGAATTTCAAAAGACTGGCGTTTAATTGTTTATGAAACATCTTCAATGATTTCAAAGTATCAACCTGTTGTGTCATGTCCAAAATATTGATCTATTCAAGATACTTCGTTTTTATAAGCTGATGATTTTCAAACATGTTTAGAAAATCTGATATTAAACATCCTTTTTATCCAACCAGTGTAATTGGTTTAAGAAGTGCTTATACATTTGTAGACACAGTCCTTGGTAATATGTTAGCGGAACCTGTTTATGTTTGTTCGGGTTATGAAACACTTTGGTATACACAAGAATCTTACTTTCGATACAAGGTAAATTATATTTAGTGTAGTGTTGAGCCTCCCAGTGACTGCCCCTTAGACATCATCATGTTGGAAAACGCGCTTGATGGCGATGTCATTTACCGATCATATCTACTTGCAAATTAATATCTTCATTTTTCCTACACATATCAACGAGTTTCCGTGGCTAGCGATTGTCGCGCGGGCATTTTTATACATTAATTGGTTTTACCTCCAGGTTGTCGTCAGTACGCATTATTTCTGTTGTACTGGTCAGAATACTATTTCACGAAGTAGAAAGTATTTACATATATAAAGTGTATATACAATGTAGCATGATATAGGATAGGGTAAACGAAATATTTAAAATGCCAACGTTCATTTTATAAAAGAAACAATCATTGTTTCGATTCAATAACCACTTTAGACCAGTCAGAAAGCGAAATTTATGGCTGAATATTTTGTCAGAAAATGCATTTTCATGAAAAATGAATGGATCATTGTTTCGTAGTGGCGTTGCCGCTATTAAGTTATAGAAACGACGATCTATGCGACTAAAAAGCTGCCAGACTAATTAGGTATTCGTACATATTCATCACTCTACACTTCTTCCTATCTTATATCTGATCGAAATGAATCAACCGCAAACAGCAAATTATAATGAATTTTTCATTTTAAAACTCAAATCATTTTCCAGGAAAAATTTAAGTGAGGACTCATTCCTCTCTTTATGAAGATCTTTAACAAAATGCAAAGATTCATCCGTAGATGGATGAACATTTCAGTAGTTCCAACCATAAACTATATATATATATATGCACTTGTCATCATAAATCTCGTTTTACTTATGGTTTTTATTGGGGAAGGTATAATATAGTGTACCTTATTTCATTAATGATGTATTAACTTATTCCCAGATAACAATTCAACTATTCGTAAGTACTATTTTCTATGTAAATCGGGTTACAATCCCATATATAACTTTAATTCCTAATTGTAATACATATTCATAATCTTGAATACAAATTTCGAAATTGTATTAGTTTGTACTAGGATGAATTTGTATACTGCGATTGATTTGTTATAGACTGATGCTAGTCAGTCAATGTTGCTATATGTGCTATGTCCCCTGTGAACATCAACATTGGGATGCAGATACATCCAGCAGACGAGTCCTGAAAATGACGAGACCAGTGTCCTGGATTTCACTTACCAGTCATAATCCAACTTAATTGTATTACTGTTGGTTCAACGTTACCCTAATTTTCACCTTATTTTGCCTTACGTCTTGTTTTGCCTTGCAGTACAATTGAACCTAATTTCATGAACGTGACTGGAATTCCAGGCTGAAGACAGCCCTTATCTAATGGATTAATATTAAGTATAGAGTTTAGAAACTAATTATAACTAGAATTTAGAGTAGAATGTAATGTAGAGTAAAGAGTTGAATAAAACGTTTAACTTGCAAAACTTTGGGCACATTATTGCAAGCCCTTTCATTTTCATACATGTTTTTCCAACGCTTTACACGATGTCTTTCCCAATTTTGTATGATTTGACATTTTGAATCACTGAGTTAGTTTCATTTTCAGTTTGGTAAAGACAATAAGCTGGATTCCCTGTGTTAGCTCTAGTAACAGAAGTCTCTCAGTTGATCCATATTATTTCTGAAAATGTCAATAGATAGATCTACGACTACTTGTTAATGTGGAGAGTTTCACTCGTTAATTATTTTTACCATATAACTTATTTCATACCATGAGACCTGACACAGAATCATATTTCTTACTTTGAATAACTAGCGTTTCATCTCAATATTAGCCTGAAATGTAAAGTGATTATTTTTAGACTATATGAATATGTATACGAATTCGTGGAATGTAAAAAGCACTGAACAACTGAAGCTTGTAGACTATCATTTTATTTCAAAAGTACATTTACTGTCATGAGTTTTCCTGTTTCCAAAGTTTTTGAAATCAACCAACTGTTGTCAACTAAGTGAGTGTATGTAGGTGCATGTTTGTCAATCATTGCAGATTCATTTACTAGAAAACTCATGAAGAGCCATAATTAAGAGTGATTCATATATTTCCCATCTATTTTGTCTGTCAGAGTGGCAAGAGTGAATAACCATTCATTTCAATAAATGAATACATGTTTGTCTCTCTTATTATGTCGTTGTTTTTGATGTGACTTTTTTTCGGTTACACAATTCAATCGAGGATTTTGTAAGGCGTCCTATATTTATTTTAAAGATTATTTTGTTATCACGAGCGATAAAACCTAATTTCAACTGCCAATTTTCTAAAACCTATGTACTAACGGAAACCAAAAACAGTCCTCGAAACATCATATTGTACTGTTTATTTCATAATGAGTGATGAGTATAAGCATGTAATTCCACGTCGACTTCCACTATGTATTAATGATTGGATTACATCTGATTACATTCACCAATTCAAGTACAAATGTAGGCGCATTAGTATAGGAGGAAGCTATCAAACGTTGGAATCATAAGTAGTGGAACGTTTGGCTTAGTTGCGACTGAATCAGATATCAAGTGGTATGATAGACTCGAGAAGAAAAAACTTCTGGTTTTTCAACTACTACTTGATGTAAACAATAAGACTGACTTTACGACAGCTTTGAAAACTTCGTATGAAAATCCTCCGAAATTTATTCTTATTTTGTAGATACTTTGATCATTAGAAAACTTTAACTTCCTTTACGTGAACAAAAACAATTTGTTTTTATCATGGATTTACCCTGGTAATCTTCAGTTGTCATGGTTAATATGTCATCTTTCTATAATTTTCATTCTATATGTTTCTTTCCTTATTTTCAATTACTATATTGAAATTGTTTGACCCATTATTTAATTAGTAGTCATTTATTTTCCCTTCCCACTTACAAATACCCTGATATGTGTACATGTGACTAAATTATTAGCAATGTAAAAGGTAAATAAACTATATTTTTCATGTAAACTACATTTCTACATTATACTGTCATTATTATTATGTACTTTAGATGAAGATTCACATGACTGTATATATGTGCATTTCTGTGGAATATGATGAAATCATATTCTGTAGAGGTTATGATTATCTTCCTCCCTACCTCTTCCTCCAATCTAAACAAAGCAACTTCTTAATTGTACATTTCCTTGCTAGTAAGCATATTAAGGGTACTATTGAATTTTTGCGGGAAAGCACATTCACTAGTGTTATCTGTGTTTTAATAACCTCCTGGATTGTTTTAGTTCCAAATATATTCCTATATAATTCGTCTTATCCACTTAATTTATATGAATCCAATGATAATTAGATAAGAGTGAGGTCAACTTGATATACGAGAAGGTATATGTAGCATATGTATTTAACTAAACCTAATCTGACTATGATCTAACACGGACAGCTCCTAAACGCAACCAGCATCAATGCCCAGAGGTTTCATATCGTTACACGTGGGTTCAGCGATTCTCGTTGTTCAGCTCTCCACTTATTTACTTTAGCCAACTAGCCAATAAAGTTTTGTTGTAATTCATACTACTGATCATTTTGTAAGTAGACAGCTAGTTTATATTGAAAAATATAATGGAAACATTTATCATTGTTTACAATTTTAGTTATCATGACAACGGTAGTCTAAGAAAAATGTCTAGGTACGACCTATACTAATGATGTAAAACAAGCAGAGAAACAGTGATTAATGTTGTCTGACTATTAACACCTTAGTAGGATAAGATGGGCATCAATATTGTAAGGTATGAAGTTTATTTTGCATCATAAACTGATTTCTAGTGAGGAACAACTGGAAAAGACATTTGAGTAACATAACGATTACTGGATGTACACTTAAAATGAGCTATTTAAGGGATTGAGATTAGTCATGGTAACTCTTATCGTTTTATTCTTTCATATATGTAGGAATAATTGTCAGTATATTGTAACTGGATTACAATTCCTATACACTACGAAATGTACTTTTCTTCGTCAAAAAAATGATGTTCTAGTCCTCCTTTCAAGAAGGTATCGGGTCTTAAGTACTATGTTCTATGGCTAAAAAGAATCGAAAAGTAAATCACATATCTTAGTAAGACATGATAGCATCGATGAATCACCTCACTTAACTTAATGGTAATTCAATAGATACTTAGCATTTATTCAATATATGATAAACCCAAACAATAAAGGTTACCCTCGTTCGTAAATATCTCACGAAACACCAATCTGTGTAACATAATATGTAAACATAATATGAATGTATTTGTATCTTCCCATTGATTTGTTGTAGACTGAAATCACTCAGCTTTTATCTTCATACATGAAACCTTAGACGGTTGCTGAGATACAGAGGTACTTTACAAGTAGGATTAAAATTAGATCATGATCTTATACTGTATCAAAGCAGTTTATTCAGGCTCCATGTATAATATATTCGTTCATCACATTTCGAACAATCCGAATACGCACAAACTTGTCAAAACATTCATATGTATATAATCTCTCAAAATGGCTGACTAAATTACTGAACCCTATTTCACGGCGTGGATGTAAGTTTTCTTTGAAGGATTTATTTGAACTGGTCGATTATTCATATGATAGTAATGTAGAAGAAAAGACAATGCATTCTCCTGATATGAATTTACTGTCTATTAATGTACCACTGGGAAAGACGATTGATATCTTATGTAACTATATCTTGTTAACTAATCTATCAATGCTCACTGTTTTAGCGATTCTTAAAGATTTCTTAATAATATGCATTATTAGGGTTTAATTCACATTTGAAGAAGAAGATTTAAGTCAGACTGACAGAATTACTATACATAGTCCTTTGAGACCATTACTAGCTGATGTTCGTATGGTATATGTGGAAAAACTAGTTAGAGTTTCAATAGATGATATCTTAGTTATTCTTGAGATAATCGATTAATTAAATAGTTTCCTAAATAAACTCTTTAAAGCCATAATAGTTTATCATGTAAAGAGATGAAGAAAAATTAACTATCTATGCTAAATATACTAATTAGTTGTGGAAACGATGATTCAATCATTTGATTAATCTACAGAAAGCCTATATGGATAGTTTAATATCTTAGCTTTCATAGTTATTGTGCAGCTTCATAAGAGTTTTACTCAATAGGATCAACTGTGGTTGTACAATTGGTACTGTTGAACAAAACAAAAATATGTTAACGAAAACGCCAATACAGAACAGGCATCCAAAAGTGTTTATAAATCAATGTAATGATCGTATTGTGGTGATATCCACCATATATCTAGTGCCTAATACATTTGTCTATACCACATTACCATTCAGAGACGATTAAAGTAAATATGTATTAAAAAAAACGTTTGAATCAATCATTAATATCCCCTATTGTTCAACTAATTTAATTGCAATTGATAAGTCTAGGTCTATGGTCCATAACAAACAGTATGTAAACAAATGCATCATATCTTATTTGTGTCTGTGGGCACATAAACATGAAAAGAATGATCTCCATGTACTCTTGAGGGAAGATGAACACAGCGAAATCACTCCAATGATAAAATCACATGATAGCCAACCAACATCATCTATTGCTAAACATTTGATTAAGACAGTTAGCAAAACTATTATCAAATCATTCTTTGTGGGATTGTATAAAAAAGACATAGAGAGGGAACTATGGTTTGTTGAAGCCTTAGCTATATAAAAGCTCACTTCCCCCTACATTGTGTTCATTTCAAAATCAGTTTGTATTTACAATAAACAAAGCTTAGTAATATTGACTGTTTATGCAGAGTTAAGTGTTTCTCACATTATTTTTCTTATCTTATCTTTTAATTTGTTGAGTTTGACCTTTATTTTTCAGATATGAATGTTTCAAAACTTCAAATGTGCTCAAATTGTTCGAAATGTATTGTTCAAATATGCATCATATAGATCTAATAAACGTCCTTTTCTCATCGCATTATCTAAATTTATGAGACAGACTAACTGATTCGAATTCATCATCAGCATCATCATCATCATCATGGGGATAATAAATGTTAAAATGAAGAGTTCTAAGGCATTAACATCATGTTCAGACATGAGAGAGGTATCCTAAGGCATTATATGTGGTTTCATTTGGAGAACAAAGTATGCCCTACACAAATTTGGCAGTAATATTCCGAAATAATAAAGATTATAATTAATAAAACAAAATAGTATTTAATACGAGATAAACAGAAGAAAGGCATCTTACAGTTAAAGGAGCTCTTTTCCTTTTTATGAAGAATGTAATAAAATAAAAAAGAAGAATCCTCACAGACTTCTGTTCTTTTCCATATATGATGACGTTTTCTATCAATGAGATGCACATACTATGAGATTCAAACTTGAAAGTTAACACGAAGTGACAGATGGCAGTCCTGTGTTGCTACTTTAATACCATGGTATCATATCTTAAACTGACCACCTCTACACTTTTCCTACATAGTCCTAAATATTACGTTATTTAAAAATCACTGGGATGATATTAATGAAGCATATCTTACATAGAAATATATAGTGATCTCACAACACCGTAAGCTATGCCATCTCAGTGGTATAAATGTTATACTGTCATAACACACTTTAATAGTTCCGATTACATTCACTTGATATAGTTATAGGCCTGTATTCATGAGAAATTATACACTAAGACAAAACACCTGTCCAACTTTTATTCATTTTTAATGGTATTTCAATGGTATTTCTAAGTTAATTAGTGAATAGAATCTAGGCTTACAATTGTTATGGCTATTTTCACATTGTACTATCAAATTCTCACAACAACTATGATAATGATATTGCCTATTCTCAGATAATATGATCATAGTGAATATAAATGAATGATTAACTAGTTATTGGATATCAAGATGATCAGCTTGATTCAATTGTTCTCTATGTAAGAATCACCTTATTATTATTACTATTATTATTATTATTATTATTATTATTATTATTATTATTATTATTATTATTATTATTTGTATCCAACTGTCGTCATTATGAATTTCATTAATACTGAAATCATCATTATAATTTGGTTGAATTTCTTACTCTTCACAATAAATGAGAATTCAACTTTTCATTTAAAAAAAAAGGATTCCTATGGTTACCATTCTGTTGTTCAATGTATTCAATGATTGATATGCATCGAATTGCGTGCATTAATTAATCAATAACGCACTCACATTATCAATGTAAACATCTAAGCTACTAATAAGTAGTATATTCCCGAAAGTAGATTATTTAATAATTTAGTATTCTAATAAAAAAAGAAATATCACAGGACACGAAATACACCGAAGTGATCACTTTATAACTGAATCATTATCAAGATATACTACTCTTTACACACTGTATAAACGATATTTGTAAATACATCATCTTCAGTAATCCTTTTCTGTATACTGATGACCTTAAATTTGTGTACTCATTTCCTCTTCATGAGCTTAATCATATACTCAGTAGCTTGAATACCGAACTGAGCAAAATCGCTGTATGGTGTTCGAGATAGAACTTAGAACTAGGTACTTTTAAATGTGAATGGATATGTTGTGGAGAATGTATACCTCAATTCGGATCCTACCATAATTGATTATAAATTACTGAGGTTTCATTTAATAATTAACTTAGCGCTCAAATATTCTTATAATCCGTTATTCTCAAAGCAGATTTCAATACAGACCGCTAAATTACATTGAATTCAGGGTAATATACTACGTATCTTTGATAATAGTGATTCTGGTATTTTACTTTATAAAGTATGTTACTGACCACTGATGAAATGCTACAATTTAATTTAGAACAATGTCACCATAATAAATAAACCTAGTCTAGAGTCTGTTCAATGTCGTTTCATAAAACTCATCTTTTCAGATGTGATTGTGCCTTAGACTATAATACTAGAAGTGTCAAGTTAAGTGTAGACTCATTATTCAGGAAACAGCTCAAATTGAATCTAATTTTCTTTTTATAAAATATTGAATAAATACGCTTTTGCATCCTCTGCCGAAATTCAGACCCAGAAACAAACTGTTTGATTCTAAATCCACCCTATATCTGAATTACTTTATGAATAAATTAACAGGAATCTTGAACGATTTATGCCACAAACTATTCACTAAACAGATTCTCTGTCCTCATTTATACAATGTATTGTTAATTTACTCGTTCCCGATAACTCACTGAAGATATTCATTCCAACTACTATCTCCTACCCTACTAGTGAAATAAATAGGATTCTAAATGTTTAAACACTCAGTACTCAATTCGGTCACCCAATCGAGTTATACGTTAATGTTTTATACTGTTAATTCTATTATTAGTTTATGTGATATATCTTCTCATGAAATGCCCATTGAAGTCCCAACTTTGTTCATTCAATTCACTAACTTTTGAATATTTTTACTGTTGTTCTATGCTACTTTATTTTTATTTGTTATCTAATTTAAGATGTCTAATAGAAAACTTAAATAGAATCTACCTATGGTGTATCGTTTGTTTTTCTTCTTCTGATAATGGAATTTAGCTCCTTTGTAAAGGAAGCACACTGTTTCCCATGGCAACATAATCCAATCTAAAACTCTCTTGACGATTTATCGCTTCCACTAATCGTTTTATATGCATTTTAACCTGCATGTACTGTTTATTTATTGCCGATAACCACGTACTTACACGATATTATTAACAGTAATAATTATGCAACTATAATGCTACCATCTCAAGTGTTTGTACTTTGACCAACACTGTTATTCATTGCAGTTTTTAATGTCTACGCATTCAACATTCCATCGAAATAATTATCCATAGTTGCAACTTCGATTAATGTACACTGACCTAACAAGCTGTTCATGCCTCCGAATTGGTGTGTAGTCTGTAATTTATTTCAGACTGTACTATTATTATTACGACATGTTCACAGTGAAGTTTTCAAACAGCATTATTAATGATACTACTATTATTGTTAAGACAACAGGAGTAGTAAACCTTCCCATATCAGCCATTACAGTGAAGTTTACCTCTATTTCTCCAAGATTCGTGTTTAACTTAACATCATTGTGACCAAGTCTGCACAAAATTTCAGAATATATATGCCTAGAAATATGAACAATCGTAGAAAACCTTCAGTAGCAGAACTAAAGAATTCATGTATATATATATATATATATATATATATATATATATATAGTGGTAGTGAAAGTTAGTTTCGTATTAGGTTATATAGTGTAGAGTTGTAAGGTTGTTTCACTTCTGTTGTTAAATGCATATACACCAAGTTTACCAATATGATCAAATTGATGAAAGGTGGGTATTTACAATGGTGTGTTTTATATACTGTTTTAACTGAACAATGATGATAGTAAAGTTAAGAATGTGAAGTTTGAGAATATTAATTCTGTTAGCATAATGTTGTTTAAAATAAGTAGTATTTGAAAACACAAGTTCACTTAAATAATGATAGATCTACAGAATAATCAGAATCTTAAAATTGTGAATACAGAATAGAATGGGATAATTTTAATCTTATGTTTCGTTATTTAAGTTGGGTTGTGACTGGTAAGAAGAATCCAGGACACGCGTTTTGTTTCATTTAGGACTCGCTGACTGTATGTACCTTTGTCCCAATGTTGATGTGAACACCGGGATTCGTACTCAGTTCGTCTCGTGCCAAGCGCCACCGGGTTCATCACTAAGTTATTAAGTCCAGATAGTCACACTCAAGTAATACCAGTGTACCACCGCTATATCGAGGAAGTTTGCTCAGGATGCACATATAGTAACAGAGACTGACCAGTTTCAGTCCATACCAAATCAACGAAAAGATACAAACATATGAATTTATATTTTACTAGTTTGAAAAATATGATGTCATATTTCGAGAAAATGAAGAATAAATGGTGTGACACAAAACGATTGTAGTTTTGTTACGAGGTACATACAACCATCCCTAAATAGAAAAAAGGAAATGAAAATAAAGTACACGCAATGATCGAAACAATAACAAAAGAAACATTTTATAAATAATGAAGTGAACGAAGCACGTAAGTCAGGGTTTCGGCTGATCCGGTCATTCTATAATGAAGTTTATTGTATGAGCTTAAATTATAGTTAGGAGGATAGAATATTATCATGAACTGAAGTTTAGTGAATGTACTCAAGTAATAATCTTGTTCTTACATTTGACGCTTCTATAGTTTCATCAGTGGATTTAGATAAAATCGTTGTTGTATACGTTTTTACAAGAGTGTCAGTTAAGGGAAACTTATCGATGCATCGTACATGCATGTATGAAGTTAGTAAAGGAGTAATAAACCAACAGTGGATTATTATGTTATAGGATTAAGATAATAATCAAAAGTATACAAGATGTTATATGGAGTGATACTACTTTGAAGGTACAGTGAAGACAAAGATAAGACATACTTCTTTATACACAAAGTTCACATTTGATTTCACAGCTATTTAGAGCTTCTGCTGTATATAGCAGAAATCCTAATAGATTTTGAACTAATTCTACAGATAAACGTCAAATCAACATATAAGCTAGTTGAGTGATTACAGTCTTTGCTGTTATAGAATCAATCTGCAATATGTTCTCATTTCCGCATTGAAAGTTGTTTACTAGCAATGATTAATTTCAAGAGGTAATTTTCTGAGTTCTACGGAAATTTCATAAACAATAAAATACAATTGTATCTAGAATAGGATAGTTTTTTATCAGTGTCGTTGAAAACAATCATTTAATACTTTGAATTGATCGAATTGAGTAAAAGAAGCTAATAAATGTCAACTTAGTTGTCTTAGGATTAATTTCACAATGAGACTTCAGTCTTTTAGATTTGGTTGTTGATTGAGTTGTTTAATGAAGAGTGTTTCATTACAATGTAGATGCAGTTGTCTAGTGTTTTGTTCTTTTTAATTTTTATTTTAACTACAGTTTTATGCTTGATTTTCATCGACACCACTTAACAGGTTTCTACAATTCACTATACCATAAAGAGTTTTTCAATTTGTTGACTGATTGGTTCCTGATAAGGAACAAAGGATTTAGCTTATAGGCAAAAGATCTGTTGTGACCAATTTATACTGCTGGATTTGTAACCTGGTTAGATCCAGTAACTATATATCATGTCAGTGATTTCGCCATCGTCAATAACAAGACTTATACGCGCAAAACAATCACCGATTACGTGTATGATCAAGAAGTCTGGAACGAAGATGAGATAGACATATATTTGAACCAATAGAATCTCGCGTCACAAATTGTACGAGGCGTTAATGTTAAGTTGAACAATGCAGTCTAACTTTTTGGTACAAATATCAATAAAGAACTATACAGTACAAACATCATAGTGTTAAGGGTAACAGTAGCCTCTACAGATCTATTCATTTGAATACGAGTAGATAGGGACATTTATGGTTATTATTATCATCAAAAATGATGAATAAAAGCTTTTTTTCAATTCATCATAAATAACAATGTTTGTATTATACTACTTAGGTTAGTAGGTCAAACAATTTCAATTCTTTGCTTGTTAACTTTAGGGCGTAAATTGTATCAGAACAATAGTAGGCCAATCATATTAGTCCAGTATTCAAATGACCAATGATCAGTTGTGTAGCTTTTAACATAAATAATCCCAAATGCCTCGGTATAGTTTAGTCTCTCATTTTGGTTGTTGGAAAATTTCTGTTTATCCTGTAAGCATACAGATATTTGTTATTATTACTACTATTAATAGTAACATTATTATTATTATTATTATTATTATTATTATTATTATTATTATTATTATTATTTGAATTTAATGTCACGAATTGACCTGAGTTAGGTAGTCAGCGATGACCAGGAACTTACAATGAACGACCTTGTTGTCCTCGTATGGAACTCATTTAGCGGTGTGTAACCACAACTTTGCCAGGGAATAGAACTTAGAATCTTCAGGTTTTGAAGTGAATGCTTAACTGTTAGACCACCTAACCTACCAGCAAACAACGGTTGATATTCGTGATATATTTTTGTATAACTTCATACATTCCTTTTGTTAAGTAACTGCCTCACATTCGATATGATTGAACTTGTCACATCACACTAGAATCCAAGAAATTACTTTTTGAAGACCAGTGAAGTTCAACAATGTTGGATGTGCGGTAGTTACATACTGATGGTTAATGGATGAGGTTACGCAATCATTATAACAAATTGACTGTAGTTAGAAATTTAAACCGTTGTATGTCCGCCGATTTAGTGATCTGACGGTTAAGCGTTCACAGCGAAACATTAATTTTCAGAGTTCTACTCCACGGTAGGATTATAATTATACACTACTGAGGAGTTACATTCTGTTACAAAATAGTTGTCCAATGCCAGTTCCTGGTCTCCAGTGATTATCTAACACACGTCACTTCGTAATAGAAATTCGAATTAAAGCGATAATGATAGGAAGTATTAATAAGTGGTTTATCGAGTATAACTAATGAAAAGTATTCAATCGTACAATATCTATTTTTCCTTTTGTTTATCAATGAAATCATCTGATACTTTACATGTGATTAACTTTAACTACACAGAAGAACAAATGAATAGAAGAAAACTGACGGTAACTGAATTAAAAGCATAATCATCTGGTGTTTGTTATTGATTGTTATTTTTCAATGGTGTCTTTTTCATTTATTCTTCATGGTTGTGAAATATTTTTTGATTAAAAGGAATATAATGTGAATAGTACATTACTGTAGTAAATTATGAAGGGATTATTAACTTTGTATAAACAGTATACTATTATCAATAATTTGCATTCATAATGTTAGCCATGGTTATTGGGTATATTGTTAAGTGATTTGAACATAAGTAGAATTGAACTGAAGTGGTATTTTGTAGTGATAGATGTTAAGTTCAGTTGTATACATTCATCACAGATTGATGTTGGTTGGGTGCTACTAAAATCTAGAGAGCACTGAACAGCTAATTCGTTTTAGTAAGTGATTTCTTAGAAGTGTGTACCCCTCCTCCGATTCCGTCAGGCAGAAATCGTGACTAGTAGGGTTTAAACTTGTAGGGGGTTAAGGCTGTTATGGCTGGATAGTCATCGCCTTATATCAAGACTTAATGGAAGTGGGACTTCTACCAATGGACTCCGGGTTGCAAAGAGGGGGGGTGCAGATGGCCTTCTTCGCGAAGCTTGAAGGCCTCGGGTTGTTTGCTCTGGCGGAATCAAGGGTGCGCACTGCTGAGTAATGTCATACTAGAATTAAGCAGCTATCTAGTATCCCCCCCTCCTTGGTTTTCAATAACGTCATACTGTGACTAATTCAAACAAATAAGTAGTATCAACCGAAATACTTCAACCCAATATATTTAAATTACTTAGAAACAAGCAGGATAACGCGAGTGACATAATTTATTTATGTAGCATATGCCCTAGCAATTTAACTATAATTATAATTCACACAAACCAGAATACATAGGCTTCGGTTAGACGGTTTATTGCTAAGCTATTATAATGTATCTATCGAGGATTTCTAAATTCTAGTTTGTGTGGATTTTAATTATATTTGAATTGTATTGTAAAATGCATAATTACCAAATAAGATTGGAGACACTCTTGATTCAATTTATTTGAAAGGTTTTGTAATATAGTGGATTACCAAAGGCAAAGGACACACATCCTTAAAGGCAAGAGTTGGTAAAGGTGACTACCACATAACCAAGCATCAAAATCTCTATTTTACAATGAAACACAACTATTACCACGGATACATTAACTGATTAAGTGTACAAAATCAAGAACAGGGTGCTTAAACTAATCGATTCATAATGAATTTTAATGCAATTTTACTAATATGATTCTAAAATTGTTAGAGAAGTGTCATCATTGACATACTGATAGAAAATTCAAAACTTCGCTATATTCGTGTATGTAGATCTAGATATTTCATGCTATAAAATTCAGTGTATACATTAGTCTACAGATGCTAACGTCAACTGATAATACAACTCTATCCGATTTCGTTGGGATGAAGTAGCTATCCAACTTAAGCGGACGTGTACCTGACCATCCATAATCAAGGTGATTAGGCTTACAATACTTGAAATATAAGAGCCAGTTTTACCAAAAGTAAGTATATTTGAGAGAATGAAAGGGAAGTAATATAGAATGTGTTACAACCAAACCGATCAACCTCTATGCTGGCTTTGAATCTCGATTGTAAGCGTGAATGATATTGTCCTTAAATAATTGGAATACTTCATTTAATATCCAGTGATATACAGTGTAACTGCGTTAACGTTCTGTGTATTCACACTAACCCTAGTTATCATTCCGTCAAACAACACAAGTTTGCATGTAGATGTCTTTAAAGGATTGGAAAAACGATATCCAATATTATATTCATCAATTATGATGACAAATCCTGATATCACGAATTGATCTGAATCAGACAATCATTAATCACCTGGAAGCACTGGACAGCTCTTTCGTCCTAGCATGGGACTCTTCAGCAGTGCGCATCCACGACCCTTCGGAAACTAATTAAGAACGTCCTTCTTCATTAGCATTTCTTTGGGTATATCTGATTACTTTATTGTATTGTAACTTTGGTATTTATATGTTTAACCAGTTAATCATATTCTGGGTCACCTGAAAGATACTAGATATTGAATTAACTTTAAAAAAACATTTTAGAGTCATTTATCAAATTTCATTAAATACTCCACGTGGATTACAAGTCCATCTTTTACTTACGGCTAATGTTAATACAATTCACATTTACAAACCAATTGCTTGTATTTAGAAGAGGTTTAAACAACACATTGCTCTGTCATGACAGTTGACAAAGACCATATCAACATGGAATTAAGACAGAGCTTTTCAAATATCTTTCTCCTAACTTTACTTTGTTCCTCAAAGTTTTTATCTTCACGTGCTTATACTGAAATGATAGTTGTCCTTTTGTCCTTACGTAACCAATGTCAAGGGATTTCTCTAACTTCATTATCAATTTACATCTGACTTGTTGTAAACTATCCTTTGCCGAAATCTTTGTCAACATTCCATCTATTCAAAATATATCACTCTCTTTAGATATATATTTCATTCTATTTAACCACATAGATCTAATATTTATATTTGATTCTTTATCAAAATATTTAGTCTATTCAATTACTAGATATAAGGTTTCCACTCAATTTTATATCGACATGTAGTAATTCATTCACCTATGATTTATAACCTTAGGAATAGTAGTCACTTTGTCAGTCTCATCGTTTTAGCTAATCATTCATTGGCATCTTCAGGAATACTTGACCAATCACCAGTTGACTGATATCGATTTCAATGTTATCATAACTTATATATATCACCTATGTGCCTTGATAAAAAAAAACTAATTGAGAAAGAAATTTCACTTAATGTTTTGAGATAAACTTCTTCACATTATTGAAATGAAGTAAAAATGGGATAAATTGTATTGTGTTGTAGGCTGTTGACACCATTTTTTTTATTGTTCCCCTTTTACTGATATGAGCTCTTATTGTGAGATACAGTTAATCTGAGTGATATTTTTTATTGAGAATTCATAGTAAAATTTCATTACTCTATGTGTAATGAATAGATCATTTAATAAACTGACATAAGTTGAGTTATGGCCAATCACGATAACTTTACTGGGAACCAAAATCAAAAGTAAACATAAAAAAAACTGTTTGTTCTATGCTCGAACGTTTACCATGTAACTGTTAATCTCCCAAGTGGGATTAAAGAATGCAAGATAATTTAATTAATAATCAAGGAAACAATTTATATTTCATGCATTTACTTACATACATTTAAAACTTGACTACACAACTGACTAGTAAGGAAAATAACATTCATACAAATTGAGACAATAATGACTAGAAACTAGATAAACAGGTACATAGTTAATTAGTTATGATTTCTGAATGAAAAATGAGAAAAGTTCATGTGTCTAATAGGAGGTTAGAGAGTGGGAGCATAACAACAATACCAATAAAACGATCATTTTACAAATAAATGAAATAGTCTCCTAATAAATCAGTTCTGAAAGTCAGTAAGTCAATTTGAGTCACCCTATATAACACAAATATACAAATATACTTGATTACTGTCATTTTCTGTGTTCGATCCTTGAAGGAGTCATATATATACACATTTACTGAGAAGTATTTTAATAAAACAATTTTTCAGTGTTCCCTGGTTATTAACAGTAGTCAATCGACATCTAGCTTAGACGAATACAAATAACAAAATTAAATAAATAGAATGTATTTGGGTCTCCTTGTTGATTTGTCATGGACTGAAGTTGATCAGTCTTTTCTGCCATATGTACATCTTGAGCGGACTGCGACTATATAGCGATTATGTTTAATCTGGACTGTGGTTAGCTAGCGGAATCCAGGGTGTGTGTTTCGTTCTATTTGGGGCTCGTCAGTCAGCTGGATGTACTTGGACTCAGTAGCCTAGTGGTGAACGCAGTGGTGTTTCACATGAAACAAACTGAATTTGATTCCGGGTATGAACATCAACACTGAAATTTGGGTACATCCAACTAAGTGACAAGTTCCAAATAGGGCGAAATACGCGTTCTGGATTCCGCTTGCTAGCCACAATTCAAATCAAACAATAAAATTAAATACTAGTTTCTACAAAAGCCATTTCAACCCAGTTATTGATTTATACTTTCATCATCATGAAATAACGGTCATAGTGAATTTAAAAGAAGACTAAAGCATACACTAAACAGAATAAGTCAACAAGTATGAAACTATTTCAATGAGAATACTAAAGTGATAATGTTACTATGACTGAAAAATGTGACTCACCATGTTGTATATGTAGTATGAACATAAAGGAAAATGAATAGACTGAAGTATGTGAACAGAATTTATGACGAACCAAATTAACTGGTACATATATGTACATATAACGCATAGATAAATAGATTGCCAGATAGATGATAGATCAGGGATAGATAGATAGGTAGATAAGAGATAGATAGATAGATAGATAGATAGATAGATAGATAGATAGATAGATAGATAGATAGATAGATAGATAGATAGATAGATAGATAGATAGATAGATAGATAGATAGATAGATAGATAGATAGATAGATAGATAGATAGATAGATAGATAGATAGATAGATAGATAGATAGATAGATAGATAGATAGATAGATAGATAGATAGATAGATAGATAGATAGATAGATAGATAGATAGATAGATAGATAGATAGATAGATAGATAGATAGATAGATAGATAGATAGATAGATAGATAGATAGATAGATAGATAGATAGATAGATAGATAGATAGATAGATAGATAGATAGATAGATAGATAGATAGATAGATAGATAGATAGATAGATAGATAGATAGATAGATAGATAGATAGATAGATAGATAGATAGATAGATAGATAGATAGATAGATAGATAGATAGATAGATAGATAGTAGATAGATAGATAGATAGATAGATAGATAGATAGATAGATAGATAGATAGATAGATAGATAGATAGATAGATAGATAGATAGATAGATAGATAGATAGATAGATAGATAGATAGATAGATAGATAGATAGATAGATAGATAGATAGATAGATAGATAGATAGATAGATAGATAGATAGATAGATAGATAGATAGATAGATAGATAGATAGATAGATAGATAGATAGATAGATAGATAGATAGATAGATAGATAGATAGATAGATAGATAGATAGATAGATAGATAGATAGATAGATAGATAGATAGATAGATAGATAGATAGATAGATAGATAGATAGATAGATAGATAGATAGATAGATAGATAGATAGATAGATAGATAGATAGATAGATAGATAGATAGATAGATAGATAGATAGATAGATAGATAGATAGATAGATAGATAGATAGATAGATAGATAGATAGATAGATAGATAGATAGATAGATAGATAGATAGATAGATAGATAGATAGATAGATAGATAGATAGATAGATAGATAGATAGATAGATAGATAGATAGATAGATAGATAGATAGATAGATAGATAGATAGATAGATAGATAGATAGATAGATAGATAGATAGATAGATAGATAGATAGATAGATAGATAGATAGATAGATAGATAGATAGATAGATAGATAGATAGATAGATAGATAGATAGATAGATAGATAGATAGATAGATAGATAGATAGATAGATAGATAGATAGATAGATAGATAGATAGATAGATAGATAGATAGATAGATAGATAGATAGATAGATAGATAGATAGATAGATAGATAGATAGATAGATAGATAGATAGATAGATAGATAGATAGATAGATAGATAGATAGATAGATAGATAGATAGATAGATAGATAGATAGATAGATAGATAGATAGATAGCTAGATAGATAGATAATAGATAGATAGATAGATAGATAGAATAGATAGATAGATAGATAGATAGATAGATAGATAGATAGATAGATAGATAGATAGATAGATAGATAGATAGATAGATAGATAGATAGATAGATAGATAGATAGATAGATAGATAGATAGATAGATATTCATATCACCTTCTTTTGATTCTCGGTTCAAAGTCTAACATTACTAAGGCCTATAGCTCAACTCAGTATGGAGATAATCACCTCGAGAAGCACATATGCCAAAAGAGAATAGCCAATTACAGTGTTGAATATCAACAATACGAAAACTTGAACCTTTACGGATACTTCATGTTCGCTGATTGAGTTACTGATTAAATAAGATTATTAGCTGAATCTGTATCTTATCGCTGTTTTCAAAGAAAGTTACTAGGTTTGAATGGAAAGTATGCACGCTAACAATATTCGAATGTGGGCTAATATCAGCAGATAAATCGTAAATAGAACAAAACACGCTATCTACATACAACATCTTTCTATAATAAATCGTTGAATCCGTACTAGATCAGAACGAATTCCTACAAATAAATTGTACTAGTGGATTAGTTTAGTGAATATCGTTTTTTTGTTAAAACTAAATTCTCCTAGAACTCTATCATAAATGGAATCAACTAAGTTAGAAAGCCCATCAACTCAGACTAGACTATTGTCAATAATTTTAAAAGATCGGCCATTGATTACTAAATCAACAGTCTATTTATATTGTACTTACAGTGAAACTTGGTTCTTGTAAAAGATTATGAATGCACACTAATTAGGAAGTTTGACAAATAGAAAATCATCGCTCAGTACATTTAAAGATTTCACAATTCATGTTACTTAGCAACATGTATGTGTTATATTTTATGAAGTACATAGATACAAGTGTATCACAATCAATTACTGTTTGTTTACTACTAAAGTTAGTGCCCATATACAAGAAAACATAATCTACCCCAGTGAACTATTTTTCTATTTGAACAGAAACAGGGAATAAATATCTAGATTAAGTGAACATTGAATAGTTTCCAGTGTCATATTTATCTAGTCCTCTCTATTGCTTATCAAATTTTATCAATAAAGTTGGAATGTAGTTACTAGACTAAGGGTTGTACAATATCACGTATACTATGTATTGATGTTAACTGGTTAAATGTAGTGAGTAGTAAATTTTACTGAACCTAAATTTTGTTGATCCTCGTAAACAATCTTCTGGGAAGTTATGTTCCTTATAAAGTTCTAAAATAAGTCACTTAATTTCGCAGACTGATACCATACTGTTAAGCTGTCATTTGGACAAATGACTATTTATTTATGAGTAGAATATGAGTAAATACATGGCTGATGTGTTCTTCATTGTTTCCTAGATATTCATCACATACACTTACAAGTTATTGCATTTCTTAAGTTATTAACATTAATAAAGTATTTCATTATTTATATTTTAGCTCTACTGTTAATCTTTCAACTGACGACATTCAATGTGGAAAGTTATATTTCTATTGTGTTTAATAGTCTTTGTGAATGTTACCACTTCAAGTACACTACAATCAGGTTAGATTTTCTTAAGATCTGTATATTTATATCAAACACACTTTACAAATTTGAATTGTGGCTAGTGGCGGATTTCAGGTTGAGAATTTATTTCTATTTGAAAATCCGCATACTGGATTCCTGTACAGTCCAATTTTGATGTTTGTACTAAAATTACAACCCAGTAAATTACGCTTCATATATCCAACGTTTTATTTGTTGAACTATTGAATCATGTTAGCAGCTAACATTCAACGGAATTAACATATCTGTAAACGTCTGAGTTTTCCTGTTATTGATATAAAGGCTATAGATATTTGTACATCATGATCGGATAGACTATATAAGGGAAGCAAATAGCTAATGTTAAGAAAACTTACAAATCTCCCACATATTCAAGTACCAATTAGCTGTTTCTATTGTACACCGAACAGATTCGATAAATAATGGAGAGGAAAAAAAATGAAATTCGAGAGTGGTCAGTCATTTTTAGAAAGTTAATATTGATGCTTGTTATTAGTTTACGACATCCTGTATAACTTAAATTTAAATTTAGTGAACAGAAAAAAAGAACAGTCAATTTCTTATTGAAAGAATTCAGGGTAATCACACAAAGTTCGGTGGTGGTGGGGCGCGTACATTTATGTGCATAAGATCTAAAACCTAAAATTCAATTTTAAACTGATTAGTGAACCGGCCTTGTCTTGAATTGCGATTCATCGACGGTAACCATCCACGTCGCCAATTTAGATGGAAGCCATGTCAGGTGTGTAGTACGTATTTGTGTACTCCTGGGAATTTCTTTATTAGAATGAAGTAGCTATTTAATGTCTCCTGGTTTTCATCAGTAATCTAATCAGTCCGCGCTATAAAACCTCAACATCAATATTCTCCATATAAACCAACATTAGCTAATAAAAGTTGAGTTGCAAATTGTGTTCTCTAATCGATGGTTGCTAAGTGTTTAATATTGAACAACTCTATTAGAGACCAGTAATCTTATGTAAATCGCCTGATGTATAATATCCTATATCTATCTAATTATAGACAACATATGATAAGTAAAGTTCTGTGTTAATTTTTACAATTCTTACAACTAAATTGAATTTTTTCGAACATTTAATTATTTCTCTTATTTTTCCCATCTTATCTAGAAGATGAAAGTGTCGAAAGTAACACTACAGATTTACTTCTACATGACGGGACTAATTCATCGAGTTTAGATTCTGAAGAGAATTTAACTGATGAATCACCGGATGATGAGACATTTTCTACACCTGTGATCTTTGAATCCCCTCCAATTCATGATCATCATAATTCATCAAATGACGATGTAACAGGTAATATTTCACATATATCAGATCAAACAGTTACTGAATCTAATGCAGAAATTTATCATCACCACTTACATAACAACGAAGAAATAAAAGAAACACATCATGATACAGATAATCATCATTCATCTGAACATCATGAAGATTATCACGACAATCACAAGTACAAGAACAAAAAAACTTTAAAATCGTCTTATTCAATTCAAGACATACATCGAAGACGCAGAGGTAAGCATCACAGTTCAAATACTCCAAAACATCCATAATATTGGGGATTTCTAAAATGGACATGATGACAATTTTGATTATGTAATTAGGCATAGAAGAAATGATGGAGTTTCTATGTCTGTATTAACTTGTTTCTGTTTCTTATTCTCTCTCGTAACTCTACACTTCATTTCTGCACTGTCTGTTTGTGAAGCTTATACTCATGTTTTATTCATTAGCCCTAATATTTATCTAATAGATATATCTGTTTCAATGTTGATTGTGTTACTTTCACCTGACATGTTCCAATCCATGTTGCTGTTTGATTCAAATATATAATTTTTCATTTTTATGTATCAATTTTGTACTGATTTCTAACTTCTCAAGATGATAATGTAATGCCTTTCATTTTGATCGCTTTCTGTTAAGATCTATGATCTGATACAATTACAAGGTGAACTTTTGACAGTTAATCCTATCACTATGGAAAGGATAAGACTTGATATTAGTAAAATAATGTGATCGTGAAACCGAATTAAAATGTATATTAATTATAAGTATTTTCTAATCTTAGTTCACAGAAAATGTCGGTGAAGACTTTGACTACTGACATAATCCACTTCTAAGCTGCAGCCATTCAACAGTATGCATTTTTTTGTGATTTCTGATCGACCATTTCACTCTGAAACGCCTGTAATATATTCAGCATCTAGCTTGTCACTTTATAATTTGATTAATCATTGTGTAGTGACCGCTTTGATACTCATCAAATCCTCTACAGTACTGACTGAATTATATCTATTAGATTGTAATGTGGTTACTCGTCTAAGTGACTCAACATCACTGTCACTATGCTGAGATAGATGTTTTAACGGCAGTCGGCTAAAAACCCTGGTCTTAGGTTTCGTGCTATTTGTCACTCGTCAACATGGCGTACCTACAGTATTTGAGGAAACTCACGTTCCCCTGTGTATTAAATCCCGGATTACTTAGTTTCAAAATCTAAGACGGCTACCGAGTCACCCGAGATTGAATTCGTAGGGGAACGAGATTTTCCTCAAAGATTGTAGGTATGATAAATGATATGATAACAGTTTATGTGTCGCATGTGAGGTTAGGGCGATAGGAAAATCATGATAATAGAAATAAAATAATCGACTTATATGTACTCAAAATAAATGAATCAGTTTTCTGAAAAACAGTTCAGGAAATTAGTTACTATTCTTGAATTATCTGATATAACAAAGGGGGGGGGGAAGTTTGTTGGCTTCTTTATTTCTTATTCTTTATCATCATTTGATGTAATAATACAGATGAATCTTCTGGACAGACTGAGAGCAGAATAAAAGCACAGAATTGAAGTTGACATACCGATTGTAGTGTGTGTAGGTTTATGGTAACAAGTAAAATTGAGTTCCTTTTAATTAAACAATTTAGAAATGGTAGTTCATAGTGTATATTCCCATTTTCGAAGGTGGACCGGATGTGTGTTGAAATGTCAGTGACGTAGAGTTTCTCCATATTGGGCTTCTATAAACAGATTGTTAATTATAAACTATCCAAATCATTGCTAAATTTATTTCAAACTATCAAGTCAAACCTTGGTAACAATATCTACTTAACCAGAAGTTAAATAAATAATATAGAAACAAAAAGATAAATGAAATTGACAAAACTACTGATGACAACTACTCACAGACAATTTCATGAGAATAAATGCTGATTTCGTGCTTATTGAATAATAATTATACAACTTACTTTATTAGGAGAATTAAATTCTGTTAACGTTTATAATTAGAATGTATATGGATCTTCCTGTTGAGTTATCATAGACTGAAATTGATCAGTCTTTGTTGCCATATGTGTATCCTGAATGCGTTACCCTCAAAACAAGCTGAATTCGAGTACCAGTGTAAACATCAGTACAGGGATACAGATGCATTCAGTTAACGAGTCCCAAATAGAACGAAACGAGAGTTTTGGGTTCCATTTGTTAGTCCCAATCCAACTCAAACAATACTTATGTTGACATTATTATTTAGAACGATATTAAATACTTTACAATACAAATCACTGTACTCAATAAACACAATATACTCAGAAACATCTAATTGAACTTCAAATTCGCTTCAATATCTACTTATTAGTTGTATCTTCACAGTTTTCATTATTCGTAGGTATTGTAATTAAAAACAAAAATTAAAAGTGAAGATTTATGACATTTCAATTTAAGTAGGTCAAGAAACAAACCAAAACATGAATCGAACAAGAACCGATTTGAGTAGTTTCCGTTTGTAGATTACAACATGAGAAAAGGCACATACACACAGATTCACAAGGCGATGTTGTCTATCAGTTCATCGATCTGACTAAAGTAAACACTTGTTGATCAAATTAATATACTAATAAGGCAGAGACTAGAGGGGGTAGGAGGGTGTTGGATGCTGAATAAATCAATAACTAATGAAAACTAAAATAAACTTCACCTGTAAGTACCGATTGTATCTGATACGTGCAACTATGGATATTGAAATGTAGTTCATTTGAAGTTGAACGTGGACATAAATGAGGACAACTTTTAAATGAACAAGTATCAAAACGTTGTTTCTATGACAGTGTGAAATTTATTGTATTAACATATGATTATCGGATTAAATATACAAAGACTAATATTATGATGTAATAAAGTAATTGGATATGCTTGATGAAATGTTGATGAAGTTGAACGTTCCTAAATAGTCATTACAACTGTTGTGATGGATGTCATTTCTTGGATTGTTTAAAGATATTCATATACAAATTTGTATATATATCGTTCAAAAGAATCAGTATCAGTAAACTAGTCGTTATATTAAATTTTATAGTATGAATTGTTTAGATCTGCATAAACTGCTTGACATGAATTTCGTAATAGATGACATTTATCCATACCGCTAATCTTAAAGAAACGGATACTTTCTTCAGGATTCCCAACCTTTTTAAGGTCATTTTCTGCATGAATTGTTCAGTAACAATCTTTCAAATTGTGAGATAGGGTGGTGAGACTTCGAATTCTACAGAAAGTATCAGTCACCTTAGGATTGGATGAACACCGTGACGATGAATGTAAAGCAGTATAGCGCCTAGGTACAGAAGGAATTGCTGCTCGCTACCTTTGACCATTTTACGCCTAAAGCACGGTCGGATATATCCTATTGCATAACTGCAGGCAATACATCTATTTAAAGTTTAAATCATATAGGTTTCTGAAGGATAAAAAACATCCTTTAATGTTATTTCACAGTGAAAGTGATAGAAAATGATGGTAAACTGCATATCTAATCGTTAGGGATTTTATTAATACTATTCTTAAATTATCCTAGAAAATCATTTTATCATCTTTTTGGAGTCTTCCTGCATTAATGACTCACTGGAAGATCTAAATATAAAGTGATTTTCTCTGAAACCAAGAAGTGTCTTTACGTAGAAATATTTAATTTAAGATAACCAAATCGACTATAAACGTTGATATACTCATTAACTGCTCATGATCAATACACATATTCTTTTTTTAGCGCTTGTTTTTGTTTTTAATTCGGTATACTTGTGTCGTTACTGATTAGAAGATGACTTAAACATTTCAGGGTAATTTATGAATCGCCCACCTTCGATAACAGTTTAGCTTTATCACAGTTACTAGAAAAATATCACTTGCAGTAATTTAATAAAATTTATGGAAAATTAAAGTTTGTTTACAAATAGGCAACTCATTAAAGGAAACAAACATTTACTTGAAGATCATAAGTTTAATCCAAATTTGGGGGGGGGGACTTAAAGATAATGAGAGGTCAATGTTACAATTGTATGTTATTACTAGTCATGTCTATAAACTTACATATACTACCAAAGCAAAAACATTGCTAAAACGAATCGGATGTTATGCTAAATTCTTTGAATATGTTCCAAGGTACTTTAGATCAAGAATAAAAATTATTCTTAGCAACAGAATCTCTAAATATGTTTTGTGCACAGAACATACATTAGATACCTTGGAATGTATTGAGGTGATCAATAAACATCTAAGTGTCAGTCTTCTGAAGTTTACTGAAGCTACAGGTCAGGAGTCTAGTTTATATACTTTAAAAGAAACACATATTAAACTTTATCTACCTTAGTAACATGCTATGTTACTCACCATAATAAATTCTTCTCCACTATTTCTCTGATTTCATTCCATCAAGATGCTATAGTTTCTTTAACTCACCATCGGTTCAATAATTTCATTCTAAACTAACTGACATTTATTCATTTACATTATTCTTACTTGTTGTTATCGATTGCAAATTAAATAACTACTTATTTCTAGTAACCTTTCAATCTGCCGTTACTATCAGTGTTATAGAATACTCTTGTGTCTATGATATATACACATGTATATGTGCGATATCCTATGTAATTTTCCAACAAGCACTTACTAACCAGTATCTCTGTGTAAGAATAGTTCACCTTCTGTATACCTTTAAAAATAAAATATTGTGGATTCTGAACCAAACGAAGGAAAATGAATTCACTTTATTCTGCTTCATTGTTTATTCTTTCTTGTCAAATCAATTAACGGAGACGATGTATTTGAGAAAACATTAAATCATAATGGTCATTTACGATTTCTAATCTCTAATTCATTGTCTATATGACTGTTGATTATAGAAATTTAGAATAGTCAACTATGCATAAGATTGTAGTAAAATATGAAGTAACGTTGTAACTGAAGAGCATGAAGCTACTGAGGATTTCTAGAGACATTCTAAACAACTGAAAGTGACACAAACGACAGGTATTCAAATGGAGGTAGGGTCAGGGTGAGGTGGGGCGATATGCTTAATTTTATCTAAATACCTAAACTGTATTTTTTGCTAAGTGCGCGTATTTGATAAAGTAGTCAGTCGTCATTGTTTACTTAAGAGATGAAACATAACATCTAGTTCATATATGATAAGTTGTTTCGGTGGAGATTATCTACAGAGTTATTGTTTTTGGCACTTTCGATTAATTTTTCAGTTTATTTATTAATTAACTGTTAAATATTATGGTCTAATTTACATTTGACGTTTCTTTTCCAGTGATTTAACTTATCCTCAACTGTCTTCTGTGAACATATTCAAGGTAATGCAGTCCGATGTTCAGGATGTAGAACACAAAAAGATAGTGAAAATTATATTGTAATATTCATATGCCATCCTTTAAATGAACAGAAAAATAAATCGGAAACATACTTGGTAAACATTGAACACATTGTAAATTACCTTAGCTATTGTATCTCTAATTAAGTGTCTGGTATAAACATGCATTTTATTCTTTCAATATTTAATTTTATCATAATTCTTATCTTATACAGAAACTTGCCAACAAATGAGTACACTAATAAAGAAACATGTGCATAAGTTATGCACATAGTGATAAAGAATAGATTGATGAAACGAATAGTTAATTGATAACGTATTAACCAGTAAAGATTCATTCTATTGTTTAATCTTATTTTCAACTCAATGGTTACTTAATGCCAAGTTACACATACATTGGTAGGTATGACAGTGAAATTAAAGTTAACATAGCAACTGTTACATATGTGTAACCTTTGAAATGTGAACTAAGTATGATATATCCAGCAGTTTTAATCAATTTTCTATTCACTTTGTGAGTGGATACCAGGTATCACAGTATAATACTCCTTTCAAGTTACTACAGTTATCCTAAACTCAAGAGGTAATTAAAGAGCACCATTGATAAAACATAACCAGTTAAGTTCAATTATGTTGAGTGTATGACAGTCATTTACGAAAGACAACGGATGAGGTGATATGATATATGTAATTGAATGAAGAGGTTTAAGGGTTAATCAAATGCCATAGAGTCCAAAGGTTATGAATTAGTATGAATACTTAGTAGTTAAAAGACTACACTAGGAATAAACAGTTATACACTGCTTCTTGGTTATTAGTGATTGTCTAACGAAAATTACTTAATGATATCAAGTTCAAACTCTATTTATCAAAAGATTTCTGTAACCCTATGAAGACATCACTGATTAGGTTCCATTTAATTAATTTTATAAAAGCTCATTCAGTAAAAGATATGAAAAAACGATCTCATGGTTTTACATTCACTCTCCCTGATCGATTAACATGCTTCAAGCTTTTCTTACAGAATAACACTTATAACAATGAAAAGTTCAATCAAATCAACCTATTTTGTTAAAGTAATCAATTTCCATCATCATTTCTGGGATGTTGAAACAAACATCTAATTATAAACAGTTAACCACTGTTACGAATTTCCATAGTGTAATGAGGAGATTATGAAACTAACTAAATGGATACCAGTTGCAATTTATTAATCAGTACAAAAGTCTATTAGCAAAGAAATCTATAGTTGATTTTGTCTCTAATCTGTTTATCATTACTACTAGTTAATATACCATGCTACTGTCAATTTACACCTTTCATTTATCATGATTAGTTATGTAATCCACCTATTTCATTTTTATCACTGACTCACAAATTGTCTTCACTGGTTTCATAATTTTCATATTCGTGTATAAATATTGCTGTATATTAGAGTGAAACCTGATGACGATCAAGTTGAAGACAATATTTTCCGCTTATATATGCTGTTATGAGAAAAACGTTTATATTATGTTGCCATATAAAGGAGGGGAGATCCTAGTGATCAGTGTAATCTTGAAATAAAGATTAAAACTAGCAGCAGGATAAACTTATTGAGCTGCCAAATTGATTATAATCAAGAAGTCAGAGCCTATATTCCTTACAAGTCTCTTAATTGTATGAATGATTATACCACATCCTACTGTATCTGCTAATTGATGTGTATGTGTGGACACGTTGTAATCCGGGGTAGTGGAACATGTACTTCAAAACCAAATTACATTTAAAGACAAACAGTAGAAAACCACGTTCATCCATCTCGAAACACATAACTGATACAAGTCGTAAGTAAGGTTCGGCAACAGCTTTTAAGTTTTTATGTAGAAGTCACTACAAACGTATTCTTAAATTTGCAGAGACTTTAGCTATTAGAAAACTGAAGATTTTGTTTTATGTAAAAATAACAGTCTGGGGGTAATCTTGAATCTTCTCTAGTAATTTATTATCCTTTTAATTTACTACCTCCCACTTTATTTCTCAATTGTCATGTTGTTGTCACTTGATTTTTCATTTAACTTGACTTTTGTCGGCTTCATATTTTTATAAATAAATGCCTTGATAGGTATGTGTGTGGTCAAATTTTTCGAAATGCATGGGTCAAATACATCACATTTTTCAGATCAACTCATATCTTCTCATTATATCATCAAAATTTTTATTTGACATATATTCGAGTCGTGGTTATTCAAACAGTGCATGTTTCCCATATACTATTGACATTCAGTATTGGCTGCTCATACTCGATTACGAAAGTTTCCCATCACTACAACGATTGCGAATATCTTCATTCATCCTACGTAAGATGCATGCATGTTAATATATCCTTCTATCTTTTTATTTTAAAGGATAGACAAGGGAGAAAGTGTGCGAGAATCTAACGGTGTTTCTCTAATGTTAAGAGAGTTAGAAAGAATCACTGAACCATTAGAACGAATTTTCAGGATATTACTATACGTGAGACATGTCACTTGTATTATTCTCATATTTTTTCTTAGCCTAACCTCCTCCCATTTGACTGATCAAGTGTTAGTATATCATTTCTCGATTATGAACTACAACTGACAGGTTACGAAGCTTGTTAGTCCAGTTTACTATCACTCGTTTCTATGATTCGGTTTAGTGTTATTATTCTGAGTGATCTGCTATGTTGATTGGATTTGAATGTTCACACGTACATCTAAACAACTGAATGAAATAAGGATGATCCGTATTACTAAACTGTTTGGTTCATTTAAGTGTTCTTCGACTAAAGGGTAGGAGTATCGCGGTAGAATGACAGTGCGCTAAGAGTGCTTCACTGCTATAACATACTTATTTAGCCACCTATTAAACTCACGTATCCTTTAACGAACCAAGATTTAGGAATCAAAAATAATCCAACACAAGGACACATTAGTTCTCATTTGTACTTTCCATTATTTAATATCGTAGTAAATTGCAAACCTTTCATCAAAATTACGTGATTTTACACAGCAATCAAAACTCAAGATTATTCAAATGGAACAAAAATAACATACAAGGTTAAATGGGATTGTTTTTCACAGTTTGAATACAGATGGTTCAAAAATCTATCCAGGTACATGTGTGTTTGAATAATGAAGTTTCTTTACGACCTTCACTGTAATAATTAATTTACATATTAATAATTTGTCAATAGTACTTATGTAATCGTGGTTAATTATTTAACATATGATGTATAAATATATTTAGTCGAATATTCAGTGATATAATCTTCTTGAAGTAAGTATCAGATTGACTACTTCAGCCATTCGATTGAGCGATAATCATCTCAGAGGAGGCATAGAATAGAGTGGATAGCTTGAATGCAGCTAGACAAGTTGTACTTTGCAGATTTTCTAGCTCTTCTAACCCACACACAGCAACAAATACAAGTGAAGATAGACAATGTAGCAGAAGACTCTGCAGCGAGCAGTAAGTTTTAACATACATATAGGAAACTTAAACTTCTTACATACAAAACAACGAGCACCAATTAAATCACACTTGAAGGGGAAGCTTTGGAAAATGTGGAGACTTTTACATACCTAGGCACTATCATCGATAAACAAGGAGGATCTGATGCATTTGTGAAGGCACGGATTAGCAAGGAAATATTTCTATGACTGAAGAATATATAGAACTAGCCAACATTGATGTTGAAATTCTCAACACAAACGTCAAGACAGTTCTACTACATGGAGCTGAAATTTGGAGAATTGCGAAAAGCACTATTCAAAAGATGCTAGTATTTATGAACAGTTTGTCTGCACAGGATACTCCATATCTGTTGGCCAGTCACCATCACCAACAATCTAGAGTGACAGAGAACAGACAAACTTCCGATTGAGGAAGAAATCAAAAAAAGAACAAGTGAGGTGGATAAGACAGAAATTAATCAAATCCCCAGAGTAAAAAACAAGACGGGGACTAACTTGGGATCCTTTAGATCAAAGGCAAAGAGGAAAACAAACAAACACATTTGTACCAAGAATCGAAGTTAAACATAAGGAGAATGAATAGAACATGGAAAGAGCTGGAGAGGAGAGCTTAGAACTAAGTTGGTTAGAGAATCCTGGCTACCAGCCTGTGTTCCAGATGAGATAACAGGAGAATGAATGAATGAAATGAATTAAACACTTGTATCTAGTAGAAATCAGTCTTCAAATAAAAGGTTATTTGTAAACATTTATTCACAATAGCCGTAAATCTGTACTCAATGAAGAATATGCAGTGTGTAAATAATAACCTCATACAGTAGACATTATTATGCATTTTTATTATATGCAGATAAAGAAGGTTAACTGTCTTTCATGTCATATAGAATCAATGACAATTCGCTAGGAGTACTTCCAATTATTTCTTAATATTATTTAAAATTTTCTTGAATAAAATGTTCGAGGAAGAGGCTGAGAAAAGATGAATAATCAGCATGACAGTTTTTAGAAAGTATAAGTGATCTTTACTATTTTCCAGTTTATTGAATTATGAATCATTTGGTTTGTCAAGGAATTTCATATGATAGCCTGTTAGACTATTTAATCTCAGAGTGTTTACAACGTCTTCATTACACTAATGTGATGAGAGAGTAAGATTGTATTTTACGCAACCAATATACCTTGTTCTATAATAGCAAACGGACTATTATATATATATATATATATATATATATATATATATGTGATACAAAGTTGCAGCTTGCTTCCAAGCCAACTCATAATAATCTTTTGATTGAAGATGATTCAAAGGACTGAATAGTAGGATGTCATTTTTAGTTGCCTCGTTATTTGGCTTTTATAAATATCCTCATACATAACAACTTTGAGAAGAATAACTGTTTTCAATGTGTACTCCTTGTACCGTTTCAACTGATCTTAACGAGTCAATTACATTGACCACGCAAAGCATATTTTCGTTAAATGGATTTCTGAGTATTTCACAGCATGATCGTTTAAAGGAGATACAGTTCAATAGTTCAGTTGTTTCGATAAATGCGCAAATCCATATTATGCAGGTTAAATGGCCGGTGATTCCGTTGTATATCGCACTGATCCAACTAAGACAAACAGAAGTAATCAATTTAATGGTTATGTTCTAAGTGTTTTACAATGCGACAAAATGATTTAAACACTTAGCTATGACTAGTATTACAGCAAACTACTGTTGTTTACAATTGTTGTATACGGTAAAACTTAGTATACAAAACTTTCTTGCCCGTTTAAACTAGAAGCCTTAGCCGTAATTAATGAAGCTTTCGGACAGTAACAATACACAGTTGATTTAGATTCGAACACAATGTTATCTACTAATCATAGAAAAATGTATGTTTAACAGTAGGATGAACGTGTATCTCCTCGTTGATTTGTTATGGACTGAAACTGGTCAGTCTCTGTTGTTATATGTGCATCCTGAGTGGATTGCTTCGATATAGCGATTATTCCCAAGTATTATTTAAGTTGGATTGTGACTGGCAAGTAGAATCCAAGACTCGAGTTTCGTCCTATTTAGAATTCGTCGACTTGATGTACCTGCATCCCAATGTTGATGTTCACAGTGGGTTTCAGTCTCAGTCCGTCGTCCTGGATTCCACTTACCAATCACAATCCAACTTAAATAATAATAATATGCATAACACATTATACTACTATATACTACTCAGTAAAGAGTAAGCATACTATGATAATTTCATAATTTTTGCCTGTTTCATCGAGTGATATAATACAATTTGAAGAAATTATTCTTTACTTTACCTATTAATAATGAAAGAAAAAAAGGAACAACATAATCGTATCCATAAATTAACTTTATAACTTCGTTCATTGTAATAGATTAATTGATAGTAACAACATGTTCTATTTCATGTAAATTACTATTTGTATTGTTCTAGCAAATATTACTCATCAATAATAAGTAATATTCATTTGTGAACTTTGCAAAAAATTATACATTCACCGAAAAAAAAATTAATTGAAAATAGATTAACAGTATTAACTTTTGGCTATTCAAATTTATAAGACATTTACATAATACATTATTAGTAGAATTGTAATGATAGTGGTAGTAGTAGTATTATTGGTAGTAGTGAGAGTAGTAGTAATGCGGTGGATGTTACTCATTAAATCGTCGAGTAAAAGTGAAGACAGTAAATAGAATACGAGTTGAGTTTGAACGTGGCAAAGAGCAAAGCCTGATCACAATACATAGGATAAACGAAGACAACCAAGGTAAGCAAGCCTACAACAAAACTAGGTTGAGGAACTCAAAGGACGTGCAAATTGATAACTAAAGGTAATGCGTGAATTATGTATGACGTTCTCAATTTACACCAAGCAAGTCATCAGCTCAGTCGAGCAGTATTGCCATAGTCGTAGTGATTGTAGTAATAGCGGAACTGAGAATACTACATAATGAAAAATAACTTAATTTGTTAACTTACTGAAAATAATAGGTTCAGTCACTGAAGCCACTATGGATGTTCAGTGATTAGAGGTTTCATAATAGAATAAAATAAAGTTGTTTAGTAATCAATCGGTCTTCAATGATTATCTAGTAACAGTCATTCTGTAATGTACACTAACTTCTTATATTCGAAGATAAGTTCAACAAAACCATTGACATTAATTCAATTAATCATCGTGCAGTTTTCTTCTATCCTTTAATTTGTAATGCTTCATATTATCTAGGCTTTAGTTATATACTATAAATGGATGTTTAATCTTCGTATTACATAACTAATAAATACAAATTCAAGCAGATAATCTTATTATTAATTGATTATTTACTAGTCCAATGATTCTTCCCAGTTACTAGTACTAATTATTGGTGAACTTAGGATGTACTCACAGAAATAGTTTCATAAATAAATATATTTCGACGAACTTTCATTCAGTCCATTAATAATGCACATACAAATGGAAATCAGTATTTTGTGTAATATTTTTTGATGTTTCTTCCTTTGTTGATTGCATTCATCACAGACTGATGCAGAGTGATTACCACTGAGAACCAAAGAACGCTGAACAGTTGCTTTTTTTAGTATGGTACTACTAAACAGTGGGCACCCTTGATCCCACCAGGAAATCAAATTCGGAGCCTTCTGTTCTTACGACAAATGTCTAAGCACCTACACCAGTAGGCCGGCATCCAATGGTATAATTCCTGTTGCCATCAATGTATTATGTGTCGCGACGATCAGTCAATAAAATTAGTGATAACTGTCTCACTTCCAACATGTCTGAACTCTACCTTTTACGACTTATTATTAGAACTTAAGGAAAATCCTGAATTTTGGAATAATTGTAGTATTTAGGTGAATGAAATGGTCATAACTAAAGAAAATGGTTGCTTAGAAGGTAAATGAACTAGTGCTTTCAAGTAGGGTTTCATATGAGAATTCTGGGATTTTTAAGATAATTTCGTAGTGTAATGTAATCGCGAATCAGGAGATTCATTAAGAAGGCATGATATCTGCGTCTGATTCACTAGATCATGAGAACAGTTAGTTGAAGAATCAAATACAAAAAAGACTGTCGATGAGTTTCAGTAAGTTAGGTTTACTTTGTTACTATGGCAGTTGAATGTTAATCGTTAATTCTTTTTAAATACAATAATCTGATTAAAGCCAGTTAATTGTAAGAGCTTCAGCAAAATGCAATAAAGTTCAGTTATACTACTTAATAGTAACTTTAAGAGTATATATCATCACTATTCTTTAAAGAATCCCTTTCAACACTTTGATTTTTAACTGCATCAACTTACTACATTGTAATTTATATGAAACAAACTGTAATTTTTGGTTATAGTTTGTAATTTCTTGTTAATTGCTTACAACAGTCTAGTGGTAAGCCTTTCTTGGTCTATACTTATCCTGAGCAGATTGTCTTGATAAAGTGTTAAGTTACAAAATAAGGTAAATGGCTACCAAATCACTAATGTTTTTATACTAAATGGTTGCTTGGATTCTGTGTGTTTTCAGATAATGACACAGGGTTTGAATATCCTAGTGAACAATAAAACTAAAATGTAGATGATGGATCCAGCTGAAGTTTCGTATTCCTATATTCCACTATTAACTACATTCCAAATATACTATAGCTGTTATTCTATCATCAAATATATATCGTTTCTCAACTTTCATACTGAAATCTTATTCATAATCAAGATTACCACCAACCATTCGATCGATGTAATAAAATATCTAATCAACATTCGTTTATATAATTGTTTCCTATCATCTCAGCCGAATGGATGAACTGCATAACAAAACTGAAGAATTCATGTGAAATTTTCACCTATGTAACATCTAGAAGTTCGATAATGACAATATAGACTGAGTTATCCAAAACTATGCACTATAACCATGTTCATTGTAAAGTCAGGAGCCTAATATGAACAATGAAAGTTAAGATTTGAAATGAAATCCTTAATAAAATTCATACACTAATACGTAGCACTTATCCAACAACTTAATGAATGAACTAAACACTTAAAGTACTGGATTTGGCAACACATATAGTAAATATATGGAAGAAATTGGCGATTACCTCAGTGAACTGTGTATACAATCAACTAACATTAACAGCTTCTTGATAGATCATATAATCTATCATTCGGTTAACTGAAAAACGACATTAAGCCATGTGCATTATGCTAATTATCTTTGTATATATTCATCATTAGGTACTTTACATTATTAGAAATAGAAAATAACTAATTTATTTTGTTATCGTATGAAACCGATAGATGGCAATCAAAATTATTGTTACCAACTAGTTGATAATTGTAAAATATACATGACATTTATAATTTACATATAGTCATGTTTGATAAAAGAACAGTTTATAGTTAATATCAGGTCATTGCATAAATATCTTTTTATGTTTAAGGTTACTGTTAAAACCATCCATATACATATTCATGAGAGCATGTAAATAGATATTTTGAATGAGTATTTTACAAAAAACTTCATGTTAACTAATTAATTGAACTAGTCAGTTAAACAGAGCTACAGCTATTCTTCAGATTAGAATAGGTGTCATTTTCATCCATAGTTAGATATATCATTATTGAACTACTTGAATTTAGAGGAGGACTGATATGAAGAAGGAAATTAAACGACAGACTATACTCCTTTTACTTATTGATTATCGGGATTAATGAATATTTTTGGACAAAACACTAGATCAAGAAGTGTTATTACC
The DNA here is from genome assembly GCA_025215515.1 of Schistosoma japonicum. NCBI lineage: Eukaryota > Metazoa > Platyhelminthes > Trematoda > Strigeidida > Schistosomatidae > Schistosoma > Schistosoma japonicum. Next base: position 13,038,387 of record CM046061.1, on the reverse strand, counting down.
TTCTTCTCAACTTTTTCTGCATAAACATCAATTATGTAAGACCTCAACAGATGTCACTGCAACATGGACAACTGTAGCAACAATTTCAATTGAGGAAATGCTGAAATCTTGGATAGAGTCAATACAAAGCAAATCATTAAAGCATTATTAGCTTATTATTTAAGCAATCCAAGTAAGAAGGATTAGGTCTGGAAAGCACAGAAATATGTAGACGATGTTAAGACAAAGTGTTTACGACAACACATCATACTTAGTTTACATAAAATAAGCAGCTGATTGTACCTCCTTTCAAAAATTTTTGTTAATTAAATTGTTTAAAGAGCTAATAAGTTATCATAAATAATCCATCCAGCTTATAGAATCTAACTTTTAATGAAGTTGACCGACTACAGTTAATGTTATGATTACTGATAAGAAATATATGATTTATTTTGAGCTACATGCTCGAATGGCCGTTTGGAATATGAATAGCTATATAGACAATCAGATAGAAATAATCCAGAAAGGTTTGAATTGTGGTAGTGCGTTCTTCGTTTCAGCTCACTGCTTTGATATGATCTAAGCGTGGTTGTGCGGTTGGATTCGTAACCTCGTTAGGTTCAGCAACTATATATAAATATACTATCGATAACAATGACTCATGCACACATAACAATCATAAATTATGCGTGCGATCAAGAATTCCAGAATGAAGATGCAACAAGAATATATTTAATTCAAAAGAATCTAACGCTACAAATTGCACGACGTGCCAAAGTTCAATTATCCAGTACAGTCTAGAATTTAGCACGTATACCAATAAAGAAACATACCGTACAGAGATCAATTAAGTTAGGTTGGGGGGGGGAGGGAAGGAAGGGTAACCACAGCCTCTACGAACTTCAGTAAAATCTAGTAATAATTGAATTCTATCACTAAATATGTTATGTAACAATGTGCTTTAGCGATTGAAAATTGTGAGCATATAACTACAATTCATTAAGCACTAGTTAATGAATCTGAATTTTATTTAGTAAATCAATCTAAGTTAGGTAACTAATCAAAATTGAAAAGCATTGAATACCTATTTTGTCAAACCATATCACTTCTCAGCAGTGAGTATCATACCCTAAGATCCTGTAAACTATTGGGCTGGTATTTAGTGACTGATGTTTCTAGATCCAAAGATGAGAAGACAATGAAATCTATTTTCTCATTATTGTAACAGACATTGAAATGAATCTGTTTCTTGACATACATGGCTAATTGATGTAGCTATTTCAAATAAATACGTTGATAAAAAATAAATTAAGTTATAAGAAAGCTACATTTGACGTTTATTCAATGGTTACGATTAATAGATTCTGAGTATAGTAATATTCTAACAGTAATTCTGTTTGATTCATATCTTGAATGTTGATTATATTTAGAATAGATTCATGTTTTTTTTTTACTTATAATCAGACAACTTTTACTCGATTGTTCCTTCATGACGTAGAAACGTAGAAAGAAGAATGAATGTTATTCATTTAAAGATGTTGGTTTTGTAAAATTGACTTCTTGTTTAGGTGATACGTTTTTCTACTTACTGATTGTCAACACGTAGGCTTTACAACTTAGAATACTTCTGCAAATTTTAAATCTCATTTTACCTGAAACTTTATCACAGAGTTGTTCAGATCACGAATAATCACCTAGAAAACCGACACGTTTTCAGTAATTGGGTATTGAGTAGTAACTACAATCACCGTTAATAAAACTGTGATCTCATTTCATTCGGTTAAATTTTAATCTATTTTAAACAATAATTTATCTAGACGATGGTTGATCACTGTGTAGGGACCAATCTGATGTTTTTCGAGTCCTTTATATTTGTACTGTGGTCGGTTCAGTCTCGTACCGAATAGCCCAGTGATAATGACAACAGACTATGAAGTTAAGTGACCTGGGATGGGATTCACTGGGGAGGTAACATTGTGGTGGATACTACTTATGAGTTACCTAAAAGATCACACGTATACCCTACTGATGAGTACCATATGAAATGAAACCCAAGTTCTAGGTTTCACACCGACTACTCTCCTCCAAAATTAAAAACAGCCTACTGAAAATTTATCTATCTTAATGGTAAATAGCTTATGTTATTCTGTTTATGATGTTTAGGTTTGCATTTTAATCAATCTTTGTTGAATTATGAGCTGAATAAGCGGATTATCTGAATATAAACATTCTAAAACATCACATCTACTGAATATGTATATAATTTTCAGAACTTAACAGCTCAACTTATACTACCATGGTCTATGTTGGATCAACACTGAAATGTATATTCCAAGTGAGGGAAAATCCACCTCTTAGACTCTACTGCTAGTCATTATCCACATATTCTAAAAGCGTGTTTCATTATCCTGTAGTAGATTGTATTGTATTGAGAATCCTAATTCACATCCTAGTATCTAGTAAAGTGAAATTTTAAGTAGTTAGAATTATTCACAACTATCTTTGAAGAATCTGTCCAGTATTCTATCAAATGAAAGAAACAGCTTAAAATGAATTCTTTGACAAAAATAACATTCATTTAGACATCATTTAAGTTGGTTTGTGACTGGCAAGTGGAATTCAGGACTTGCATTTTGTCCTATTTGAGACTCGTCAGCTGGATGTACTTGCATTCCAATGTTGAAATTCACAGTGGGATTCATTTAGACAATATTCATTCACTAGAAATAATCAACTATAAATAATACAAAAGTATCTAGTGAACAATGAAAAGTTTACAGATTACTTCATTTATTATACTACACTATTATGAATTGTTTTAATCTATCTATGTAGTTAGAAATTTTTAATTATTTCATTCAGTAACTTCATATTCATATTTTAATGCAATTCATTTGATAACAGGTCATTGAAATGAAATAAAACAAAAAAAAACAACACAGTTAGGTAACTTGTTTGTTTTACTGATTGCCATTTCTGTTAAATATTTAATCTACGGTAACTTATAATGTAAATGTTTTGTTTTGATTTGAAAAAAGCAAACCAACAAACAAATTAAACTAATCAGTAAAACAATTACATGATCCAAATGAAGCTTCATGTTTTATTTATAATAATTAGGGATAATTATGTAATTATTATGTAAGTATAATAGTTTAGTATTACAATATTTTTTGAATTATTACAATGAATTCATATGTGTACACATGTATACACATATGAATTGTCCTTAGCAACAAATAAAACAGAATGTTACCATGTTGAAATCATTTTAGGTAATGATGACAATGAATATGATCAGTTAAAACTAATTTGTTAAGTAAACAATAAAAGTTACAATTAATGATTGTGTTGTTTTTTAGTTGAATAATAGAGAATTATTGCTTTCATTGTATGATTTATCTTATGGAGTGATGTGTTCTCATTTATATGGTGGTTTAATATCATGAATCGACTAAAGTTAGAAATATTAATCACTGGATACGAAAGCCTAAAGTTCTACTGGTATGATCGTAAATGAATATTACCTGGAAGTTCTATACTAGTATGAATCAATTATCCAGTGATTCATGATTATAAATATGTAACAATAGATGCTTACTCAATAATTTGAAGAATAAGCACTGGATGTAAGGCATGAAGGTTATGGTTTTAATTTTAAAAAAAAGTTAATGAAGATATGGGGTACAGCAGTTAGTTACTAGAATGCAAGCACTAATTACTATTTCCTGATATCTGTTTACAAGATCATTAGTAGAAGTGAGACAGAAACTACTTAGAACTAAGAAATTGACAACATATACAACAAATGTTATTTTCCACTATTTCCAGTTCCATACGACAACATGATACTTTTCAACGCTTTGTTTCATGAACTATATCAAATGAAAAAAGTTGGGGAAGATTGAAAAACTTTAATAACCAAACTCAAGTGATCTGTTTCCAGATCATACTTACCAAATCAGCTACATTGCCTGAACAGAAAGGAAAACTTATTTCAAATTTTATTGACCACATTTCTAAAAGCCTTCTATTCAGTAGATAGAAAACCCCGAACAGTGCAATGCCAGGGTATTTCTGGGACACAGAACATCAAGTTGACACTTTGAAATCTTTAAAAGTAACTAGTAAACAACCAATTTATGGTCTCCTAAAGTTTACAGAAGTTATTACCACCAAAAGTCAGAAATCTGAATGATACGTCTATGAAGAAACTGTTGTAAGCCTTTCTGTACCTTAGAAAACACACTTTGTTGTTTACGTCATTAGAAATTTCCTTCAACCCTTTTCACAAAATTACATCATTGTGTCATTTTTGATTAACTTCAACGACATATTGTTAACTAGTTAGACTCAACTTATTTGGTCATATTCTTACTCATTATTAACGATTATTCATTGAGTAGTCACTTACTTATCGTCATCCAGTCATTTGTCACTGACACAATTAGGTTGCAATAAACTGAAGAGAATCAAACGCAATGAAACGAATTCATCTTATTCTGATCAAGCGTTATTTCTAACTCTTTCCATGACCCGAACGAAAAAAACATTAGATTGTATTCTTGGCAAACACTAATAATTTACTTACTCCTTTAAAATACTTGGTTTATATCTCTTACTTGTTATTAGCATTTAGACATGATCTTTCTGGTTTTTGTTGTATGCGACAAGCTTGGGATCATTCAGCCTACCAATAGTAGCTGTTTCTCCGTAAGGCATCAGTTATCATATATTCATCAATGCAGTGACTGCTCATAAAAATACTGAACTATTGCATATTGTATATATCAAAGAAGAATAGATGCTAGCTATGTTAAGTAGAGTGTAACATACAGAATACGGTAAGCCTTGATAGTAATATTGGTTAGTATTTATCATCATCTTGTATCAGTAATCTTGGAGGAACTGTAGAGAAACCTATACTTTTTTATATGATGCAATCGTCAGAAAGATCAGAGCTAAGCTACTCGGCTCATGGCCACAACTAGGATATATATGTCTACTCCAACCGGCTGTTTTTACTTATATCGGCATTCGTAAGCTTCTCAGTAGAGTTTAAGACTTGCAGTCTACCTTATTTAGAACTCTTTAAAAGATTTGCCCATATCACAGTTTTGATGTCAACACTGAGACTCGAACGCAACATCATTCGTTACAAATGCCTATTTTTCATTGAGCTGCTGTGTTCTGACTCATTTTTGACTAACAAAAAACTTGGTTTCATCTAACAAAAAAGTAAGTGTTGACATAAGTGAAGTCTTGCTTACCGATCAACAATGTCTTCAATATTCAAAGTATCAACCACATTGTTCTTGACATGAAGTCTTGCATCATTCTTCTTGATAATGAATTTAATAGATGGTATTTTCAAGTTAAACATTTAAAAAATATTTGAGAGAATGAAAAAAATAGAAATGGAAAAAATAGGATGAATTCATATGGTTTTACTACGTAAAACCTACAATTCTAAATAGAAATTAATGGACATTATAGGTGAAACTTTATGTTGGATTGTGATTAATAAGTGAAATCTAAGACGCGCGTTTCGTCCTATTTCGACTCGTTGGCTGAATGTACCTGCATCCTAATATTAATGTTGACACCAGGATTCGAACTCAGCTTATTTCGTAGCAAACCTCACCACGTTCACCGCTAGATTACTGAGTCCAGACAGTCACACTTGTTCATTGGGCACATAGGTATTAGTATGAATTTGTATATTCCCACTGATTTATTATAGACTGAAAGTAGTCAATCTTAAACAATACTTGTAATTTATTGCTCAATCGAGGCAATCCGCCTAGGATGCACACATGGTAACAGAGATTGACATGTTTCAGTTCATAACAAATCACTGGGAATATACAAATTTATCCTAAACATGACATTAATTACTGTCAATCAGTGTATGTTAACAAATTTAGTTGACCTTGTGTATAAAGAACACAGTATATTAAGTTTCAAGATCAGTAAAATAAATTTGGAAAATGTACCGAAAAGGTTATGATTATAATAACCATATGTTGTGCACATATTAACTAAATATGCATTATGTAACAATTAGTTCAATCTTACTTAAACTAAATTAAACATAATGTAATAATATACAAACAACAATGAGATCTATAATCTCGTTGATAATGAAAATTGAATTCATTATTACCAGGGTAGATTTTAGTAATGATAAACTATTTTTATGATGCCATAATGAAAGTATTGAATACTGATATAGTTTAAGGTTTTTAACAATTCGAACACATTCATTCTAGACATTACTTTATATAGAATTGTATGAAGTTGGTATGTTTTTTTTTCAATCAAACCAATTTTAAATTAGTTGTTGAATTTTTCAATTGAATGAATATTTTATTAAATTGTACTGATTAAATTATTAGTTCGATTACATGTTCAGTTATTACACATCATGAATACTTTCATCTATGTCAATATAAATGTGATACAACTGTATAAGTAGTATGTGTGAATTTGACAAATTTGAAGACTTTTTTTCAAGAATGATAACATCTGTTGTGTTATAAGGTCAATAGAATATTCAAACCTACTGTATCTGTGGTCATTCAATGAATGTCACATTGTCTAAAGACGATGTGGAAATGATGATGAAGATGAAGGCTCACTTAATAACATGAGCTATAGAACGAAGTAATCTAAAATTGAGCTTATATCGTTTCAATGCCCAATCTTGCAGTTATCATAAATACAACTTAATTCATAGCTAATCACTGATCAATTTTGTATTATTCAAGAAGCCTGGACACCAAGGTTAGGGTGAACTAGGCTAACAGAATTAAGAGGTGATGTAACTTACACTTAAAAAGTTACATCAAGCCATCTATCATGAAATATGAAGTAGGGTAAAAGTTAAGTCCATGGAGGGATTCATCAAGCTAATTCCTTTAATTTAATACATCCCATAGATAACTAATTCTAGTTTCACTTTCGGACACACACATATTTAACTCATCCTCAATTAGTAGTGTTATTTTCAGCCTAAAAAAAGAAGGAAGCATCTTTTGAAAGATTTTTTTTAGAAAAAAATGTAGTCAACAGTTGAACATAATCATAATATTAAACATGAAGGGATTGTTACAGTACAATTAAGAATCAGTACTCTATTTAGATAGTATAATATTATCATACCAGGTTGAAGATATCTACAGTCTAAGGAATGTCATGACTGGGCAAGTGTTATCATGTCTTATTTTGCTTCATAATAAAGGTAACTTCTAAAGCACTTATTGGCAAACCAATTTATACAGAACATTTGAGAACTAATAACTCACAAATTCTAGTATATTGACTAGCATGTGTGAATTCAACAGATTTCACCAATCAAAGGTCATTTAGTTATTTTGGTATATAAGGAAAGGTGAGCTGCGATTGGTCGTGCAAAATACAAACTAATACCAATACTTCACTCATAGAAAATCGAATATACAGAACACTGGGCTAAACCCATCATGTTATGTTACAGCAGAAGGAATTTGTGAACACATCAAAAGGCGTCTATAACAACAACGTTGAGACGTTCTGGTGACTGGCGAAAAAAGTGCATACGTCGATACAGTGGCTCCAGAAGTCTTCAGCTATCTAGTTATATGACTGCACTTTTGTGGTGTCGCTTCTTGTGCTTAATTGTAGCATGATTTTTCCCAACAAATTATACATTTACCACTAGTGTCTTCTTATAGTTAAATGCATGTAATGGATCAAGATGTTTACTATTTGTTTTGAAAATTAGACACAGTTAGTTTTAGAGTCACTCTTCCTCTTCTCTATGGTAGTTACATGATATAATAGCTGTAAATGGCAATAAAATCTACGTCACTTTTGATGAAGACAACTTTAACACTACTAAAGGACTATCAAACTGCTTAATCATGGACCGTACAATAAAAGATGTACTATTTCTAAACTAAAGTTAATCCATCATTCACTTGAAAAACTCAATTTTACTATGGGTTTACATTCATCATTCATTAAATTTTTTCTCAATTAACTGTTGCGCGTAAAAAATTATATGATTAGATAGGCTATAATATAGAATAAATTTAAGTTCACAATCTACCCCAAATAGATTTGTCATTGAGTGTTGTCACTATTATTGAATTTTAGTTTGGTATGACAAACTGGCCTAGGGTAAACAACCACTGATAACCAGGTAGCAGTGGACTGCTGTTTCGTTTTAGTATGGAACTTTTCAGAAGTGTAAATCCACGAGCCCACCCACTCCTCAACACCTAATTATAATCAATATTAACTCCATGGTGAACACCTTCGTAAGGTATTTCCTAGTATTATAGTGAGATGTGACCAATAAGATTCAACTGTATGTGCTGTCAGGGAGTTCTTGTATGGGACCCACAGGGGTACTTACTCTACGTTCATTCAGGAGACCAAACCTAGAGCCTTCAAGTTATTAGATGCTCAGTCCTCTACTTGTGTAAATTGTTGGATGACACCCCGATTCAGTGGTCTTACGGATAAGCGTTTCCCAGGAAGCTTGAAGAGTCTAGGGTTGATTCACTGGTGAGGTAGTGAATGGCGATTGCGAACAGTCCGTACTAAGTTAAAAGAGCTGTATAGTATATCCAAGAATCTTATTGTTGTCAAACTCATACTATTTGTGATATCAAATCAATAAAGCGAATATATCTTAATATTTTGGCGGTGAAAGAATAACAGTAAAGGCGAAAAAATATTATATGCTCATTATTTAAGTTAGATTGTGACCGGCAAGTGGAATCCAGGACGCTCGTTTCGTCCTATTTGGGACTCATCGGCTGGATGTACCTGCATCCCAATGTTGATGTTCACACTGGGATTCGAACTCAGTCCGCTTCGTGTCAAACGCCACCGCGTTCACCACTAGGCTACTGTGTCCAGACAGTCACACTTGTACAAGCCTATTCTGAATAATATGCTCATGGTAAGACGTTAAGATGAAAAATAACGCCTGTGTCTATCTGTTTACCTATACATCCATCTATCCCTGATCTATCTATTTGTCTATCCTTTTTTATTTCTTCTTTGCCGTCTATCTCTAACATTTCTTTCTACGATTTATCTAACTATGCTTTTATTCACACCATCAACTTATTAATTGCATACTAGGCGGCAAGTTTCGCCCCAAATAGCTTAGTAGTGAAGATCTCAGTCAACAAAATCGGATAAGTGATGATTGAATCAATCAGAGTGTATCATCTCTTTCAAATAGTGCAAATAATTACCAAGTAACCTGAAACTTTTGTCCAAAGTTCCCTGATGGGACTATCCTCAAGATGACCTTTTTTTTTTAAATTCAATCAATATTCATTTAATTGAATTCAATCCAACTGTTTATTTTTAGCTATTCAGTTCATTATTTTTATTTTTCAACAAATTACTATTTCACACTTTGTATTACGTAACAACAAATGGTTTTTAATAAAAACAAAAAATTTGTTTTTCTTTTATTTTCTATTCATATTCATATTAAATAGAAGTGAATATCTAATTGAATTAAGTGATATTCTATAATGTCAACAATTATCAAGTGTGTATTCAAAAGATACAATGAAGTAAGTTAACCATTAACATGTTCAATACAATTTGAATGAAATGAATTTTTGTATTGAGTTCAATTTGAAGAAAGAAAGAAAGAAACAAACAAACAAACAAACAAATCAAAACTAATTCTTAATTTGTTTATCAAATAAGATGTAAAATTATCTATTGGTTTAGTAAGAATTGCATTAAATAATGCTAATGTCACTATCTAACATTCAATCATCATCATCATCATCGTTGTCATCATCGTCGTTGTCATCACTATAATTATAATTACTCCTATTGTCTTCATTATCTGAATCTGTGTCACAATCACTCATATTGTTCTTTTTCTTTGGTTTACACTTCTTTTTCTTTTTAGATAAGTTTGAAGTATCCAAATTATGAATAATGCATAACTGTTCAATCTTTGTAGTCGGTTCAGTTGTATTCTCAGAATGTATATGAACAATAGGATGACTTGATGTTTGATTTTGTAAGGAATTAGCTTCAGATTCAAAAACTTGACTACCAACAACTGTTTCAGTTTCTGTATCGTTGCTAATTACTGATTCAGACGAAGTTGCATTTTTATAAGCAGCATACTCTTGACATATTTCCCCTACAGCTGAGATTAAACGAGAAGAATGTCTATCTATGGTAGTTTCATTTTGAAAATCATCAACATTTTCTGAAGTTAAATCAGATGGATTTGTATCCGTGTATACATCAGTCTCTGTTTGATTGTCAGAATCTTCCACTACCACCGTAGGCGAAGATGTATTTGTGGTAGCAGAGCTTTCGTTTTGATTCCTGAGATCAGATGAAATGAAATCAGTTTGGTTTATGTCTGTCCCTGAGTGAGTGACTTCAGCTATTTCTGTAGAAGACAAAGTATCATAATCTGGGTTAGCAGTAGTTTTCAATTCATGGTAAATAACTTCTGTGGTAGATTCGGGTAGAACCTTACGTAGATAAGCAATGCCTTCAGAATTAATGTCCCTAACTCCTGTGGTTGAGTCATTAAATTCAGAATTCGGGTTAGCAGTACTTTCTGTTTCACTGTTTATATTTTCTGTGGAATACTCAGATTGATTTGTGTGTAGATAAGCAACGGCCAAGCGAGTAGACTCATCACTCTGCGTTGTCGAATCAGAAGATTCATAGTTTGAGTTAGGTGTACTTTCTACTTCGTTGTAAACAACTTCGGTAGTTGATTCGGAAAAATGCTTATATGAATAACCAACATCAGAAATGTTATTGTTATTATTATCTACTGTTGTTAAGTCAATAAACGTGGGATGTGATGTAGTAATAGTTTCTATTTCACTTTCAATATCTGTGGTTACTTCAGATATATTGTTGTTTAACCGCATATAATTTACGTTGTAAGTTTCGTTGAACTCAACCATAGGCTTTGAAGTATTTATATCAGAATTGTAAGTACCTTCTTTATCGACAGCATCTTCTGTGGTTGAAGCAGTCCCTTGTATATCTGTGACATTATCACCTTCTAGGTTAGATCTTATTACTCTATTAAATAATACTTCATCTTCTGTAAAGAAAGTTTAAAATAAAATGCAATTATGCATTATTATCAGTCTGTAAAGTGTCACAACTTATGATTCTCATTGTTATGCACAGAGGTTTGATGGAACGAGAAGTTTTCATTTACTTAATTTATTAAGAGAATAATTTAGTGAATAAAGAATCTATCATCAGGCTATTCAACTGTTTAAATAGCTATTTTTCTTGGTTGGTGAATACAAATTTAAAAGATTAAGTGAAATAAGCATTAGATATGACATCATCCCATTCTCATTATGGTTAACCTGACGTTCTACGATTCTAGCGATGCATAATGCATCTGCATTAGGTGTACAACAATACTCTCTTCAATGTAGTGCTTATCACAGAAATACTTCTTAAGCTCAACATGATTATTAAATATGATGTTGTACCACAGAATATTAAGTGTTTCATATTAGTAATCTATGAATTTCTATTGTCTACAAATGAAGTGTCATATCAAGGAATCAATAAATGTCAGTCATTTGGATGAAAAAAACGGAATCAACAGTATCCTATATAGTTTTCTACTCCAATCCCATTAATCAGTTGACATTGGAGAATGCTTCCAAGTGAGTTACAATTCTATGAACAAAGTTACTAGTATAACGTGTATGTTATGAATCTTCCATGAAAAAGTTAACAGCTGTCTTCAACTATTAACAGAATATTGACTACAGTTAAACCTCCTTAGCTATTTCTGTCAATAATTTTGCGTATAAATGTCAATTTTTAGCTTTGGACATTATTCAGTCATCTGATTCATTCATTTATATGAGCCGTATTAGTAAAAACATTCAATGGAATATAAAACATGGTTGAATCACAACTTCAATAATCATTCATTTAAGAGACTCTTACCTGTAGGAGATACAGGTAACACACCGGCCTTCACGTAGGATAATAAGCAGACAAGGGATAACAATTTAATTGTTGGAATCATTGATATGAATTGGCCTTTAACGTCTATATATAATAATGAAAATAAATTTATGGAAGTTGACCAAAAGAAGGATAATATGAGAACAGTAAACAATTGGTTGTATATCATAATTTCAGCATATCGGAGTAAAGTAATCATTTATATTTAAGTTAATATGCTTTTGTGGAGACTAGATTTTAGTTTATTGACTGTGTTCTTTGCAGTTTCCTTACGATTCCATGTCGTTGAAAATACAGGGATCACTGGACGACTGTCTAATCGTTGTTTGGAATTTACCAAACGATTATCCACTACCCAGCCAGAGACTAAACATCTGACCATCATGCTTCGAGATGAACCCCTTACTAACGATTTATATGCCTAACTTTAGTTAATACCTATTATGTAATAACATCGACAGGTAAAGTTGTCTTAAATTTCTAGTATGATTGTAAATGTCTAAAACATACTTAATATTGTAAAGTAAGCTGTATTAATATGTGAAGTAAAGCGCATGAATAGCATTTCTTAAAATGATTGAGTCAAGGATAGTGGAATAACTTCAGTAAATACTTCTTTGTACATGAATAGACAAAATACACATTAACGTTAAACTAATCGGTTGATTGAATAATCCATACCAACTACCTACTTCAATCAAACCAAATAATTCACTATGGAGGAGTAAATGGGGGGAGGGGAATATTTTATTTAAAGATGACTTAAAGAAATTACTTTTTTTGATGAGTGAAATCACTTCTTAGTCGAGCACTTTAATACATAACATGAAATCACTTATTAATCTAGTCATATACAGACGCACACTCTTGTATGATCCATATAGTTCTCTCAATGTATTCAATCAAAGTATCAATTTAGTGGAGCTGTTAATTGAATTCCCGCTGTTAATCCACTTTCTTGTTGGTATAATTTCATATGGAATCCAAAAATTTGTATTTCAGAAGAACATAGATGTCATTCAGTGTAAAAGCACTTTGTGCATTTTACATTAGTCAATAGCGGTTAATATTACTACATATAGAGTGTGCATACTACATTTAGTTCACGTAAAGAAATATACATTCGTTACATTCGTACGAAGCTTCAACTTTGTATTTAATCACTGTTAAACATTAAATCTAATCTAGTAATTAGAACGTATCAAAATGTAAATGTTAACTTCAAAACTCATTACATTATCAAAACAGAATAATATCCAGTAAATGGGCATCATAAACAATGAAAGTATCAAACGTATATTCATTCAACTTACCAGTGAGATAATGACAATGAATTAGAAAGCTAAACAAAGAAACACCAAACGTGATCAAGTGCTTATATTAGATGGATTGGCACTGTGATTGGTTAGTTCGTTAACTATTCACCATGGCTGTTAATTGGTTGAAATTATTTTACCGCAAATATAGTGCATGAAATATTATGGTATTATTTTTGTCACTATGTAACAGTGTGCATTCAACTTTTAGTACAATCTAAATAGACCCACATTTTATTCAATACAGTCATTAAATAAACAATACAAAAGAGATTACTTTATTCATTTTTGTATGTTTCATTGCGGTACAGAATATTAAGCACAAATTACTTGAAATAAAAACTTCCTGCTTATAATACAGCTTTACGGTATTATTATTATTATTATTATTATTAGTAGTAGTAGTAGTAGTAGTAGTAGTAGTAGTAGTAGTGGTGGTAGTGGTTGTAGTTGTAGTAGTAGTGGTAGTAGTAGTAGCTCCAAAATATTGAATTATCATAAGCTATTTCATGCCATATATCTGCAGAATGTTAAAAAATTCTGGAAAGTTATCACTAGTAAAGAGGTGCATATTGAGTTGTTGGAGGTAGATAATTGGAAACATTATATAAAAAACTAGGTTTCGTGCCATGGTGTTTCTCTTTACTAATTCCAAGTAGCATGGAAGCTAAATCAAACAATACCTTCACCCCGATACTTGAAAGCACAGAAAGCAGAAACACAATGCATAGGATGATGAATAATATAAACAAAGAATTATGTAGCAAAATAATTCGTATCACCTAATCAGTAGTACTAATATACTAGACATGCATGACATTGATCGAAATTCTTTTACCAAACAATGTAAGTGAAACAGTAATTACAGCCTCTAGGCAAATAGCTCATAATAGACCTAAGGAGTATATTAGAGAAGCTAACTTCAGCCACTGTAGTGTCGTCTCTCTTTCCCGATGGTATGTAGAAACTCAACAGTGAATAATAAAGTCAACACACATAATCAATTAACTAAAGGAAAACAAAGTACAATCAACTTCGAATTTGTTAAGCCGGTAACCAAGAAGTTGAAGCATCCTGCTAGACGTAACTCACTGTAATTGAATTTACATAAACAATTGTCAAAAATTAACATTTAAAATATACAGTTAAACAGTAAATGAGATGGTGACTTCTTTAATTAGAACTCCTCAACATTAAACACTAATGATACCGCTTCTTGTAGAAATCGACGTCTTCACATAGAAACGTTATCTTTCAAATTAATATGCTCTTCCACTGAGATTCTGGCATTCCAACTACTGTTAATTTTGAATGTTCACTGATCATTGTGCCTGATTTAATATCGACAACACAGTCATTGGTTATTACAGCCAACAGTATATTTGTTAGTAGACAAGTGGAAGAGTCATTATTGCAATATGATTTGATCTACTTAGTTCCTACAACTCAGTGAATAAAGATAGTCAATTATGAAACTACGGAATATGAATTATGTTTTATTCAAAGCAAAACCAATTTAGTGGAGTAAGCTACAATGTAGGAATAATACATCATAAGTATGAGGTTTTATAAAGTGGCTAGTTGTACCGACTCGAATCGTCCAAATTTGTTGTGTTATAACCCATCAAGAATCATGTGCCCACAATCAGTTCTTCCATTATTTGTATCTTTTTCATAGTTCAAAAGCTTATTTCATGCACAAATTCTGGTAAGTATTTATAACAAATCTGTACATCTGAAGATCGATACAGATTTCACGAGAGGTTCCAGATGTCAGCAAACTTTCTGTTGATGAGTCTTGATTCTCACTCATGTATATTAGACTAAAACAGTAATTAATAGTCCTTTTCTGTTCACTTCACAGTTGGATGTGTTTTAATGCATAAAATGTGTGCTATTCAATCAAATTCATAAATGACAATAGTTGATACTTCGAATTCAGTTAATTTTGTTATTAGTTTCCTGAAGAAATGACTTAAATTAAAGCTGCAAAATGTCAAAAACTTAAAGTTTCTTTTATCACATTGGAATTTTGTAAATTCTGCTTATTTATTATAAAGTGTGACAGACTGTATATGTCATCATATTCAGTAGTATTCTGTTTAATTGGTGAAATTTTGACGGAAACTCAAATATCCACTAGTCAATTACAACCATTAAGTTAAATCGTTACTAAATATACGCTGTATGGTTATTCTACTGAATATGCATAAGTGACTTTGAATTAATGAAGACAGTCTATAGTGTAAATATCTCGTCTGTGTAGTAAACTAAGATGTTTTCTTTTTTAAATGTATTAGTGGAATAGATGTGGAGTAGTTGTGAAGTTGCATTTATGATTTCTATCTGTTACCAATATATAAAGTAGTCATAGACAACGGAATATAACAGCTGATCACAACATACACTCGTATACAGTAGGTTTTAGTAAATCATAATCACAGTAGATTTACAATCACTCCTTTATCACTTCTCTGTATTGATTTTACTTTCGAATGATATTTAGAGATGTGATTATGTTTAATACTTGTAAACTAAAGATTTTGTATGAAGAAATTTATCATAGACTGTTATTTATAGCATGTACTATGTCTGTACGATGTACTTATGGACGGGTTGACGACTAATTTGTGCACTTCGCTATGATATTATATTGTAGATCTATGTTATATTAAAGGAGGTTACTGAACAAATATTTCACAATAATAGTCTTAGACCTTACAACATGATTGTTTGTAGGTGATCATAAGCAACGAAACTGTTGATGAGAATGTGTTGTAATGGGACAAAGAATTGAAAGTCACAATAATAGAGTCTCTACTCCATGATATCAGGACCCATTATTGCTAACCTGTATCTGTTAAACATTTAGTAACTGTAGTATTTGTGTTACTTAAAGTGTAAGCTTTTCATAGACTTATTAGTAAATAGAATATCTGTTTACCTTGTCGAGTTGTTGTAGTTTTACTGTGTGCCTATTATCTCGACTTCTGTACACAACTCTCTTAGTTCAGTCTTTATTGCATTTTGTATTTCCTATTACTAACTAATCATGTATATGACGTATAAAAGTATTTGTTCTTACTCAATGATTGACTTGACATTACTTCTTATTTGCTGGTACTATTGTCTCGCTGTCTTCCTCTGTGGGAAGTCTTTGATCACTTTGGCACCATGCCAACGAATAAGATTCCACGTAGTTAGGTTCTAGTTATGGTAAACGTCGGATAGGTTCACTTGATGCAAGATTAGTAATCAACTATCTTGGTCCTCTCGTATCATACCTTCAAACCAACATACCTAACATCGTTTCTAGAGTTAATGTTATTAGGTAATGATCTGTATTACTGAATAGAATGGATAAGGAGTGTAATGTGATTCTGTCATTAGAGTATTATTCAATAAAAGCATATCTTTGAAATCTCGAAAAAAAAACGAAATTTCGTATTACCTCATTTACTGATTACTACTAAAACTAGGTTATTGGTTGTATTCATTAGTATTTCCCACACCGAGGTGTAAGAATAGTGCATCAAAGAGTTAACAATCTCTATTATGCACTTAGGATAGCTACACTTAGTGCAATAGTCAGCGATATAACACATATTATATATATATATATATATATATATATATATATATATATATATATATATATATATATATATATATATATATATATAAATTCAACAGATATTCTAGTTAAAAGTTCACACATCACAGGGATTAACACTAAGTTATAGTTTGTGAAGTTTCTATCACTTATGAATTATAAATTTTAATATCATGCTGATTCATATACTAATAAAATATTATCTGAAATAAAGTTGTTTCTACAGAAACGAAACTTAATCAATTCCAAAAATTGTAAGTAGTACGATTTATATTTCAGTCTATATCAATAGTATGTTGTTTAATGTTTAATTATTAATAAGATAAAGGACAATTATAACTTCTTAATATCTAAATCATTCTACTAACCTCTCTCTCTTAATATAAATATATAAGGCTTTTAGTTAAAAGTATTGTGGTAATATCTCACGCCGTTAATAATAAGTGATAAGGAATGTTTACTTTTATATACGTTTAATATCATACCAGGAAATCACTGTTCATGTAGGTTGTATTGATGGTTTTGATGATATCTCAATAATTTGTTTATTCATTTTAAAGTTTAATACGAAGAACAAAACAAAACAAGAACCATATCATTTGAAGAAAACGTTGAATTCAGTGCATTCCTATGCCTTCTGTATTATCAGTTACTAACAAACTATTGATTTACTGAAATATAGTCATGAATAAAGTGCAAAAGTGAGGAAAATAGCATGAATGAACGAGAAATACCTATTGCATGATGAAAAATCAAAAATATATTTCAGCGAAGGGTTCTCTTTTCAGGGTATTCATTTTCAAGGCTGTACAACCGCGATTATATATATATATATATATATATATATATATATATATATATATCATAGCAAAAATCATTGATCTGTGCTAAAGATAACAAACGGGCTAGCATAGCAACAATAAATGTTATTTATGTGAAACTAAATATGTAGTTAAGTATTCATGAAATAAACATAGAAGTTAGATAATGACTATGAAATGTGAAAAAATCTTACGTATTATGTTAATATGAAATATTTCATAAAATTGTGTTGAGATGTGTCTAAAAATGAGACTGAGACAATCTAGAGTAAAAGGTCAATGAGGAGGCAGACGAAAGTAGTAATGGTATTTAGAACTTTATTTTTCCTTTTTCTCTTTGCCGTCAAGTTAAATTTGATCACGGTGAAAGTAAAAGGCTGAACAAGTTTCTTCTGAATACATAATTTTGACTCCAATAGGTGTGTAACCAGGGCTTGAGGAATCGAAAATAGACAGAAGATTACTGTCTTAGGTAGGCGTTTGTTGATTATATAAATGAACTTAAGTAAAAACTTTTTCGAGTGGTCTTTGCTTACAGCATGTTCAGTAGTCGAACTTCTTCTTGATCCACTGTCATCGCTTCTCAACCATGTTCTTCAACCCTTTTACATAGAATGCTCATTGAACGACATATATGACGAGCTCCATAAGAGTGAGTGAACTGATAAATGCACATAGGAATGGTCATATGCATTATTTTATTATTTAGGTTGCTACTGAACAAAGGACAGCTAGAAAGCAGCAATATTAAGGTCGTTGCAAAGAACTACATTATAAATTCCTCTTTATACGACGTTTACAACTTTGTCAACGTTAAAAGCAATATTCATAGAAAGTATTTTCTTTGGCTTAGAGGTTTCTGATATTTTCGGAATTTCGGGCTTCATATTCTTGTAAATAAACTTTGGTGGATATCTATTTTCAATAAACATCTTCCTTAGGATGTTTAATTCTTCATTTATGATGTCAGGACTGCTAATTATTCGGATTTGTACTGAGAAGGATGTAATTAAATTTTGCTTTCGATTGACGGGGACCCAGCTGTAGGAGTTTAATAACTGACCATTCCAAAATGATTTTCTTTAAATAGACCTACTTAGAATTCCATAAAGTCTCCTTGTCATTTGTATATCAAGAAATTGTGAGTTCATTCAATTTTTCTCTTAAAGCAAAATTTAAATTGCAGGACGACGGTTGTTAAAGATATGTAAAGTGTTGTTTAATTCACAGTCGCTATCATAAATGATAATATATATCGTCTGCCTACCTTTTATATAAATGGAAGTCTTTGATAGATGTTTTTGATTGGTTGTTCTCTAAACTGACCATGAAACGAATCTAGAAGCGATCCCATAGCAATACTGTCATTTTATCTGTAGATAATGTTGTTGAATGTAAATTGTACATTAAATGTACATTGTAATAATAATTCCTTTAGATTGGTTATTGGTATTCCGATATATATCATGTTAACAATTACATATCTGCATATAAAACACATCGTCTCTGTAAGTGGGAATGATTCGACATTAAGTAAAATCATATGTCCATCTTCAACATTCCCTTCCCTTATGCTGTCTACGAACCAAAATGTGTCACATAGAGAGTGAATGTAAATGCTTTTTCTTACAGATTTTAGAACGTCTGATAACTACTCTACTACGTGGTGGTATAGAGAATTAGATATGTCAAGGATTGGGCGCTGAAGTAATCCACATTTGTGTATTTTTGGCAGGCCATACAATCTAAGTATTGTTGAGTCTATCGCTTTGATTCATTCATAAATATCCCCGTTGATTATATTCTCTTTTTAAAAAAATCTTTTTAAGAACTTTAGTTATTTTTTCATTAATTAGGTCTTATTCTTTACATTACTCTGATTGGTAAATTTATTGTTATCTAACAAATAGATTGATCATTTTATGAATGTAGACATTCCAGTCAATAAGAACTATACCTGGACCTTTGTTAGGAAGTGTTATTAATAGATCATGTTTATATTTAAGTAGGTTCAGTTATTGTCGGTGTTCTATCGTCAGAGAAGACAGAGAGTTGATTGCAACAGTCAACAAGGATTGATTTGAATAGGTGGAATTCTTGCTGAAACATTTTCTTGTAAGATTAGAAATCAATTTTTGTTACTATGGTAATTGATTAACTATTAACTTTTCTATCGATATAAACATTAAACTATTTGATGAACATTTTAATTCTTAATGTAAGCATATAGCAACATTGTATGAATTAAATAAAACAAACGACTTTTAAGTAGCTGATGAGAATGCAACGAAACACAGTGTATTATGCGAAAACTTTTGAATGGAATAAATTGTATGCAGCTTCTTAAACGACGCCTTTGTAAACAATTTTAAGTTACTCGCTTAACTCAATGATGTAACACATCATCATCTAGTCTATTTAAACTACTGTAAAAGACTTGAATTTATAATGTATTACATTTAGAAGGAACATCATATTTAAAGTCAAAATAAGACAATTCTGTAGCGAAAATCTTCTTTTAAATGAAGTCATACTTATAATAAGTTTATCAACTTATAGTTGTTGGTAATAAAATAGATGGCCGCTGTGTAAAGATCTATTAACAGAAAATCAACATGGAACGAACAGTATTCTAACTTTCAAAACTGGGTGTCATTAAGTAAGAAAAGGATGCTATAAATCTATTAAAAGCTCAACCATAAAGTATTTAATCAGTTCATGTTATGCATCGCCTTAAGAATCAATCTTTAAAATTATTTATATGGCTAGAAGAACTGGTTTAAAGGGAGTGAATGTGAGGAATTTGTGTATTATTAAGGCACTGATAATTCAACAACTTCAGATTGATAGAAAGAATAACACTCAATCCTCAATTCTGCCATGGTCTTAATACCTTCCCTCTCCTTGCAGTTCTTTTATTTAACTTTTTATCTTTCGCTTTTTTATATGTTTTATCCATCTTACAAGTTGTTATCATCACTTGTTCTTCATATTCTTAATAACCATCAAGTTAATAATTGCCTTTTACGCCTCTTCTATTACATTTTGATGATTATTATTTTGAATTGTTACATTCAGTACTTGAGAAAGTTGTTGACAACTTTGGTGGTTACTCGATAAATTACGGACCGTCCCCTTACCTTATTGAACACTTAAGAATGGGACTATCTTGGAAAATGATGTAATACCTCTCTATATTATCAGAAACAATTATCATTTGGTATATTTACTATAAAGCAAGAATATACAGCTCTTGTAAATAACCTTGTCAAAAAAAAGGTTTCTTACTGATATGCTTTCATTTTGATTTTATAGTGTAATAGGCTTCCTTATTTACTTTAGAGTTGATATACTTAAAAAGTTATGTTTGATTTAAGTAGAATCCTCCTTAAAGTACTAAGTTTCATCTCTGAATTCTAATCAGTTTTAGTGAAGTTACTATTCTATGGACAGTTTGTTGCACCCGGAACTTAACTGAGTCCTCATATATCCTCGGACTTCATACACATATGCAGTAGACATAATACACTTACAATGAGAAGTAAATAACGAAGATGTAGATAGAGATACATTTTAGACTGAATGGAATCTACAAGTGAACAGAAACCAAGAAGGTCGCCAGTTACCATAATGAATTCAAACAAACGTTAAATATACATGACAACGTAGAAGTGTGCAATATAAAAATTACTGTGTTAAGGAGATAATTATAGGTTCTTCAAAGTAACCATTTAGCTGTTGGTACTGTCACATGAAACTGAAATAATCTGTTTTTTTCTCCTATTCATCAAATGCGTGGAGTTGTAATGCAAGTTCAAATACATCTTACTGAGGAGTACCGACCAATACAAATTGTAATTTCTAGGGTTTCTTATTAATTGTTTATAATCACTTAACATCAATTTGGATTGCAAATTTATCGATGGAACTTGGTCATCTTTAAATGACTGGACAAGGATGACACTGGTTAATAATCGGTGATTAATCAATATAAATATATTAACCTATTGGAGATAAGACGTGACTCAAATAACTAGGTGATAATGCCTCAAACTATGAAACTGGATTACCCAATTTCCCATCTCACATGAAAAATTAATTCCACAAAAAAAACTATATGTACTACTTGTAAGTGGAAACCAACTAACATCGAACCTGAATATAGAGAACTAATAAGAAAAATAACATTCATACAAAGCAGGAACAGTAATGACCGAAAACATCATAAACAGATACAAAGTTAATTAGTTAGAGTTCTTGAATGAAAAGTGGTATGATAACAGTTCATGGGTCTTGTGGAGATGTTAGGGCGAAGGGTAAATTACAATAATCGACACAAAATAATCGATTTACATGTACTTAAAATAAATGAAATAATCTTCTCAGAAACAGTTCTGAAAGTTACTTATTGTTCTTCAGTAGTCCGGCATAACAAAGACGTTACAGATAACCTCACCGTTATTAAAAGAATCACTTGCGTGCATTGTTTATTAACTGTATTCAGTTTTTTTTGAATAAGAGAACACTTAAATTATTTTATGATACCGTGAAAATTATTTTAACTAGTTACTTAATTTATATGAGTAGCAACATTATAGACAAGTAATCTGTATCATGAAAATTTTGTCATAATTTACACATAGTTGTAGTTTGTCAGTAAAAATGCCCAAGATTTACATCGTAAGATAGAGATTCTACTTTGATTATTAGTTCTGGTAGGATGAATTAAAGTGAATATGAAATACACTGTTAACTGACGGAACACAGATGCATGGAACAATCTGTGAAGTTAGTTGATATTAGATTATAGTTGGTAAATGGAATCTAATGACAAGTATTTCTTCCCGTCAGGGACTCATCAGCTAGATGTACATAAATTCCAGTGATATTCACAACGTGACTCGAACTCAGTCCCTTCCCAAATATGCTACTCCGGCCCGTATGCCTCTCACACATACACTCACATACACCAAATATAACCAATACATCAACATTAATATCCAAAATCTAACCAGCAGACCAATACTAACAACTAATGCATAATATTTTGATGGCTAGTTGACTCTGGCATCTCGGTGTTGAGACAGCCAATCCTCAACACATTACAACTATACAGACAAAATTATTTTGATGATAAGTTTAGTAATAAAATAATGGTAGCAGTAGTGGTAATAAATTTATTCATGTTACTGAGTTCAAATAGTTTTACTTAAGAAACTGGTATATGTAATCTAGAAGTATTTGTATGCTTCAGTTGGTGTTGTTATAAAGTGTAATTGATCAGTCTCTGTGAATACCATTGAGATATAGGTGTCTTTAAGTGAGGAGCTTCAAACAAAAAGAAAAGCACATCATATATCTCATTTGTCAGCAGCAAACCAACTTTAATCTTACTTGTGAACAACAGTTGTATCGAAGTTATCCATTAAACATGCACATATGGCATAGGAGACTAATAAATTACAGTCCATAGCAACAACGCGAGAACACAAATATTATAAATTAAATATCTGAGGTTTATTGTTCGGTGACTATCAACATCTATCAAAAGGGATATTTGCAACCACGAAATCCATCTTACATTTCGTCTCTATACTATCCGTTTTTATTACTTGGTATATAAGTATCCAATTAGAGCATTATTAGTTTGCTATTCGGCCTTTAATTGATTAACCTCTAGATTAGAGGTATTTTGTGTATGTGCGTGCGTCGGGGAGGAGTCTTCACAGCAGCATGTTCGTTAGAATCTGGGATAAGGAAATATATGAAAACAAGATAAGCTGACTGTTTTGTAAAGGTATAAGGTGTACTTACATTTCATAATGAAAGTAATCGATAAAACACTAATAATGCGACGTGCGAAAGATGAAGACAGTTGAAACTAGAAGACTTGAAATGCACTATGCCACAGTTTTAGCTATAATTTTCCGAGTTTCTCCAAGTATTGTTTCCAGGGAAATGCAAAATAGCCCCACTACATATATCTGTGGATGATCCTACGGCCATATCGAGTTCAACAATGCAAGCAAACTCTGTACGAAATAATGCAATAACTTGCAGATTAGTAATAATAATGTCATCACTAAAAAATTACAAGCAACCGACTCACTTTAATTTAAATTATGCTTGAGACATTGCAACCACTACCTTGATTCTCATCAATTTTCCTAAGTTAGCAAGAAAAAAATTATAGTTATAGTTATTATCGCATCCGCCCAAGAATATAGTGATACTAAATTTTCCATATTGTACTTCTGTAGAGGCCACTGTTACTCCTAACACTATAATATTTGTACTGTATAGTTCTTTATTGATATTTGTACCAAAAAGTTAGATTGCATTGTTCAGCTTAACATTAGCGCCTTGTACAATTTGTGACGGGAGATTCTTTTGGTTCAAATATATGTCTATCTCATCTTCGTTTCAGACTTCTTGATCTTACGCGTAATTGATGATTGTTGTGCAAGTATAAGTCTTGTTATTGATGAAGGCAAAATTACTGACAAGATATATAGTTATTGGATCTAACGGGATTACAAATCCACCAGTATAAATTGGCGACAACACTTCCACTGTGCAACTGGATATTTAACAATTACATATTTGAACTTGTGCATAGATAATGATTTGGATTAAAGAAAGTTTACATGTAACACCACCACTCTTAACTTGTGTTGCACATAATTAGTGTTTAGTGAGTTACGAGTTTTTAAATTTTCTTTATTCAGTTGAAATTAAATTGAAATGTGTCCACCTATGGGTCGTTGTATTGCAGTTGGGCAAACTAATTTAAAGACGTAATACTTTTATAAAAGCTTATTAATGTTAAGCCTGTAGGGAACTTTTCATTAATATGGTTACAAGACATTATTTGAATGTATTGGTAATTTTTTTATACCTAATGTACTTTATTTGCATACTAAGATTCTTTGATTTGGTGGTATGTAGATGATCATCCTTGCGCTTATCCTTATAATAAACCAAGCCACTTTCATTGATACCGTGAACTAATAAATAACTTCATATCATAGTTTCATAGACGGAATAATTCTACGTCTTTGGCATTTCTATATGTTAAACTTACTGCAGACTTGTTCTTCGTTTCCCCATATTGATTAAATTGGATGCCAAACTCAATGCGCACTGCGTGTGGTCGTAAAATGGGATGATAATCTTCTGACACAAGTCCTGCTGTTAGTTCAAATAAACTGTAGTCCTATAAACATTAGACTTGTTCAACTTACTTATATTAACAGTTAATATATTGCTCACATCTGTTTTGTGATTGGTAATAAATATATGTAAATGAATTAGAATGGTTTGTGAAGAGTGATACAAATTTTAATTGACTGAATTCGTCACAGATTGATGGCATGGAAATATGTGACTCTAGAGTAACGTATAGTGTGATTTATGGATGTGGAACTATGTTTGATGGCTGTAAATCTTTGGTAATCTCAGATGAGTGATAAGTAGAATCGAAAAGTGATGAGCTTTATGGCTATGATAAAAATTAAGAGATATCATTGGTGGTTGCAGTTTATGAGCCAACAGAAGCCGGTCTTGGGGGGTCGATGGAAAGTTGTCTTCCTGCCTTTCCTAAAAATCACAAAGAACTTATCTACTCGCTTTAAAACTTTGAATGAACCTTCATAAGGCAGTGTTAATAATTTTGAACGGCATCTTTACGTTTAAAAACGAATTCACAACCAGTCTGATGTTCATAGACTTTTAGTGGTAAATACTGCCCTAAATAAATAGCTGCATAGGCTGACCATGTTTGTTTTGGCGGACACGACTATTTGAAGGCGCTCGGTTTGGTATCACTACCAGATCACGACAGGACGTGCGAAGTGACTTTTTCTTTAGTTAGCCAGCCTATCTCACTGACGCTGGACTCATGATCAAATAAGACATTTCTTCTCTCTTTTACTGTCTTTTGATTTATTCTTATTCGTACGTGTGGGTTTAATCGTTAGAAGTGGCACTAGTTATGCAATGAACGTTACTTGGTCATATACCAAGAACATTTAAGAGTTGTTTTTTTCGAGAATGAGACCATTGAGGGATCGGCCTTAGTTTCTGCGTAGTGTGTGAATTAAAAATAAAACCAACGGCATCAAAGTTTACAGTACCAGGATAGGTATTGTATCGTGGTGCATATATAACTAATAACCGAGAGCTTCTCGACCCAGGCATTTAAATTTTATAAAACGGTTGAGTGCGAGTATAATGAATCATGAAGTATGTCCATATGTGGGATAAGACCAAGAGTACTTGGAATTTCGGTGTAGAAGAGAAGTCAATAGTATTGTGTCAGTAGGTTTCATACTCCTTGTATACACTATTATCTACAACTAGAGATAAAATGAAAGCAGAGATAGCACAAACAACAGCACTGGTAACATAAAACGAATGGGCGTAAATTAGTCTTTATACGTGGATTAAAAGATACGACATACCACTTATGCTTATTAATGGGTTAAAAAAGGGGAACACTGGCATATGACTAAGACGGGTGAATGATTCTCACACGTTCGGAGTCCCTATTATTTTGCTAGTGGAGTAAAAAGTAATAGTTGGTGTTAACATTTCTAATGTGACACCAGAAGAGATGAAACAACCAACATGTCGTACAAATAAAGAAGTGGATCTGTTTCCCGAATGTCTGGGGCATATTGTTCCGGATTCTTGTGAATTTATTTGCAAAACAGTTCATATAGAGTATATTTGGAATGTGACATTTTTATTTTTGAAACTGAACTGCATAGGTTTGTAGCAAGTAGGTTACTTGAGATGAATTGCTTAGATGATGAAAACATCAATTAGCTCAGTATCTTGTAAAAAAAGGTTTAACTTTAGGCTGCACCCCTATAGCATATCTAGCCCTAGCACATCAGTACCGGTCTTGATATAGCCCAAACAACCAAACATATGAGATGCTGTAAAACAAATATGTCGCCGAAATAAGAATCTCTCAGAGGAAATACGAAAATTAGCTTTCAGAGATCGCATCCGTTTATCCTGACCAACTATTCTCGTAGATTAGCGATCGACAATGCTTACACCGACTCCCGCTTTAGTTTTTAGTGCTAACCTGCTTCTAACGATTAATTAAGACCAAATATAGATGGAGGCAATAACCGACTATTTTTAAATGTACTTACTGACGGATCCTCTCTCGATGTAGAATCGAATCCATGAGCAGTATTGACTACTTGTCAATCTAACACAGATATCAACTAAGATATAATGAAGGCATCGGGCTCATTATATAGTGCAAACTTAGCAAAGCTTGTAAAGCTACTTACTCGGTCACTACATATCGTAACACACGTGGTTGACTCACTTTTGTTGCTATTAATGATACGACTTAGTCAATGTACGCTGCCAAGATAGTGAAAAGAGTCGACGGGAAGCTCGGTAGAATTGATGAACAACAAACATAGAGTAAGTTCAGTTTACATTAATATTTGAACGATGTACTACAACAGGCTTCTGCTATGTTTAGAAAGTGTTAAAATCTCCAGGATTCCACCAGGGTAGAAAAAAAATCTTTTATGTTGGTCGTAGACAAAATGTAAAAACAGATTCTCAAGTGGCTTCTCGAAAAGCAGTAATAAACAATATGTTTAAAAACTCTGTACTAGGTCCCACACTATCTTATCCATGTATTAAGGACCTCCTACGAATTACTAAATCTAATGCACTGCTAGAAATAAATGACAAAATAGCTATCTTAAAGATAATTAGACTTATAAAGTAAGAATAAAGTGAACCAATAACAAATGAAAAATATGAAAATCTATTTGACGTAATACAATAGAACATCTTAGTAAACGGAATGGACAGATAAACACAGAGACACCTACCATCGAAAAAAAAGTATGAGTGATAATACATAGGAGTATGCTCATAAAGAATTCTATGAATTAAAGCTTACAAAGTGTACCCTGAATATGACTAGGTAAAGCTTGTCATGTAACCAGAATAGCCTCTAACGTAGAAAAACACACACACGAACAATAACAAACTAACGGGCAGTGACGGAGGAAGAAAGAGATATATTTAACCGTGAATAGTGCAAACAGGAATGCAACGTCATTGCTAGCTGACTAGAGAAGGAGTTATCTTCCACCAAGTGTGGTGCTGATATTTAGAGATGATGCTCTACTCAAATGTCTTCATTTATATTTGTCCGTTAAAACAATTATGGCAGTAAAACTGAGTAAAGACTATGCAACCATATATTTGGAAATTTTATATTCCGCTAAAAAACTATTTAAAATACTAAAAATAAGTAAAATTTTGATTTGCATAAACATTTTACCATGACGTAATCAACTCCGAATATCTACTACATTAGAAAGTGTCAGCAGGAATTTAAATCAAATTTCTCAAAATATATTTGTACTCTCACATAAGCCTATTAGAAAAGGACGAGTACGGTCCTTGGACCAGTTCCACAAAACACATATTTGAAACTAGTCATCAAGAATTTTTTTAAAAGTTAAAATTATGCTGATTCGTATGTTTTTATTCCCAAAATAACAATGTAAGTTCGTAGAGGAAATATATTAGTTACCTCAATATTATCATATTGAAGAAAGAATATTAGCGGTCTTTTCAAATAGCACAGAAGATAGTGTGACTTACTTTCTTGATTAGCATCGAATGCTATCTACTGGGTGCGCGCAAGATAGAGGATGCTTAAGTTCTGATTTGGAAAGTGCTAAAATATGTACTCAGGTCAGTTTTCAAATTTCAGCCTATAGTTTTATAACGAGCAAATTGTGCTAACTTGCTAATTAGCAGTGAAGAAAAGTAGTGTTTTGTCACTAAGGTAGGTGTGCTAAGTCAGTTGACCGCTACATAACGTGTGCTGTTAGTCTTTACCACTGGATAATAAGTTTTGAAGTTGCACTTGAAGTTCATATCATCAATGATTTAGTGGTAGATGTTATCGTTACTTTTTTATAACATTTTTTTAATTACCTATAGTGAATGCTTAGTTCTTATCTTTGTAGGGTTTTGACCTATTCGCTACTTATATTCTATAAGCCTGTAATTATATGTAAGTCAAGATGATTCATGTACAACCAGAAACTGTAGGACTAGTAGTAAAATGAAAATTAGGACGGTTTCGATAAAACTATGAGCTGAATAAAGCCCACAATCAGACGGGGCGATGAACCCCTCAGTCAAGTTTTGTCCTCATTTTTTCAGAAATTTAACCATGCCTTGAATAGGCATACCAATGTGGGAATATGTAATCAACAAACTATTATGTGCATGGGGCAAATGAGACCTCTATAAATAGTCGGAACCTGGGCACACTTGTCACTAGACCTAAACTACAGAGACATTTTGCAATTGTCAGTATAACTAAGCTCCTCCTACAAAACTAGTTAGGTTAAGGCCTATCTCTTTCTTATTGGCGAATAATAGAACTGTGAATTCCTTTCATATATAAAATTATCTGTTTCGATCACCTTTTTCGCAGACGTTATATGATTCGCTTCAGCTCATCTCTTTACTAGCTGAGGTGTAGCAGTAACACTTCACAGTTTATTTGCTTTGTTGTGTTTACGTTCACAAAATTCACAAAATTTTCGATTTAATATTTAGGACGTATATTGAGAGCTGAATGTTTGACTGTTAATACAGACAGACAGACAGATACAACGTAGGACCAGGCACATAAGTGCATCGGTCCAAGTTGCCACACCTCAACAGCATAGCAAGATGATCACCGAATTTATAGAATCAGTTACTTTAATGGTGGTAATATATAAAAGGAAGATTGCATATAAGGATATAATATGTAGAGAGAGAGAGAGAGAGACAAAAAATTAGTTTGTGGAAAGAAAGGTAGAGTAATTTTAGTCTCAAGGTGTACGTGAAAACAAAGAATGTATACACCTACGCCATTGTGATTGATTCTGAGCCATGTCACCAAGAGTCTCCAACCACTGGGTACGGCAGTCACGCGGACCCCAACCAGGTAGTCGACATCTACCAATGTGGCTCAGACCAGAAGTTAGTGACTTCAACGACTGATGCCACGTTTTGGTTTGGCCACCCCTAACCCTTTTCCAACCCACCCCAATACTAGTCATCATTGAGCGACGTGGTAACCGGTGTTCGGACATACGTAACACATGCCCCAACCATCTCAGTCGATGAAGTTTCATAACCTCATCTACATATTTACCATTGTTCCCTAATACCCTTCGTCTAACCTCATTATTAGTTACCCGGAGATCCCAGCAGGTACGAGATATATTTCTAAGACATCTGTGATCAAATGCTAGTAACCTACGCGTGTCTTCTACCCTTAATGGCCATATTTCACAGCCGTGAAGTAGAACAGGACGAACTGCTGTGCAATATACTCGTCCTTTAGTTGATAGACGAATATCACGCCTACGCCATAGGTGACGTAAGTTGGCAAAAGCCAAACGAGCCTTTCGAATTCGTGCAGAAAATTCGTCAGACACCAACCCATTAGGGCTGATCAGACTTCTAAGATAAGTGAAGTTATCAACGCATTCAACTTCTTCACTCCCTATCCTTAGTTCAGGGGTTGACGCAGGCCAGTCCTGAAGTAACAATTTACACTTAGAGGAGGAGAAACGCATTCCAAACATCCTGGCATTGTTGCTCAGTGCGACCAGAAGACTACATCTTATCAGTGTCTTCACCAAACAGGACTATGTCGTCTGCGTATTCTAAGTCGATGAGTGGACCTCCTGGAAGGAGATCAATCCCAGAAAATTCAGCCGAAGAAAGCGTTACTTCCAGTAGCACGTCTATGATAAAATTAAACAAAAACGGAGATAATGGGCAGACTTGACGGACACTACTTGAGGTCGCAAATTCAGATGACAGTTCGCCATAAGCTCTGACTCGACTGGTAGTGTTCGAGTAAAGAGCCTTCACAAGGTTTATGTACTTCTGAGGTACACCTTTTAATGACAGACACTGCCACAGAACCTCACGGTCAACTGAGTCGAATGCTGCCTTTAAGTCGAGGAAAACCACCACTGTAGGACGCCGGTAGGCGTGCCTGTGTTCTAAAACCTGACGAATGGTGAATATGTGGTCGATGCAACCACGACCAGGTCTGAAGTCAGCCTGGTTTTCTCGTGTTTGTAGTTCACGAGTCTTTGTTAAACGCCCGATAATTATTGAGGCTAGTATTTTAGATGCTATATTAGTCAAACTAATCCCTCTATGGTTATCACAAGATGATTTTGGTCCTTTCTTATATATTGGGACTATTAGTGATTTAGACCAGTCGGATGGAATTTTATCTAGTTCCCAGACTTTAGCTAAAATACTAGTCAACCTAATCGCCAAGACTGGACCACCATCTTTGAAAACCTCTGGGGTTAGCCCATCTGGACCAGCTGCTCTTCCTCGTTTCAGGTTGGATATTAGCTTTTTGAACTTCAGCTAGTTTCGGGGGGCCTACTTCAATGTTACATTTAGCTTGAGTGGAAATGCTGGGTAATTGTAGAGTAGCTGAAGCCCAGCTAAACTGTTCCTTGAAGTGTTCGGCCCATCGTTCTCAACGTCTGGGTTGAGAGCAGATTACAGTATCATCTTTCTCGGAAATAGTTTCACTTATCCTTGACTTCTTGATTCCGGTTTCCCTGATTAGTCTATAAAGCTGCCTAGTGTTGCCTAAAGCCGCTGCCTTTTTCATCTCTTTTGCTTTCGTTGCCCACCACTGCTCACGATCGTTTCGTAAACTTCTACTTAATTTAGACTTGATTTGTTTTCGCTCTTCATCGTGTTCAGAGCCTGACGGGATTAGTTGGCGAGAGCTCATCAGTGTCATAGATGTCGCAGAAATCCACTGGTTTTTCGTGCTCCTTCTGTTCAAATTACTAGTAGATGACGCTGCTGTTTCTACAACTGTTTTTATATCATTCCAGGCAACATCAGGATCAGCCTGGTTTCCAGAGTTACCTAATTGTGACCCTAACTGTTCTTGAAATTTACTTTTGACCTTCTCGTCGCTCAGATCAATTCTAATGGGTTTTCCTAATGTGGCCTTTCTACGAACAGTGAGGTGTAAGCAAATGCGTGCTCGTACTAGAGCATGATCAGAGTCTAAACATGTACTCCAGAACGAGCGGTAATCTTCTATCGAGCCTCTCCAACGATGGCTGATGGCAATATGGTCTATTTGAGTCCATCGTTGTCTTGGTGAAGGGGGTCGCCACGTTAGGCGATGTCTCTCCTTATGCTTAAAATTAGTATTCGCTAAGAATAAACGATTGTCTGAGCAAAGTTGCAGCAGACGGTCACCATTATCTGTTCTCTGAGCTGGAACACTAAAATACCCGCCTAAATGTCTTTCTGTTTGGTCTAAACTACCTACTTGGGCATTAAAGTCACCTGCGACGACTACTATGTCTGAGTGCTTGGCTTTTTGAAGAAGTTCACAAAGGTTTCTGTAAAATTCATCCTTCAGTTCGTCTGGGCTGCAGTCAGTGGGAGCGTAGGCGGAAACGACGAAAAGACAACGACGAGTGTCCCTATTCCTCCGAGTCCTTACAGAGCCGTTTAGTCAAACAGCACATTGGCGACTATTAACAGGGATCCATTCTAATAGTGCTTGTTCTGCTCTCATGCTTAGCGCTATGCCCACACCCGCCAGTCCACGAGAGCTGGCTATCGAGTAGCCAGATAAACGGAGAGTGTATCTTGTCGCATCGCCGTTTTGGCAAGGTGAGGTTAAGTGAATGACCACGCTAGGATTTTGTATGCGTGTTTCGGAGACACAGCACACATCAATCATACGAGATTCCAGGGTTTTAGCTAAGGAGGCCTGCTGACCGATTTGACATAGGGTGCGTACGTTGAAAGCTCCAATGTGTAGTTTCGAGCGGGGTTTCAGTAGACCTGGGACATTACTTCGAGTGCTAGAATCGTCGGACGTGGTGACACTTGAAGAGGAAGGTAATACATTTAGGAATGAATCAGTAAATTTTTTTAATGATGTCATAAGTTCGCCCCTATACATTATAATTAAAAAGTTGCAACCTCTATAATGCATACTTGGAGCTCGAATGGTAATCACTTTACGGGTTAAATAAATATCCACTATTTTGAAGTTAAGTACTTAAATTTGTGCTTTAAAATTAAGTAACAACAACCCATATTTAACTATTAACTTGGGACGTTCATACTCATTCACCAAGAATGAATAATGTCATATAGTCAAGAACCAATAATTTCAGTGTTTTGAAACAGCATTATGGTAGAAGTACTGTAGGTTTCGCAAAGTAATGACGAAAGGACGCGTTTACTGCGCAACAGTTCGCTTCGTCTTATTTTATGGATGTAAAAAATGACCATTAACAATAGAGAATATTCGTAGGCTTCTAGTATTTGATCACAGATGTTTTCGAAGGATTGCTCGTGTTTGCTGGGACCACTGACTAAGCAATGCGTGGGTTAGGAATCGAGTACTAGGTAAGCCTATGGTAAACTATTTAAAATACTAAAAATAAGTAAAATTTTGATTTGCATAAACATTTTACCATGACGTAATCAACTCCGAATATCTACTACATTAGAAAGTGTCAGCAGGAATTTAAATCAAATTTCTCAAAATATATTTGTACTCTCACATAAGCCTATTAGAAAAGGACGAGTACGGTCCTTGGACCAGTTCCACAAAACACATATTTGAAACTAGTCATCAAGAATTTTTTTAAAAGTTAAAATTATGCTGATTCGTATGTTTTTATTCCCAAAATAACAATGTAAGTTCGTAGAGGAAATATATTAGTTACCTCAATATTATCATATTGAAGAAAGAATATTAGCGGTCTTTTCAAATAGCACAGAAGATAGTGTGACTTACTTTCTTGATTAGCATCGAATGCTATCTACTGGGTGCGCGCAAGATAGAGGATGCTTAAGTTCTGATTTGGAAAGTGCTAAAATATGTACTCAGGTCAGTTTTCAAATTTCAGCCTATAGTTTTATAACGAGCAAATTGTGCTAACTTGCTAATTAGCAGTGAAGAAAAGTAGTGTTTTGTCACTAAGGTAGGTGTGCTAAGTCAGTTGACCGCTACATAACGTGTGCTGTTAGTCTTTACCACTGGATAATAAGTTTTGAAGTTGCACTTGAAGTTCATATCATCAATGATTTAGTGGTAGATGTTATCGTTACTTTTTTATAACATTTTTTTAATTACCTATAGTGAATGCTTAGTTCTTATCTTTGTAGGGTTTTGACCTATTCGCTACTTATATTCTATAAGCCTGTAATTATATGTAAGTCAAGATGATTCATGTACAACCAGAAACTGTAGGACTAGTAGTAAAATGAAAATTAGGACGGTTTCGATAAAACTATGAGCTGAATAAAGCCCACAATCAGACGGGGCGATGAACCCCTCAGTCAAGTTTTGTCCTCATTTTTTCAGAAATTTAACCATGCCTTGAATAGGCATACCAATGTGGGAATATGTAATCAACAAACTATTATGTGCATGGGGCAAATGAGACCTCTATAAATAGTCGGAACCTGGGCACACTTGTCACTAGACCTAAACTACAGAGACATTTTGCAATTGTCAGTATAACTAAGCTCCTCCTACAAAACTAGTTAGGTTAAGGCCTATCTCTTTCTTATTGGCGAATAATAGAACTGTGAATTCCTTTCATATATAAAATTATCTGTTTCGATCACCTTTTTCGCAGACGTTATATGATTCGCTTCAGCTCATCTCTTTACTAGCTGAGGTGTAGCAGTAACACTTCACAGTTTATTTGCTTTGTTGTGTTTACGTTCACAAAATTCACAAAATTTTCGATTTAATATTTAGGACGTATATTGAGAGCTGAATGTTTGACTGTTAATACAGACAGACAGACAGATACAACGTAGGACCAGGCACATAAGTGCATCGGTCCAAGTTGCCACACCTCAACAGCATAGCAAGATGATCACCGAATTTATAGAATCAGTTACTTTAATGGTGGTAATATATAAAAGGAAGATTGCATATAAGGATATAATATGTAGAGAGAGAGAGAGAGAGACAAAAAATTAGTTTGTGGAAAGAAAGGTAGAGTAATTTTAGTCTCAAGGTGTACGTGAAAACAAAGAATGTATACACCTACGCCATTGTGATTGATTCTGAGCCATGTCACCAAGAGTCTCCAACCACTGGGTACGGCAGTCACGCGGACCCCAACCAGGTAGTCGACATCTACCAATGTGGCTCAGACCAGAAGTTAGTGACTTCAACGACTGATGCCACGTTTTGGTTTGGCCACCCCTAACCCTTTTCCAACCCACCCCAATACTAGTCATCATTGAGCGACGTGGTAACCGGTGTTCGGACATACGTAACACATGCCCCAACCATCTCAGTCGATGAAGTTTCATAACCTCATCTACATATTTACCATTGTTCCCTAATACCCTTCGTCTAACCTCATTATTAGTTACCCGGAGATCCCAGCAGGTACGAGATATATTTCTAAGACATCTGTGATCAAATGCTAGTAACCTACGCGTGTCTTCTACCCTTAATGGCCATATTTCACAGCCGTGAAGTAGAACAGGACGAACTGCTGTGCAATATACTCGTCCTTTAGTTGATAGACGAATATCACGCCTACGCCATAGGTGACGTAAGTTGGCAAAAGCCAAACGAGCCTTTCGAATTCGTGCAGAAAATTCGTCAGACACCAACCCATTAGGGCTGATCAGACTTCTAAGATAAGTGAAGTTATCAACGCATTCAACTTCTTCACTCCCTATCCTTAGTTCAGGGGTTGACGCAGGCCAGTCCTGAAGTAACAATTTACACTTAGAGGAGGAGAAACGCATTCCAAACATCCTGGCATTGTTGCTCAGTGCGACCAGAAGACTACATCTTATCAGTGTCTTCACCAAACAGGACTATGTCGTCTGCGTATTCTAAGTCGATGAGTGGACCTCCTGGAAGGAGATCAATCCCAGAAAATTCAGCCGAAGAAAGCGTTACTTCCAGTAGCACGTCTATGATAAAATTAAACAAAAACGGAGATAATGGGCAGACTTGACGGACACTACTTGAGGTCGCAAATTCAGATGACAGTTCGCCATAAGCTCTGACTCGACTGGTAGTGTTCGAGTAAAGAGCCTTCACAAGGTTTATGTACTTCTGAGGTACACCTTTTAATGACAGACACTGCCACAGAACCTCACGGTCAACTGAGTCGAATGCTGCCTTTAAGTCGAGGAAAACCACCACTGTAGGACGCCGGTAGGCGTGCCTGTGTTCTAAAACCTGACGAATGGTGAATATGTGGTCGATGCAACCACGACCAGGTCTGAAGTCAGCCTGGTTTTCTCGTGTTTGTAGTTCACGAGTCTTTGTTAAACGCCCGATAATTATTGAGGCTAGTATTTTAGATGCTATATTAGTCAAACTAATCCCTCTATGGTTATCACAAGATGATTTTGGTCCTTTCTTATATATTGGGACTATTAGTGATTTAGACCAGTCGGATGGAATTTTATCTAGTTCCCAGACTTTAGCTAAAATACTAGTCAACCTAATCGCCAAGACTGGACCACCATCTTTGAAAACCTCTGGGGTTAGCCCATCTGGACCAGCTGCTCTTCCTCGTTTCAGGTTGGATATTAGCTTTTTGAACTTCAGCTAGTGTCGGGGGGCCTACTTCAATGTTACATTTAGCTTGAGTGGAAATGCTGGGTAATTGTAGAGTAGCTGAAGCCCAGCTAAACTGTTCCTTGAAGTGTTCGGCCCATCGTTCTCAACGTCTGGGTTGAGAGCAGATTACAGTATCATCTTTCTCGGAAATAGTTTCACTTATCCTTGACTTCTTGATTCCGGTTTCCCTGATTAGTCTATAAAGCTGCCTAGTGTTGCCTAAAGCCGCTGCCTTTTTCATCTCTTTTGCTTTCGTTGCCCACCACTGCTCACGATCGTTTCGTAAACTTCTACTTAATTTAGACTTGATTTGTTTTCGCTCTTCATCGTGTTCAGAGCCTGACGGGATTAGTTGGCGAGAGCTCATCAGTGTCATAGATGTCGCAGAAATCCACTGGTTTTTCGTGCTCCTTCTGTTCAAATTACTAGTAGATGACGCTGCTGTTTCTACAACTGTTTTTATATCATTCCAGGCAACATCAGGATCAGCCTGGTTTCCAGAGTTACCTAATTGTGACCCTAACTGTTCTTGAAATTTACTTTTGACCTTCTCGTCGCTCAGATCAATTCTAATGGGTTTTCCTAATGTGGCCTTTCTACGAACAGTGAGGTGTAAGCAAATGCGTGCTCGTACTAGAGCATGATCAGAGTCTAAACATGTACTCCAGAACGAGCGGTAATCTTCTATCGAGCCTCTCCAACGATGGCTGATGGCAATATGGTCTATTTGAGTCCATCGTTGTCTTGGTGAAGGGGGTCGCCACGTTAGGCGATGTCTCTCCTTATGCTTAAAATTAGTATTCGCTAAGAATAAACGATTGTCTGAGCAAAGTTGCAGCAGACGGTCACCATTATCTGTTCTCTGAGCTGGAACACTAAAATACCCGCCTAAATGTCTTTCTGTTTGGTCTAAACTACCTACTTGGGCATTAAAGTCACCTGCGACGACTACTATGTCTGAGTGCTTGGCTTTTTGAAGAAGTTCACAAAGGTTTCTGTAAAATTCATCCTTCAGTTCGTCTGGGCTGCAGTCAGTGGGAGCGTAGGCGGAAACGACGAAAAGACAACGACGAGTGTCCCTATTCCTCCGAGTCCTTACAGAGCCGTTTAGTCAAACAGCACATTGGCGACTATTAACAGGGATCCATTCTAATAGTGCTTGTTCTGCTCTCATGCTTAGCGCTATGCCCACACCCGCCAGTCCACGAGAGCTGGCTATCGAGTAGCCAGATAAACGGAGAGTGTATCTTGTCGCATCGCCGTTTTGGCAAGGTGAGGTTAAGTGAATGACCACGCTAGGATTTTGTATGCGTGTTTCGGAGACACAGCACACATCAATCATACGAGATTCCAGGGTTTTAGCTAAGGAGGCCTGCTGACCGATTTGACATAGGGTGCGTACGTTGAAAGCTCCAATGTGTAGTTTCGAGCGGGGTTTCAGTAGACCTGGGACATTACTTCGAGTGCTAGAATCGTCGGACGTGGTGACACTTGAAGAGGAAGGTAATACATTTAGGAATGAATCAGTAAATTTTTTTAATGATGTCATAAGTTCGCCCCTATACATTATAATTAAAAAGTTGCAACCTCTATAATGCATACTTGGAGCTCGAATGGTAATCACTTTACGGGTTAAATAAATATCCACTATTTTGAAGTTAAGTACTTAAATTTGTGCTTTAAAATTAAGTAACAACAACCCATATTTAACTATTAACTTGGGACGTTCATACTCATTCACCAAGAATGAATAATGTCATATAGTCAAGAACCAATAATTTCAGTGTTTTGAAACAGCATTATGGTAGAAGTACTGTAGGTTTCGCAAAGTAATGACGAAAGGACGCGTTTACTGCGCAACAGTTCGCTTCGTCTTATTTTATGGATGTAAAAAATGACCATTAACAATAGAGAATATTCGTAGGCTTCTAGTATTTGATCACAGATGTTTTCGAAGGATTGCTCGTGTTTGCTGGGACCACTGACTAAGCAATGCGTGGGTTAGGAATCGAGTACTAGGTAAGCCTATGGTAAACTATTTAAAATACTAAAAATAAGTAAAATTTTGATTTGCATAAACATTTTACCATGACGTAATCAACTCCGAATATCTACTACATTAGAAAGTGTCAGCAGGAATTTAAATCAAATTTCTCAAAATATATTTGTACTCTCACATAAGCCTATTAGAAAAGGACGAGTACGGTCCTTGGACCAGTTCCACAAAACACATATTTGAAACTAGTCATCAAGAATTTTTTTAAAAGTTAAAATTATGCTGATTCGTATGTTTTTATTCCCAAAATAACAATGTAAGTTCGTAGAGGAAATATATTAGTTACCTCAATATTATCATATTGAAGAAAGAATATTAGCGGTCTTTTCAAATAGCACAAAAAATAGTGTGACTTACTTTCTTGATTAGCATCGAATGCTATCTACTGGGTGCGCGCAAGATAGAGGATGCTTAAGTTCTGATTTGGAAAGTGCTAAAATATGTACTCAGGTCAGTTTTCAAATTTCAGCCTATAGTTTTATAACGAGCAAATTGTGCTAACTTGCTAATTAGCAGTGAAGAAAAGTAGTGTTTTGTCACTAAGGTAGGTGTGCTAAGTCAGTTGACCGCTACATAACGTGTGCTGTTAGTCTTTACCACTGGATAATAAGTTTTGAAGTTGCACTTGAAGTTCATATCATCAATGATTTAGTGGTAGATGTTATCGTTACTTTTTTATAACATTTTTTTAATTACCTATAGTGAATGCTTAGTTCTTATCTTTGTAGGGTTTTGACCTATTCGCTACTTATATTCTATAAGCCTGTAATTATATGTAAGTCAAGATGATTCATGTACAACCAGAAACTGTAGGACTAGTAGTAAAATGAAAATTAGGACGGTTTCGATAAAACTATGAGCTGAATAAAGCCCACAATCAGACGGGGCGATGAACCCCTCAGTCAAGTTTTGTCCTCATTTTTTCAGAAATTTAACCATGCCTTGAATAGGCATACCAATGTGGGAATATGTAATCAACAAACTATTATGTGCATGGGGCAAATGAGACCTCTATAAATAGTCGGAACCTGGGCACACTTGTCACTAGACCTAAACTACAGAGACATTTTGCAATTGTCAGTATAACTAAGCTCCTCCTACAAAACTAGTTAGGTTAAGGCCTATCTCTTTCTTATTGGCGAATAATAGAACTGTGAATTCCTTTCATATATAAAATTATCTGTTTCGATCACCTTTTTCGCAGACGTTATATGATTCGCTTCAGCTCATCTCTTTACTAGCTGAGGTGTAGCAGTAACACTTCACAGTTTATTTGCTTTGTTGTGTTTACGTTCACAAAATTCACAAAATTTTCGATTTAATATTTAGGACGTATATTGAGAGCTGAATGTTTGACTGTTAATACAGACAGACAGACAGATACAACGTAGGACCAGGCACATAAGTGCATCGGTCCAAGTTGCCACACCTCAACAGCATAGCAAGATGATCACCGAATTTATAGAATCAGTTACTTTAATGGTGGTAATATATAAAAGGAAGATTGCATATAAGGATATAATATGTAGAGAGAGAGAGAGAGAGACAAAAAATTAGTTTGTGGAAAGAAAGGTAGAGTAATTTTAGTCTCAAGGTGTACGTGAAAACAAAGAATGTATACACCTACGCCATTGTGATTGATTCTGAGCCATGTCACCAAGAGTCTCCAACCACTGGGTACGGCAGTCACGCGGACCCCAACCAGGTAGTCGACATCTACCAATGTGGCTCAGACCAGAAGTTAGTGACTTCAACGACTGATGCCACGTTTTGGTTTGGCCACCCCTAACCCTTTTCCAACCCACCCCAATACTAGTCATCATTGAGCGACGTGGTAACCGGTGTTCGGACATACGTAACACATGCCCCAACCATCTCAGTCGATGAAGTTTCATAACCTCATCTACATATTTACCATTGTTCCCTAATACCCTTCGTCTAACCTCATTATTAGTTACCCGGAGATCCCAGCAGGTACGAGATATATTTCTAAGACATCTGTGATCAAATGCTAGTAACCTACGCGTGTCTTCTACCCTTAATGGCCATATTTCACAGCCGTGAAGTAGAACAGGACGAACTGCTGTGCAATATACTCGTCCTTTAGTTGATAGACGAATATCACGCCTACGCCATAGGTGACGTAAGTTGGCAAAAGCCAAACGAGCCTTTCGAATTCGTGCAGAAAATTCGTCAGACACCAACCCATTAGGGCTGATCAGACTTCTAAGATAAGTGAAGTTATCAACGCATTCAACTTCTTCACTCCCTATCCTTAGTTCAGGGGTTGACGCAGGCCAGTCCTGAAGTAACAATTTACACTTAGAGGAGGAGAAACGCATTCCAAACATCCTGGCATTGTTGCTCAGTGCGACCAGAAGACTACATCTTATCAGTGTCTTCACCAAACAGGACTATGTCGTCTGCGTATTCTAAGTCGATGAGTGGACCTCCTGGAAGGAGATCAATCCCAGAAAATTCAGCCGAAGAAAGCGTTACTTCCAGTAGCACGTCTATGATAAAATTAAACAAAAACGGAGATAATGGGCAGACTTGACGGACACTACTTGAGGTCGCAAATTCAGATGACAGTTCGCCATAAGCTCTGACTCGACTGGTAGTGTTCGAGTAAAGAGCCTTCACAAGGTTTATGTACTTCTGAGGTACACCTTTTAATGACAGACACTGCCACAGAACCTCACGGTCAACTGAGTCGAATGCTGCCTTTAAGTCGAGGAAAACCACCACTGTAGGACGCCGGTAGGCGTGCCTGTGTTCTAAAACCTGACGAATGGTGAATATGTGGTCGATGCAACCACGACCAGGTCTGAAGTCAGCCTGGTTTTCTCGTGTTTGTAGTTCACGAGTCTTTGTTAAACGCCCGAT
Organism: Schistosoma japonicum; assembly: GCA_025215515.1. Classification (NCBI taxonomy): domain Eukaryota; kingdom Metazoa; phylum Platyhelminthes; class Trematoda; order Strigeidida; family Schistosomatidae; genus Schistosoma; species Schistosoma japonicum. The sequence goes on along the minus strand of CM046061.1, from coordinate 12,997,016 downwards.
AATTATTGAGGCTAGTATTTTAGATGCTATATTAGTCAAACTAATCCCTCTATGGTTATCACAAGATGATTTTGGTCCTTTCTTATATATTGGGACTATTAGTGATTTAGACCAGTCGGATGGAATTTTATCTAGTTCCCAGACTTTAGCTAAAATACTAGTCAACCTAATCGCCAAGACTGGACCACCATCTTTGAAAACCTCTGGGGTTAGCCCATCTGGACCAGCTGCTCTTCCTCGTTTCAGGTTGGATATTAGCTTTTTGAACTTCAGCTAGTTTCGGGGGGCCTACTTCAATGTTACATTTAGCTTGAGTGGAAATGCTGGGTAATTGTAGAGTAGCTGAAGCCCAGCTAAACTGTTCCTTGAAGTGTTCGGCCCATCGTTCTCAACGTCTGGGTTGAGAGCAGATTACAGTATCATCTTTCTCGGAAATAGTTTCACTTATCCTTGACTTCTTGATTCCGGTTTCCCTGATTAGTCTATAAAGCTGCCTAGTGTTGCCTAAAGCCGCTGCCTTTTTCATCTCTTTTGCTTTCGTTGCCCACCACTGCTCACGATCGTTTCGTAAACTTCTACTTAATTTAGACTTGATTTGTTTTCGCTCTTCATCGTGTTCAGAGCCTGACGGGATTAGTTGGCGAGAGCTCATCAGTGTCATAGATGTCGCAGAAATCCACTGGTTTTTCGTGCTCCTTCTGTTCAAATTACTAGTAGATGACGCTGCTGTTTCTACAACTGTTTTTATATCATTCCAGGCAACATCAGGATCAGCCTGGTTTCCAGAGTTACCTAATTGTGACCCTAACTGTTCTTGAAATTTACTTTTGACCTTCTCGTCGCTCAGATCAATTCTAATGGGTTTTCCTAATGTGGCCTTTCTACGAACAGTGAGGTGTAAGCAAATGCGTGCTCGTACTAGAGCATGATCAGAGTCTAAACATGTACTCCAGAACGAGCGGTAATCTTCTATCGAGCCTCTCCAACGATGGCTGATGGCAATATGGTCTATTTGAGTCCATCGTTGTCTTGGTGAAGGGGGTCGCCACGTTAGGCGATGTCTCTCCTTATGCTTAAAATTAGTATTCGCTAAGAATAAACGATTGTCTGAGCAAAGTTGCAGCAGACGGTCACCATTATCTGTTCTCTGAGCTGGAACACTAAAATACCCGCCTAAATGTCTTTCTGTTTGGTCTAAACTACCTACTTGGGCATTAAAGTCACCTGCGACGACTACTATGTCTGAGTGCTTGGCTTTTTGAAGAAGTTCACAAAGGTTTCTGTAAAATTCATCCTTCAGTTCGTCTGGGCTGCAGTCAGTGGGAGCGTAGGCGGAAACGACGAAAAGACAACGACGAGTGTCCCTATTCCTCCGAGTCCTTACAGAGCCGTTTAGTCAAACAGCACATTGGCGACTATTAACAGGGATCCATTCTAATAGTGCTTGTTCTGCTCTCATGCTTAGCGCTATGCCCACACCCGCCAGTCCACGAGAGCTGGCTATCGAGTAGCCAGATAAACGGAGAGTGTATCTTGTCGCATCGCCGTTTTGGCAAGGTGAGGTTAAGTGAATGACCACGCTAGGATTTTGTATGCGTGTTTCGGAGACACAGCACACATCAATCATACGAGATTCCAGGGTTTTAGCTAAGGAGGCCTGCTGACCGATCTGACATAGGGTGCGTACGTTGAAAGCTCCAATGTGTAGTTTCGAGCGGGGTTTCAGTAGACCTGGGACATTACTTCGAGTGCTAGAATCGTCGGACGTGGTGACACTTGAAGAGGAAGGTAATACATTTAGGAATGAATCAGTAAATTTTTTTAATGATGTCATAAGTTCGCCCCTATACATTATAATTAAAAAGTTGCAACCTCTATAATGCATACTTGGAGCTCGAATGGTAATCACTTTACGGGTTAAATAAATATCCACTATTTTGAAGTTAAGTACTTAAATTTGTGCTTTAAAATTAAGTAACAACAACCCATATTTAACTATTAACTTGGGACGTTCATACTCATTCACCAAGAATGAATAATGTCATATAGTCAAGAACCAATAATTTCAGTGTTTTGAAACAGCATTATGGTAGAAGTACTGTAGGTTTCGCAAAGTAATGACGAAAGGACGCGTTTACTGCGCAACAGTTCGCTTCGTCTTATTTTATGGATGTAAAAAATGACCATTAACAATAGAGAATATTCGTAGGCTTCTAGTATTTGATCACAGATGTTTTCGAAGGATTGCTCGTGTTTGCTGGGACCACTGACTAAGCAATGCGTGGGTTAGGAATCGAGTACTAGGTAAGCCTATGGTAAGCCTATTGATAAAGTAATGAATCTTCACCAGCTGTGGTGGTTAGGACATGTGTTATGCATGCCTGATCCACCGCCTACCTCGACGAGCAATATAGTCTGGAGTTGGAATAGGCCGGTAATAAGGTAGAGGCAGCCGAACGAAAACATGGCACCGGTCCATGAAATCATTAATAATTGGGCTGAGCCATGTTAATAGGTACAGGCTTCCTGTTTGGGGTCCGCGTGATGATCGTAATATATGGTTAGAGACTTTATGTGATATGGCTCAAAATCGTTATCAATGGTGCAGGTGCATCCACTCTTTGTCTTCCTTCAAAGTCTAAGTTTTTAAACTTATCATAATTTTCTTTGTACTAAATCATATTTTCTCAAATCTTATCTCCGATCTCTGTGCCTTTCCATTAGTACTTACTCTATTACTACCTCCTCTACTCTAGGATTTAGTCCGACAATTTAATCTCTATCTGCTAATTGGGGCATGGCAACTGGAACTGATGTACACATGTACCGAATTCTACGTTGTAACTGACTGACTGACCTTTGTAGTTAATTACAACTTGACCATTATTTTATTACAGGCATGCTGTCGTCGTGTTGCAAACCATTGTGCAAATCTTTTAGATGCAGTGTTGATATTTAAAACGTGGTTCATTCAAAGGCAAAATGATCTCCCATCTTCAGTCCCTGAAATTGAAGGTGAAGGTATTGTCCAACCCTATACTAATATGACAAATGGTCAGCAATCAATAGTATGCGACCAAAAAAATCAACACTCAAGTAATATCGAACGAGACTGGGCAATAATGCATGCTAAAAGAGCAGAGAGTCAATTGGTCCGTCTCCGAAATTCAGTCATAGGTATGCGTGCTCAGCTCCAAGCCGGACTTCGCCATAAACTTGAATCTGAGCAACTGCAACGAGAATTAGAAATGAATAAGGTATGTTCAAATTGTTTTCATATAGATGGTGCAAAATTTTGTGTTTAAATAAATAAAAAAACACACCAGTAGTAATCAGAAAAATGTGGACATATAGAATATGACTCAAAGAGGAAGTACTAGTTCGTAAAAATAAAGGCATAACATATAATTTAGATTGTGGCTGGCAAGTGAAATCCAGAAGGCGCGTTTCGTTCTATTTAGGACTCGTCAGCTGGATGTGCTTGTATCCCAGTGTTAATGTTTGTACCAAGGCTCGAACTTGGTTCATTTTTTGTCAAGCACATCCGCGTTCACCATTTTCTGCACTTAGTAGCTCAGTGGTAAACGTAGGGGCATTTGACACGAAGGGAAGCGGAATCGAGTCCCGGTACAAACATCAACACTGGGATGCAAGCACATCCAGCTGACGAGTCCCATATAGAACGAAACGCGCCTCCTTGATTTTAATTGCCAGCCATAATCTAAATTAAATTATATTTGTTCAAACTTCAGCTGTATCGATTATGAGTATGTGTAATATATGTCCTAGCCTCTTCAGTCTTTAAATATTGACAACCACATTTGCTGATTAATTATCTTTCCCTTATGTCCTTTATTTGTCACAATCATCGCTTGCCTAATGGTCCCAACAAACACTAGCGATGTCTTTATCAAACGCCGATAATCTACAATAACCCATTCTTAATTGCCATGTTACACATTAACACAGTTGACGTAGGTCGCTGAAAGCCAGACGAACTCTTCGCATCCGTGCTAAGATTTCTTTGGGATTGACCAGGCTTTCATGATACGTGGTGATAGTCTTTCTCACTCCCTATCTCTAGTTCGGTGTTGACATGACCCAGTCATAAAGCAACAGTTTACATTTAGAGGTGGAGAGACATCTATAACTTTCTTGCATTGTTGCTGAATGCTCCCGAAAGGTTATTTTATCAACGTCATCTACGCATTCTAGATCAATAAGTGGACCTCTTGGTAGGAAATGAGTTCTTGAAAATCCAGACGACGAGAACGTTATTTCTAGTAAGCCTATGATGAAAATAAACAAAAGCGAGAATATTTAACAGTCCTAACTGAAACCAGCTGAAGTTGCAAGTTTAGATGACAGTTTGTCATTAAGTCTAACTCAGCCAATTATGTTCGAGTAGAGAGGCTTTACAAGGTGTACTTACTTTTGTGGTACATCTTTCTATGAAAGACACTGTCGTGACACCTCTCTATCAACGGAGTCAAAAGCTGATTTCGAGTGAAGAAAAACCACTGTTGTTGGACATCAATGAGTATGTTTCTATTTTGAAACCTAACTAATAGAGAATATGTGAACAATACAGCCACGGCTAGGTCTGAAGTCTTCCCTGTTCACGAGTCTCAGATGTCTGATAATTATCGAAGTTAGTATTTTGGATACTATATTGATCCAAATGATTCCTCTATGGGTACATGAGTATTTTAGTCATTTTTTATACACTGGGACGATCAGCGAACGAGACTGGTAAGATTGAATTACGTCCAGCTCGCAGGCGTTAGCTAAAGTATCAACCAACTGAATTTCTAAAATTGGACCTCCACTCCTATGAACCTTTAGAGTTGGTATATCGTATCCCGCTGCCCTGTCCCACCTCTAACTAACTGTAACATTTTTAGTATCGGCAAAAGCCATCAGTATCAGGGCTATATATCGTTGGCTTTATATGTTGTTTAGGTGAAGTCGAGTGAGTGACCACGCTGGGATTCTGTATATGTTTCAGAGATAAGGCATACATTGATTACACAAGACTCTAAATTCTTAACGAAGATGACCTGCTGCCCTATTTGTTATGGGGTTCGTAAATTGACGGCACAAATATGCTGTTTGGAGTTTAAGTTCGAAAGGTCTGGGACAGTATTTCGTTAACTAGAATCGTTGGCATTGGTGGCACTTGAGGAGAAGTCGAAGACATAAATTTAAGGTTCATCGTTAAAGAAGAAGAAATACTAGAAATCTGTTTATGAACGCAGTGATCTTGAGTGTCTTTGGTGGTTTCAAGGAGGAGTAAGTGATCACTCCCCTACTACCCACACCGTATAGAGGTTCTTTTCAAGGTATCTGAAAAGGAAATTGCGTTGAGGTTGGTTTAAAGAACTTGGTAGCATAGCCAAAGTGCCCAAGGGACAGCTGCTTGAGATCTGTCACATTTTCAAATTAGTTTTCCGTTTTAGCTCCGTACTTGTTAAGGCCTCACTGCCAGAGACGGGAATTCGTGGATTTACGTGAAGTGTATTATTTTATGGCCAGCTTTTTTTTTTGACTCACTCCCTTTATTGGAAGGCACCATCGTTGCAATTTTGGTTTTACAAGGGAAACATTTTGCTATCATCATACCCCCCTGCTGTATAACTTATCTCTCGGATCTTATGCATACTGCTTTTAATCTTACAACTTAATAGCGGACCTACCCGGCATTGTACTATATTGAGGGACAGTTATTCCAATCACTAGAATCGACTAGTTCATCACGATAATCAAGCCTGATCACCAAGACAAGGTAGCAACAATAATCAGAAGTACATGCTTATAACTGTCCGATCATTCTGTTATTAGTAATTTTTAGTATCTAAATACGTTTCTCAAAACAATCAGAAATATTGATGAATATGGATTAGTTAACGTTAAGTAGCTTAACTTGGTCTATAGTCAACAGTTTTCGGGTCACTTCGTATTGTAGTTAAATCAATGAAGAATCTGCATTAGAATATACATATTGTAGCGAAGTGTACAAGTTATTATATTGTGAAATATGTGTACATGTCCAAGTATGAAATACTATGGAACGGCGATTACTACACTTACCAATATAAGTATGAACATTCGAAATTTGATAGTCGGTGGATAAATTATTCGTTGTTCACCAATCTATAGCTGAAAACATGTTTTTCTAGTGAAAGGGCTTTATTAGTTGAATGTATGTCTTCCAGCTTACATTGACCAATCCACTTTATTTGAACAGTCCTTCAAAGTTGTTCAGATTTAATTGAAACTCGACAATGGTAATTAATTGGAAATGACTACCTAATTCTGAGTTTGTTATATATGTCTACGCTTTCTCAATTATCTTTATTATCTGTTAGTGGGATTTTTACTTATAAGTTATCATCCGTGTGCTTTTTATTAATCATTTTTTATAGGATACAATATCACATTATCAGAATATTATCAACGAGGGTAATCGGCTTCGTGATGATTTGAGGGAGGAACTAGCTCGTGTTCGAAAAGATGCTGCTGTTGCTCGCTCACGGTTAGCTTCAGCCCAACGTCATTCTCTTACTTACAATCCAATTACCAGTACTCCACATGCTCCTATTTCTTATCATACTGCTGTAGATGAAGTCGACACAGTAGCTACAACGATGATGGCTATGACTAATCATTCAGAACGTGGTCATTTTTCTGATTTGCCTTCACATGATGCCATAATTCAACTACGAACACAATTAGAACGTCGTATTAGATTGTCAGAGTCTCTTAAAGCCGAATTAAAAAGTTTGAAGGAAACAATAAGAGGAATGCTTGAAAAAGTAAACTAATCCATTTATGTTTCCTTAGTTTTTCGTCAGTTTTCGTATTATGACAATTCGAATAATTTTGCCATCGATCTTCCTTACGAAGTGTTTTACTCATACCTTTTTTCTAAGGTTTGCTTATATATATATATATATATATATATATATATATATATATATATATATATATATATATATATATGAAACTATACTAGTCTGTTGCATAAGCTAAAGTAAGATTCGGATCTGTGACTTAGTTGTCCGTAATCAAATATCTTTACTACAGAACCACTATTTTTCAAAGTCATACGTATATATACCGTGAAAGACATTATTTTACATTGATTTTCATGAGGACTGAGAGTCATCCAGGCTATTTAGAAATTCAGCAGCACAACTCAATCTTAAGACCTAACCATACATATATGAAAAAACCCTTGTGGATCGATATAATGAATTCATTAGCATTTATGAGTAACATTCATGTAAACATACAGAATATTATGCTGTCAAGAAAATGTTTCCTACTTTGCACCTACCAACAGATGACGCTTACAGTCAATCGTTTCGCGAATTCATGCCACGTTTTGGTTTGACCACCTCCAACTATATCATATCCTACTCCTACACCACTCATCATTGTGTCAAGGTAGACATTCGTTGGGCATACGAAATATGTGTCTCAAACAACTCAGATGATGAGGATCCACAACCTAATCAACTGGTTTACCACCTTTTCCTAGAACGCGGCGTCTAATTTCAGGATTGCATACTCAACGATCCCAACAAACGCGAACAATATTTCGAATACATCAATGATTAGACACTAGTGATCTATGAATGTCATTCACTGGCAACGTCTCACAATCACACAATAAGACAGAGTGGACTGTTAAGTAGAATATTTATTTTTTGGTTAATAAACGGACTCCTATCCTACTTCATAAGTAACGTAAGTTGGCAAAAGCGAAACAATCTGATTTTTTGTAAAGATTTCGTCAGATACAAACATCATGCCTGACGGTGCTTTCATAATAAGTGAGATTGTTTGTGGCTAACATTACCTCCAGGTTGTCCAAACTAAAGTTGGTGGTTAGTGTTTAAACTTTCTGCTTACCTATTGAGAGTATTTTTTCTATCAGATCACTGGTCAAGACATTTACTGTAGTTTAATGCTTACTGTTTTATGCTATAGGAAGTTGCTCAGTCTCGTACTATTGACTCAGTACGAAACGAGTTCCAGATTCTCAGTGAACCTGTTTGGCGTTTATTAAAGAAGAGTTGCAACTTAAATCAAATGAAGTTATTAGATGCAGTGTTGAATTTTCGATGTATGACACGAATAGCTAATATACTTACTATTCCAATTCCTGATCATGTTATTATGGAGTTATCGCAATTTACAGAATGTGAACCGGTTGTAGAACAATGTCAGAAATCTAGCAGGAAAACCTCAAAGTCAATGAAGCATTCCGCTACTAAATTGCCCAAGGAAGATTTAGAAAATTCCAATCAAAGCATTAATTTTATTTCCTCGGAATCTAAATCTCCAGTTGCTCAAAAACTTTCTGAAATTCACAACGATTCCATGGGTTCAGCAGTTACAACAGATGTGCTGTTGATTAGTCCAGATAAAGTGGATTTAGACCAATCTGATCATGATGTGCAGCTCCCTTCTGAAACAGACAAAGTAGAGGGTAAATTTATATTTATTTACACACTTAACAGAACTAAGCGTAGAGTAATTCTGGCTTTTTTCCTAAACCATATTATATGTATTGGTTTTTACAGTGTTTTAGTGCTGAAATTATTACGCTCATAACTCTGAGATCATCACTCCACATGGAAACCCGTTTTAAGGCTTGAAGAAATAGTTTTAGGTGTTACATAGCAATTTTCCCCAGTAGAATCCTATCGATGCTAGTGGAGTGGGCAAATGTGACATTGGTCATTACCCAATATTCAATGTACATACGTTTCACATTCCTATAGGAAATCAGTTGCGCCCCGAATAGCTCAGTAGGGAAGTCTCACACAACTAAGAAGTCACTGTTGGGTGGATAATATTACGTTCTACTCCTGTCTAGTATCTTACGTCACTACGACTTCAGTGACTTGATTCCAAATCAGAACAAGACTTGAGCAGGTAGCAAAACGTATTCAGAAATGGAACAACAGAATGCAAAGTTCGTACACTTTGTTCTCTTTATTATTCTCATGAAAGCAAGAACAAATATTTATGCAGAATAAGATGTATTCATTTTATTTCGTTGGTTTCTCATCAGCTGCATACAACCTACAATAATATTTTACAAAATTAATATTTGAAATAAGTATATATATATATATATATATATATGAATCATTCCTAATAATAATAAAAGTAGTTCTGCATATTTAATTGACTATCACTCAAGCTTTGCTATATGCGTTAGCGTAATTCAGTCTTGGGTAAAGTATGTTTAAAACATGTATTTTCTGTGCAATGATTGGTAAATTTTCAGTCAGTCAGCGCTAACAGACAATCGAAAGGTGCTAGAACATTCTTTTATATATATATATATATATATATATATATATATATATATATATATAATGCCTTGCCCTCTACGTAGGACCTGGGACGTAGTCTGTTAATCTACGTTGCTACACCTCATCAACAAAGTGAGAAAATTAAGACTATGAATTCCAAATAAATATAATACTAGTGTTTGTTGTAGTAAAAACTACTAGGTGTTGTGTACATGATTCAAGAAGAATGAATATTTCGCATAATAGGTGTACAATTATTTCAAACTCATCATCTAAGGGAGGACAACGGCTCGACCCATCTATGCCACTCTGATCAGCTTTGAACCAAGTCTTTCAACGCCCCCTACGATTATCGTGCTGATTCCAATCAGTTTATCTGCACCTACCAACATGATTCAAATCAGCAGTTAATTATCCCATGCATTAATGCCAAGCATTCGTTTGGTCACCACTAAAATTGTATTTGATAATAACTAGCATTTCCTACTTTGCTTACTATTTTTATTTATGTAGTGATGTCTGATTGCTCATCAAGTGAAATTAGTCGGTGCAGTAGTTTAAAGTTTCCTGATATTTCTTCTTCCTCCCCATCCAGTGATGATAACGACGGTAATGATGATAACATTTGCAATAATAACGATGATAAAAGTTCACTAGAATATACTAAAAATATATTTGAAGATCGAAATGAAGGTATTCAGTCTTCGCCTAATGAGTTATATATCGCAACTGATGAACCCGTCGCCTCTACTGATGTTAAAGATAAATCGACGGATAGTTTATATCCATCCCACAAAGTATCTGAAAATGAAGTGGATTCACCTGTAACCCCGAAAAATGTTTTGCTTATTGAAAGTATGATTTCTGATTCACAACTTAAACAGACTGAGATCGATTGTCAGTCATCACAACATCTTATTTCTAAAGCATCATCAAGTGGTGTTATAGAGGAAGATAAAGGTACCTAATTTTTTCTAACCTGCTTTGTGATTGTTTATTGATACTTAGTCATTCAATAATTTCAGTTGTTTACAAATACCATTTTATGAAAAAGCGAAATACTTTATTTGGTCTGAGATTTCTAACTTTCATAAGAAGCTTTTTTAAAAGCAACTTTCAGCTCGTTTCTAGAAGTTATAAAACTAAGAATTAAATCAGAAGTTCGTTTTCTTGGTGCATGTATGTGTGTTAGATGCATTATATTAAATGATTACTTTCAGATTGCAAAATGAGTATATCGTGTCAACATGACGTGCATCTATGATGTAGGATGGATGTCCTTCTGTTAACCAAAAAACAAATATTCTACTTAACAGTCCACTCTGTCTTATTGTGTGATTGTGAGACGTTGCCAGTAAATGACATTCATAGATCACTAGTGTCTAATCATTGATGTATTCGAAATATTGTTCGCGTTCTCTTATCTTTCCCGTTGTACGATGACAACATTGTTTCAAATTTCAGTTGTTTGTTTAAAGCACCCTATTATCTTCCTACCCCCAGTATATTTATGAGTACAACTTAACCCCTGAATATTAAGTTTGTTTAAGTGTTATCACCCTCGAGCCGACTTGTTAGGCATGACAGAACCCTAAGGGAATTGCTATTTCGTATGATTCAACTTGATTGGGTCATCACAATAATAGGTAAGCCTAATCACCATGTCGAAGTAGCGTTTATGGTAAGGATTTTAAAAACCATATAAATAAAAGTTTGTTTCATGACATAATGTAAATATCTGTAGTTGGTTACTAACTTATTTTAAAAGTTAAGAAAGCAAGTAATGGGATTGCGCTAATGTATTTCTCGAAGGTTAGTGTTTTCAATATTTGCTGTATATGTTATGAACAAATCATTTACCAAGATAGTCTTCTAGTGGCGCACTTAGTCTGTGACTATATATTAATCGCGTTTTAAGCCAGTGAGTTGCACCATATCTAGAGCCTAAACCAGGAAATCATGACCTACAGATACCCTTCATACCACAACTGACCACTTCTCCATTTGTTTCACTTAGTCCTAATGCCAAAAATAATATACAGTGTGGACGTCGCTTTAGTTACATTTGTAAGACATGACCAAGTAATAGAAGTTGGTGTTTCAAGGTGCTAGCATCAACTTAATTGTCGTCACTCTACCCGAACAAATTGCCTGACATCATTATTAATATTGTGTTTTAACTAAATTTGAGTAATCCTTCTGCGATAACGATGACCAAACACAGGGAATCGACAGTTTAAGAACAAGGTTGGTTGCATCTGCCTTCATAAACCTATTCTCTATGCTTCCTAATCACCTTTAGTGTCGTTTGACTGTAGGGAAGTTAGTTTAACCATATCACTTTCGTATTATAAATTCTTATACTTTTTCCTTGTACTTTGTAATGAAGGTTAAGGGGTTCAATAGAACTTTTACTGTCGTTGTTTTTTTTCCAGATGAAACTGATATGGTCCAGTGTTCCATTTCAAAAACACCAAACTCTTATATTTCAAAATCTTTTGAAAATTCCCATAAAATGGTTACTCGAAGTCGATTGAAAAGTAATTTTCAAGTAATAGATTCTACGCAGAATACGCCATCATTTTGTTCTAATGATAACATTTCGAAAAATCATTCATGGGATGAAAAATCGTTGAGTTCTAACACTAAGTCGACTACCGAAGAGACATTAAATTTGAAAAAACCTGTCAAACTCCCTGTAAAACAACAAGTAAGGAGGGTAGGGAATAGACGATCTAAAGTAAATCTAACTTTAGATGATGTTTCGTCTCGTGTACCGACTTGTCCTTCGACATTTTCTCGTGGTTCAAATTATCCTACGTCATCATCATCGTCACCTATATTAGATGTTAAGTTATTCTCATTAGTATCGGATAAATATTCATCTGATATTTTAAAATGGTGTGATCGTTTTTGTTCATCATCCTTCTTGAATGAAATTCCAAAACTGTCTACTACATCTCAACATTTTCAAGTCTCCATCCCTATTGTTATTGATGTTCCACAAACTCATTCCAGTCCGATAAAAAATAAATTATTATGTGATATGACTGAGAAAATAATTACCCAAGAAAAAGAAGTCAATAAATCTCATGAATCATCGTTACTTGATCGTTTATCCACTGATATTCTGTCTATATCAGAGACGGTGACTAATTCTACAAAACCAGACCGTCAGCACTGTGAGATACAACAAAAATGCATTCGTTTCCTATTATCCCATGGACATTCCATTACACAGCCTCCAGTTGATTTATCCCATGAGTTAAAACAAATGAATACATCACCAATTCAAATTATTTTGTCTTCATTAGATACCATTTTGACTTCTTCATTAATTGAGTCAACTTCGTTGCTTTCAAAACAAATGGATGATAATTTTGTGTCTTTATGTCTTACTGTAAGCAATGATCTAGAGATATTGTCTTGTTATCAACAAGCCACTCAATGGTTACTCAATACGTGCTTAAAATTCACCAGTATAACTCAGTATTCAATAGCTTGTGGTCTTATTTTCAAATTATTGTCTACTAACGTAAATTATGTCAGCATAGAATGGTCTAGAGAGTTTTTTTCTCATTTTATCAGTCATTTATTTCATCAAACTTTTACACAAGTTGATTTCGCTTTGTATTTACTTCCATATATAATAGATAGTTGCTTAATGAAATTTCCTAATTTATGGTGTAATGTTGAATTGCTAAAAGATAAAGTTGATTTTCCAAAAATTGATCGCTTTTCTCACATAACAGCTACGTTACAAACTTTGTTATCATGGCAAGAAGCTCGAGAATGTCGAAATGGATGCTTAAAAACTACTGTTCCATCTAATTCTAATCAACTAGCTGTTTATCGTAGATTACGTCAAAAGGGTTGGTTGCCGGTAAAACAAACACTAGAATCTTCAACGTCTATTGATGTGCATAATTTTGCATTCTCTCAACAAACTCATCGTATTCGCTGTTTATGTCTTAAACTGGTAGATGCTTGTTTAAATGTATCCCGTGATGATGATGAAGATCACTTCGCAGATGATTCAACACATGTGATATTGTCTAAGACGGTAGTTGACTTAGACGTTATTTACTCTTTGAGATTGATTCTATCTGCAATGTCTTTTATTGTTGGCGAAGAGGCGATGATTGGTTTCCCTAATGAGCAACGTATCAATGATTCTTCAAGATCCAGAAATCATCAGCGTGCAAGACGACATCGGCAAGTAGAACGACACCGTCAGCATGGTTTATTAGGTTGGCTGCTTACAGGTCGCCTACTTCCTTGGTTAACAAAATGTTTAAAGTGAGTCTGCCAATCAAATAGTGTATTAGTAAAATCTCACATAATGATATTTAGGTTCTTCTGTGCACGATTAGAATAATCTATTAAACGAACTATTCCACGTTTACAGATGACTAGTAGAGTTCAGGCCTGCATGCGTAAATCACTTACGCACTGACGGTATCGCGATAATGATTGCATAACATCATAAACCAGCTACAGTCGGGAATATAAGTTTATGCGATAGCCATAAATTGTAGAGTCGTGAATACGCAGTGCTTAAGAGTCACATACTAAAATAAAACAGTTATACAATGCTTCCTAGTTCTCAATGGTTTAATGACTAATGTTTTTCCATGATGTAAAACTACAAATTATTAAAATATTTTCAGGTATAATTCAGTTATGTTATTATTCATTTATAAAATAGTGTTTTTATTGAAACCCATTTGTAACCAAAACCTATTGAATCTGTTTTGAACTTACAATTACTCTTAGTGTTAGACTGCCCTGGTGTTTCGATGTGAGTATAAGGTAATGGATTTATCTATATTTCTACAAGCACGTACAAGTACCTTCTTATTGTGGACCTAACTATAAACAGTAGAAGTAGACTATAGTCACCTACAGCTTAGTATCAGTATGAGCAGTTTTTAAAATTTTCACGAAGAATAATTATAATAGCTAATTAGCTATTATCTAGCAAAGCCGGTTTTAGGCAACCAGAAATCTGTTTTCGTGTTACCCATATACAGCGCTCATAGTTTTTAAGAGTTGTTAAGAAAAACGCAGTTTTTACATTACGTATCTAATGTTAACTTCCTAAACCGAAACATTGAACCTAATCCGTAGTTTCATTTTCATACATGTGCGTATTTTTTTTAATTATCAATTCAGAATGAAAGATTTGTCGTCAAACAGTGAGACATTGAATCTTGTCAGTCGTTTAACCTATCTGATTACAGATATCATTATATATAGTTCACATTTATTCAAAACTAATAAACCCGGGCAACAATGTGATTCATTAAAACAATTACTATTTCATGCTGGAAATAAACTTTTAACAACATTAAATCATAATAAATCAAAAGAAATTATGCATGACAAATTGGTATTCACTTATATTACGTGTTCATTACGTCTAATTGCTTTTAATCCTAAACTAATTATTCAATCCTTGTGTAAAGTACCATTGGAGACAATCGTGAGATTTGTTAGTCAAGTAGATCATAATGAATCATTCTCTTATCTATGGCCATCTTCATCATCATCTTCAACACAGTATTGTTCCTTGAAAAATCTAGTCCAACAGTCTATTTCACTTGTAAATAATAATAATTATAATATCCATCCAGATATACCTGTCGATATGTTGCAACAATATAACCACACCTGTCAGACGATTTTGTCTAAATTAGCCTTGTAACTACTCTACTACTACTCTTTTTTATGTAAGTAATTTACTCATTTATTCAACAGTTGAATTCAGTCCTTGTAGATATAGTCACATGAACAGATTATTACGTGGGCTAATTTAGACATATTGTATTATATATAAATATATATGTCAAGAGATAAAAGAATAATTTGTATATTTATATTATTTTGTACTACTTTTTACTCTTTTTCTATCTGTACATTTTTGTTTATTACTTATCGAAAGTAACAAATATACATAAATTGTTTTGATTAAATGTGTTTATTTTCCCTAATACATTTGTAAATTGATGTGTGCTGTATGCTAATTAACTGAAGTGATTCATAATGTTTTCAATGTTGTTTTGAGCATTTTTAGTTAATTTCCTGTTCATTTAGTGAGTGAATGTAGCATATTTGACAGTTAAGATTTCGGTGTGAACTTCTAACCTTTATGATATTTCATGACAGATAGTTAAGGCTAATAGGTCTGGACATTTTAAATGAAATCAAGTAAAGTCTAGTGATCCTACCCAAATGTTCATACCGAAGTAAATGGAACGTGGTTGGAGCTCATGACTTCGTGGTTGATAGTCAAACGCTCACTAAAAACGATATGTATATGTATATAATCCGTGATAAACCAAAACTTTGAGTAGTCGTGATTTGTTTTCTTCACTTGTCGTTGTTGTCTACAAAATGATGAGAGGTACTCTCTTCCTTAAATTTCTCTTTCCCACTACAGTCATACACGTCTGTTTACAAAACATGATTAAATTCATCCTCAACGTTTTCTCTATTCACCTAATGTGTTGTATTTAGCTTATTCAGTGATTTTTTGGTTCATTTAATAAGTGAATGCTACATATTAGAGAGCAACTTTCATCAGGGATTTAATCTCAGTTGTCCAATTTATCGATTACTGATGTCTATTATGAACATTTCCACTGTCGAACATGCAATCATATTGGATGAAAATAATGCAAATATGATGAACGATGAAGCTGTAAATTAAACCATTAGTAGATATTACACTCTAATACGGTATACTAACTTCCACCTCTAAATAAACGAGAGAATGCCCGAAAATCCTGGCAACGATAAACATAGTGAACATTGAAAACACTACAGTTAATCCCAGCCGATCTGTTATTAGAATGAAATTTAGTTTGTTATGGCTGTAGTTTGATAATAATGAATTATCATTTAGATTTTAAATAAAATATCCCTGTCGAAATTATAGTATAGTATGTAAATGGTGTTTTTTTATTAGTCTGTTAATTTTAAACAACAGAGCTCACTTCAACACGATCAGGTGGAATTAACGGGATGAATGTCACAAGAGTTGAAATAATTTATCATCACTGGGAACGGTATGTAATAGAAAATACGTTTCGTTACGAAGAATATTGGAATTCAAGATGCATTTTAATGATAACCAATGAATGTATTGTGACCTAGCAAACAATATTATTGTTGGACATATAGTACTAGAAAAAAATGACTAATCAGTCGAGTAGTTTGTTAACCTCCAACGACTGATATGGTTAGGATATGTGTTAATTATGCCCAACTACCATTTGCCTCGTCTTACGTAGGAGTAGCGTAGGTGTAGGATGGAGAAAGTTAGGATTGGCCTAACCGAAACATAACATTAGAACATGAAATTTTTGACTGTCAGTCTGAGCCATGTTGGTAGATGCCGACTACTTGGTTGCGGTTGGACTCGCGTAATAGTTGTGATTACTGCGTGGAGGGGCACTAGGTGACATCTAAGTGTATTCACTCTATTTTTTACTGAATCTGAAGTCCCGTTATTTCTTCGTATTCACTCTTGCTTCATTCCTTTCTGTTAAATTATATTGTGGTGTCAGTCTTGGAAATTTTGCTCTCATCATGCTAATGTGTCATGTCAACTTGCACCTATGCGGGTGTGCCCGGATCTGCGTTGTCCGTAGCTGATTGTAGCTGATTACGTGTCATGCCACCCAACGTCTCGAACTACTGGTCGTGGTTGTCGTGCAATATATCGTCAGGTAGTTTATACCTGCCAATATGTTTTAAATCAACAATCAGTGATAATTAGAGGATTCACTTTAAAACCATCAATTTTCAGGTTTAGGCATGTTCTTTCACAGTTGACTGATATTGTGAAACATCACAAAACGGTATAGGTATCTCGTTCCCAAGTACACAAATTCTATATCGTTATCAAGTTCTCTGTTCTTTACTCATATATAAATTCTGTCGGTATAGTATATTTCCAGTAAATCAATATTTTACGAATAATAATGGCTAGCTTCATCTTTTGATATACGTTAAATGGCTTTCGGTTGCTTAGGGTAACAGACTTCAGCGACCATTTAGTATGCTTAGTACTAAATAACTCAATTTTATATGATAACAAAGAAATACATTGAGATGTACTTTGATAGTATAGATTTGTACGACAAATATATTTTAAGTGGAGTTCAATTAATCTTTTCTGCAATCATATACCATTATCAAACTAGCTGGGAAATCACGATGCTATTACACAATTTCCATTAAATTCATCAGCTTACACTTTACAGCTACTTTTCGAGATAAGAACTACATTCTGTTAAATATATATATTTCTACTAATTTTTATTTAGAACATGGTGGTACCTTTGCCAGCTGTTGCTGAACGTATGAACAACCCGAATAATCCAGTCGTCTTCTTTGATGTTACGATTGGTGGACAGGTAAATGTAGTTTTCTTAGTCCTTTATCCGTTTTTCTCCAAACTATATTTGACTTGTATTTAGTATTCAACTGTGTTTATTAAGAGTTTTTATATCTATTTACAAAGAAACTGAATGTATATATCAACCATATAAAGATTCTACTAAGACACAGTCGTTGAGTGATCTGCGATTTCATTCACTTACGATATGTTACTAACTGTTGGCTAAATTCATCATTACAAATGAGTATGAAGGTTTAATTGCCGAGACTGGTTTGATGTGTGGAAAAACTATGGACTAATACACCTTTATCCTTATGACACAGGTAAAGACATATCAGTTGTGACCTTGATTAATAATTCACTTTACTCTCATAGTATGCCTCATTTGTGTTTTGCATTCACCTCATAGCTTTCAAACATGTGATTTGTCTTTATTTATGCGGCTTATCATTATCCTGGTATTAAAAAGGCTCTAATAAGCCTTCTGTAACTTCCAAAGAATTTCACCCTACTACGTATTCAGTGGAATTTCCAGAAGGCTAGACTTAACAATATTGTATTAGTCAATTACTCAACCTCTTCGCTTCAAACTGGTTAAATTTCGGTCGTAATTTCTAGTCACCCTAAAACTATAAATACTCAGCAACTTTTGTATATATTTAAAACTTATTTAGAGTAAAGTTTTCATTCTTCTTTCCTATCTTTTGATTCGAAGCTTGGTGGTTCAAGGGGTTGGCTTTTAGATAGCTAATACGCAGATTGTTCATTGGTTGCCTAAGTTCATATACCTGAAATCTAACTTCAAAGTACTCACTCGGTGATTTCATCATTCGTGAACAATGCTTCGATGATATTTATCAGTAAAGCATATATATATATATACATATAAATTATACCGGTTTTTCCATTGTTTTCTTATAGGAAATCGGTCGAATGCAATTCGAATTATTTCAAGATATTGTTCCAAAAACTGTAGAGAATTTTAGGTAGGTATTAGATGTTAAAATATTTCTATATTTTTTTGTATTGCAGTTTGTGTAGACTTATCGAACAGCTCGATGTTACTAACCTTCTTTTCTCGTAAACTATAAATTTAGTAAACTACTGATAAGTAATTAAGTACAGATTTATGTACCATACGTCAATAGCGAAATAAGATGAACTCATTTATTTCTATTTAAAATCTACAAATAATTATGTTGATCAGTAAAAAAAACAGTTTATCTACGTTGTATCAAGAGGATTTCGGAGTTGACATAATTGTGAAATAATGAAAGATGACAACGATGAAAGAATTATAAATAATGTAAATTATTGTTTATTTACAGCTGAAATATATGAATGTTTTCAAAGAGAAAATTGTGAGAACCATAGATACAAATGTTTATCATAGTTATGTAACAAATATGAAATAAGTTTACTAGCTAGTTAAAGCTCAGATAAGAAAACAAATTTATTAAATTATTATGATCACAGAAAAAGGGGCAGTTACGTATGAAAACGTAACCAAGGCAAAACCAGTTTGATAACAGAGCTTTTTTGTATACATGCAGTTAATTTTAAACATTTACTTGCAATTGCTTCTACAAAGACATTGCAGTTATCATCTTCCATCATTCTACGTTTATATTAATTCTAAAAATCCTCCTTATACGACGTATATATACTGTTTTCAATTGCTCAACATATTTGTTTTTAGGTTGTAAAGCAGCTGAAAAGAATCTGCGAAACAAATGAATTAATTTTATTCTACTACTGTAGTTGTTTTTTATTTTTTCAAACGAATGTGTGTATTGCGGTTTCAGCCGCATATCTTATGTGCATGTTCATGTTGGCTGTGTTCAATAATTATACATAGTTGTTATAGTCGAATTAAATCTCGATCTAAATGTTGCAAATCAAGTAATGTAATTATTCAGTTGGCATAAAGAAGCCTGGTATTATTGAAAAATGTAGTTATTTCCATAGGGGATCTTAAACTTTTGATAGAACATTTTTTGGAGAGCTCTGTTAGTCTACTATTTCAAATTGTGTACTCCTCGGGTAGCGTCTACTAATTCACCTAGTTGATCGAAGGTCTGTAGGGTATTTTATCTTTTGAAACGTCACAAGTCACCAGGCCTCTAGGATCTACTTCCGATGTTATTTGAAGATGAAGGCTAACTTTTAGTCAGAACTGACTTGATTGTTTAAGAAGATTTGCTATACTCAGAGTGTCTTGCTACCATTAAATGACGAGATTGTCTTTTCCATCATTATAAATAGCCCACGTAATTTCTGTAGCGATTGGCATGGTGTGAATATTTGTTTGCTTCTCAAGTATTAGTTTCTATCACACTCGAAAAAACCATGAAAAACTCGTGAAAAAATGACTTGTGAGGGTCTGTCTCGTTTTCACTCAAGTCGTAAGCGTATTGATCAGACATTCACCGCGTTAAATTATCTAAATCAGTGTATCTGTGTATTTTAGTTCAGGAATTGTCGTGTATTCACTACCAATTAAGCAGTCGTCCCCACTTTAGACATGTTTATGTATTCATCGCTGATTCTCGTTTCAGATACGTTTATGTCCACTTATACATTACATTCTGTTGTATATCAGAGTTAGCTCATAACTTTCTTCTGGCTTTCTCGAAGTTATTCTAAGAAGTAATGATTAGTGAATTTCAGATGCTCCTGGAGTTAGACGGTTATCACTAATATCACTTAATGATCGTCGCGTTCTAGCTGAAGTGGGTATTCTACCACTGGATACCAGTTCAGTGGTACCGATAACTAAGTGTTTGCCACGAGACCTTAAGTTGCTGCATTCGTACTGCCTATAGGAATCTCATGCTAAGAATATAGTTTTTTGGTACTCCGTGGTTTTCAGTGATACCCAAACAAGATCAATCTGTGATAAATCCAGATGGCAAATGATTATTAGTTATTGGATTTTCGCCATTATTATCTTTATGCTTATTTATTTAATTTTTTTACTATAGACAATTTTGTACAGGGGAATATCGTAAAGATGGTGTACCGACTGGTTATAAAGGGACATCTTTCCACAGAATCATTAAAGATTTCATGGTGCAGGGTGGTGATTTTATAAATGTAAGCTAATTTACATTAGATCTGCTTTATTTTTCGGTTATTGTCGGTGAAATGATGAAAGGTGTCCTCATTGTTGAATTTTTTGTTTCCACTTTAGTCATAATCATCATGCTTGCAAAACATGATTGAATTTATTTTCAACGTTCTCCATATTCGCCTAGTGTGTTGTATCTAGCTTTTTCAGTGGATTTTATGTTCATCTAATAAGTGAATGAAATATTGAAGTATCAGACATAAATAACAGAGTCTGCTACACATATGCATTAGCTCCAATTGCCATATCATATTAGCACGACGAGATCAATTTTTTTAGATTAACACTAGATCTAGTTCAAAAAGAAGGAATGAAGAGGTATGTACTAAAGAATAATGAGATTTAGGATCTAGGTGAAAGTAATGAGTTAAAGAACTTCGCCTATGTGACTGATTCTGTGCGCCAAACAAAGAGTCAACAGCTTTATAGACTAATACCGTGTTCTTGGTTTTTCTTCCCTTGCTTTTATTCTACTCCATTTCTACAACAGCCAGGATTGTACATCGAGGTAGACAGTGGTTGATCTTATGAAGTACATTCTCTAGTTACCTCAGTAGTTTGTACCTAGTGTCAGCTTCACTTAATCAATCGTTCCAGTATAAATAGAGTTTTTAGAAGACATCTCTGATCAAAAATTTTCAGCTTAGACATGTCTGTTATTTGTATACCTCATTTTCCACATTCTAGTGAGTTAGAACTGAAGATGTAACTATTACCCGCATTCACCTACTAAATGACTGTAAGTGTTAGATATAACCCACTTATCGAAGTTAGCCTCAACCTGATGTATTGTAGAATGTGATCAAATTCCACGGACACGTTTTTCAAATAATAAGCTGTAGGAAAAACTATTTCTTTTACAATAGAACTATCGGTGCCATACCATGCTGGAGAAACTGGTCTTAACTTATTCTATGTTGCTTTAAAATAATTTATAAATTGTGTCTTTTAATTGTTTTTGTAGGGGGATGGTACTGGATCGTTTAGTATTTATGGTGGTGTTCAATTTGCAGATGAAAATTTTCATGTTAAACATTGTACTTGTGGAATGTTGTCCATGGTAAGTGTTGCATTTTTGCTTTCATCCTTCGTTGGATTGTTCACGAGTTGATTTGAAATGTAGTATTGATGTGTTAAATAGCTCCTGAATTTGTACAGAGAAAATATATGTTGTACTGGGAAATTGTATGTTTTTAATCATCTGGCTTCAGACGAGAACAGGTTAATCCTTTGTACCTACTTGCTCAATGAATTTTGAACAAAACCTTGAGTGCTATTTAAAATGGGTTGTTTATATTAAAAACTGTAATTGATTATTCTATGTTACTAAATGCACATCCTGAATAGATTATTTCGATCTTGACATTATCTCACAAGTTGTTCTGACTCAATATATCATTTAATAACACTATGCCAACCACAATTCAATTTTCACCATTCTTATGAATTATCACAGTATCAAGTCTTAGGATATACATGCAGTAGTTCCTAATATTAATAATTGGAAGTTACAAACCCCTTAAAAATAACATTCAAGATTTTGCTTAAAATTCATTGAGCAAGTAGGTACAAATGATTAACCTGTTCTCGTCTGATGCCAGTTGATTAAAAACATGTAATTTTCCAGTATAACTTATATTTTCTCTGTACAAATTCAGGAGCTATTCACCACATCATTACTACATTTCAAACGAATTCATGATTAATCTCATTCCTTAGCAACATCAACGCAAAGATTCAAAGACACCTAAATTATATATACATTGTCTAAGTACTTTTATCTAGACTCAGTGAATAACACGGTGACGTTTAATACGAGTGAACTGATTTTGAGTTCGAATATGGATATCAACACAATTATTCAACTGGTACATCGTGAATTTCACTTGCCAGGATTAATTTAACTCTAATCACTCTTTTTTATTTTCTCAAAGTTAGTTGCTTAATTAGCGGGCACCATTGAGGATAATTGAAATGCTGTTGAAGGTTTTTACTTATTTTTCACGTTTATTTGCGGTATTAGCGTTGGATTCCTAAGCATTATTCGTAATCGATAATTTTTGTTTGAAATTTATCCGCATTTTTTTAAGGCTAACAGTGGTCGTGATACAAATGGATGTCAGTTCTTCATTACTTGTGCTGCTTGTGACTTTCTTGATGGGAAACATGTAGTCTTCGGTGAGTCGCTTTACATTCTTTACTTTGTTTATATCTTTAAAATTATTTTTAATGTATCTCTAATACGACTGGTTAAATTTTAGTTTATGACCAGCTGTCATGAGAATTGTCAGCTTCTTATAGGGTTAGTCGGGATTGCCTGTTGCCTCTGTTTTTATTTAATTTTGTCATAGATGTTCTCTTAGTAGTCCTATTTTATTCATTTATTCCTTCAGGAATTAGTCTCCCTCCAGGAAACCCACTCGTCAACTTAGTATTTACAGACGATATAGTCTTACTCGATGAAGATACTAACAATATGCAGTCTCCTGAACATCTTAAGTAGCAATACTAACATATTCAAGATACGTTTCTCTCCTTCTAAATGCAAAATGATACCTCAGAGATTGTCAACATCGCCTAGATCGGTCATCCCGAATTCAAAAATTTCGCTTGGCCGGCTTGCGCCACTTGTGGTGTAGGTGAGATATCTATCTCTCAGTTAAAGGCAGAGTATACTGCATGCAGTTTGCTCTCTTTTAATGTATGGATGTGAAACATGGGACATGTAAATAAATGTGTAAACTCCAGGTTTTTGATCATAGGAATATTCGTGGTATTTCTCGTATACCGTGGAATGATCGAATAAATAATATTGGTGTTAAACACAAAGTACTAGTAAAACATGGCAAATAGGTTCAAAAGGTCATAAACGTTCATCGACTGAGATAGTTAGGATGTGTTGAGTAAGCCCAACTACCCCCTGCCTAGTCGTGCGGTGTTAATCTTCCCCGTATTCTACGTAGTGCAATAAGTCGTCAGCAAAAACTCTGGTTATTTAATGGGTGGCCGACACGTCTCACTACCACTTGCATGGTGACTTCGATTTCAAACCACCTCCAGTTTACGTGAAGTCACTAGCCTTTGCGTTAAGTGTTGTGACTCAGATTTGATTCTGCGAACGCCAACTTATCCACCGACTTACGTCGTCAGTTTAAAATTACTTCATATTTTAATATGTCGTACTAATTTATGTTAGTCGGGTTGTGAATCACTGACAAGAATCTTCTAGATTTCATTTTTGCTTTTCTTTGCCAGTAAAGCCTATCTGTAATAATCTAGAGCGAAAATTATTGCTGCCGGTGTAGCTAGAACTATTGCCACAATTGAGGATTTCGCTAGTGACCTGTTTTAGTTGTGACTGGTCTCTTGCTAGGTTAAGATTTTTGTCGTAGTTATACTATCTACTGTATTTTCATCTAAACTATTTTTTGCATCGCATATTCTCTTTATTTATCATGTTATTCTCTAGGTCGCATTGTCGACGGGATGTTAGTTTTGAAGAAAATCGAAAATGTACCAACTGGTGCTAATAATCGTCCAAAAGTTCCAGTACTTATATCACAATGTGGCGAAATGTAAAGTTCATTCTGGAAAAAAATAATAGTGACCTAAATAACCTTTTCAAAATTTTCACCATTACTCCATTATTTAGTCTATTTTGTTTCATCTTATTGTGTGTACTGTACAAAGTAACGTTAGTTGTTATGGTTTTTTTCTGATCAAATCCTAATGTTTTGATTGTTAAATACAAAGTGTTTATTCATGCTTGTGTTCAGTTATTATAATATTCAATATTTCTTTGCATCGCTTGAAATGTGTTCTTTTTTTGTCTGGAATTGTCCACTACGTATGTGTGTTGTGTCCAGTACTTCAGGTCACTTTTCCAGTTCATTTAACCAATGAACACCTCATATTACAATGTGGTTTTTAAATAACTATCTTATTTCAACAGGTTTGGGTTATTTTTAACTGTATTCTATGAATATGTCAAGTAGTATGGTAGCTTGATATGCCGAATGTAGAACACAAATCTAGTGAAAGTTATGATCTGATCTCTAATATATCACACTCATCTACTAAATGGACGGTACAATTTTATACAGTTAGTTTCATCAATTAATTTGAAAAGTGAATTAATAATAAGTTGATTAGATTAAGATGAAACTATTTTGTTTCGAACATTTTTCGTTGCCAGTGTTAAAAGGCTTAGAGAAATGCGTTCTGTTGGAGGCTATTGGAAAGATTCGTCAGCGTATACTTTATCAGCAAGGAAAAAAAACTTATTATTGAAATATCCAGACATCTTGTAGACACGATTAGTTCTTTCGTGATGATTTATAAATCGCTAAGTTCTAGCTAATGCTTTGGCTTCCAAACGTGAGAAACCTAATATGTGTTAAAAAATATAGTTATCGTTCCTTCTCTGTCTTGGTAGCACACCTTATTACGTCTTAGTGTATTTTTATTGATTCTGTCTTATTTAATTGCCTAGTTACATTATTTCTTCAATACTCTTACGGTTTAATAACTTTAACATGTCAATTAACTAAACTTTACTCACCTTATCGCAACTTATCATTATGTAATCATTGATTTGTATACATTATTCTTTTCATATACTCCATAATCTCCTTCTAGATATAGTATGTATCTGAATTATTTTAGTCTCTCAATTGTTATTGAATGTTTGCTACATTATTCTGTATCTTCTCAGTAATCTTCAACCGGAATCGTTTCCATTAGTAATTTGACTCCGATTTTGTAATTTCGACTTCGATATATTATCAGTAGTAAGCATCTGACAATAAGAAACCATCAAAAATAAATAAATTCTTCTTATTCTACTCAACCTTTTATTATTGTTCTTCTCGCTTGGGGAAATGATCAAAACTACTGCATACGACATGTCCTGTGAATGTTAAAAACATTTTAGATAGCCTTAGCCGTTTCCTTTTTCTTTCCATCCTTACATTTTGTATGATGTTAATGAGATTTCACTAGAGTATTTGATCGTATACCTGGATATGAATCAATTTCCTTCTTTTGTGTCTACTTAAAGTAAGTTTTTATGCACTATATTTCATCTGACACTTTAAAATGTGATTCAAACCTACTGCTTGTCACTTCAAACGCCTAATGTGTAATCCATATAGACTAGATAACCAATTACGTGTGATCAAATTGTGATTGTGTGATGATTACGCTTAAGATTCACATATATTAACTACGACTGTTAAGTTATAGTCCTTAGTATTAGCATTAACCCTTAGAAATATCAAGATATTTTTTGTTTAAGTTCGATTTTTATATGCTGCATGGTGTCAGTCATTTTGCAACTCTACGCCTTTATTGACTGTGGTATAACACTAGAGCATTTTTAAGAAATACCATCAACCAATAGATAATAGATTATTTTATATATCTACAAGTAGTTATCGCTTCGTTCAGTTATATATTGTCCTAAAAGCTGTTAACGGATCATTCTGTTACAGAATCTTGTTAACACTTTAATTATTCAGCTTGATAGTTTGAAGTAAATGTAAATTTCTAAAGTTCCACACTTCAAATTTATGAGCTACTGGTACTACATAATTACGTAAAGCAAAGTAGGTATAGTAAGACTCAAATATATAGATTAATTATTAGGTACAGAATGCTGTAATCACTGATCCGCAGTGTCAATCAAATGGCTGGTCATTTGTTTGTTTCCCGTAGATTTAGCATAATGTAGCGTTGTTTTTGTGTTTCCTATTTTCTTCTGATCCTGTTCGCAATTAGATATGGTACTCGTTCACTACATGTTATGATGCACTTCTTTTTCACTGTTATTTAGAAATAAGTACTGGTTCCTTGATTCAAATAAGTATTACATGATGTTACTATTATGTTTCAATGTTGTGTTTTTGAAGGGAAAGTGCAAGGAATCCTGAGCCTGTGTTTTGTACTAGTTGTACCTTCATTCTTGAGGGGACAGTTGCTTTCTTTAAGATTTCAACCAACATCATCCAATTCCAAACGAAAACATGGCACCAATCCATGAAGTCATTGACAATTGGGCTGAGCCATGTTAATAGATACAGACTACCTGGTTGGGGCCCATGCGATGATCATAACAAATGGTTAGAGACTTTAGGTGATATGGCTCAAAATCGTTATCATTGGAGCAGGTGTATCCACTCCTTGTCTTCCTCCAAATTCTAAGTTTTTGAACTTATCATAATTTTCTTTGTACTGAATCATTTTTTTGTTTCAAATCTTATCTCTGATCTCTATACCTTTCCATTATTACTTACTCTGTTACTACCTCTCCTACTCTGGGATTTGATCCGTTAATTTAATCTCTATCTGCTAATTGAGGCATGGCAACTTGAAGTGATGTACGAATGTACCAAGTTCTACGTTTTAACTGATTGACTGACATTCAGCTCCACAGTCTGATATCTACACTGCGCTATTTTGGTTGTCACTGACTTGTGTATTTGCATTGGTTTATTTCTAAATAAGTAACCAGTATCGTTGTTTGTGTCTAGTCTTTAAGACTGCTTAATGCATGAAAATAAGTTTTTGATTTATCACAAGTTATTATCACTGTCAGTCGATAGAATTGTTTCTACTTGGCAGTGGATTTCTGCATTCATTTTAAAGCTAAGTGTCTACGAATTATACATTTTATAGTGAAATCGCTAATGAATATTATTTATAAATTTCATGTTGAACTAAACGATCATTATTTGGTTCATGTTGAAAACCACTTTTCACTAATTAATGACTGCGAACTGAAGTGAATGGCTTCTTTAACTTTTCGAATAAACTAATATTATCCACACACACACTCTCTCTCTCTGTAAATCAATATAACTAATACGCATAAAGAGTTGTTTCATATCAAGATAAGCACTAAAAGATAGCATTATCATTATTTTTTGCCCAAATATATCTACTTATTAGCTATTTATCATTTTTCATCATGCTATTCCCCTTTATTGTTCTATATGGTGTATGTTAACATGTAGTGAAACGATGACTGACGTAATTCATACATCAATTATCGGTTTGTGTATTCGGTACTCGGTTGCAGTGTTTTTGTATGTGCTAGTGCTATTTTATCATAGGGAAGTTGTTACAAAGAATATCGAGCCTATCAACTGAAAGCCAACTAGTTTAACCATCCCGATCAATCTATTGTGATTTTGGAGTCTATCTAGTACTACCAGTAATTAAAAGAGTATATGTCAAAGCTGATTACACAGTCTTGTGGATTAATCGAAGCAAATTAAAAAAAGATATATGCTTTCCTATATTGGGTTATTTTTCAATTTTTTAAATTATTTTCTTTAACAAATTTTAGGGATCTAAAGAAACTTTGAAGATATCTGCTTCTCATGTGTTAAGCAGTACTCGTATCTCCGAGTTCAATGATTCTAGTGTCAGTTGTTCATCAAAAGTAGAGAAACCACGCCATCGATTACGTATTGTGTTGGATGATGAACATGATATTAGTGATAAGGAAAATAACTTTACTGATGTCAATGTATCCACCCAGTTGCCAACTTCTATTCATGCAATTACATCTGCTAGAATTCCACGAGTTGATGTATCTTCATCGTCTGAAGATGAACGACGCTTCAGTGATGAATCAGAACAGGGATCTAACAGCGATGTTACAGAGAATGAAGCGGAATCTATTTTGAGTGGTGATGACGATTCTAATGATTCACGTCGTCGTAAAAATGGCTTAAAACATAGCTCCAAGCTACGTGCTTACTCACGTAACAAAGATCATGAAGCCTCAAGTAGACATAATGCTAATAGTCCACAAAATTTACCTTCTGTGGCTGATGATGGTAAGTAAACGAGCTTTAGCTTAATGTTCACTTATTTCATTCAACAGACATTAATTAGTAATCTATGTATTTCACATGTAGCATAAGCAAGATATCCATGTGTTAACGAAATAATCCAGTGGACCCCTTTTTTGTTTAAGATGAAACATGTTGGATTCCGGTCTCAATATTAACTACCTGAGGTTCTAGGTTTATAAAGCTAACGTATCGTAAATGAGACTAAATGCATCCTGTACTCAGTGTTCCAAATATAATAATGTAATCTTATTTGATTAATTACTAACTGTAAATTTTAATGCCGTTGTACAATAGTATTGTTACTTTTACTATCATTCGAATTGTTGTGTTATTAGGCATCGCTTTTAAATAGAAGATTGTCTTAACAATTTGAAGTATTCAACATGTGGTCTTTTAATTTTTCACTTTATTTCTATTTTTACATAAAGATGCAGTCGACATTGGTGTCTTGGAGAAATTACGTAAAATGTCTAAAGGAGCAGCAAAACGTGTTGTCAAGAATCCTCGTCCAAAGCTTGATCCTCAAAGGTTAATTATTACAATTTCTTAATCTTATCTATATGCATCAAAATAACATTTAACAATTTTAACAGTCATTAATTAACACTTGATAAAGTTGTAGATGAACATCGATACTGATGAATCTCACAATACTTGACAATAAGTCTGTGTTATGTTGCAAACTGTGATATTTACTACTTTATTGGTGTTCTTTTCTTGTAACGCTGACTGTATATGACCATAAAAAATCAACTCACTTTGAATATTTTACTCATTGGTTGTCAAAACTACATTTTTAACATTTCTAAGTCTCGACTGGTTTTGCATTTTTGAAGATGTAAAACAATTACTAAGTATATTATTACCTACTATGTAAGTAAGTTAAGTAACATTCAAAATTTGTTGTTTACGATCTTATTCAGTCAGTGTTATTGATTAGGTGTTTTCACTATATGTCTATGAGGATGTTATGAATTTCATCTACTTCTGTACACATTAATGATGAAACTGGGGACACCGATAATATTAATGCGCGCGGTTACTGCTCATTCTATTGTTCGATTTGTACACGGAAGTTCTTCTGGCTTCAATGCTAATTGAAACATGAAAACACTCAGCTTGTCATTCGGTCTATAATCGTTTATGTAACCGCTTTCCTCCAGAAGTTGTTGACAAATTTATAGTATCTTCAAGAAGTAGAAGCAATGGATGATTAATTAACCTGTTTTAACAACCTCTAGTTTTGAATAATCCATTGTTGAGAACTTGACCGATGTTCATAGAGTCAAGGAAACTGTTAAACAATTCTCCGCAAATATTGATTAAATTTTCAATGATTGTAATTTTCCAAAATATCAGTGTGTTTTCTAACACTTGACTGTAACCATATTTTTCTCCTTTTATATAATTTCTTCTCTAGGATATTTATACCGAACTATCTATTACTTGTAGGAAGATTAGGAATCACACTCAGTGAGATTTGTCAATTAATCACTGGTTTCGTCTGAGATATTAAAATATCCAGTCAAGCCGTTCATTATGTTTACCAACTTTCGATAAACTTTTAATTTATTGTAATGTGTCTAACTACAGTTTAAATTACTAGATTTACTCCCTTCTCATTCATGAGTTACACAATACTTTTCCAAAAACAAATGTCATGGTTTTCGTTCAGCGATATCCCTAAAACTTATTCGTGTATATTAGTATGAAACTTTAAATTGGTGACTGTGTTTTGGTTTAACCGCTTTTAGCCTCTATTCTTCAGTTAATATCTCACATCGAAGTGGACAGTAGTTGGGTAAACGTTTTACATTTCTTAACCAGCTTAGATGGTTAGGATTTACAACCTGATCGACTGGTTTTATTTTTATCTTTCTCTAGTATCCTTTATCTGATTTCCGCATTACTTACTTGATGGTCCCAACTAAAGTGGACAATATTTTGAAGATACCAATAATCAGATACTAGTAATTTATGAATGTATTTCACTTTTAAAGGCCATATTTCACTCTCACACAGACAGAGTGGACTGTTGAGCAACATGTTCATAATTTAGTTGATAGACGGACGTCTACCCTACACCATAAAAGACATAAGTTGCCAAAAACCGAACGAACTTTCTGAATCTGTAGAAATTTGTTCAGACATGAAATTATCAAAACTGATGAGACTTCCAAGATAGGTGAAGTGGTCGATACACTAAACTATTTTACTCCCTATTACTAATTCAGATGTTACTGCAGACCAACTTTGGAGCAACTTTTTTCATTTAAATGGAAGGGGAGGAAGTAACATTTTTTGAAGATACTGGCAACATTTCACAATACAATTAAATTACTTTGCATTTTCTGAACATCACTAGATAGGATTATATTGTCAGTATATTCTAAGACGAAAATATAACTTCCTGGTCGCATAGCTACACATCCATAAATCGCTAGAACTTAATCACTGTTAAGGACTTCGAAATAAAGAAATATGAGCAGATTGTCGATATGAAACGTTAATGTGGTTCGTTTTGGAGCTGAACATTTCTAGTCATTTTTTGAATTTTCTCCGATTTTAGCACATTTCTATAATCGACTTCTCTATTTATGTCTGTCTTTTATTTTTGTTTCATCTCCTTAGATTACTGAGTAATAAAGGTCTACCTGCTTTATTGAGTGACTTCAAAAAGGTTAAATTTCGCGGTAAAGGCTTTGAGGTAGGTAGATAGATAGTTATAATTTAAATAACATTATTACTTCTGTGTACAGAATTATATGCTTGAATTGGAGAAAAACTTTGAATGTGAAGGCTAGAGATAATATATACAGTTGTCTAAATTGAATCAGGCTACATTTGGGCTATCGAAATCATCTTCGTAAGCTAACTCATCGAATTCAGTAAATTTGTAAATTCTTACACCAAACACAATATACCATAGAATGATCGGAGTATTGTTTCAGCTGATACATCCTCTTTATTTTGTCATAATCGACGTAGAACTTGTCAGAATTGTGCACTAGTCTCAATGACCACATTAGATCTTCACAATGGGATGAAATTATCAAGATGGGTGGGATTGAAATCGAATTAATTATCGTAGATATGATAATGCGTAAAACTAAACATTGTGAGTATGGTTTGAAACGAATGAATTCGTTTAATAAAATGTATGGGATAATGTTTCAACTGAAGATCTAAATGAAAGTAGACAAACAGGAAATACATCCACACGATTGACAGGTTTTGAGGCATGTAGTCTTCGGTGAGTCGCTTTACATTCTTTACTTTGTTTATATCTTTAAAATTATTTTTAATGTATCTCTAATACGACTGGTTAAATTTTAGTTTATGACCAGCTGTCATGAGAATTGTCAGCTTCTTATAGGGTTAGTCGGGATTGCCTGTTGCCTCTGTTTTTATTTAATTTTGTCATAGATGTTCTCTTAGTAGTCCTATTTTATTCATTTATTCCTTCAGGAATTAGTCTCCCTCCAGGAAACCCACTCGTCAACTTAGTATTTACAGACGATATAGTCTTACTCGATGAAGATACTAACAATATGCAGTCTCCTGAACATCTTAAGTAGCAATACTAACATATTCAAGATACGTTTCTCTCCTTCTAAATGCAAAATGATACCTCAGAGATTGTCAACATCGCCTAGATCGGTCATCCCGAATTCAAAAATTTCGCTTGGCCGGCTTGCGCCACTTGTGGTGTAGGTGAGATATCTATCTCTCAGTTAAAGGCAGAGTATACTGCATGCAGTTTGCTCTCTTTTAATGTATGGATGTGAAACATGGGACATGTAAATAAATGTGTAAACTCCAGGTTTTTGATCATAGGAATATTCGTGGTATTTCTCGTATACCGTGGAATGATCGAATAAATAATATTGGTGTTAAACACAAAGTACTAGTAAAACATGGCAAATAGGTTCAAAAGGTCATAAACGTTCATCGACTGAGATAGTTAGGATGTGTTGAGTAAGCCCAACTACCCCCTGCCTAGTCGTGCGGTGTTAATCTTCCCCGTATTCTACGTAGTGCAATAAGTCGTCAGCAAAAACTCTGGTTATTTAATGGGTGGCCGACACGTCTCACTACCACTTGCATGGTGACTTCGATTTCAAACCACCTCCAGTTTACGTGAAGTCACTAGCCTTTGCGTTAAGTGTTGTGACTCAGATTTGATTCTGCGAACGCCAACTTATCCACCGACTTACGTCGTCAGTTTAAAATTACTTCATATTTTAATATGTCGTACTAATTTATGTTAGTCGGGTTGTGAATCACTGACAAGAATCTTCTAGATTTCATTTTTGCTTTTCTTTGCCAGTAAAGCCTATCTGTAATAATCTAGAGCGAAAATTATTGCTGCCGGTGTAGCTAGAACTATTGCCACAATTGAGGATTTCGCTAGTGACCTGTTTTAGTTGTGACTGGTCTCTTGCTAGGTTAAGATTTTTGTCGTAGTTATACTATCTACTGTATTTTCATCTAAACTATTTTTTGCATCGCATATTCTCTTTATTTATCATGTTATTCTCTAGGTCGCATTGTCGACGGGATGTTAGTTTTGAAGAAAATCGAAAATGTACCAACTGGTGCTAATAATCGTCCAAAAGTTCCAGTACTTATATCACAATGTGGCGAAATGTAAAGTTCATTCTGGAAAAAAATAATAGTGACCTAAATAACCTTTTCAAAATTTTCACCATTACTCCATTATTTAGTCTATTTTGTTTCATCTTATTGTGTGTACTGTACAAAGTAACGTTAGTTGTTATGGTTTTTTTCTGATCAAATCCTAATGTTTTGATTGTTAAATACAAAGTGTTTATTCATGCTTGTGTTCAGTTATTATAATATTCAATATTTCTTTGCATCGCTTGAAATGTGTTCTTTTTTTGTCTGGAATTGTCCACTACGTATGTGTGTTGTGTCCAGTACTTCAGGTCACTTTTCCAGTTCATTTAACCAATGAACACCTCATATTACAATGTGGTTTTTAAATAACTATCTTATTTCAACAGGTTTGGGTTATTTTTAACTGTATTCTATGAATATGTCAAGTAGTATGGTAGCTTGATATGCCGAATGTAGAACACAAATCTAGTGAAAGTTATGATCTGATCTCTAATATATCACACTCATCTACTAAATGGACGGTACAATTTTATACAGTTAGTTTCATCAATTAATTTGAAAAGTGAATTAATAATAAGTTGATTAGATTAAGATGAAACTATTTTGTTTCGAACATTTTTCGTTGCCAGTGTTAAAAGGCTTAGAGAAATGCGTTCTGTTGGAGGCTATTGGAAAGATTCGTCAGCGTATACTTTATCAGCAAGGAAAAAAAACTTATTATTGAAATATCCAGACATCTTGTAGACACGATTAGTTCTTTCGTGATGATTTATAAATCGCTAAGTTCTAGCTAATGCTTTGGCTTCCAAACGTGAGAAACCTAATATGTGTTAAAAAATATAGTTATCGTTCCTTCTCTGTCTTGGTAGCACACCTTATTACGTCTTAGTGTATTTTTATTGATTCTGTCTTATTTAATTGCCTAGTTACATTATTTCTTCAATACTCTTACGGTTTAATAACTTTAACATGTCAATTAACTAAACTTTACTCACCTTATCGCAACTTATCATTATGTAATCATTGATTTGTATACATTATTCTTTTCATATACTCCATAATCTCCTTCTAGATATAGTATGTATCTGAATTATTTTAGTCTCTCAATTGTTATTGAATGTTTGCTACATTATTCTGTATCTTCTCAGTAATCTTCAACCGGAATCGTTTCCATTAGTAATTTGACTCCGATTTTGTAATTTCGACTTCGATATATTATCAGTAGTAAGCATCTGACAATAAGAAACCATCAAAAATAAATAAATTCTTCTTATTCTACTCAACCTTTTATTATTGTTCTTCTCGCTTGGGGAAATGATCAAAACTACTGCATACGACATGTCCTGTGAATGTTAAAAACATTTTAGATAGCCTTAGCCGTTTCCTTTTTCTTTCCATCCTTACATTTTGTATGATGTTAATGAGATTTCACTAGAGTATTTGATCGTATACCTGGATATGAATCAATTTCCTTCTTTTGTGTCTACTTAAAGTAAGTTTTTATGCACTATATTTCATCTGACACTTTAAAATGTGATTCAAACCTACTGCTTGTCACTTCAAACGCCTAATGTGTAATCCATATAGACTAGATAACCAATTACGTGTGATCAAATTGTGATTGTGTGATGATTACGCTTAAGATTCACATATATTAACTACGACTGTTAAGTTATAGTCCTTAGTATTAGCATTAACCCTTAGAAATATCAAGATATTTTTTGTTTAAGTTCGATTTTTATATGCTGCATGGTGTCAGTCATTTTGCAACTCTACGCCTTTATTGACTGTGGTATAACACTAGAGCATTTTTAAGAAATACCATCAACCAATAGATAATAGATTATTTTATATATCTACAAGTAGTTATCGCTTCGTTCAGTTATATATTGTCCTAAAAGCTGTTAACGGATCATTCTGTTACAGAATCTTGTTAACACTTTAATTATTCAGCTTGATAGTTTGAAGTAAATGTAAATTTCTAAAGTTCCACACTTCAAATTTATGAGCTACTGGTACTACATAATTACGTAAAGCAAAGTAGGTATAGTAAGACTCAAATATATAGATTAATTATTAGGTACAGAATGCTGTAATCACTGATCCGCAGTGTCAATCAAATGGCTGGTCATTTGTTTGTTTCCCGTAGATTTAGCATAATGTAGCGTTGTTTTTGTGTTTCCTATTTTCTTCTGATCCTGTTCGCAATTAGATATGGTACTCGTTCACTACATGTTATGATGCACTTCTTTTTCACTGTTATTTAGAAATAAGTACTGGTTCCTTGATTCAAATAAGTATTACATGATGTTACTATTATGTTTCAATGTTGTGTTTTTGAAGGGAAAGT
Organism: Schistosoma japonicum; assembly: GCA_025215515.1. Lineage (NCBI taxonomy): Eukaryota > Metazoa > Platyhelminthes > Trematoda > Strigeidida > Schistosomatidae > Schistosoma > Schistosoma japonicum. The sequence continues at coordinate 12,961,294 of CM046061.1, read as the reverse complement.
GCAAGGAATCCTGAGCCTGTGTTTTGTACTAGTTGTACCTTCATTCTTGAGGGGACAGTTGCTTTCTTTAAGATTTCAACCAACATCATCCAATTCCAAACGAAAACATGGCACCAATCCATGAAGTCATTGACAATTGGGCTGAGCCATGTTAATAGATACAGACTACCTGGTTGGGGCCCATGCGATGATCATAACAAATGGTTAGAGACTTTAGGTGATATGGCTCAAAATCGTTATCATTGGAGCAGGTGTATCCACTCCTTGTCTTCCTCCAAATTCTAAGTTTTTGAACTTATCATAATTTTCTTTGTACTGAATCATTTTTTTGTTTCAAATCTTATCTCTGATCTCTATACCTTTCCATTATTACTTACTCTGTTACTACCTCTCCTACTCTGGGATTTGATCCGTTAATTTAATCTCTATCTGCTAATTGAGGCATGGCAACTTGAAGTGATGTACGAATGTACCAAGTTCTACGTTTTAACTGATTGACTGACATTCAGCTCCACAGTCTGATATCTACACTGCGCTATTTTGGTTGTCACTGACTTGTGTATTTGCATTGGTTTATTTCTAAATAAGTAACCAGTATCGTTGTTTGTGTCTAGTCTTTAAGACTGCTTAATGCATGAAAATAAGTTTTTGATTTATCACAAGTTATTATCACTGTCAGTCGATAGAATTGTTTCTACTTGGCAGTGGATTTCTGCATTCATTTTAAAGCTAAGTGTCTACGAATTATACATTTTATAGTGAAATCGCTAATGAATATTATTTATAAATTTCATGTTGAACTAAACGATCATTATTTGGTTCATGTTGAAAACCACTTTTCACTAATTAATGACTGCGAACTGAAGTGAATGGCTTCTTTAACTTTTCGAATAAACTAATATTATCCACACACACACTCTCTCTCTCTGTAAATCAATATAACTAATACGCATAAAGAGTTGTTTCATATCAAGATAAGCACTAAAAGATAGCATTATCATTATTTTTTGCCCAAATATATCTACTTATTAGCTATTTATCATTTTTCATCATGCTATTCCCCTTTATTGTTCTATATGGTGTATGTTAACATGTAGTGAAACGATGACTGACGTAATTCATACATCAATTATCGGTTTGTGTATTCGGTACTCGGTTGCAGTGTTTTTGTATGTGCTAGTGCTATTTTATCATAGGGAAGTTGTTACAAAGAATATCGAGCCTATCAACTGAAAGCCAACTAGTTTAACCATCCCGATCAATCTATTGTGATTTTGGAGTCTATCTAGTACTACCAGTAATTAAAAGAGTATATGTCAAAGCTGATTACACAGTCTTGTGGATTAATCGAAGCAAATTAAAAAAAGATATATGCTTTCCTATATTGGGTTATTTTTCAATTTTTTAAATTATTTTCTTTAACAAATTTTAGGGATCTAAAGAAACTTTGAAGATATCTGCTTCTCATGTGTTAAGCAGTACTCGTATCTCCGAGTTCAATGATTCTAGTGTCAGTTGTTCATCAAAAGTAGAGAAACCACGCCATCGATTACGTATTGTGTTGGATGATGAACATGATATTAGTGATAAGGAAAATAACTTTACTGATGTCAATGTATCCACCCAGTTGCCAACTTCTATTCATGCAATTACATCTGCTAGAATTCCACGAGTTGATGTATCTTCATCGTCTGAAGATGAACGACGCTTCAGTGATGAATCAGAACAGGGATCTAACAGCGATGTTACAGAGAATGAAGCGGAATCTATTTTGAGTGGTGATGACGATTCTAATGATTCACGTCGTCGTAAAAATGGCTTAAAACATAGCTCCAAGCTACGTGCTTACTCACGTAACAAAGATCATGAAGCCTCAAGTAGACATAATGCTAATAGTCCACAAAATTTACCTTCTGTGGCTGATGATGGTAAGTAAACGAGCTTTAGCTTAATGTTCACTTATTTCATTCAACAGACATTAATTAGTAATCTATGTATTTCACATGTAGCATAAGCAAGATATCCATGTGTTAACGAAATAATCCAGTGGACCCCTTTTTTGTTTAAGATGAAACATGTTGGATTCCGGTCTCAATATTAACTACCTGAGGTTCTAGGTTTATAAAGCTAACGTATCGTAAATGAGACTAAATGCATCCTGTACTCAGTGTTCCAAATATAATAATGTAATCTTATTTGATTAATTACTAACTGTAAATTTTAATGCCGTTGTACAATAGTATTGTTACTTTTACTATCATTCGAATTGTTGTGTTATTAGGCATCGCTTTTAAATAGAAGATTGTCTTAACAATTTGAAGTATTCAACATGTGGTCTTTTAATTTTTCACTTTATTTCTATTTTTACATAAAGATGCAGTCGACATTGGTGTCTTGGAGAAATTACGTAAAATGTCTAAAGGAGCAGCAAAACGTGTTGTCAAGAATCCTCGTCCAAAGCTTGATCCTCAAAGGTTAATTATTACAATTTCTTAATCTTATCTATATGCATCAAAATAACATTTAACAATTTTAACAGTCATTAATTAACACTTGATAAAGTTGTAGATGAACATCGATACTGATGAATCTCACAATACTTGACAATAAGTCTGTGTTATGTTGCAAACTGTGATATTTACTACTTTATTGGTGTTCTTTTCTTGTAACGCTGACTGTATATGACCATAAAAAATCAACTCACTTTGAATATTTTACTCATTGGTTGTCAAAACTACATTTTTAACATTTCTAAGTCTCGACTGGTTTTGCATTTTTGAAGATGTAAAACAATTACTAAGTATATTATTACCTACTATGTAAGTAAGTTAAGTAACATTCAAAATTTGTTGTTTACGATCTTATTCAGTCAGTGTTATTGATTAGGTGTTTTCACTATATGTCTATGAGGATGTTATGAATTTCATCTACTTCTGTACACATTAATGATGAAACTGGGGACACCGATAATATTAATGCGCGCGGTTACTGCTCATTCTATTGTTCGATTTGTACACGGAAGTTCTTCTGGCTTCAATGCTAATTGAAACATGAAAACACTCAGCTTGTCATTCGGTCTATAATCGTTTATGTAACCGCTTTCCTCCAGAAGTTGTTGACAAATTTATAGTATCTTCAAGAAGTAGAAGCAATGGATGATTAATTAACCTGTTTTAACAACCTCTAGTTTTGAATAATCCATTGTTGAGAACTTGACCGATGTTCATAGAGTCAAGGAAACTGTTAAACAATTCTCCGCAAATATTGATTAAATTTTCAATGATTGTAATTTTCCAAAATATCAGTGTGTTTTCTAACACTTGACTGTAACCATATTTTTCTCCTTTTATATAATTTCTTCTCTAGGATATTTATACCGAACTATCTATTACTTGTAGGAAGATTAGGAATCACACTCAGTGAGATTTGTCAATTAATCACTGGTTTCGTCTGAGATATTAAAATATCCAGTCAAGCCGTTCATTATGTTTACCAACTTTCGATAAACTTTTAATTTATTGTAATGTGTCTAACTACAGTTTAAATTACTAGATTTACTCCCTTCTCATTCATGAGTTACACAATACTTTTCCAAAAACAAATGTCATGGTTTTCGTTCAGCGATATCCCTAAAACTTATTCGTGTATATTAGTATGAAACTTTAAATTGGTGACTGTGTTTTGGTTTAACCGCTTTTAGCCTCTATTCTTCAGTTAATATCTCACATCGAAGTGGACAGTAGTTGGGTAAACGTTTTACATTTCTTAACCAGCTTAGATGGTTAGGATTTACAACCTGATCGACTGGTTTTATTTTTATCTTTCTCTAGTATCCTTTATCTGATTTCCGCATTACTTACTTGATGGTCCCAACTAAAGTGGACAATATTTTGAAGATACCAATAATCAGATACTAGTAATTTATGAATGTATTTCACTTTTAAAGGCCATATTTCACTCTCACACAGACAGAGTGGACTGTTGAGCAACATGTTCATAATTTAGTTGATAGACGGGCGTCTACCCTACACCATAAAAGACATAAGTTGCCAAAAACCGAACGAACTTTCTGAATCTGTAGAAATTTGTTCAGACATGAAATTATCAAAACTGATGAGACTTCCAAGATAGGTGAAGTGGTCGATACACTAAACTATTTTACTCCCTATTACTAATTCAGATGTTACTGCAGACCAACTTTGGAGCAACTTTTTTCATTTAAATGGAAGGGGAGGAAGTAACATTTTTTGAAGATACTGGCAACATTTCACAATACAATTAAATTACTTTGCATTTTCTGAACATCACTAGATAGGATTATATTGTCAGTATATTCTAAGACGAAAATATAACTTCCTGGTCGCATAGCTACACATCCATAAATCGCTAGAACTTAATCACTGTTAAGGACTTCGAAATAAAGAAATATGAGCAGATTGTCGATATGAAACGTTAATGTGGTTCGTTTTGGAGCTGAACATTTCTAGTCATTTTTTGAATTTTCTCCGATTTTAGCACATTTCTATAATCGACTTCTCTATTTATGTCTGTCTTTTATTTTTGTTTCATCTCCTTAGATTACTGAGTAATAAAGGTCTACCTGCTTTATTGAGTGACTTCAAAAAGGTTAAATTTCGCGGTAAAGGCTTTGAGGTAGGTAGATAGATAGTTATAATTTAAATAACATTATTACTTCTGTGTACAGAATTATATGCTTGAATTGGAGAAAAACTTTGAATGTGAAGGCTAGAGATAATATATACAGTTGTCTAAATTGAATCAGGCTACATTTGGGCTATCGAAATCATCTTCGTAAGCTAACTCATCGAATTCAGTAAATTTGTAAATTCTTACACCAAACACAATATACCATAGAATGATCGGAGTATTGTTTCAGCTGATACATCCTCTTTATTTTGTCATAATCGACGTAGAACTTGTCAGAATTGTGCACTAGTCTCAATGACCACATTAGATCTTCACAATGGGATGAAATTATCAAGATGGGTGGGATTGAAATCGAATTAATTATCGTAGATATGATAATGCGTAAAACTAAACATTGTGAGTATGGTTTGAAACGAATGAATTCGTTTAATAAAATGTATGGGATAATGTTTCAACTGAAGATCTAAATGAAAGTAGACAAACAGGAAATACATCCACACGATTGACAGGTTTTGAGGCATGTAGTCTTCGGTGAGTCGCTTTACATTCTTTACTTTGTTTATATCTTTAAAATTATTTTTAATGTATCTCTAATACGACTGGTTAAATTTTAGTTTATGACCAGCTGTCATGAGAATTGTCAGCTTCTTATAGGGTTAGTCGGGATTGCCTGTTGCCTCTGTTTTTATTTAATTTTGTCATAGATGTTCTCTTAGTAGTCCTATTTTATTCATTTATTCCTTCAGGAATTAGTCTCCCTCCAGGAAACCCACTCGTCAACTTAGTATTTACAGACGATATAGTCTTACTCGATGAAGATACTAACAATATGCAGTCTCCTGAACATCTTAAGTAGCAATACTAACATATTCAAGATACGTTTCTCTCCTTCTAAATGCAAAATGATACCTCAGAGATTGTCAACATCGCCTAGATCGGTCATCCCGAATTCAAAAATTTCGCTTGGCCGGCTTGCGCCACTTGTGGTGTAGGTGAGATATCTATCTCTCAGTTAAAGGCAGAGTATACTGCATGCAGTTTGCTCTCTTTTAATGTATGGATGTGAAACATGGGACATGTAAATAAATGTGTAAACTCCAGGTTTTTGATCATAGGAATATTCGTGGTATTTCTCGTATACCGTGGAATGATCGAATAAATAATATTGGTGTTAAACACAAAGTACTAGTAAAACATGGCAAATAGGTTCAAAAGGTCATAAACGTTCATCGACTGAGATAGTTAGGATGTGTTGAGTAAGCCCAACTACCCCCTGCCTAGTCGTGCGGTGTTAATCTTCCCCGTATTCTACGTAGTGCAATAAGTCGTCAGCAAAAACTCTGGTTATTTAATGGGTGGCCGACACGTCTCACTACCACTTGCATGGTGACTTCGATTTCAAACCACCTCCAGTTTACGTGAAGTCACTAGCCTTTGCGTTAAGTGTTGTGACTCAGATTTGATTCTGCGAACGCCAACTTATCCACCGACTTACGTCGTCAGTTTAAAATTACTTCATATTTTAATATGTCGTACTAATTTATGTTAGTCGGGTTGTGAATCACTGACAAGAATCTTCTAGATTTCATTTTTGCTTTTCTTTGCCAGTAAAGCCTATCTGTAATAATCTAGAGCGAAAATTATTGCTGCCGGTGTAGCTAGAACTATTGCCACAATTGAGGATTTCGCTAGTGACCTGTTTTAGTTGTGACTGGTCTCTTGCTAGGTTAAGATTTTTGTCGTAGTTATACTATCTACTGTATTTTCATCTAAACTATTTTTTGCATCGCATATTCTCTTTATTTATCATGTTATTCTCTAGGTCGCATTGTCGACGGGATGTTAGTTTTGAAGAAAATCGAAAATGTACCAACTGGTGCTAATAATCGTCCAAAAGTTCCAGTACTTATATCACAATGTGGCGAAATGTAAAGTTCATTCTGGAAAAAAATAATAGTGACCTAAATAACCTTTTCAAAATTTTCACCATTACTCCATTATTTAGTCTATTTTGTTTCATCTTATTGTGTGTACTGTACAAAGTAACGTTAGTTGTTATGGTTTTTTTCTGATCAAATCCTAATGTTTTGATTGTTAAATACAAAGTGTTTATTCATGCTTGTGTTCAGTTATTATAATATTCAATATTTCTTTGCATCGCTTGAAATGTGTTCTTTTTTTGTCTGGAATTGTCCACTACGTATGTGTGTTGTGTCCAGTACTTCAGGTCACTTTTCCAGTTCATTTAACCAATGAACACCTCATATTACAATGTGGTTTTTAAATAACTATCTTATTTCAACAGGTTTGGGTTATTTTTAACTGTATTCTATGAATATGTCAAGTAGTATGGTAGCTTGATATGCCGAATGTAGAACACAAATCTAGTGAAAGTTATGATCTGATCTCTAATATATCACACTCATCTACTAAATGGACGGTACAATTTTATACAGTTAGTTTCATCAATTAATTTGAAAAGTGAATTAATAATAAGTTGATTAGATTAAGATGAAACTATTTTGTTTCGAACATTTTTCGTTGCCAGTGTTAAAAGGCTTAGAGAAATGCGTTCTGTTGGAGGCTATTGGAAAGATTCGTCAGCGTATACTTTATCAGCAAGGAAAAAAAACTTATTATTGAAATATCCAGACATCTTGTAGACACGATTAGTTCTTTCGTGATGATTTATAAATCGCTAAGTTCTAGCTAATGCTTTGGCTTCCAAACGTGAGAAACCTAATATGTGTTAAAAAATATAGTTATCGTTCCTTCTCTGTCTTGGTAGCACACCTTATTACGTCTTAGTGTATTTTTATTGATTCTGTCTTATTTAATTGCCTAGTTACATTATTTCTTCAATACTCTTACGGTTTAATAACTTTAACATGTCAATTAACTAAACTTTACTCACCTTATCGCAACTTATCATTATGTAATCATTGATTTGTATACATTATTCTTTTCATATACTCCATAATCTCCTTCTAGATATAGTATGTATCTGAATTATTTTAGTCTCTCAATTGTTATTGAATGTTTGCTACATTATTCTGTATCTTCTCAGTAATCTTCAACCGGAATCGTTTCCATTAGTAATTTGACTCCGATTTTGTAATTTCGACTTCGATATATTATCAGTAGTAAGCATCTGACAATAAGAAACCATCAAAAATAAATAAATTCTTCTTATTCTACTCAACCTTTTATTATTGTTCTTCTCGCTTGGGGAAATGATCAAAACTACTGCATACGACATGTCCTGTGAATGTTAAAAACATTTTAGATAGCCTTAGCCGTTTCCTTTTTCTTTCCATCCTTACATTTTGTATGATGTTAATGAGATTTCACTAGAGTATTTGATCGTATACCTGGATATGAATCAATTTCCTTCTTTTGTGTCTACTTAAAGTAAGTTTTTATGCACTATATTTCATCTGACACTTTAAAATGTGATTCAAACCTACTGCTTGTCACTTCAAACGCCTAATGTGTAATCCATATAGACTAGATAACCAATTACGTGTGATCAAATTGTGATTGTGTGATGATTACGCTTAAGATTCACATATATTAACTACGACTGTTAAGTTATAGTCCTTAGTATTAGCATTAACCCTTAGAAATATCAAGATATTTTTTGTTTAAGTTCGATTTTTATATGCTGCATGGTGTCAGTCATTTTGCAACTCTACGCCTTTATTGACTGTGGTATAACACTAGAGCATTTTTAAGAAATACCATCAACCAATAGATAATAGATTATTTTATATATCTACAAGTAGTTATCGCTTCGTTCAGTTATATATTGTCCTAAAAGCTGTTAACGGATCATTCTGTTACAGAATCTTGTTAACACTTTAATTATTCAGCTTGATAGTTTGAAGTAAATGTAAATTTCTAAAGTTCCACACTTCAAATTTATGAGCTACTGGTACTACATAATTACGTAAAGCAAAGTAGGTATAGTAAGACTCAAATATATAGATTAATTATTAGGTACAGAATGCTGTAATCACTGATCCGCAGTGTCAATCAAATGGCTGGTCATTTGTTTGTTTCCCGTAGATTTAGCATAATGTAGCGTTGTTTTTGTGTTTCCTATTTTCTTCTGATCCTGTTCGCAATTAGATATGGTACTCGTTCACTACATGTTATGATGCACTTCTTTTTCACTGTTATTTAGAAATAAGTACTGGTTCCTTGATTCAAATAAGTATTACATGATGTTACTATTATGTTTCAATGTTGTGTTTTTGAAGGGAAAGTGCAAGGAATCCTGAGCCTGTGTTTTGTACTAGTTGTACCTTCATTCTTGAGGGGACAGTTGCTTTCTTTAAGATTTCAACCAACATCATCCAATTCCAAACGAAAACATGGCACCAATCCATGAAGTCATTGACAATTGGGCTGAGCCATGTTAATAGATACAGACTACCTGGTTGGGGCCCATGCGATGATCATAACAAATGGTTAGAGACTTTAGGTGATATGGCTCAAAATCGTTATCATTGGAGCAGGTGTATCCACTCCTTGTCTTCCTCCAAATTCTAAGTTTTTGAACTTATCATAATTTTCTTTGTACTGAATCATTTTTTTGTTTCAAATCTTATCTCTGATCTCTATACCTTTCCATTATTACTTACTCTGTTACTACCTCTCCTACTCTGGGATTTGATCCGTTAATTTAATCTCTATCTGCTAATTGAGGCATGGCAACTTGAAGTGATGTACGAATGTACCAAGTTCTACGTTTTAACTGATTGACTGACATTCAGCTCCACAGTCTGATATCTACACTGCGCTATTTTGGTTGTCACTGACTTGTGTATTTGCATTGGTTTATTTCTAAATAAGTAACCAGTATCGTTGTTTGTGTCTAGTCTTTAAGACTGCTTAATGCATGAAAATAAGTTTTTGATTTATCACAAGTTATTATCACTGTCAGTCGATAGAATTGTTTCTACTTGGCAGTGGATTTCTGCATTCATTTTAAAGCTAAGTGTCTACGAATTATACATTTTATAGTGAAATCGCTAATGAATATTATTTATAAATTTCATGTTGAACTAAACGATCATTATTTGGTTCATGTTGAAAACCACTTTTCACTAATTAATGACTGCGAACTGAAGTGAATGGCTTCTTTAACTTTTCGAATAAACTAATATTATCCACACACACACTCTCTCTCTCTGTAAATCAATATAACTAATACGCATAAAGAGTTGTTTCATATCAAGATAAGCACTAAAAGATAGCATTATCATTATTTTTTGCCCAAATATATCTACTTATTAGCTATTTATCATTTTTCATCATGCTATTCCCCTTTATTGTTCTATATGGTGTATGTTAACATGTAGTGAAACGATGACTGACGTAATTCATACATCAATTATCGGTTTGTGTATTCGGTACTCGGTTGCAGTGTTTTTGTATGTGCTAGTGCTATTTTATCATAGGGAAGTTGTTACAAAGAATATCGAGCCTATCAACTGAAAGCCAACTAGTTTAACCATCCCGATCAATCTATTGTGATTTTGGAGTCTATCTAGTACTACCAGTAATTAAAAGAGTATATGTCAAAGCTGATTACACAGTCTTGTGGATTAATCGAAGCAAATTAAAAAAAGATATATGCTTTCCTATATTGGGTTATTTTTCAATTTTTTAAATTATTTTCTTTAACAAATTTTAGGGATCTAAAGAAACTTTGAAGATATCTGCTTCTCATGTGTTAAGCAGTACTCGTATCTCCGAGTTCAATGATTCTAGTGTCAGTTGTTCATCAAAAGTAGAGAAACCACGCCATCGATTACGTATTGTGTTGGATGATGAACATGATATTAGTGATAAGGAAAATAACTTTACTGATGTCAATGTATCCACCCAGTTGCCAACTTCTATTCATGCAATTACATCTGCTAGAATTCCACGAGTTGATGTATCTTCATCGTCTGAAGATGAACGACGCTTCAGTGATGAATCAGAACAGGGATCTAACAGCGATGTTACAGAGAATGAAGCGGAATCTATTTTGAGTGGTGATGACGATTCTAATGATTCACGTCGTCGTAAAAATGGCTTAAAACATAGCTCCAAGCTACGTGCTTACTCACGTAACAAAGATCATGAAGCCTCAAGTAGACATAATGCTAATAGTCCACAAAATTTACCTTCTGTGGCTGATGATGGTAAGTAAACGAGCTTTAGCTTAATGTTCACTTATTTCATTCAACAGACATTAATTAGTAATCTATGTATTTCACATGTAGCATAAGCAAGATATCCATGTGTTAACGAAATAATCCAGTGGACCCCTTTTTTGTTTAAGATGAAACATGTTGGATTCCGGTCTCAATATTAACTACCTGAGGTTCTAGGTTTATAAAGCTAACGTATCGTAAATGAGACTAAATGCATCCTGTACTCAGTGTTCCAAATATAATAATGTAATCTTATTTGATTAATTACTAACTGTAAATTTTAATGCCGTTGTACAATAGTATTGTTACTTTTACTATCATTCGAATTGTTGTGTTATTAGGCATCGCTTTTAAATAGAAGATTGTCTTAACAATTTGAAGTATTCAACATGTGGTCTTTTAATTTTTCACTTTATTTCTATTTTTACATAAAGATGCAGTCGACATTGGTGTCTTGGAGAAATTACGTAAAATGTCTAAAGGAGCAGCAAAACGTGTTGTCAAGAATCCTCGTCCAAAGCTTGATCCTCAAAGGTTAATTATTACAATTTCTTAATCTTATCTATATGCATCAAAATAACATTTAACAATTTTAACAGTCATTAATTAACACTTGATAAAGTTGTAGATGAACATCGATACTGATGAATCTCACAATACTTGACAATAAGTCTGTGTTATGTTGCAAACTGTGATATTTACTACTTTATTGGTGTTCTTTTCTTGTAACGCTGACTGTATATGACCATAAAAAATCAACTCACTTTGAATATTTTACTCATTGGTTGTCAAAACTACATTTTTAACATTTCTAAGTCTCGACTGGTTTTGCATTTTTGAAGATGTAAAACAATTACTAAGTATATTATTACCTACTATGTAAGTAAGTTAAGTAACATTCAAAATTTGTTGTTTACGATCTTATTCAGTCAGTGTTATTGATTAGGTGTTTTCACTATATGTCTATGAGGATGTTATGAATTTCATCTACTTCTGTACACATTAATGATGAAACTGGGGACACCGATAATATTAATGCGCGCGGTTACTGCTCATTCTATTGTTCGATTTGTACACGGAAGTTCTTCTGGCTTCAATGCTAATTGAAACATGAAAACACTCAGCTTGTCATTCGGTCTATAATCGTTTATGTAACCGCTTTCCTCCAGAAGTTGTTGACAAATTTATAGTATCTTCAAGAAGTAGAAGCAATGGATGATTAATTAACCTGTTTTAACAACCTCTAGTTTTGAATAATCCATTGTTGAGAACTTGACCGATGTTCATAGAGTCAAGGAAACTGTTAAACAATTCTCCGCAAATATTGATTAAATTTTCAATGATTGTAATTTTCCAAAATATCAGTGTGTTTTCTAACACTTGACTGTAACCATATTTTTCTCCTTTTATATAATTTCTTCTCTAGGATATTTATACCGAACTATCTATTACTTGTAGGAAGATTAGGAATCACACTCAGTGAGATTTGTCAATTAATCACTGGTTTCGTCTGAGATATTAAAATATCCAGTCAAGCCGTTCATTATGTTTACCAACTTTCGATAAACTTTTAATTTATTGTAATGTGTCTAACTACAGTTTAAATTACTAGATTTACTCCCTTCTCATTCATGAGTTACACAATACTTTTCCAAAAACAAATGTCATGGTTTTCGTTCAGCGATATCCCTAAAACTTATTCGTGTATATTAGTATGAAACTTTAAATTGGTGACTGTGTTTTGGTTTAACCGCTTTTAGCCTCTATTCTTCAGTTAATATCTCACATCGAAGTGGACAGTAGTTGGGTAAACGTTTTACATTTCTTAACCAGCTTAGATGGTTAGGATTTACAACCTGATCGACTGGTTTTATTTTTATCTTTCTCTAGTATCCTTTATCTGATTTCCGCATTACTTACTTGATGGTCCCAACTAAAGTGGACAATATTTTGAAGATACCAATAATCAGATACTAGTAATTTATGAATGTATTTCACTTTTAAAGGCCATATTTCACTCTCACACAGACAGAGTGGACTGTTGAGCAACATGTTCATAATTTAGTTGATAGACGGGCGTCTACCCTACACCATAAAAGACATAAGTTGCCAAAAACCGAACGAACTTTCTGAATCTGTAGAAATTTGTTCAGACATGAAATTATCAAAACTGATGAGACTTCCAAGATAGGTGAAGTGGTCGATACACTAAACTATTTTACTCCCTATTACTAATTCAGATGTTACTGCAGACCAACTTTGGAGCAACTTTTTTCATTTAAATGGAAGGGGAGGAAGTAACATTTTTTGAAGATACTGGCAACATTTCACAATACAATTAAATTACTTTGCATTTTCTGAACATCACTAGATAGGATTATATTGTCAGTATATTCTAAGACGAAAATATAACTTCCTGGTCGCATAGCTACACATCCATAAATCGCTAGAACTTAATCACTGTTAAGGACTTCGAAATAAAGAAATATGAGCAGATTGTCGATATGAAACGTTAATGTGGTTCGTTTTGGAGCTGAACATTTCTAGTCATTTTTTGAATTTTCTCCGATTTTAGCACATTTCTATAATCGACTTCTCTATTTATGTCTGTCTTTTATTTTTGTTTCATCTCCTTAGATTACTGAGTAATAAAGGTCTACCTGCTTTATTGAGTGACTTCAAAAAGGTTAAATTTCGCGGTAAAGGCTTTGAGGTAGGTAGATAGATAGTTATAATTTAAATAACATTATTACTTCTGTGTACAGAATTATATGCTTGAATTGGAGAAAAACTTTGAATGTGAAGGCTAGAGATAATATATACAGTTGTCTAAATTGAATCAGGCTACATTTGGGCTATCGAAATCATCTTCGTAAGCTAACTCATCGAATTCAGTAAATTTGTAAATTCTTACACCAAACACAATATACCATAGAATGATCGGAGTATTGTTTCAGCTGATACATCCTCTTTATTTTGTCATAATCGACGTAGAACTTGTCAGAATTGTGCACTAGTCTCAATGACCACATTAGATCTTCACAATGGGATGAAATTATCAAGATGGGTGGGATTGAAATCGAATTAATTATCGTAGATATGATAATGCGTAAAACTAAACATTGTGAGTATGGTTTGAAACGAATGAATTCGTTTAATAAAATGTATGGGATAATGTTTCAACTGAAGATCTAAATGAAAGTAGACAAACAGGAAATACATCCACACGATTGACAGGTTTTGAGGCATATCATCTAATGTTCCTATCCATTGGTGACGATAGTTGCATGGATCTTAATTCGGTTGTCAGCACTTACTGACACCGTTTCTATCATCAGTCAACTTCATGGGCTGACACTGTGCCTTGGTTTGACCGTCGTTATCTTAATTTTAGCCTGCTCTTACTCTAGTCATTGTTAAATGTCGTGGAAGATGGTGGTCAGGTTTGCGTGAAATATATCATCACAGGAAATAAGAACTGACAATCTGGTCAACCAATTTGCCCATTTGTGCCCATCATACCTTATGCCTAACGTCATCACTTCTTATTTGGTGGTTCCAGAATGGACAAGCAATCCATCGAAGATAACGATGACTCGAAACCTACAGCCTGTGCACGTCTCTTACATTCATAGCCCACGTTTAATCGGTATAATATAATACATTAACATTGTCGCGTGTATATCACAATGAGATAAGTAGGTGAGTAGACTTTGATAGATAAGTGGTTAAATCGTTCGACTAGTAAATGGCAGAGTTGTTTATAGTGGTAATCGACGGACTTTAATATTGAAGAGAAGGGTCGCAATTGTTAGTCCTGTTTTCAAACCTCAACCATTCAGATTAAATAAGAACCACAACCATGGCCAAATCCAAATGACCCTCTTGCAAAGAATACAGGCTGATTTTACTGTACTAATACAACTTGGTCATTGTGACTGCCTTTACACAAAGGCCCAATGTGTACGTTGTGCCAATCCTGACATCAGATACCACAGTCACAAAATTGTCGGCGTTGTTTGCCTGTTTTAGCGTCACAGAAATCTTAGTTATGGATATGGTGACCAATTCATGTCATCTGAGTTCAAACAGTTCCGAAGTGAAAATGGCACTATAAATCTACGCTCACCACCCTACCACCCACAGCTGAAAGGTTATGTTAGGAGATTCTTTGACACTTTAATAACGGCGCTGATCGAAGAGGGGGAGATGTTATGACGATTCATACGATAAATAAATCCTCAATATCCTGCTGAATTATCTCTGACTTTTCTGTTCGGAAAGCAAAGTCTCTATCAGAGTGTGTGTTTGACATATACCAACTGATGCTTAACCTGAATCTGTACATATTTTCCTGCCTACATTAAAACATGAATCTAGCCTATTAGTTCATAAACTTCTGGAGTTTTTTTATGAGTCTAGAAGCTTTCAGTCTCGTAACCAAAAGATGCAGAAATCCAGAAGCTGTCGAAATGAACGATACAGTTACCAACTGTCTCTTAGCAGTCAATCTACTTTTTTCATAATTCCATCATTGTCGCAAACGTGATCTCTATTGTGTATATTCTCACTTTTGCTGCTGCTTTCTCTCAGCTGGATTGTTTGGTTATGGAGTTCTAGTTGTCTCAAACAACATCGTCGCGATCTTTCTAAAAAGATTTATTTTTTAAGTTTTTACTGGTGATGTTTTCTAGGAGGGCAATGAAATTTTTATAACTAAACAGTCCAAATCACATAATACTGCGTCTTCGAAATCATCTTCCTGATTTACGAATGTTTTCCATCATCTTCATTTATATATAATTTTCGACATTTTCCTTTAAGTTTCAAGATTTAGACAGATTATTATTTACTTATGAAGCATGGAGTAATCGTTTAGTGCCTAGAATGAGTTTTCCAGAAGTTGTGGATCGTTTGGAAGCTGTTGGTAATAAACGTGAAATACGTGTTGCTTTACACAAACTTCGAAATGGTATTTGGCCACCATATGCAAGTGAAGAACAAGTAATACCATCATCTGATGATGAGAAAAACACATCGGAACAAGAAGATCCTGATTTAGTATGGAAACGTGCTTTAGAATCTCATCCTGAGGTAAAATAAATTTTCTTATAATTGTATTAATATCTTCTCATCTTGTTCATTTTATTGGCATTGATTAATTTACAATATTAGTTGAAAGTACATGCCAGTGTTGTGTAACCACAGTATAACCTGAGGAACCAATACATTAATGCGACCTGATTTGTATTGATAATACACGAACCGACTACAAGTATCATTTACTCCCCCACCCGAAAGTCGTTTATCTTACTGAGTTAAACACTCACATGACAAATCTGGTCTATTATTACGAAAAATCATTATTTAGGAAAAGTATCCTTTGTCTGTATATATAGTTAGTAAGTCATGTGGAGCGTAAAAGTGGCTTATATGTCGACGGTTCAAGCTACCACATCACATCAGCACAGCGAGATGAACATGAATGGTGTAGAAGTGGTGGGGAGATAAGTGGTAGTAAGAAATGATTGGGTATGGTGAATTTATTTCGAGAAGGAAGGACCTTCAAGGCCCAGGATTCAAAAAACACAAACATCGATTACAACTACACCATTGCAACTAATCCTGAACCATACTACCCGACATCTCTAACGATTGTTTATAACAATCACGCCGACCCCAGATCAGATAAGCAGTATACAGTTATAATGAAGTTTGATTAAGCGGTTTTGGGTGATTGGCCGAGCAGTACAACAGATTGTCCAATTAGATTATTATGACTGAGTGGCAACATGAATCAATATTTGGAGTTAAAATGTTTCTGACCTAATGATGAATGATCGAAAATGTTGACTATTAGTTTTACTACTTTACATCACTTTGTTTAGTTCAAAATTAGAATTTTCCACTGTCGCTGGTTAACTCGTATAGGGATCTGTTATATGATTTAAAGAATCATATATATACATTATCCGATTTTTTTGACTTAGGGTGAAAGGAAACCTCTATGACTTTTTTCTAATTTTCACATATCGTTTAAATCGTTTGCATTTCTAGCACATGGAGTTTATGGCGACAGTTTATATTTCATATTAATTTAGGACTCGCAAACAGTACCAACCGTGACCCAGTCACGGAACGAACCTATAACATTTGAAATTCATAGCACGAGCTTAGTCTTTGAACCACCAGTCTACTGTTATCAACAATTTCGCTTTTATGATCAACTAAATTGTTTATACTGATTATTATTTTACTACTCTGTAGACTACACTGAAATCTGCGAAATCCTCACATAAAGCAAGTGATGTTCTTGAAGAACGTGACCATAGAAAGACCCAGGATTTGACGGATGGCTTTAGTATACAATCTCCACAACCATCTACTTCATTTACTGATTCTGAATCAAGAGCTGAAAGAAATAAACGATTAGCCTTAGAACGATTAGCAGCCCGAAGATCTTCTTCTGGAATAATTAATAATGAGAAATTGTGTACGTTATTTCGCCACTTGGAGTTATCCTTTATCTGTTATATTGACAAACACTAAGGTAGTAGTAGTGGTAGTAACCAGTGTCATGCTTATCGGGTCTTTAGTACTGGTCGAATTCAATTGCTTTCCTAGAAGCTTTGTGATAGCATCTCTCTTATGTTGAGTGACACGGGCTCCTCTCCTATGGTGAGTTACAGCTTCTTATACAATACAGATACATGTCACTGATATGAGTGCCGACTACCCCGTAACCTAGGAAATATAGGCTTTCTGTCGACTATCCTTGATAGTTAGTCAAACATTTACTTTAGTGTGCTGTTACATTCTGTTGTATCATTTCATGTAACTTTGTTTACGCTCTCCAACATAACAAACGTCGGAGCATACTTTTTACTGTATAACGTCACCTATTCCTTTATTTTGAAAAAAACCCTTTTTTATTTTGATATTAGTGGTATTCTGCGTGTATGTGTATCCACTGGTGTAGAAATACATATCTTTAGAATCTAAAGACGACTACCTTATTCATAATATCTTAGCAGATATAAAGGTGTATTTAACATGATAACGATAAGAAAAGGTACAGAGGGATTGCCGTTGAATTACTCCATGAGCCAATATCATGACAAGGATCACCCTCGACATCACTTAGTAATATTAAAATTATGAAGGGCAAAGTGTTTTTCAATTTAAAGTTATTTCCATGTAACTCTCTAGCAACATGTAAATGACTCCTATACCTGACGTCAACTTTAATACTTAAACTCGATTGTGAACCCTTAGCTTAATTTATTGATAATCTATTCCACACACTTGGTTGTATTTAAAAAGAATCTGATGCTTTTGAAGTTCTATTTTCATTTCTATAGAGGTTCAAGAAAAAACGGATGTTATAAAGCCGTTATAATGAGAAAGATGTTATTGTTCTTTTCCATTTTCGAACAATAAAACTCTTAGAAAACTTTAGTAGATTGTTTAAATGTGTAAAATCTTCATACTTTATGTATAATATTATCTGATTAGTCAGTAACCAGTAAAGATATGGGATACTGATTGGTTTGTTAGGTCATTTTAACTTCTTCGGTCGTTTGTAACTGATTCTAATGATTATTCATCGTAGACTATTTATGAATCACTACATCTGACATCTAACTTTAACGTTATCTTGACTCTTTCAATCATGTTATTTGAATTATATTCAAATGATGTTTATGTAACCAAGATTTTTGTATCATATAACACTAGTTATCATCAATTAATGATGTGTTCAAAGAAGATTTTGAGAAAATATCTATTTCATTAATCGTTTTTTTCTTCATATGTAATATATTTTTCTGTCTGTTCAAATAAGTAAACAACAAACTACATTTTCAGTACATTTCACCTTTAAGTAGTATATAAGACATTTTAGAGAAAATTTTTTTTTTCATTTACTAAAGCATTGTCTTCTCCAACTAGCCTATGATTAGCAATTATTTAAAGAATGAACAGTTACTTCGGGTTATGTCTATATGCATCTACCACTTAACCTGATATGTGAAGCAGAGTACATTGACTGCACTAAGCGCCCTTTTTCCAAATTCATATCCTAACACTTTGCGGTTTGCCTTTCTAAAGGATATCATAGAAGCATAAATAGCTCAATTCTAGAACATCTGGCACTCACTGGTAATTCTACACCACTTGAAATTTCCTTCAAATTCATCTACAAGGTCAAAAGAAGCACAAATCAGGAATTTATGCACTACAGATGCGTTAGCTATTCACAACTTTAAACTTGATTTGTGTGCCTAGAATTGACACATGCAAGACCATGGCCATAAAACCAAAATTTTCCGTGAATTTTTTTTGACACCCTAAAACTATTAATTATTTATCATATTTTTAATAACCCCATAATATTAATTCGTTCTGTTTCTCATTCTTATTTCACACTTTTTAAGCAGACAATTAATTTCATGAAACTATTACTATTCACCTGTCAATTCATTGCACAACTTTTCCTCTTTATCACACACCTTTTAAACACTTCATGATGCAATCGACTCTTTATTTTTCCAATAGATCTAGTAAAGTACTATAAATATGAATGTACGGCTTCTGAAGATGAGTTTATCGAGAAGAAATTTTCTTCGCCCAAATGTCTCATATATACCCTTCTTGTTGATGCAGTCGATTTTTTTTCCTTATCTGAAGCCATTGTAACTTATTTATTAGCATACTTTTCATATCACTTTACTTTACGTTGAATTAAGTCATTGTTTTTGTTGTAATCAATTTTCTTCTTATCTATTTCAGCCACAAGCCACATATTAAGGAATGCATTGAAGGCAGCAGTCAATACTGTTACTCGCTCAAACGACGTTGTCATCACTGAATCAGTTCTAAATACTCCTGTAAATAAGAATCTAAATACTAATGTTTTCATGAATTCAACATCACAATGCTCAGTAAATTGTAACACTATGCCTATGAACTCTATTACTTCTATTAATTCTCCTGATGATGTATCGGAACAAATTATACTTAATTCTGAGGAAGTATCACCATATCATATGGATGATGAATCAAATCTTGTTATTGATCTGAACTAAACATGCTATCTTACTTGAAGTCTTAATAAATAATTAGTGTACATTTACCTTATTTTTATATTTTTTTTAATTGTTGTTGTCAAGTATAGATGGTTTCCATCACTTTACCTTTCATTTAGGTGTTTGCTATTCTTTTTTTGAATTACTTGTTTGTATCTATATTAGCTGAAGATGCTCGATTCAAATTTGTTTATCTCATCTTCTTACAATCAATCAATCAATGCTTGTTACCCATGTGGAGCATAGGCCACCGACCAGCATTCTTCAACCAACCATGTCCTGAGCATTCCTTTCCAGCCCTTCCCAAGAGCTATTCATTTTCTTGTTAATGCTTGTCTTGTGACACAGTTTGATGATTTCCTCAGTGTGTGTCCTATTCACCTCCAGCATCTTTTCCTAATTTCTTCCTTGGCTGCATTTCGGCTGATTTGTTCTCTGCCATAGCAGGTTGTTGTTGATGGTATCCGACCAACGGATCCGAAGTATCCTACGCAGATAGTTGTTTACAAAGACTTGTATCTTTGAATGGTCCTTTACATAGTTCTCCAAGTTTCAGCTCCATACAACAGAACTGTCCCCACATTTGTATTGAAAATGTTGATTTTAATGTTGACTAACAGTTGGTTTGAGTTCCAGATGTCCTTCAGTTGTCAAAATGCTGCTCTTGCCTTTCCAATCCGCACCTTCACATCTGGATCAGATCAGACCCTCCTTGTTTATTGATGATGCTGCCCAAGTATGTCGAGGTTTCTACATCTTCCAGAATTTCTCCAAGTGAAATTGGGTTAGTGTTGGTTCTTTTGTATCGGAGGATCTTGCTTTTCCCTTTGTGTATGTTGAAACCTACTATTGCCGAGGCTGCTGCTACCTTGTTCGTCTTCATCTGCATTTGTTGCTGTGTGTGTGATAGGAGAGCTAGATCACCTGCAAAGTCCAAGTCATCTAGTTGCATTGATGTTTTCCACTGTATTCTGAGATTACCTTGAGATGTTGCAGTTTTCATGATCCAGTCAATTACCAGCATGAAGAGGAAGAGCGACAGTAAGCAGCTTTGTCTAACACTGGTCTTCACTTCGAATGAATTCGTGAGTTGACCTCCATGCAGGACTTTATAATGTAGTCAGTCATAGGAGTTCCATATGATGTTGACTATCTTCTCAGGTACACCATAATGCCGTAGAAGGCTTCATAATACTCTCCTATCCACGCTGTCGAATGCTTTTTCGTAGTCGAGGAGATTAATGTAAAGGGGTAAATTCCGTTCAATTGACTGCTCATCAATGAACCGTAGTGTAGCAATCTAGTCAATACACGATCAGTCCTTACGAAATTCGGCCTGTTGGTCTCGAAGTTGAGCGTCGACTGGGTCTTTCATTCGGTTTAATCACACTCTGTTGAAGACTTTTCCTGGTATCGATAGAAGAGTGGTGCCTCTGTAGTTTCCGCAGTTGCTGAGATCTCCTTTCTTTGGTATTTTAATGAGGTATCCTTCTTCCCAGTCTGTTGGCACTTGTTCTTTCTCCCAAATCTTCCTGAAGAGAATGTATAGTTTCTTTGCAGATGCTTCTATATCAGCCTTCAGTGCCCAGCTAAGCTGATATGTTGTCTGACTCTGTTGACTTGCCACTCTTGATTTTCCGGATGGCCATTTTGACTTCTTCAACTGTTGGTGGGTCGGTGTTTATGGGAAGATCCGTCGCTGCTGTTTCGATGACTGGTGGGTTCAATGGTGCTGATCGATTTAACAGCTTTTCGAAGTATTCTATCCACCTGTTTCGTTATTTATTCACTTCAGTGATTAGTTTACCAGTTTTGTTCTTGATTGGCTGTTCTGGTTTACTGGATTTCCCAGCTAACTTCTTCGTTGTATCGTATAGGTGCCTCATGCTTCCTTCTATTGCAGCTTTTTTCGCCGTCATTACTAGGTCCTCCATGTATTTCCATTTATCCGACCTAATGCTTCTCTTCACTTGTTTATTGACTTCTGTGTATTCGGCCTGTGCTTTGGCTTTCTCTTTTCTTGTCCGGTTGTTATTAATCGCTATCTTTTTTCTCCTCTTTCCTTTGATTTTGTCCAGAGTACTAACAGTAATCCATTCTTTATGGTGGTGTTTTTTGCGACCCAAAACCTCCTGACGTGTTGAAGTTATTGTTTTTTCAATCTGTTTCCAGTTGTCTTCCATATTAGTTCCATCTTTTTACAGTAGATCATGATTTGCCTAAAACTTGTCGTTGAGAATTATTTTGAATTCATTCCATTTCTTAGTATCCCGAATAAGGGCTGTGTTAAACTTTTGTAATACTGCCGCTCCAGTTGTCCAGTGCTTCAGCTTCAGTTTCATCTTAGCCACCACCAGATGATGATCTGAAGCTATGTCAGCTCCTCTCCTTGTTCTTACGTTTTCCATGGTCCTTCTTAACGTCTTATTGATGCGGATGTGGTCCAGTAAAACCTATGGAGTTTTGTATATGCGTTTGTGAGATAATATGGTGCCACTTGTAATTATTTTGTTGAAGGCACATAGGTTTGCAAACCCCTCACTGTTTTCATTTTTTTCTTCAAGTCCATGTTGTCCCATGATGTCTTCATATCCGGTGTTGTTCATTTCGACCTTGGCATTGAAGTTTCCTATCAGAATAGTCAGGTCGTTGACTGAGCATTTACCGATGGTTGATTGGAGCTTCGGGTAGAACTAGTCTTTGTTGTCTTCGTGGCTGTTGTTGGTGGGTGAATAGAATTCGATGACATTCATTGTAATCCTCCCGTCTTTGTCTTGAATGATGCTTTGATGATCCTTGGTCCATGTGGTTCCCATTCTATAAGAACCTTCAATGCTGCTTGGGACAACATTAATGCTATGCCTTGTGTGTGTGTGTGTGTATGGCGTTTTCTTCGTGACTGGAATATAAAAGCGCTTTTCCTAAGGATAATCTTTGCTGTCCAGTTTGTAACCAATGGGTTTCACTTATTCTAAGTATCTTCAGGTTGTATCTTTTAATTTCTTCAGCTATTTGCATGCTTCTTCCTGTCTCCCACATCGTGCCGAGATTCCGTGTACTTATATTAATGATTGCTTTGGTTGTCAGAAGCGACATTGGTCTCGTGGCTTCCGAAGAAACTCGAATTTCACCATGAGGCTTCATAATTCTTCCAAATGAAGACCTTCCAACTCCCAGGGTAGAGTTAAAATGGTTATAAGGGTTTTTACTGGTTAGCGTTTTTTTTCAGCAAGATTGTTGTTTTACAGGATAGGGTTGCTAACCCCACCCCCAACCCTCCTCCTTGATCCAGACTTGGAACTGGCAGCATCCCTAGAGGAGCTCAAGTTGTATCTTCTTACACATTTTATTACTAATTCAACGAATCAAAATACAGTTTATGTAGAAGCGAAATGCGTAATTAAACCCCCTAGGTGATCACAGTTTCTTCCTCTATGATCTAACGTAATGCTCTGTTAAGTATAAATTTATGTACAAACTATTCATAATTACTGATATAGATCATCTCAGGAGCTTCTCTTTGGTCATAACCGACATAGAGTAACATTATGAGTTACAAACAAGCATCAAATTTTTTCCTGTGTAGTAACGTTATTTATGTTAATAACACGTGATTGTAATAGGTTAGAGTAACGATATTCAGGGGATTAAACATTACAGACTTTATACTGTACAATCATCAGGGTGTTCCAAAAAATTTGTACAATACATTTTTCAGAACAAGCAATATTCCGTGTATGGAATCTTACATGAAAGTCAGTGTGGACTAGAAATAGACCTCAGGGTTATTTAAAATAAGGTGCAAAGTATTTAAAGAAATAAAATATAATTGAAAATCCAAAATTGGTAATATATCACTAGTACTCACCATATCTAGACCATAAACTATCGTTTAGGATAAGGACAATAGACTTAGTTGGAAGACTAACAGGAAATTATTATGTGGAAAGCACTCTCGAGGGAGTTTCGCATTTTATTCACCTATATATATGCATGCATGGAGAACATAAAACCTGGCACATGTGTGCACCTGTCCAAGTTGCCATACGTCAGAAATAAAGTAAGATGAATGCCAATTTAATGGAAGCACTAGTTACTTTAATGGTTATAATGATGAAAACAAAGGAATGGGCATATAGAGAATGGTACAGGGAGAAGTAACCTGTTGGTGGGAAGATAGGTATAAAATAATCTTAAGTACACAACTTAAAGAGGGACAGTAAATAGATAAAGACTACTGTGGCTGATTCTGAACCATGTCATCCAGAGTCTCCAGCCATATTACTCTAGTATTAGTAAGGATTGCACGTCGAGATGGTGGTTTTGTATAAGTGATGCTGTCAAGGAAGCTGAACATTGGTTCCACTAAATGTTGTTTGGTTGCATCGAGTTCCATTGTTAGCGGCCATTGGTTCCGGAACGATTGGGCTAACGTTCTGTTACTGTCGGAGTCAACATTATTTAGAAGTACGCTTCTAATTACTTTCTGTATTTATTGTATTGTTTTAGATTATTGTTATTGTTGTCGCTGCTGCTATTGTACTCAGTGTAATTGGAGTAATTAATCGTTTTTGGACGACTTGTTGTTATTCCTTTGGGTTTTGGGATAATAATCAAGGTCGATTCTCGATTAATTAGGAGCATTCGGTCGGTGGAGGAAACACAATAGTATTCTGAACTCCGGTAATTCGCTCAGTCGTAGCTTTCAGTCAGCTGATTTGACAGATGCATGCACCTCAGTTGTTGGAGGTTCGCAACCATACTAACTGATTCAACATCTTTTCCTAATACTCTATCTAACTTCATTATTACTTACTCGATTATCCCATCCAGCGCGAGCTGTACCGCGAAGACATCGATTATCAATAGTCTACAAACATCAAATCTTAATGGCCACATTTAATATATATATAGCTCGACACTACATTGCGAATTGACGTATTTCCGTGGATTTACTTTGCATAGCGTGATATTATCAAGAAGGATGTAGAACCAGCACTGTCACAGCTAGTTTGTTGTACCACACTAATATTGCCCGGACAAATAATATATCCAGCCCGCGACATTAGCAGGAATATGTCGGACTTTATTATCAATTTAACATGTGTCATGAGGTGACCGAAGTTAATGCCTCCACGACAGCACTACCAAGAAGAATAAGTCGACATTCATCTAGTTGGTTGCAAGTTTGCATTAGTCCGCGATAATGCCCTTGTATACACATATTTGCATTAGGCTGTTCTCGTCATTTTTCTACTGTGGTTGCTCGTCATTTTTTTCCTATGCTCTTTTTTTGCATAATTTTGTTATTGTGTAATTTTTGTTTCATGGACTTACAATTAACTTTCTTTCACTCCACCGAAGACATTCACTTATCCGACCGACATCTAGCATACGTGCTATTGTCGATCTCCGACTACCAGCATACAGCGTGCATAATCCTTGCCTATGGTTTGCCCAGGCAGCAAGATTTTTTCAGACACAACGCATCAACAATGAGGTTGCTCGCTATGATTATGTCGTGGGGATTTTACCTATAGAAGTCGCAACAGTGGTAATGTATCTCATAGGTAAAGTGCTGGCGACCACCCCTTGTACTAAATTAAAATAGGCCATTATTCAGTGAACGTCAGTATCTGTTTAGCAACAACTACAACGGTTACTAACGTCTTGTTTACTTGACGACTGGAAACCGTCAGCTTTCACGCTGTATGAAGAAACTGGTAGGTTCCTATAATTTGATGAGGAGGTGCTTAGGCATATGTCGTTGAGATGCCTACCGTACAATATCCAGTAAATACTCAACATTTTGGTTGACTCTATGCCTTCGCAAAATTAGCCGGTAAGATTTTAGATGTGTCCTACTTATCAGGTGATCAGTGCCGTTCACACCTCACCTACGCCTGGTGACTCAAATGCCTTGATTAAGACTCTTCAGACACAAATAACTACTTTGACTACAACAGTGGTGAACTTACAAGCTTCCATTGCTACCTCGACGGTACGGCATGAATATTTGCTTTCTCAACAGCGATCCGCCAGTGTACGCCGCCGCACTACGTCACCTGATTCTCCACGCGTTCGCTGGTATCACCGTGAGCTTGGTCGTCGGGCTGAGAAATATTTGCACCCTTGTAGCTTCGTTGTCAATCGTAATCATCATTCTGGAAACCCACCTGCTAGGCACTAGTGGCGGCTACTGCTAATGACAAGACAACTGGCCGCCTTTTATATTTGTTGGGCAAAATGTTTGCACTGAGATTCCTGATCGATGCTAGAGCTGAAGTCAATATCATTCCTCCAACACACCACGAAATCTTCATCAGTCGACCCGATCATACTTCAAGCAGCCAACAGAATCAAGAATACTACTTATAGGAAGTGTTCTTTAACCTTAGACCCTTAGTCTACGACGGCGTCATTCGACGCCATTCTTGGTGCTGATTTTTCACAGCATTATAACCTGACCGCTGACATGAGAACACGTTGACTCATCGATAGTACTACATTTCAAACCACCACAGGTATAGTTAAGTCTTCGGTCATTCTTTTATCCATCTATCCAAGAAAACGTAGGCTGTTTTTGACCACAATGTCACTAATTGAGCCGGCAGTGGGGCATTCTGTGGATCTGTCGATGGCTGTAAGTATGGCAACGAAAAACTCTTATCTGGACAAAAACAAACAATATTGATGTGGACGTATTTAAAACGGTGGTATAGCCGAGAAAACACTACTGATAATGTGACCGTTAGCTTTATGGACATTGTAAACATCTGCAAGCCATTGGCAGATCTCAAAGTTCTCGTTTGGGTAGGCGATTCAGCTCAGCAATGGTACGTATACGATGATGTGATATTAAATTTTGGTATTGAAAGCTAACGTTTCTGGGAAATATAGATACAAGTGGTCAGTTAACGCGAGTCGACACGTCATACGTAATTATAAAAACGAATAACGGTATAGACATATCTAAAAGTTAGAATTTTGTTTACACTATTGTGGTTCAAAATTGTTTTTTATGGAGAATAATCAGAGTGATTGGGTCAATGTTTTGTTATGCTTTTATGGCATGTAAATGTCATCTTGACAGAGCACCCGGCACAACAGTGACTCTCTTAATTAGGTCAATACCTGTGGTGACTCAAGAAATATGAAACCCAAATGGTTACTTTACAACGTTTATTGTAAATAAGTCGTATGTGAGGAAAATAAAATATAACACAATATAATTAAGTTGACGCGCTTTCCTCGGAGAATGTTTATCACATGATGTTATAAAAGGGTGATGAAAGGATTTGTGATCGGTAAGAATAATAAAGTCATGTCCTTAGAGCAAAAGAAAAGAAGATTATGCTTCATGGTGTATTTTTAAAAATCCTCTGCCAAAAGTATTATACAAAGTTTGTGAAGGTTCTAAACGTATTGAAAGCTGGTAGTAGGATTAGATTGTTCCTCCGTTATTGCTGCTCTGATTGCAGCCTCAGAAGCATCAATATCAAGTAAGCTATTTGGATAGACCTGATTTGTCTACTCACCTACCTATCTCATTGTGATACACAGGCGTCAGTGTTAACGTACTATAATTTACTTATCAAACGTGATGGAACATGGGCTGTAAATGTAGAAGACATGCACAGGATGTAGGTTTTGCGTCATCGCTATCCTCGAAGCATTGTTTGTGCACCATACAACCACCGAGTAAGAAATAATGAGTTTAGGCAGAGTATAATGAGCGCAAATGCATAATTAGATTGGCGATGTTGTTAATCTTTATTCTCCGAGATGGTATATGACAGCTTTATAACATCCATTTTCTCGAACCTCTATAGAAATGGAAATAGAACTTGAAAAATATCAGATACTTTTTAAATACGACTAAGTGTGTGGAATAGATGATCAACAAATTAAGCTAAGGGTTTACAATCGAGTTTAATTATTAAAATTGACGTCAGGTATAGGAATGATTTACAAGTTGCTAGAAAGTTGCGTGGAAATAACATTGTATTGAAAATTACTTTGCCCTTCATAATTTTAATATTTTTGTGGGATGTTGAGGGTGATCCTTGTTATATTAATAGTGATTATTATTTGTTCCTGAAGCGGGTACATACTATTTTTACAAGCTTGATTAGTTTCATGTATAGAGAATAATATAATTAAATCTAGCGAATTTAAACAGATGAAGTTTTAATACTATGACAAAAACTTGCTAAATTTTGTAAGCGGTCCAGCATAAAGTTCAAGATAACAATAGTTATGTATAACAATGATAGTGTATGTATTATTATAATAATAGTGACGCATAACAAAACGGTTACATACCGTACTACAAAACAAACGTGTTCGATGAAGGTGACAACCACAGGCGAAGTGGTTTAAGATATATAAGACTTGTGGAAGAGAATATGCGATGTCAAATTAAAAAAGGTAACAAAATTGTACATTCAGACTGTAGTATGTCTAGTATGACAGTTGAATAGTGAAC
This sequence comes from Schistosoma japonicum, assembly GCA_025215515.1. NCBI lineage: Eukaryota > Metazoa > Platyhelminthes > Trematoda > Strigeidida > Schistosomatidae > Schistosoma > Schistosoma japonicum. The sequence continues at coordinate 12,932,843 of CM046061.1, read as the reverse complement.
AGCCGTGGTGGAGGATAAATAGATAATCGCACCACACAACAAGAATTGAATAACGTGTAATCCTAAACGCATTACTTAATCTACAATTATATCAGAGCAAAATACGAAGGAAAAAGAAGTATAGCTTCTGCATGGGATATGAATAGTCTATACGTTAACTGAGCCTAGGGTCTGGAGCGTATGACTATGGTTTGCTGTTGTGGTACATAGGCTTAGTAGATCACCACAAGAGGAAAATTTGTGGAGTACGTTAACAAAATATGGAGGGGATTTGAGTGTCTTATGTTCACTGATAGCCTGTTTCATGTCCGGAAAAATTTAACCAAGAAAAAGTTAGCTCTAAGAATGGTTTAACGATGATGATTGTACTGCTGAATGTATGACTATGTGGATTATAAGGGAGGTGGTTGTTTCAACTGAATTTCGTTACAGATACAGAATGCTAACTTGTGGAGTAATTTGTAAATAAAAATGAGGGTAATTTAAAGACGCCGAAACCAAAGGGGAGGAAGCTTAAGTTACTAACATCTTGTCAGGTATTCCTGTACTTTGGTGTTTCCCAATATGTGAGAACTGAAGTGCCCTTGAAAAGATTCTAGCTTATGATTACTCCCTACGTGTAAGCATGGCAACTGCTAATTAAGGCCTTTCAACTGGAACTGATGTACGCATGTACAAAGTTCTACGTTGTAACTGACTGACTGACTGACGCGTAAGCAGCTGATAACAAACTGGCAATATTCTAAAATGGGGCTTACCAAAATTCTGTACAACATTATTTTGTCTTTTGGTTATGGAAATAGCGAAGAATGCAGTTTAGAAGTCGCCTTGATCTGCGAGTCAGTGTTGTGACGTGCTAAGAGAAAGAGAGATCAGCGGAATATTCGAAACGAAATTCAGTAACACTATAATTTAGATAAAATCATGGAGTGGAGCATCAATTGCATAGTAGTATGTGGTGTGTCAAAGTATATCCAGCCACATTAGCTGGGGTTAAACCGCAGCCTCCATGTAATGCACCAATCAATTACAAGAAACAAGTCATTTTATATTAAGCTTAGAAACCTGCAAAGTCCTTCAAATTAAAAAGGATATGCGGCTTTTAGATGATCAGAAAAAGTAAATGACTTATCATTGGGGAAACAATCTTATACGTCTTTGGCAAGTTGCGTGTCATAGTCATTTTGATTATGATACAGCAAATAGTTAGTTGAGTATGTTTCGTTGAATAATTCAGTGGTAGCTTTAGGGCTGTTGTATGTCTTACCATTGTGAACAAGAAGAGAAACAATATGTGTATTATTTTTAAGTCGCCTTTAAAAAGAAGTGTCATGGTACGCCGCTTGATAGGACCAGAAAGTGCTATAAGTTTGTCCTTCCTAGCTCTGTTGTCATGATAGGAGGAAATCAAATTGTATGTGACAATAATTGAACCAGATGCACATAAGTCATGATGGACAAGAAAATTTATGTAAAATGATTGTTGCTTATGTTAAAAGTGCAGCGGAATGAAATACTTGTTACTTCTTTGCTAAATATGCTACTTTGTAGGATCAAATACATAAACGAATGCCAAGATTTGTGTAGAAGATACTCATAGCAAGTTGGGAATTATCAGCCTCAGAGAATAGAGTCCATTCTGACAGGCTGATTAAAAAGGATAAAAGATCCCAATCAGCAGCACTATAGTTTCGGAAAACTACTGGGAGATTATGGTTATAATTTGTAGCGAAGTAAGATGGAAATGGAAGTAGTAACGAGCAGAGTGCTACCTTGCGGTTACACCCGGTTAACCCGTGAGCCACATGAACTAACATTGTTGCACAAAATAAAATCCAGAATAATGTCACCTCTCGTGAAACGGGTGACGCACTGCCGCCGAATATGGATATCAGTGGTGCACAAAAGTGCATCGTGCTTAGGTAGACCGCAATAGACGTTCTATTTGATGTATGGAAGGTTGAAGTCACTACAGATGGCCTTATGGTCATACGGAACAGAAGTGACTTCGATAATATGCACAAGTGAGGGTGTGTTTTCCATGACTCTGGGGGATCTGTACATACAGCCAACAAGTAGAATAGGGTGAAGCGTTCTCTGGATATAGGACCAAGTTGCGCTTGTCGTATAACCAAAGACACTTCTATCGAATGGACCCCACTCTTACGAATGAGAAATCAGAAGGCAATAAAGGATGGAAGCGAAATTATATTTGATTGTAAAGAGAGCTTTACTGGGATAGCAACGTCTAGGCTGGCAAATTAGAGAGAGATGCTACCCACGGTGGTTCGAGTCGTGATCTGGTGAAGATGCGTGACCGCGCGCCTTCAACTAGTAGTGTCCGCTAAAACAAACATGGTCAGCATCAATGTCGAGAGCCTATGCAACTATTTATTTTGGGGATTATTTACCGCTACAAGGGTTTAAAAGATTAATGGTGACACATATAGACTCTTTCACAGTATTGAAAATTGAGTTAATAAAACGTATGGGGGAGAGTAAGCGTAGAAAGTAAACTAAACAATTACCTCCTATTTTCTTCTCAAGGCCATAGCGGTAATGAATAAATGAGTTTATGTTTAATTCACTGTCCAAGATATGAGGATAACACCACGATTTTGTGACTACCAGGATGAGTGGGCTGAAAAATAAAGCAATGGTTTTAACGAGAAGCACCTAACCTACTACATATCTAGCATTAATTAGAAGGAGGTATAAATGGGATCTGTAAGATTTGTAAAAGCACTTTAAGTAGTTAAAAAGACTGGGTCTCACGTCACTATTTAGCATATCGAAGTTAGTGGATGGTTAGTAACAGGGAAGTGGTAAGGTAGTCCACAGAGCGTAGAAGGTAATTCAGTACTGAGCACCATGGAAGATGACAGGTGCGTTGAAAAAATAGAAGCAAAGGAGACTGGTAAACCTTTATTCGTGACAGAATTGGAGATGAAAGATAACGAAGATAATGAAGATTGTTCAGAAGCGTCAATATTTGTGGAAAGAGCTAAAACAGTAGATGAAGAGACATGTGGGACCAAGAAGGGAAGGTGATGAGAGAAACGGATTGTGGTTCACATGAAAAAAGGCGAACGGATTATATGTAGATATTCAAGAATCTGTGTAAGGTACAATGCTGCTGTACACCATAGGAGTATGGCCAAGTAAACCGTGGTTATAGGGAGAAGAATTTCTGGGAAAGTTAATAGGTGGGATAGTGTTTGAGTGTAAGTACGAGATTGATAGTAGTTTGGATATGTTCTTAAAGTCCCAAAAGATATGAGGTTAACAAGTATTTCGTTGCTTGCAATGTGACTATCTGTAGATACGTAATAATGGGTTTGGTAAGAAACTAGGTTTCCAAGGTGTAGCGCTATAACGATTACGGTTACTTTTACTAGTAGAGTGTTGATCGATTTCGTGTGATGGCGCTTACGAGAGATCAGGTTACCTATTGGTCAGTTACATGTTACACGGTAAAGTAATTTGTTCATTGTAGACGATAAAATCTCACAGAATGTGAAGGAAGCTATTCCTTCATTTACTTCTGGTGACATAGTTTAGGTCTTCATTGGTTTAGTAGGAAGAGTTTGAGGCTTCCGTATTACCTTGGGATGTTTTGAAATGAAATTTACATGACTTGAGTCACGTTGTGTAGTGCTTTGATACAGATTAACTTCATTATGATTAGGTCTCTATAGTTGTTTGTTATTTGTTGTATCTAAAATAGTTTTGGTGGAATAGGGGCATCCCGAGCTGATGAAGTCACTATATTTATGTGTTAGTTATATCGGTGTAACTTTGAGGGCTATTAGTTGTCATGTAATCTGTTGATATGTATAGATCTATGCATTCTGCTTTATTCTGTTTACTTATTTTCCTAATTGTTGGGCTAACAGACGAACACTGTCTATCATCTTAGAAGGTCATATTGACAGTAGTCATCTCAGGTTAGATGAAACTTTGTACCACAGTTGCTACATATCTTCTGAAATGATGTTGACAAGGTGTTCGGTCAAGAGTGATTTTTATGTTTTTATAAGAAATCAGTGAGCTAATGCTTTCCTTGGGATAAGGAATCTCTTGGCATTTGAGAACTATTAAACTTAAATAGTAGCGGACAAGGGACCATACTTGATCTTCTTCTAGGACGAATGACTATGCAGTTGGCGTCATTCATACCCCATGCTCGGAGGCATATATCCCCTACCTGGTAAGGATTTTTTCGGTTAGACACATCGTACACTATAAGATTCAAAGAAGACATTACTTTTCGTCACCTCTTCAGCTATAAATCCTAACAGATACTCGGTGTTTGTGATGTCATCAAGATTTTCATCTATCTTTCTATTCCATAGACACATAAAGGTGACAGTTGGATGAGTTTGTAACAATTATCAGTGAGTGAATTTAGAATTAGCTTAATATCACCACAATTTCGTTCGGTATCACGAAGAATATCATCGACAATGTTGACTGCTATAACCTGATGAAAACTAGTTGATCTAGTGGGATTCAGATTGTGAGTAAACAATACTGACGCGTTGGCAGACTTAGAGGTTACTTGGTTCATATCAACAGGCTTGACAACGTGTGCGACATTAGAAATGAAAGAAGTGGAGATGATTGGTGATATCGTTAGGAGTATAAGTGTATAAAATGGAGCATCAGTTTGAGCCAAACAGTACGCGCACACAGTAAGTTTAAAGGTGGAATTTAAATAATTTAGTGGATTTTTGGAGAGTAGAAGATATCTCTCTTTTGGTACAGTTTTTGCCATGGTTATGTCAAGAATAAGCTCTAAGTCTGAAAAGGATAAAAATTTACTAAATCTATATTTAAACTAAGATACACGTAAGGTAAAGCTATATCTCTCAGCAATGTGGAGTTGATTTAAGCAAGGAAACGCATAAAAACAATAGAAAAACAAACCACGTCATAACAAGCCACGACTTTCAAGTGATATTGGCTCATGAATTAATTTCACGGCAATCCCTCTGTACGTTTTCTTATCGTTATCATGTTAAATACACCTTTATATCTGCTAAGATATTATGAATAAGGTAGTCGTCTTTAGATTCTAAAGATATGTATTTCTACACCAGTGGATGCACATACACGCAGAATACCACTAATATCAAAATAAAAAAGGGTTTTTTTCAAAATAAAGGAATAGGTGACGTTATACAGTAAAAAGTATGCTCCGACGTTTGTTATGTTGGAGAGCGTAAACAAAGTTACATGAAATGATACAACAGAATGTAACAGCACACTAAAGTAAATGTTTGACTAACTATCAAGGATAGTCGACAGAAAGCCTATATTTCCTAGGTTACGGGGTAGTCGGCACTCATATCAGTGACATGTATCTGTATTGTATAGGAAGCTGAAACTCACCATAGGAGAGGAGCCCGTGTCACTCAACATAAGAGAGATGCTATCACAAAGCTTCTAGGAAAGCAATTGAATTCGACCAGTACTAAAGACCCGATAAGCATGACACTGGTTACTACCACTACTACTACCTTAGTGTTTGTCAATATAACAGATAAAGGATAACTCCAAGTGGCGAAATAACGTACACAATTTCTCATTATTAATTATTCCAGAAGAAGATCTTCGGGCTGCTAATCGTTCTAAGGCTAATCGTTTATTTCTTTCAGCTCTTGATTCAGAATCAGTAAATGAAGTAGATGGTTGTGGAGATTGTATACTAAAGCCATCCGTCAAATCCTGGGTCTTTCTATGGTCACGTTCTTCAAGAACATCACTTGCTTTATGTGAGGATTTCGCAGATTTCAGTGTAGTCTACAGAGTAGTAAAATAATAATCAGTATAAACAATTTAGTTGATCATAAAAGCGAAATTGTTGATAACAGTAGACTGGTGGTTCAAAGACTAAGCACGTGCTATGAATTTCAAATGTTATAAAAATTTTGTTGTTCATTTGCAAGCTATAGGATTGTTAGAAAATAGCAATAAATTCTCAATGTGGTAAGGAAACGAGTTTTCGAAACCCGAGGAACATGAGATGCCTATTGCTTTAGTTGTACTGGTTGCTAGTGTAAAAATTCCGTTCATACGGAATTTTTTCGCTCATTGCAGGTTAGAATTGAAACAAATTCTTGTATTAATTATCAAATCGGTAATCGGGATTAAAGTAAAACAGTCACTTTACTCGTGGATATTTCTAAAAAGTCCGCAATTCAGTGGTATTAATATTTCCATGAAATATGTTCCGACATATTAATCCCCTTACAAATCCAGTATGGAGGACGAGGAAAAGTCGTCGAAATCGACGGATCAATGGTTCGTAAACGAAAACATAACAAGGGACGACACGTTACAGCATACTGTGTGAAAGGCTTCTTTTTCTAGTATTTGTAGCTTTTTGGTATATGGAACAGAGCATTAAACATAGTGCAATCAGAGGATTGGTGACAGATCGGCCAATACACGTCCTGGGCTGGTATAAGAATACATCTTGCCTGAGACAATACTATACTGTAACAATGGAAGCCCTATAAATCACTTTCAAAAACTGGACACGTACATAGTGTTGTAGTGCATATCAAACACTTCGTTTATTCGTCAACGGGAGTTCATACCGATAATATCGAACCAATGTGGAGCCGAAAGAGGTGTCACTTGTGACCAAACTTTGGATCGGAAGGAAGGATGCCATGAAGTCATCTAGATGAATATTTATATAAAATGTATCGTAACATTTGGCCTAGAAAGTTTGAGAATAACTAACATAAATTTTTTGATGATATAAAAATAATATATCTTGTATAGCTTTCAATTTCAATTACAAAGAATTCATTCGAGATCGAGGGTTTTTCAATGCATTTCGGGTTATGGTTAAACCTTAATATTATCTGTATATAGTTTAAAACAACGATTTTTCATCGTTTATCAAATATTAACGTAGGGGAAGCATATTACAATGAGTTCTAGTTTACAATTCTCTAATAAATCACTAGAATTCGGGGGAAGATCGTTGGTTATGATTTAAAGGGCCGTAATTGTTTCATTACGATTAGGACTTCCATTGTCATTTTATAGTCGCTCGAATTTCGCAGTAAAAGTCATGTCTACCTATCATTATCCGTTATGAAAATCGATAAAATTTAAAAAAAATTACACATGGTACAATGTTTTTACACGATTTATGAGCTTTTGAAGGTTGGAGACGAGTTTGTTCAGTTTGAATTCATAATGTGAGCGATATATGAACTTATCCATATAGATCAGTATCATGTTGTTTCTAGAGCTTTTATAAGGTTTAAGAAACTCCTTTAGGCGTGACTAGTATCTTTCGATGTTTCGTGTACGAAAGTCTGAACTTGGATCCACAAAATGTTTTTATCGTGAACTACGACATGGTGAACACATCCAAGTCTACGAAGAGGCCGATAAGCTCTCCAGTCGTCTGTATAAAGTATGGATCCTGGTGGAAGGTAAACTTGGATTATTGGTATCAGAGTCCTTGCAGTTCGATCTGGGACACACTGAAAATATCCCTTTCTTAATGTCGGTCGTAAATACCAAGATTAAAGATGAAGGCAATTAGTACTTACCCATTCAGTTTTTAGAGATTTCCCTCTATCACATTTTCTCTTTCTAATAACTGTTTTATCTTAATCAGCAATTTTCCCTATGCTTCCTAGTAACAGATTTAAACGTAACAGCATTTCTGAACGCATATCTCTACAGTGCTGACACCATTGCACTGCTGATGTTTCGTTTACATTTATAAGAGACGATACCTGCGAAACAGGTAACTGCATAACCCACAACACAACTAACATGCAAGTCTGTCTAAGTGTCAGTCTAGACTGGCTAAAGAAGCCTCCTGTTCTTTTTAATTACTTTCACTAGTAACCATTACAACATAAGATAACTACATCTCGAGTATCTATGACTGTTTCTTTAGCCATATTAAGTCCATCATTACAAATCAACTCTGTATGATGCGAACCGACAGCTTGTAGATTGGTAATAATAACGTCCTTATAAAAAATTCCAATCAACCGATTCAATGTAAGCATTTTAAACTAGACTAAGGGCGCGGCCTTGAAATGGGTAACTTGATTCTGATTGGCTTACTGAGGTTCGCCAGTAAAGTTTAGTTTCACTTATACCTGTATACCGACGACTAGAAAGTAGTCTATAAAAATGAAAAAAAGGAATTAGCACATTACATCCAAAATATGCGGGACTAGCTAAACGACATAGGTAAGCGATGCTTTGACTAGTGTTTAGAATTCAGTACTGAGAAGTGTGGATGGATATATATAGGGGACCCAAAACTTGAAATGCAACATGTACTTAGCAACCACAAACTGCCTAAGCTTAGTACTGCAACCGACCTAAGTATACAATATTCACACAACATTAACTTCTCTGAGTACATCTCTGCCAGACTATTCAACTCATGACGACCTCACAGTGGATGTCCACGGAACCTAGTATCTTACTACTAAGGTGCATCATTAACCAGAACCTAGTGAGTCCACGCAATTTACTCTCCACTTACTTTTAATCAGTTTTCTAGTTATTACTGTATCATCAACATATTTTTTGAACTTACTAGTCGAACAGCTTACTAATCTCCTAATACCCACAGCACTACTGACACTACGGTAGTTTTTAGTAGCCTATTTCATGTAACCACCAGATACGACACTCGTTCCCACACCCAATGCCACTTTATACTTTTCCTAACTGATCCCCGTCATATCAATCCAGTAACAGTTAGGTATTTAGTTTCTAGTTAATGGCCTTATTAGTCTATATGGCCTGTAATTAGATGCCTGCTCAAATAAAGTTGATCAAAACAGGACTTATGTTGTTTAGAGTCGAATAAAACTATATAATTTCCGTCAAACCAGTAAAGTTACGAGCCTAACATCATGAGAGAAGAGAGGGTGGAGTTATCGGCCAGCAGACATGATGGTGTGGGATATAACTACAAACTCCCCTTGTCTGTAGGGCTGAACTTGTTTTATGTTTACGCTAGGTACTGTAGTTCTAACATGAACAAGCATTCAATAGTGATGTTTGTAATGCTTTAATATGTACTACTCGGACTCACACATATAAGGTTTAATTGGCATCACCTATCTATCAGGACGTCCTACTGCAAGAACTAGACCTCCACGCTACAGATTATGATGCTGATACCTTATAAGTTAAGATTAATAAAGATTATCCACATACATAAACATTTATTACATCTAGTGACATACTGTGGACTAAATTAATAATCATCAAGTTTCCTTTGTAACTACTGCAATCACTAAAAATATGCCGCTTATTAAACCCCACCTTTCACAAAACCAAAACTGGCGAAAAAGAGGAAATAAGGTAGATGGAAGAGAAAATAATGGGGCGATTGCGGCAGTTCAGTGTCTTTTTCCCTCGTTGGATATTACTCTTTATTACAGACGGGTTTCCCGCTTCTTCCCCTTAATTGCAGACGAACTTTCTCCTTTTTTACCTTATTACAAACTAATTCGCCGCTTCTTACTCCTTATTGCAGACGAATTTCCAACTTCGAACAGATTTACCCCACCCATCTTCATTCGTAGTTTATGCTAGGCTGTATTTAGTAAAGCATTTGCGTAATGATTTATTACAAATTTATGGACCTAATTCCCCGGTCACAATTTTAAAACAATAATATACTATATAAAGGATTATTTGATTGCAATAACGCAACTTCCAGAAAACAATTAATAATGAGAAAGTTTATTATCACGGAAGGTAATGAAATGTACAAGTATACAACGATGTGGTGAATTCTCTCCACCTTAACAGTCTTCAGGCTGTTTTTCTTGCACTTGTGAATTCTGAAAGAAAACAGCTTTTGTTATATTGGTAAAATAAAATAAGTAAAAGTAATGACAAATTAAATCTAGAAAAACATATGTCTGATTTGTGTATGACGATGGTTCTGCAACTGTCTAAAGTTAACATGTAAAGTATAAAAATCCATTATACGTAAAACTGCGACAATAAAAATGTAAGAGTATTTGAAACTGTGACAGACAACTTACAATTGCTGTATGCCTATCTTTTTGTTTGTTAATTTTATCACGAGGATCGTGAAAATAAAAATTCGTGGATACAAAAATTTCATCAACAGCTTCCTTTTTCAGAGGTCTAACAAAGCGTGATATTTTTGTAGCTAGGAAGTAAAATTAATCAACGCAACACTTACACTTTACCAATTTATGAAACTGGAAGTTGGGAATCGAAGTCTCTTTTATTCCTAGAGTAGCATACGACACCCATCTCCCAGTCCAGGTGTAATAACGTAGTGCATCATTGACTTCAAGGCAGATTTGACGTCGGATAACATTTTTGTCAAAAGTTTTGAGCACTGTAAGTGTAAATCAGTAATATACACTTACGATTACATCCCTGAAATGTCCGTCTTTCAAGGCATCATCGAATAATATCAACTTTTCGATGGTCGCAAGAGGAAATTCAAGTTTTTAGTTGTCGGCCGAGATGGTCATCGACTTACAACCACGTTTTGCACAGTATTTAAACACAGTCTAAACACTGATACTGTAACCTTCTGTAATAGCAAACCTATCGAAGATAACAAATAAAATCTAAACAACAAGTGAACTTTAATATCCAAGTCTTAACCAATTCATAGTTATACTTTTCTGATTGCCAAATAATCAGTAAAGTACAGTTGTTATTATAATGCTATTCCGTTCTGCTGTTTGTTTTCCATCTTTATTCTCAGCTCTTAGAGATCGCCTTAAACAACGCAAAAATTTGAACGTCTACATTTCTCGTCATAATCTAACCCCTCGAAATGGTGACATAAATCCATCGTGTCATTTTCCTTTACCACAAGGTCGTCCCAGGGCCATGTTCTTGATGAACGCTACATAGATGTTAACTCAGAACAACGTCTAACATTCCATTATCTCTGTATACCACGGTATAATACGTTTGTGCAACAATTAAACCCTTTAACTGCCTGATATGCTTTTATTGATTTTGGCTATATAAATGGCTTGCTCCTGATAACAGGAAGTAAATAATCATTATTATTAATGTAGAAGATGTACACAGGCTGTAGGTTTCGAGTCATCTTTATCTTCGATGGATTGCTTGTCCATTCTGGAACCACCAAATAAGAAGTGATGACGTTAGGCATAAGGTATGGTGGGCACAAATGGGCGAATTGGTTGACCAGATTGTCAGTTCTTATTTCCTGTGATGATATATTTCACGCATACCTGACCACCATCTTCCACGACATTTAACAATGACTAGAGTAAGAGCAGGCTAAAATTAAGATAACGACGGTCAAACCAAGGCACAGTGTCAGCCCATGAAGTTGATTGTTGATAGAAACGGTGTCAGTAAGTGCTGACAACCGAATTAAGATCCATGCAACTATCGTCACCAATGGATAGGAACATTAGATGATATGCCTCAAAACCTGTCAATCGTGTGGATGTATTTCCTGTTTGTCTACTTTCATTTAGATCTTCAGTTGAAACATTATCCCATACATTTTATTAAACGAATTCATTCGTTTCAAACCATACTCACAATGTTTAGTTTTACGCATTATCATATCTACGATAATTAATTCGACTTCAATCCCACCCATCTTGATAATTTCATCCCGTTGTGAAGATCTAATGTGATCATTGAGACTAGTGCACAATTCTGACAAGTTCTACGTCGATTATGACAAAACAAAGAGGATGCATCAGCTGAAACAATACTCCGATCATTCTATGGTATATTGTGTTTGGTGTAAGAATTTACAAATTTACTGAATTCGATGAGTTAGCTTACGAAGATGATTTCGATAGCCCAAATGTAGCCTGATTCAATTTAGACAACTGTATATATTATCTCTAGCCTTCACATTCAAAGTTTTTCTCCAATTCAAGCATATAATTCTGTACACAGAAGTAATAATGTTATTTAAATTATAACTTTCTATCTACCTACCTCAAAGCCTTTACCACGAAATTTAACCTTTTTGAAGTCACTCAATAAAGCAGGTAGACCTTTATTACTCAGTAATCTAAGGAGATGAAACAAAAATAAAAGACAGACATAAATAGAGAAGTCGATTATAGAAATGTGCTAAAATCGGAGAAAATTCAAAAAATGACTAGAAATGTTCAGCTCCAAAACGAACCACATTAACGTTTCATATCGACAATCTGCTCATATTTCTTTATTTCGAAGTCCTTAACAGTGATTAAGTTCTAGCGATTTATGGATGTGTAGCTATGCGACCAGGAAGTTATATTTTCGTCTTAGAATATACTGACAATATAATCCTATCTAGTGATGTTCAGAAAATGCAGAGTAATTTTATCGAATTGTGAAATGCTGCTAGCTTTTTAATGATGTATTGCATTCTTCGCTCCGTTGAAATGAAAAACGCTGTTTCTAAAAAGGGTTTTAGTGACATATGATTCAGTCACAGTAAGTATTTGCTATGTTATTATAGTGTGTATTGCGTATGCCTGAAAAGCTTGTACGATACTGGTAAACGACAGAATCCAAACTTTGTAGTACGGCTTCTCGTACTCATAGTTTCACTGTTCGTGTGACGGAACAGCACCCCTCTAGTACCACAAATTTATGATTGACCACCTACTACCCATTAGGTTTTAAGCTGTATGGGACCCAAACACGACCCTCTGTCTGGTGTAGCGCTGTGCATGGCATAAACGACAACATCCGCAATTCTGAACGCAAATCCAAACTGTCAATTCATAATTCACTAACAATGTTCTTAGAACTGGCCTAAATTTACACAGCCTCATCTATCTGTACCATACCTTTAGGACTTTCTGGCTCAGAAGCATCCGCACTGCGACAAATTTCAAGTGTTTCTTAAGCAAATTGAGAGGAATGAAAAGCAAACGATCCTATTTCCAGGTTCGACAAACGCTAATAGCTGGAGAGTCCAACATTGAAACTCTCGGCTTTGCTAGCAAGAACCTCACAACAAAAATGAAGTTACCATAACAGCTGTTAAGTTCCATAACACAAGTGGGCTAAATTTGACTGTGTGGTCCAAATACAATGCCCTCAAAACTTGACCACCTATTGTTTGAAAATCGATTTCGCTTCGTTAATGTCAAAATCCACTCTTCAGTCAGTTAAAGCTACCACACAAGAGTCACATTCCACATAATAACCAACACAAGTTCACCAGAAAATGAAAGCGTGCTCTACCTTAATTATGACAGGATTAACTTTCATGCAGTGCTAGAGTATTTGCAGCAAGTCTCATAGCTCTCAAAGTAGAATGAGCTTTTTCCAGGCAGGAAATGACAATGCTTCACGATGTTATCCTAAGGAGGACTCTGCAGTCAGTGCACAAATCAACCAAAAAAAGTTCATGAGTTGGGAGAGACGCTGAACGTCTCATAAAGGCCTAAAAGACGGCCCAGTGTAAGTAGAGGACCTTACTCAAAGCCTCTGACTGATGCATGCATATATTTCCAAGATTCATAAAACTCTAGGGTTCTTAAGGCCGGAATTTGTTATCAAGCTATCCTCTCAACAGAGCTGCAGACTAACTCAAAACAACTATACCGGTTCATGGTGCGATCAAAGAATCGTGATTGTCACGAGCACACTGCGAATAACTTTTATTAAAACGAAGGTCCCTTAAGCCTTTGGCGTGCTCTCACAAATCGAGAGGGTATAATTTATTAAATTACAATGGCATTCACTTCAGTTCATCGTTAATAATATACCCCTAAAACTAGTAAGTCGTAAGGCTGGGAAAGTATGTACCCTAGATCCCTAAAGTAGTGCCTACAATCATCGCATTGCCTACCTATTTCACGACGAACAACATTTGTGAGGATAAAAGAGTACCAATGTAGGGTTAGTGAAATACATAATCTTGCCACACGTGTCCTTGTCCATCTTAAATATACAAAAAAGTCGTTTGAAGACGACGAGAGAAAAACAATGCAGATGATAGTGAACTCATCTGAAAATGGTGTGTGTTAATGTGTTTGTAGCTCTTCAACGCCTTGGTACGTCCGGTTCTATTTGACAATAGAAACCAGATTATTAGGGTATATGTCTTCATTTTATTATTGTGGGCAGGAAACAGTGGAGCACGATCCTAGTCATCCAAACACACAATGCTTCTCAACATTCGATATGAGATAATAATAAATGTTATCCCTATGAAGAATAAGTAAATGAATACTTGTGGTTTATTGTTTTAGCGTATGCTTAAGGTTTGAAGTCAACTCTTGACTAGTCAACCTAAGTTGCCACATTAGCTTTTTCCTAAAATCGACTTCTGTAGAAACTTCGGTTCGATTAACATATTAAACAAAATCATCTCAGTTCTGCCCCTGTAGCTCAATGGAAAATTATAAGTCTGTTCAGCACCTGACGTTCGATCATTGGTAATCAGTCTGTTAATAATTGACGATACTACATGAATGACATTAACTTCTTGAACTTGTTATCTAATCTTGTAGCATTCGCATGCTCCCACAAATGATGGTTGGATACTTGGTGAACTTAACCTCCTAACGGTGACCATAAGTTGGAGAATAACAGAGGGTAAGAAAATATAGTAAGAATATTTGAGTAAGTATCACAAGCGAGCTACCCAACACCGTATTGGCGAAGTACAATTTTCCCGTGTTCTGTCCAGCTACTAGGTGTTGACTTACCTGCCACTTAAGTCGCCCTCAAATTAAAATGAAAGATGAATCTACTTCAAAAAATATTGATGAAACTCCACCACACCTAAAGAATCGCTCCACTGTTTGTAAAAAGGTTAAAGTACAAAACAAAAGAACAACTACAATTGATAAGTGTTCGTTTCTACGTAAGTGTTCAGTTTCCAGAAAGGTTTGGTAATCTGGAAGAATAAAGACATAGTGTAGATATATGTGCACGCAAATGCACTAAAAAAATTATGTTTTACTTTTTTAATATCTACAAACTTGAGATTTCGGAAGTTACATGATTACATTTTAGGCTGAAACTAAGGCTGTGGACCTCCCTGCCTTAATAATCGGATGTGCCTCTCTAACGCTTTTAGCCACTTTTGCAGCCTTAACGTTTTCAGTTCTTGATTCCGTGGTTGTTTGGTCGGGCAAGAAATCTAACTACACGTTTGGTGGTTCATTATCTAGATGCGCCAGTTTAAGCCTGTTAATACTTACTGAGTCGATGTTTTCTTGTTTCTGAATCACAAAATATTTAGGTTTTCTTAAAATAACTTTAAACTATAGACATTTTGCCCAGTAATTGGTCTAAGTAAGTTCCTAAATCGAAAATTTACTGTCAGTGTGAGGGTTAATAAACTTACCTGGTAGTCTCAGAGATATCCGAGAGACTAGTTCTGTTGTTGAACATTGTGAGTCACCTTGACAGCTGTTTGTATTCTCAACATAACTAGTGGCAGGGATTCTGTCCACTGACTAGGGTTTGAATGAGTGAGAATTTAGATGCATTAATGTAGATGCTTGAGCAAGTTTATCCTTTGATTGGTTAATAGCTTCGATAGGCTAAGAGGTCAGCTTGAATTCTTTTTATTTTCCTTAAAGTGTATCCGTCAATGGTGTCATTAGTTGTGTACGACCAGGTATGAATCTGCGACAAAAGTTTATCAAACCAAAAAAACTTCTAAGTTGTGTTAGGGAGTTTGGTATGGGGTATTGTTTAATAGTGTCCACCTCCTGTCTGACCAGTGTAATTCCTTCAGGGCTCATGGTATGTCCATATAATTCTAGTGGTTCCATGCCGAAAACACATTTACTTTGATGTACGCTATGCCGTCTTTGTTAAGTCGTTCAACAGTGCCCTCACATGTTGCTCATGCGACTTCAAGTCCGGATTGGCATTTATGTACCCCCTGTACAAATGGCATATCTCAAGGTAGATTATTAATAAACCTTTGGAATGTCTGTGCGGCGTTTCGTAGGTCAAATGGCATACGTACATACTCGAATAGTCCAAATGGAGTCGTGATGGCTGTCTTCGGAATATCTTCCTTAGCTATTGGAATGTCATAACATGCCCTGACTAAGTTGATTTTAGTAAATACCTTCATATCCTGTAAACCATTCGTAAAGTCTTGGATATGTGGCATCTTGTACTTGTCTGGAACCGTTTGACGATTAAGGGCTCAGTAAAACCCTGCACGGTCTTTAGTCGTCTTCGCGTTTCTTTGGGACTATATGCAAAGGAGATGCTCACTGGCTACCAGATGGACGTATTATATCCAGCTGCAGCATTTAGTCGAATCTGGCTCTAGCTATTTTAAGCCTATCAGGTGCTAGTCTCCTGGGTGTAGCGAAAACAGACGCACCTGCCGTTTTGATTGTATTACATACTTTTGACTTACTTTTAGAGGGTTGTGGGTTCGGTTTTCTTAGGTTTAAAAATTCCGCGAGTATCTCTTGGAACTTTTCCGCTGTTACTGGCGGAGTTCGTATTAAATTTAGAGATAAGATATGACCTTCTGTACATTTGTATATTTCGAAGTTTCTTTTAATATCAAACGTCGGTTTCTGTTTCAACTAGAAATTCATATCTCTCTAAGAAGTTTATTCCTAATATTACCAGATCTAGATCGGTTACAGTAAAAGTCCGAGGAAATCGCCTTCTAAATCCCAAATCAAGCATCATAGTCCTCTGCTCAAACATCGCAATTTACGTCTTATTGGCAGCTTGAAATGTAACTGAGGAAGCTTCGCGACCCGGTTAAGTTTTATTTTAAGGAATGATAATAAATGCAGCACTAGTATCCATCAAAATGTTCAAGCCTAAAATTTCTGTCGCTAATGTAGGCATCCCTTCTCACTCGTCCCAATCTGGGAAGTGATTATTCGTTTCCCATATTCTTTTGGGGCTGTTTGGGTCAGGCACATTGTTGGTTGTATTTTGTCGACTGAACACCGAATTTCCAGTGATACCAACCAAATTGCCCAGATTGTCTGGACCCTTGTGACTTGTTCCGTGACTTGGATCTCGGTCGTTGTGGTGACCTGCTCCTGTCTCTATGACCCATTTACATTTTGCTGACAGCCTCTGTGGGGCTTTTAACTCTTGCAACAAGTTTTGCCTTGACCGGATCATTTGTTGATTCCTATTTTTGAGTATGATGTATCATACGTGATGCAGTTAGGGGACTGCTTACCATTATTCTGTCTGCAATATGTGCTAAATAAGAAAAAGAGGTGTCAGGATATTGTGCATCCAAACAGTGTTGAACGTAGCATAAGAGAGCTTGTATCCATCCGCAGATTACTAGAGGGAAGTTTTGTTCTATTATCGGTTTATATGCATAGGACAACTGTACTACAAGTTGGGATAAGAACACCTCTGTGCAAGTTTGCCAAGGCGTTCGACACTGCACTGTGTGAAAACCTCCTTCTGGTGTCCATAGAACCCCTACTATCATAGCTGAAACTATTCTTCAGAGCTGGGGAATTCAGCTCTTAGGTGAACAAAATCCTCCCTGCCTGGAGGACAAAGTTATCTGGAGTGCAAGGGGCGTAATACTAGGCCCCGCACTATGTCACCTAACGGCGGTCTCTCGGTGGAAGTAGACTCATCCACGCACATAAATGCCTGCAACATAAAACTGCGAAGACCCATCAGATATGATGTCAACGTGCACGAGCTCAAAATAAATGCTCAATCTTTAAAAAACTAGACCCAAAACAGTGTGTCGAAATTCAATTTTTTTCAAAAGACGTACCCTATATTTTCGCAGTCCTCTGGAGCATTACGCTGTCTACTAGCTTTGGGTGCAAATTATAACCAGTAGTTCCGCTAAACGTGGCCTAGGCCTACTCCATACTTAGGGCTCAGACACTAACCTAAAGTATTGCAAAACCGCCTCAGAAGTCTCTATTATCTTTCATTACGTCCACAGATGGCTATGCAAGCTGAAGCCAAAATTTTTTCTGGCTATACTCTAAGAGCTACTTTGACCCGGTTCAGAAATCTGCAACACGTTGCTGAATAGGCCACAAAGAGATAGATTCAGAAAGTTTAATGTTTTCTCACCTATTTGTAGAAGACTTCGTACTGATAACTGTCTACAAAATTTCCAGTGTCATCGAACACTTTCAACAGGTCTGTCCTTCCACTCTCCAATAATCTAAGTCATATGAAAACATGTACAATATCTCTCTCCAGGAGGCAACAACGAAGGTTATATCGTGCTTCTTCTCACCCGTGGACTTCATGGCCTGGAATGCCGTTTCAGCCAGCGTATCTCAAGCTCTATCCGTAAACGGTCGTGAGCTTCGAAAAACCGTTAAACAAATATGTAGGCCGCAATTATATACAACCACTTGCTTGGAAAAATATCTGACCCAGCACTTAACCATACCTGCTCCCATACATTCCATATCAACTTCTTTTACTTCCTTCACTACTAGCCGTTCGCTTTCATGTGCTTCCCTTCTTGACTCACTTTCCCACCTGGTTACCAGTCAGTCCACGCTCACACCACATAGTTTCATCAGTCTTTCTATTTCATTGTTTATTCAATATTTCTAATCATTTAAAGTTATTCTCTTGCTTTGCACCATTTATTCTTTATGCCTCCCGAATTTTTATCTGCTTTAAATAGCTGCTGTCGAAAGGAAATAGAGAAAAAAAAGAAAAGCACATAAAAATTTTAATTCTAGAAATGCTGGAAAAGTTATTAATAGAAAAATGCACAGATGACTCAATATGGAAAAAATGTTAAGTTCCGTAGCTTACTTTACTATAACCAGTGAAGCCAGTCAGCTAAAACCAAACGCGTGGCGATACCGAAGACCTGACATTAAACTGGTAACATTTAAGTTGTACTCCAGTCTGTTAGTCGGCATAAAAATGAGACTCTTTGATTAAAGAACTCATTAAAATTACACGTGCACCAGATTTCACTTGAACAATGGTTAATATGAATTTGGTAGGTGTTATTTAAACACGCCGACAGTATTTTAGTACAATATGCTACTACTGCTGCTACTGTGTGAGTTTATTTCGTCACCTCCCTGGAAGTTCACAAAAATACGTGTTTTCGATAATCTTAACATTTTGCTGGGTCTCTGATGTCAGTCTTATAAATTAATACCTACCATGTGTTATATATCAACACTTCAAGAAAACTTGGCTGGGAAACACGTTTGGGATACCAGTACGTTCTTCTAATTTATGCCGACAAGTACAAATTTTATTGGTAACCATTAGGGGTATACTTTCCACGTACAATTTTGGTGGTCGCATCATCACTCGATCTACCTTAGAAAAAGACCTGAGTGCAACATACAGAGTGTGAATAAACTAAAACTCAACGATATCACACTATACTTATTTGTCACTGTATACTGAATATGGTATTTGAACTCCTAGATGTCATTTTCACTTACGTTGCCAGATAAGATCTGAATTGGATACGGTGGTTGTAATCCACTTTAGGTAACTTTAATTTCCTCTTTCTGAACATGAACTGTTCTGGTTAGACTAACTTTTATATAGCAAGTATTGGACTAGGGTAGCCAGGTCACCACGGCTAAGGTGGACCAGGCTACGAAGTTATTAGATGACAGGGTCATAGCGCAAGTCCACTAAAGTTAGGCAACCACACCATTCCGATGGAATCGACTGTTGTTGGTCTGCTGGTCTATATCAGCCCAGCATCTACAAGCGAACTGAGATTCCCTAGGTGTCTTCCCTTTTGGCATTCTGATGTGAATAAAGCCTACTATATTTTGGGGTTCCTCTTCAGAATTTTGAAGGATTTGACTCCTGAGCCATTAATTGCTGTTTTTGTGCATACCTATCACCATACATTACAGAGAACGTCAACGTTATGTCTATTCTCTCGCAGGAAGAATGCTGATATCTTGAAACTTGTCCAGAAAAGAGCAACAAAACGGTAGTGGAACTAAGATATGTATTTTACACGGTTTAACTGAAGACATGAAACTTGCATCCATCGATACACAGAAGGCTTAGTAGGCAATATAATCCAGATATATCATATAAACTGCAACCCTCTTCACTTTAAAAAGTCACTCATATGATTCAGTCCCATATTAAACCTATGGAAACACCTGTAGGATGCAGTGTGAAACAGCCGAGGATAAAATTTGTGGTTGGATTAATAAAAGTACGGAACTTTTTAGCTAGAGGCCGTTTGGTATCTTCTGTCGGCTTTTATGATGTGCAGCCTGTATATAACCAAGTTATGTTTGTCATGTAACCAGGTCAGTCTCTAGTGACTGAACCCACATGCACGAATTAGAATAAGTCAGAAGGAAAGAAAGGATGGAGGAAAAGTTGTATTTGATTATGAGTGGAACTGTAATGGATAAGTAACGTATAGGCGGGCTGACTAGAGAGAGAGATGTTCCCCACGTTGGGGTGTGTTGTGATGTGGTAGTGGTGTTTAGTCAAGCGCCTTCAACAAGTCGTGTCCGCTAAAACAAACGAGGTCAGCGCCAATAACAAGGGCATATTCAACTTTTTATTTAGGGAGTTATTTACAGCTCTAATTCTAAAAGAAGGCTTAATACCTGAGAGACACTATTGTGAGACCAACCTCTTTGTCGATCCTCCTAAATGACCTTTTCAGAGAGAATACTACAGGTGCCGTACTCTTCATAACCAAGAACACTCCTGCTATTTGGACACCGATCACGAGGAAGCCAAACATTTTGAAGTCTGAGCTTCTTCAAATAAATTACACTATCATCACTATGCTCAGTGTGCCCATGCATACCGTTAATATATGTTTTCGCATTTAATTCGTGACTGTTTACTTCCGTACATAAACTTAGAGTATTCAACGACCAGCGAACACTCTAGTCACGTTAACTGACAAACAAACTGTAGCGAAAAGAGAGTATTAAGCTGTTAAGCCACCTAAATTTTAACAGTAGGCTTCATAAAACATTCGAAAACATACCTCGACTCTAAAGCAAATTGAAAGAGACCAATAAGTTTAAACAACCCGTCACAGAGATATTGGATATTGGGGTTTGTGCATCGCGTAGCGGCATTACGAAAATGACATCCGAAAGTATCTCCGGCCTTGGTCTTAAGGAAGAAGACGAAATACTCCTGAAACAATTGTTGAAGTGTGGCTGTAAAATGAAGAACATACTGCGTATTGCTCGATCGAAGCTAGATAGACCACTGACTACTTGGGATATCAAAATACTTCGTGACCAAGTGTTTCCTGGTTTAGTTTTAATTATTCGAAATCATTAATTTTAAGGTTGCAAAAAGCTTTCGGATGTGCTAGATGAAGTTAGTAAAGATTCTGTTGTATTTGTGGAACAATGTGAGGGTGAGATTACCCAAGTATCTTTGTCACACCGCGAGCAGATCGAGTTGTATAAACGGTTTCCAGAAGTTCTCAGTTTTAGTGTCACCTACAACGCAAGCCTCGTTGGGTTAGTGCAAGATGTTGTCACTAATCTCGTAGGTTTACCATTTTCCAAGTAGCAGTGACTGATGGTCTTCTTCGCAGTAGACCCATAATGTTCTCATTGCACACTGCAGAACAAACAGAAGATCTAAGAGTTCTGCTGACTCATTTTCATAAAATTTTTAAGGACGTTAGTTCAACTCTAACGGTAGCCGTGGATTGTGCGGTTTCTGAGCCAACGTTGTTCCAAGAAACTTTTTCAACTGCAAGGATTGTTTTAAGTTCATCATATGTTAGGAAGGTTTTTAAAAGGAAGGTATCAAACATTGTCGCTTAACTTGTCAATAGTTTAAAAGTCTTATTGCAAACAGTCTATTCTCTGAAATGACGTCTTCCTTATGTCTAAACAAGTGGGTAAATTGAGTCATCTTATTTTTTTAAGATTCAATTTTAATCTTCAAAGGATGAAGAAGTCAGATACTAATGTCTACAATTACGTCATTCAGCACTGGATCCCTATTAAAGAAATGTGGGCACCAGCATTTTTAAAAAATGTCGTTACATTAGGCACAAAAGTCAATGGAGTAGTCAAATGTGTTCATCCTCATATACGCGATGCACTTAAAGAACATGATTCTCTGAAAGATTGCTTAATAGCCTTACATAAGGAAGCTAGAAAAAGCTGCAACGCTTTACAACGTGAAGGATCTCTTCGCCTTGTCAAATATAAGAAGTATAATGTCGATAATGATTTACACTACTTTTTAAATCTACTCACGGATTACGCTTCTGAGAAAACTTATAACGATATCGTGCGAGAAAGTGACATCACCATGGAACTCATTAACGAGGATTTCGCAGTTTGTTTAGATGATGGGAATTCTTACACAGTTGACAGGAATAATGCTGTGTGTACTTGTTCATTAAATTCAATCGAGTTATTACCCTGCAGACATCTCGTGAAAGTTCATTATTCTGTCGGATTGCATACAGGTAGGTTTGTGTATACCAGATTTACTTCGAAACTAGGCACACCTTGTAGGTACCCGCGTTGGCTTAGATCTTACAATCTTCAGTCACTGTCAATTGCCTCAGAAAATACTAAACAAAATGATGTCAGTAGCGCAATCAAAATGGTAATTGGGAAATTAAAAGTGTTACAAGACCAGTGTTCACCGACAGTTGTTTTAGAAACTATCGCCCAAGTGAATACCATCATTCAAGAATTAGCTGCTGAATATACACACATATCCCCAGTCTGTGTACCTTCCACATCTGCTAGTTTGCAAAGTAATAACAGTTTTTCTATGTCGCTCAAACGGCGTTTAAGTAATTCATAGATTCTGAGACGTTTACGTTTCGTCATTTCCATGCTTATTTTATTGTATTAATAGCAGATGACTCTGATTTCTCATGCTTATATCTGTATATACTTGTTTACCGAATTTTCATCTAAATTGTACAGTAATGGTGACAAATATCCTGTTTACCAGATACAATAGATCACATAGAAATCGTTTCATAACCTCAAATCATATAAAAACATAGGAACAGGAAAAACAATAAAAAATTGTACAGAAATTTGTCTTTGCTGATGTTTGCATGTATAGTCTGCGTTGCCTTCTTTTATACAAAAATAATAAAGGCAGAGAGGAAAACAGTAGGAAAACTCATGAAAATAGCATAATAAAATAAATTTAAAGGGTGGAGGTAAAATTTCCGTTAATTAAAGGTAAAAGTCTAAAATGATCTCATGTATAATGTAAATTAAAATATGATAACGAAAAATTATATATATTACCAATTATGTAATAATGTATAATAGTCACTAATTTATATAATATATGTCCATTAAGCCATTTCATTATTCAACCAAATGATACTATCAATGGTGTTTAGTGAAAGATCATTAATAATGACAATATCTCCCAAACAAGGTGATAAAAACACAGAGGTTGCGAAAAAAATAAATAGAGTAGCTAACTATTCCTGATAATTGTAGTACTAAATGTATGATGTAAGGGTGTGGTGTAGTGCAGCCCGTTCCATTGTCTTGTGTATGATAAGTGGGGTGGCTTGATGAGTAGAGGATTGATAGATTTATGTAGTTAGTTGTGTGAGTTGAATTGATGAATGGAGGTGTCGTTTGATTAGTGATTGTCGTCGGTGTTTATTGAATGGGGAGGTATTGTTTCTGTGATATGGAAGTCTGTTGTGCCTGTGCATAGATTGATTAAGTGTTGTGTATGTATGGTTGATTGTTTCGCCGTGAAATTGTGTTATGTTGCAGAGTGTTGGTGTGGCGTCGATTGACATAGTTGAGAGTATGTTTTAGAGGTGTTGTGTGTAATTGTTGACTTAATGGAATTGTAGTGGTTGTTGGTAGTTGGAATGGATTGTTGTCTGTGAATTGTGATTTGTGGAGGCGGTAGGATGTCGCCATGTTGATTTGATGAAGGAATGATGCATTGAGTGATTGTGTGGTGTATGTTGGGAATAAAGTGTGTATTTCTAGTGTAGGTGTGATGAGACTTGTTTGTGACGTGTTGTTGTTATTCGAGGAGTACGGGGTAATTGTTGTGTATTGATGGTGTTGTTGTTAGTTGAAAAAGTGTATATTGGTGTGATGTGAGTGGTTGTCGTCTGTTTTTATTTGTTATGTGTTACTGGGTGTTTGTAGACATCGATGATTGATTTTGACGATGGATTGTTTGTGTCTGTCGTAGTTGGTGTATACTAAATGGAGAATGTTTTGTAGGTAGTTGAGTGTGATTTCGTCGGTATGTTTGTCTGTTGATCTGGATGATTATTGTGCAAGTGCTCCACATTCCTGGTTGTTGTTCCATGGAATACTATTGACCTTGCGAAATGAATGTTCATCTGTGCTCATGTGTTTGCCTCTGTGAAAGAGTGCACACACGCTCAGACACGTGATATTTGAATGTGTGTATTGTTGTGATAATGCTGAATAAGACAAAGTTGATGAGGTGGTGGTGGTGTTTGTGGGATTGTATGTTTGGCGTTTAGGAGGTGTGCTAATTGATTGCGGTTGATGAAGGTAGTAGTGAATGTATGATGTGAGGGTGTGGTGTAGTGTAGTCTCGTTTGATTGTCTTGTGTGTGATGAGTAGAGGATTGATAGAATTATGTAGTTAGTTATGTGAGTTGAATTGATGAATGGAG